>OY728162.1:614914171-616114171 GCA_963277665.1 Viscum album
GTTAGCTTTCCACCTCTCCTTCCACCACAACACTAAAACAATAGATGATCCTAATTTTGTTCTATATGATCACTATGTGTAGCCTCCTCCAACCACTGTGTATGATAAAAGAGATATAGAGTACCCATGACACTACACCTCTGCTTCTTGAGCATCTGCATGCTGTTTTATAGCATCGCGTATCACTCTTAACTATCGGTCCATCCTACTAGAAATCAGAATACCATGTTACCTCTCCATCCAATGCTTGCACTGGGTCATCCTCCAACCATTATAATAGTCATAAGAATATGAGGATCCACTACACTCTACTATGGATGTTGTTCCCCATTCATTGCCTGACCTGCCTTATCCTCGCATGCAATGCTACTGCTGCCTCACTTAATCCCCATATCAAATTCACCTCCTACATTCACATTGAAGAATACAGATGCCACTATGTTTCCCCTTCCATGCACCACTATGCACAAATTCACCCATTCTTGGATCTATTCAACACAATTTCTTTATATATAGGAGGGTCTCATAGGTTTTAATTTGTAAAACCCTATTATATAGAGTGAAATGAGAGAAGTGGGATTCACGGCCATCCATTCTAATTAATTTAATGAGATCATTCACTAATCCATCAATTGATCATCAAGATGACAGATACCCACTGGCAACTTCCTTGAAGAAGAGGCCTTAATTATATAAATTTGTAGATATTCTAATTATTTTATTATTCAAAATTATATATATTTTTAATTTTTTCATAAATATTAAATTTATTTAATTTGAATATTTTTTTACCCTTTGTAAATTTATTTTTCAATTATATCAATTTGTAGATATTCTAAAAAATTAAAGAGAGTTTTTTATTGACTACTATACTTTTGATGAAAGAAAGATGGAATGATTTTATTTTTTATGGAATCTCTATAATTTTTTTGTTATTGTATTTATAATTCCATAATTACCCATTAGTATTTCCAAACATTGATAAATATAAATAAATGGTGAATGAGACAACAAATTGTTACTCAATTCAATTATTTATGTTAATTACAAATGAAATGATATATTTTTAAAGATAATGATTTCATCCAAATAGGGGCCAGCCTAATATAAATCTAATCACATCTCTCTCATCTGAATCTCACCAAATCTAAAATTTCATTCTTTATAGATGTTAAAATCTTATTCGATGATTTATTTTTACAAAAGTGAAAACTATTTGAAAACAAATATCTCCAGAGATGAATGTTTGTTAACATTATATTATAACCTTAGGTGAATTAAACTTATTTTCCCACACTCCATGATAAGTGTTCATCAATGATGGAAATGTTTCTAGGGTGATAGTGTGAATATAACCTTTTAAATTATCATGACATGGTTCACTAGCGATGAATTACTCAAACTTGACCTCTATATCGAAAGAACCGTGTTAACTAGGATTAGTAATCCTAATCTTAATATTTTTGATGAAGGAAATATAAAAAAATCATGTATTCATTTAGAACCTCCAATTATAGAAATTTATGCACAAAACCCCCTATGTAATCCTTGTACCCCACAATTTTACAACTAACCAAATGTATTAACCAAGTATGTAAAAAATTCTATTGATTCAAATGTTAATATGATTCATGTGCTACCTAATTTCTATGGCCTTGTAGGTGAAGATATCAATCGACACATTCAAAAATATAGCTATGTTTTTTCATGTTTCAAACATAGATGAGTAGTATAAGATCATGTCAAGTGGGAAAAATTTTCATATTACTTGAGGAAATTACATAAGTGTTATTTTATACCTTACAACCTATAGAGATTAAAGACCAGAATGATATCTGATGAATATTAATGAAATGGATATTCCTAACCTCTCAGAACATAGAAGTTATTTATGAATTTTAAAACAATATAAATTCTTATAGTGAATCTCTTTATAGGTATTTTTAATGATTATATAATCATTTTACAGTCATAACACATCAAATATAGGAGGATCCCCCCATCATATTCTTGTTATATAAATGATTTCAAGACAATGGTAGGAGCCTTTGACATTCATCCTTTAGTAGAGATTTTTTTGAAAAATCACAAATAGAATCCTAAAATATCCTTGATATTATATATTATAATAAACAACAATTCAAAATAAGATTCACTGGTACAAGAGGTGTATATGAGTTAAGGATTGCTAAATCATCTCTTATCCTTAAAACCAATATTGAATAATTGAAAAACATGGTGAGGGGATTGATTGTTAAGAATGAGATTGAGAAAACATATCAACAATAGGTATGGGAATTATGTTCATCATCAATTAATTACTATGATAATTTTTTTGAGATATAGAGTATATAATGTTGTGAAAATGAATTCCAGCAATGGAAATTCCTACAGAATCAATAATGGGTGTAAGAGAAATCCCAAATGGGTTTCATGGGTTAATAAAAAAAAATGAAACCCATTTTTCTAATAACCACATTTATAGAAGGAATTGAGTAAAAAAACATATCCAAAAAACCTACAGACAAACATTCAATAAAAAATCTATCAGCCACCTCTTTTTCAATAAATGATTTTTAAAATCCATCAACTAGTGAACTGTTAGCTGAGAACCAACAAAAACAGTCAGAGGTTTACGGGATTAAAGAAATTGAAAATGATTAATTCAGGAAGTGAAATAAAGTATGCGATATTCTAACCAAGACTACAAGAAATATTCCATCCCAAATAGTCCCAAATCTGAAATATAGTTTCATTGAAATCACAAATCAAAGCAGCAATGAACATCCAACACTTGAACCACCAAATTTGAACAATTCTAAGAGAACAACTGACGATAAACCCATACACCCAAAAAAGATGCAATAAACAAATTTCAAAAGAAATAAAATTGAGAAAATAGAATCCATGGTACAATTCTCTTCCTCATTTACATGATCATCATTTATTGAAGAATAAAAAATTAATATATATATCAATGAAACCTTCTAAAAAGTTTATATAATCATTAATTTCCTAGGGAAAGTCCACCAATTCCCCTGATATACGAATTTATAATTTCAATATTCACCAAATGAAATAAGTGTGATGTGGATGAATGATTCTTATTTAGAAGTTGTGTCACTTCCCTGATTATCCAACCATTTTTTAAGAAATGTCAACATCCATAGACATTTTTTATTCTCTCCACAATGGTTTCATTAATATTTTCAGAAGCTTTTTGTGATTATGGTGATCCCAATAATGTTATGTATAAATATATTTTTTCATCTTAACAAATTGGTGAACTAAATTCCACAATATTTTTTCTCCAATTACAAAACCGAACCATAGTTTATTCCACTGGAGTTGTGGACGATGTGCTGGTATGAGTCGATGGACAAATATTTTTAGTATAATTTTACATACTCGGTATGGGGGAAGAAAATTCACCATATAATACTCCCATTATTTTGGGATATCATTCCAAAAAATATCCAAAACAATCATCGATGTGCATAACAGAACCTTAACCATGTTCTTGGGAGATAGTATGCTGAACTTCAATTTTCAATTCTAAAAAAGAAACACTTAAAATAATCCTTTCATGTTTTTATTTCCAATGAGGATGGTATTCATCCCAATAATGATTCATGTATGATTAAAGAATTAATAGATGTATAAGATCATTCCATGGATGGATAGTTTTATCAAAACTATTAAAACCATACCTTTTTTCCTTTATAAAAATTAACCTATAGATTCTTTGATAATTTCATACAAAAAAATAATATAAATCCATTTTTCATGTAGATTAAATCATTCAAAAAAATAAAGTGTGATTTCATTATCATTAATATAATTTCACACAATTATTCAATTAAAACCCATCCAATATGATTTAAAATATGTGCATCTATTAGAAGGAGAAATGTTACTAGTGATCATTTACAATACTATATATATCACCCAATTATAAAAACTGATGGACCTTATAAAAATAATTATTTGATTCATAAGATGAAGTCATTGAGATATACCTAAAATCATTCCTAATATTTTCTCAGATATAATATTTATATAAAAGGACACTATAGATGGTAGGTTGCCCAAGTTGAGACTGAACCCCGACCATCTTGGATGTTGTAAAAAAATAAATTGAAAAAATGTTGCAATCTGAAAGAATTTACCCAAATTTGGAATCCCAACAGGTCAACCCTATATATTTGATTCCAAAGAAAATATGCTTTACCATTATGAAATATGATAATAATAAATTAATTAAAATGAGATTCCATGATAGTTTGAGGGAATGCATTGATTATAGAAGGACGATCCTAGTCACCAATGAATATCATTGTACAATCCAATTAATTGATTAAATGATTTAATAGATTGAATTAATGACACAATAATGATTTCTGGATGTATTTTATGATAATTTTTAGGTTCCATTTGCTCTATAAAAAATAGGGAAAATAAACTTCAACTATAATTTCGTGACCTTTTCTTACCAGAGGATGCATTTCGGACATTGCAATGCCATAGGTATATTCCATCTATGTATGGTAAGCATTTTCTCTAAGAACATTGAGGATTTCTTAGAGATACTTCTCATTGTATTTAAATTTTTTTGGAAATTCCATTGAATCTTTCATATGATATCATGAGAATGTTTTGAAAACATGAATTGAGAATTTTTTTGTTTTAAACATTAAAAAGTGTCACTTGTTTGTTGAAAAAGGGATATTGTGAGGACATGTTGTTTTACAGAAGGGAATTAGGGTGGATAAATCTAAAATTAATGTGATAAATTATATTCCATACCCCTGCTATGTGAGATGTGTCACATAATATTTTATAAATGTGGTATTTTATAAATGATTCATAAAGTATTTTAGTAATACCTCACATCCCATTTCAATACATCCAATAAAAAAGGCTGAATATGTTTTTAATTACAATTGTAGGAATGAATTTGATTAGCCGGAACAAAAGGTAATTACATCACGAAAACTCTCTCCCCCAAATTGGGAACTTCCCTTTGAATTAATTTTTAACGCTTCAACCCAAGATGTAGGAAAATTTATTTACCATAGGATTGAAGGAAAATTAAATGTCATAAAGGATACTTCATGTATCATCTATTCTAGTTATATAAATTACACTATAATTGAAAATGAGTATCTCATTATTGTATATTTATTTGGTAAATTCATGTTGTATTTACATGGATGTAAATTTGTTTATGTTTTATCCACGTATCACATTTTTACATCATAATGAATGCTAGTTATATTGATACTAATCTTGTATAATATTAATATGAATATTAATGATAAAAATGCAGCTGAAAACCAAGGGAAATATCACCAAAGTAGGGTATCCAACACTTCAAAAACCATAATTATAGATATTATCCCACTCAATAATCACATACCTAGAATGAACCTCTGTATCATAGAAGGGGAATTTGTAGGGTATTATGAAATTGGAAATTATTTGGACATATCTCGGTTAAAGTCTTTTCTAAACTATCATCCAAAGTATAAAATAATAGATGGTTCTAGATTTTATATCTCAGAAGATCACATTCTCTATAAAAGTTTCAATAACCAATTCATAAAAATATAATTTTCAGCTTGGGAAATACGGCCAGTATTACAATTTTGTTATACACGTGGTTATAGGGTTGACTTTGAACAACAGATAATGGCTAGAGATATTTTGGAATATGGAATCTATTGGAGTGACTTATTTAATTATGCTCATGATTATTAGAAAAACTATGAAAAGTTTCATATTTTTTGGAACATATGAAAGAGTCATGAGATTCCACAACTCCCATCATTTTTATAATAAATTTTTGGTTTGGGTAACTAATTTTATGTTACCCTTTCCCATGTATTTTGGGAAATATTATATTTTAATTTATATTCATTATGTATCCAAATGGGTGGAACCCAATGACATCAAGACTGATGATGCCAAATTTGTCTGTGATTTTTTCAGGGATAATAGTATTTGTAGGTTTAGAATGCCAAGATAAATCATCAGAAGCCAAGAGATATATTACTGATGAATAAAAATGGATCTTATACTGAAAAACAATTGGGTTCACCCCAAAACATCTAAACCATTCCATCTTAAAAAAATCCTTGATGATGTATAACATTGAGATATTAAAGGTATTTTGGAAACTATAGTCAAACCAACATAAAATGATTAGAGCCAAAGAACTGAAGTTATTTAAAGTAATATCTATAAATATAAAATACAAACATAGGTATGATCTCTTACTAGGTTTTTTATGGAACAAGATTTTATCTACTAGTGGAATTTGATTACAAACAAAACCATTTTTTCAGAAAGGTAAATTTGGATTTGGAGAGTGATACAGTAGAGATAAAATATTAGTTATTAGAGTTGGATAAAATCTTAAGGGAATATTTTGAAAATACATGAGGTTACACAGAATGAAAAAGGGTGGAATATGACAAAATGATTCAACAAAATATCTCTCATCCTATAGACCATGTTCTAATGTACACTTCCACAATAATGTTAATGATACATAAGCACCATTCTATATGGTATGGAAATTTTCTTTTATTGCTAATTTCAAATCATTTTTTCACATTAATATTGACTATGAAGAGGGAGGAAACCCATTATCTATAAATGGAAAATGTATGAAAAGGTTCCATGTATGTTAACCTCAATAACAAATATATAAGATCATATTTCTCTAACCCATTTACTGTTTTCTTTAATTTAGTTGAGGTTGAGCCAGATAAATTAACCAATGTCACTTTTATAAGGAAACACATGTATTAATTTTATCTTAATATTTATGTCTTAGTTACCTCTAAAATCTTTCATTTGAGCTTTAAGGGAATACTTCTTACACTAGTATGGGTTTTCTTATATTTTCAAGGACCATCATAGAATGAAACCGCAATGTAGCCCCAAAATGTGGATTAAGAAGAACAAATAAATTATTTTATAATGGTTTTTCCCTATATTTTTTTCTTTTATACTTCCTAAATTGTTTTCCCAACAACATTAATTGAGATTTAGTGATAAAATTATATGACCACAATTGATTTATGCTTAACATGACTTGCCTATGAGTCATGAGTTTCATAGAAATCAAGTGATTCTTTGTATTATATTCCAATGTTAATTAAATTAAATGATTGAAATGTAAAATTGGATGACTAAAGTGAAAAATAGATATTAAAATAGGCACTTATAATTTAAGTAAATTGATTGATTCAGGTAAATGAATGTTTCCTACAAATTTTTTCATGAATTGAATTTAGTAAATTTATATGAATAGATTCATTATTATTAATAATTCCTTGAGTGATTTTACAAAATCATATTTTCCATTACAAAGTGGATTTATAGAACAAATTCATTCTATTTTATTCATGTGTATATTTCTAGAGTGACATTCAGGTATTCCACGTGATATAACTTCTATTTGAACATGTCCATGTAATGAATATGAAAAAACACTTTTCAAATGATAATGAATATTTTGATAAATCAATTATCCTTTAAATAACACATTTCCACCAATCATTATTATCTCATATAAACCATGAATGATCTTATTAGGAATGTATCATGTTTCAAGCCATTTTAATCCATTATTAAAATACACTTAGTAATTGAATGATATTTTGTATTTAAATTGTGGAGGTGAAGGGAATAATGTGGTAATGGATGGAATAAATTTCTTGGAAAAAGTGATGGGTTTATATTTTGGGAATATATAATGGTTTTTTATTTTTTTCATTATACCTAATTTTATTCTCGTTTTGAAAAAATTAATAGTTTGTCAGTTAGATGAATAAGAAATCATTATCAATAGATTGATGGATTTTATCAAAAGTGGTTAGGTGGGGTATGTGTGGTTTATTCTATGAATAACACTGTATAAAATAAAAACTGAATCAAATTATCATGAAAAAAACTAAAAGTCTAAATGTATAGAAATATTCAAGATGGTGAAATTCATTCATTATTCATAATCATTTCATGGAATGTATAGGTGAAGGGGGAGTTTTTTATTTTGAAGTGGACAATTACATTACACTATTATTTTGGATATAATTCATTGTACTAAAGTGGAAAACCTCCTCAATTATACATAATTTTTAAATTATCAAATCCTACAAACCATACTCATTATAGTAATTTGATCCTTTATTAAAAATCCTTGTGATTTTATGTGCATCTCTTCTTTAGAAAGTGGAAAAGTTGTTACAATTGAAACTGATGGATAAGGATTGTGTATTACTGATATGAGAAAAATTATATTTAAATATCATCATGTGTGATGATAGAAACAATCCATTATTATTTAGATCATGATTTGTCTTGTTTAATACTAACATAATGAGGAACTTTAATGAATATTAATAACTACTCCATAAGTTTTAAATAGGAAAATGTCCAATAATTTATTATATTTTTTAAATTTAAAATTTTGAAATTAAATTCATATTTTATGCCGAATTTTTAAAATTTTATTTGATTTTTTTTATTTTATTACTTTCAAATATGAATATTGATAACATTTTTTACCTTACTAATTTTATATTGAGATTTTATGCATGAGGAAAAACATGGTTAAGTTTACGGATATATGACATAAAAAATTGTGTAATTATTTGTATTCAATTATAACTAATTTCTAGCTTTTTTTCTACGATAAAACCATTGAATTCCAATGTTTTTGTTTAATTTTTGAATTTATGAAGGATGTAATAAAAAGGGTATATGAATGTAACAAAATATGATATTATTTTTTTAACATTTTTTAAAAATTCATATTGAATATTTTTTTATTTTAAAAGTTTCCATATTTTTACAGTTGTTTATGTAAATAAATAGTCACTTAAGGAAAGCGTACATCTTAGGATCCCACCAGCCACATGGGTGAGCCATATGGTATATCTATGCCACGCAATCCCAAAAAGAGGTCTCACCTAATTGTGTCACATGGGTAGTGTAACCCTTTGAGAGCCTGTGGGTCATCATTCCTTATGGGGGAATAGTGGGTCTAAAGGGTCAAGTAGGCCATGTGTGTAATGTCCAGACATTTGTGTGTGATGTGGAGTATGGTAGACCAACCCAGTGTATGTGCATGAATTGTTACTCCTATATCAAGGGTTTTAAGGGGTCTACAAACATGACCACATTTTGATGTTGGGAACGGTAACATCCACTCCTTGTTGTTGCTCTGTAGTGCCCTGTAGCGGCCACCATTGTTGATCACCTTGCACTACCATGATTCTCTCCAGGCCTCCTGCCTTCATTTTAGTGCCTCACTACAACATGTGAGCTACTATAGTAGTGGATGATAACTCACTTCCCTATCTGAGGTCACCACCTCTATTTCTAAAACACCACTCCACCGTTGGTCAATCCACCCTCTATTTACATTGATCACTATGCAGAGACTACTCTAGCCACTGTGAATGAGAGCAGATATGTAGAGCACTTAGGCTACCACACCTCTCCTAATCAAGCCTCCACACGTAGCTACCTACCATTTGCTATCACCTGTAAGTGTATGAATTCACCACCGAACACCATAATTCCACTCACCCTCCCATTCCCATGCTCTCACACGAGTATCCTCCAGCCACTATAAAGGAAGAGGATGTTGGTGGAGCCACTGTATTCCACCACAGATACTGCACACCTATTGTCGCCTAACCACCCTCATCCTCAAATTGAATGTTGTCACAACCTAAGTAAGGCCCTTATAGAATGTGCACCGCCTCCAAAAATATAGAGGAAGCTGAATGTGGTTTTTCTTACCATCCACCCCTTGCATTCACCACTTTTCACCGACAATCCCCCATATGAATCCATTCCACGTAGTTTTCTTATATACAAGAGGTCTGGAGGGTTTCGACTTTAAGCACCAAATATCTAGGTGCAATGTAAGAATAGGGAGAAAAGGACCTCCCTCAACACCTATAAATATAAGTAAGTCCATCCTTTCCAATTCATTAAATAGAATAGAGAATCAATCCCCCAATTGGGCATCATTAAGAAGGATTCCCACTTCCCATTACCAAGAAGTGGACTTCCTCATTTTTATTTGTTGTTAATTCAATTTTTTAATTATAAAATGTACCCTTATATCAATATAAAATGCATTATTATTGCATGAAGGGGTAGAAACCATTATTATTTGGTGAAGGGAAGGAGGTCCCATTTTTGTGGTGTTTTATGTTTCGAATTATTTAATAATAACAATTATTTATTTTCGGTTTAATGGTTTTAAATTTTATTTAAATTTTTATAATAAATTAAATACCTATTTGTTTTATGTTACTATTTAATATTAAATTTCATTGAATTAATTTTTTATTCTAACATTTTGTAACTATTTTTTTTATTATAAGTTTTTTTTATTTTCAAAAAACCATGCAGGGGATTATTTTAATGATTACTAAATAGTGAGGAAATAAATATTGACTGATTTGATTATTTAGTGAATATCATTAATAGATTTTTTATGGACTAAATAATTCAAAAATGGACCCTTATGATTTCATATCTTATATATATATATAATGGGTGAATGATAGAAAAATTTTCTCACAAAAATCACTTAATAATTTTGATTAAAAAACATATTTATTATTAAAACATGTGACATCATCATTATAGGGGATAACCTAAGCTAAATCCAATCACTTTTTTTTAATTTGAATCTCACTCAATCCAAATTATATTTCATCATATTATTTAAAATGTGTTTGTTTGATTTATTTTTAAAAAAGTGACGATTAGATTAAAAACATTATCTTGGAAGATGACTTTTAGTTTTCACTATAAAATACCTTTAGAGATTGTAAATTTCCATTAATTCTCCCTATGATAGGTGTGCATAAGACGAAGAGGGAAAATATGATTTGGGAAGACATGATATAAGAATGTGTGTTGGATTTTGGGGGCTCATGGGATATCCATCATTGAATAGTTGAGTTTTCATATAATAATAGTTACTAATACTAAATAATTATGGAACCCTTTGAGGTTATTTATGGTAAACTTGTGAGTCGCCTTTTTTATAAATGAAATTAAGTGATAGATAATTATTAAGATTGAGCCTTATGAAAAAGGTGTCTGATATGGATACATTGATCAAGTTATGGTATTTGATTGAATAGATCCATCATATATCATATGGAGATTAAAGGATAAAATCCTTTTAATTATAAGTTAGTGACATAGTGTTTATAATACTAGCCCCTCACTTTGGTTAGTGTCTCCTTTTTTTAAAGGGAAGAGGATGTTGTTGTATGTCAGCCAATTAGAGTTTAATGCGCTAATTGGTATGGTGTCTTACCTGTTATATTTGTTCGCATTTGAAATCTATTAATGAAAACTTCCATCTATCACAGTTGAATAATTATAATCCTAACTAGTCTCATGTGCTAAATTTGATAGAATTGGAGCTGTAAAAAAAATTCGATGTTCAAGAGACCCCTATAGATTATGAATTTTTTTTATAAAGTGATTTTTTGGAAATACATACCTTTGGTTAAGATCATTTAGAATCATGATAATGAAGTGTTTGAGACATTCCAGTGATGATATTTTGTTTATGAGTTGTACCGATTTCATCCTCTAATCAGATGTTTGAATAAATTTATGAGGGTATAATATATTCATTTTGGGAAGAATTTTCTCATCTAAGATTTTAATTTTAGAAAATAGTTCTTTTATTTATGGTCTTATATTTCTCCCTTATCATTCCAATGTATTTTTTGTGAATGGATCTTTTTTTACTCACAACACGTGGTGAACGATTGGATCATGGTTATTAGAAGTCGTGTGCAAGCCTACAAGAGACCACAGGCCGTATATAGTGGAATTATCAATGATGCACAACCTATAGAAATAGTTTAAGGGATATATTTTAACCTATAAGAGTCTGTGTCTTTGACATTCTAGATTAGACACATGAATGATCCTCCTTCCCTAGGTAACATTCCATCCTCTTTTCCACTTTGACATAGGTGCATCATGGTTGGTTCATGGTTTGGAAAACCGGGTATCCAAAGTGTGTGGCATATGCATAACATTAAAAATATTTAATTTCCTTAACTAAACTCATCGAATATTAACCCCAAATCAACCCTAACTCACCCCATTCAGGATTATCATCTATAGGCACACATCCCCCTCCATTTTGGAGCCATTAGACCATAATTGTTTTGTTCATTTTGTGTGGATCATTAAAAATAAATTCATTTAAGTTTATCCTCTCTTATTGTCTTCCTTAGTATTGGTCTCCACTCCTTCCCTTCATGATTTTTGTTTTCTCAAGATAATATTTTTACCTAATGTGGGATCAAACTTCCCAATTTTATTTAAATCTTGATGGTTCTGGTATCCTCTTTCCATCATAGATACTCCTTATGTTTTGATTATATTTTTGAACTGGTTCTAGAGGTTTCTAATATAAATGTATGTTATCCCGTGATTTATCATATTTTGATGATTCTTGTATTCCTTATATGATTAAAAGTGTTCTATTAATTGTATGAGATGGTTTAAATCATTATTTCATAGGGTTAGAGTGTGTATAATGGTTTGGAAATGGCTACCTATTTAAAAAGAATTTTTTTTCTTATCTATATCAATTGTTGGATATGATTATACGTAAGAGGACTCATGTGACCTCATCAATGGAATTGAAAATGAGGGAATCCAAAATAACCTGTTGGGAAGACTACATATAGTTTTCTAAGTGGTCTAGTAGGGTCAAGTACCAGTTTCACTTTCCAGATTTAGACTACAACACTAACTTATCATTAGATAATAATTTGAGACCACTAGATCTTGGGAAGTGATTCACGTCAAGTGTCCTGATGAAAAATATGTTTTCTGTTTTTTATTATATTCTTCATTGATGTATGAGGATATTAAGACACCAAAAATAATTGTTCCATGGATATTATCAATGGTTCTCATGAAAAATTATTTTTATTGATTATATTTTTGTTGTTTTTATATTCAAATTTTAAATTTCAAAGCATGTTTTCCAAAAAATATTCCCTTAAATATTTATAATAACTAGAATGCTGATTTTTTATTATTATATAATATCACAAAATCTATTTTCTTGGAATCCTTATAATAATTGGATCAAACCCCACAATGAACGTTAGGTGTATGAAGATATTTTTCAGATTTTCCTGGGTAATGGAATGTTGTTTCGTGGTGGTGGTTGTGCATCCGACTTCTAGTGGTCTTTTATTTTGAAAGTGTTTTTGGAGGCAAATTTTGGGTAAGGAACCTTCTGTTAAAGAGATACATGTGGTCAAGTAGGTTTATGTCTAATTTATTTATTTTATTTTTTCGTAATAAATTTAAATTGTTTAATATTTTATAGTTGAATTTATTTTGTTGTTGTTTTTTGGTTGTGATGTAATGCATAAAACGTGTTAGTTTTTTATAGTTATTTCAAACTAGAAAAATCATTCCTAGTTATGATGTTAACTCAAAAGAACTCAATTTACTTCATATTAGGATTGGTACCGGCCTTCTTGACATTCAACAGTTGAATTCGATTGTCATGTTGGATGGCATCCTGAATTGGTTTGAGATGTATACATTTCAAAATTCTCTTGGTCCATTCAATAAAAAAATAGTTTTATGTTGATGAATTTTCCTTCAAAATTGGTTCAGATTTGTTTGATTTATATATAGTATTTGGGTTCTCTTCAAGAAGAAATAAACCATATGAACAAGGTTTGGAACTGCATTTAACATTATAGTCTTCAAAATCATGTTTTTAATTTTCAGTTGGGCCGTTATTCAACATGATTCCACTCCAATATTTCCTGGAACATATAAATTATTATCCATTACATTCTAGATTTACATGAAATTATTACTAAAAACATATGTTGATTTGATTTCTTATACTACCAATACTGATTTACATTTATCCTATTAGTTTCATCAAATTATTTATCTTGATTTATTTATCTATGAATTTCTTAAATTGTTTTTTTCATAATTAAGTACATGTTTTTTAGGAAGGGAATTTCATGGATAATGATAATTGGATTACCTGTTAAAATTTATAGAATGAGAATTAATTGAATCACATTTTCATAATCTATTTCATTATTCATATAAATAAAATATGTTACTAGATTGATTATTGTTTCCTTGGTTAAATTTATGATTGAGTTGAAAAGATTATAGTTTATTTGATTGTAAGGGTCTTACAAGAAATTTGAAATTTTAGTTTTTAGTGGTTTCTATCATTTTAGTGCATTAATCACAATAATATTATTTTAAATTTAATATTATTTAGTGATATTACATTTGAATACATATTTCATGTTATTATTGAGTTGGTGAACTTTTGGGAAACATCATTCACCTAATACTAGTGGTAATACCAATAAGTCATCTCACCCTCATGATATTTATAGAAGTGGAATTGGTAACCCATTCAACCAATTTAATATCTAGTTTCCCTATTGATCTAAGTTATTGATAATTTTGGGCTATAATTTCAAATAATCTGTCAGATTCAATTGGGGTATGATCAAATAAATCTCTTCTCACAATATCATCTATTATTAACCTATTAGAAAGAAAAATTCCATATCAATATTATTTGATAAAAAAATTCATTAATTTTATGGTGTGTGAAACTAAAAAATCATTTGAATCATTCATTCTATTCATTTTTATTTTTATCTTGATTTTTCGAAATTTTGAAAATTTAATTCCAAATGGAAGTAGTTATAGAATTAAGGAAAATTATTTCATTATAAATCATATTTAATTCATTAAATTATATAAATAATGTAGTATGTGAATACCAAACCCATTCCTTGTAAACTCTTTCTAATGAAAATATTAATAATGTAAGATTAATTTGATCCCAATTAACTCAGTTTGGTCTCACCTTTACACATGAATTAATAAATTTTCAAAGGTGTTTGGGCAGATCATCCAAAAAAAGAACATTAAATTTTGTATATTGATGAAAAATATTTAATTTCAATTCATGTAAGTCCCTCATCGTATTTTATATATACTTTTTACTTAAATGATAATAACAAGAACATATTTCAGTGTTATATTATTTTCCAATTTGATTTCATTATAAATATATTTCTTCATGGTTTATGGCGGGGTATATTCAAAATTTTATATAGTGTAAATTCTAATAGATAAAGATTTGGAATAGTATATCTTGTAAATTATAGGGTCTAAATGCTACTAAATTAATGTTTGAACCCATGGAAATAAACAATATAATCAAAATAAAATATTAAATTTATATGGAAAAATATTTCATTTGGAATAATATATTATTTTAAAAATAAATTTTTAGTAATTCTTATCCCCAAATTAGAAACATAAAGAATCCCAAGGGTTCCACTCATGGATAATATAGGATGAGTTTCAAAACTATCACATTATTATGTTTTATTGAAATAGATGAAATTTTTTATATTTATAAATTTAAAAATTAGATTAAATTTAAATAAATGATATATTTAATGTTATGAATATATAGGACAATTATATTTAATTTAATTAGGAATCTATTATTTTAAAAAAGTTATTTCTGGATAAAAAAACCAGTTTAGCCATTAAGTAATTTAAATATTTTTTTATAAATTTTTGGCTTCATTAATTGTGACGATGTGCGATTCTCAGACTCGGGGTTCCCTAAATAATTTTTTAAAATGTAATAAAAAATTATATTGTGCATGAACATTTTAATTATAAAAAAAGTATCACTATTAAATTTATGCTGAGATCAGAAATATAAGACCATGGCTGTGTCCAAAACGTGGTTTTCCCCAAAAAAGTGACCAGAAATAGGTTATCATGAGGAAAATATATATCTACATCGTTGGAGAAGAATTCATTTGGTTAATTAATTAATTTTGTTGATTAGTTTTTTAGTTAACCTAACTAAAATAAATATTTAAATCCACTGCTATGAATCATCCTCTGTGTATATCTATTTGAACCTGTGGAGGATCATGATCAGTCTAATCCCCCTTCAATATTAAAATCCCATCTGATGTTGACTAACTATTCATCGAAGAAGATCAAAGAATTGTGAAGGTAATGAATCCTATTAATCAATTGTTGGAATGATATTTGAAGGAAAATATTCCAATATCTATGAAAGCCTCATCAATTCATTATTGAAAACATTTTTTATTAAATTGATTGAGCTTGATTATCACTTTATTTGAACTGTTCCAATTGATAGATATTTCATATGACCATATACTGATTTTAAAATTTTTATTCATTGTTTCTCACTTTGAAATATCTCTATTCATATTCCTTGGCCATGCATGCTAGACAACGGTTTATTAAACCTAATTTGTGGTGATTTTCACCCTTTATTATTTTTTCTCTTCATCAATATTCATAAGGGGATCTGTTTGATGTTTTTAGGTGTTACCGAGCCTGATCAGAAAGCTAGATTCATGTTACAATTACCTAAGATATATTATTTACTAAATAAAGGATACAATATAGGGGTTATTGAGACGTAGGTTAATGTTTTCTAGATTTGAATTAGGATCATATATAGCATGACATGGAGGGGAGATAAAGTGCATACGATTTTTCATGGTATTATCCAATATAAAATATATAGCCACCATATTTCTATAATACTATATTCAAAGCAATATCTATAATACCTTGATACTTTTTGAATTCTTTTCGAATTAATTTAATCATTTTAATATTTTTCATTTCACACAACACAAAATATATTTTATTTTTTATTAAAGAATTATGTTTATATTTCATTATATGAAACACAATGTTAATCATGATCTAAAAAAGTACAGGTATTTTAGAGTTACCATCTAAGAACACAAAGTTTATCTTACATTACATGCAATACTGACATTCCTTGAAGGCTTGCATAACACATAAAAAAAGTGATACAAGACAATAATTCATTACTAAAATTTTATTTTTTAATAAGATATAAAATTTCCATTAAATTTAATTTTATAGTATTAATTAACTAATATTTTAATTCATTGGTTACCCATTAATTAGAAATGTATATGGAAATTAAATGAATAAAAAGTGAATGATTTTATAAGATACTATTTTAAAGTGAAAAAGTCAATTTATCTTAATATTTTAAATTTATTACAACAAGTGAATGATATTTAAAAAATGTATATGTTTTCAATTGAAAAAATATTTTTTATATTCATACAATTGATTTTATATGCGTAAAATTATAACAGACCCAATATTACTAATAAAAACCAATATTTTATACAGGCAGTTCTACTGCCTTTTAATGGTGATCATATTTTCAATCTAAAGATAGAAATTTTATAAATACAATATCGTAAAATAAACATCATCATTGAATGAAAATTATAAAAATTATGACCAAATAAATTATCAACATATTTTATGAAATATCATTTTTAAATGATTATTGATAAATACTGAATTTTAGTTCAAAACTACCTTTTAATCTAATATATTTTTAAGGATAAATAAAATTTAGTATATTTTTAAAAGTGTAATTAGATTATAGTATTCTCAATCAAACCAATTTTAATCCACGGAATCTATTTCAATATGAAATTAAAAATTAAATCACAGAAAACCTTTCAATATTTATACTTTAAAAACCTATATTGTCGACCTTACTACAATATTTAATTTAAAATAATTTTTTCTAATTATGTATTTTATATTTATAAAAGTGGATTCACTATTATGAATAATAATAATATATAATTTTTTATAAGTTCTAATTAGTTTCTGACCAATAATATTTGTCAATGTAATTAAACTTTATTAAATCGTATATGGTAAAATTAAGCTTAACTAAGAACAAATCCTTAAACATGAGGGCCTAAGTAATCTATTAATTTTTAAAATAAATTTAAGGCCATAATTATATACTATTATCACTTGAATATCCTTTTTTACCATTATTTGATCTAATTTCCATGGGGACAATGTGAGTGAAATTTATTTTCCCAAAATTGATACGAGTGCCACTCTTTATTCACTATAAAAAGGCCCCTCTCCTCCAAATTCCTCACATATCCCATGACAAATTGGATCAACATATAGAAGCCTAAATTTCTCTTTAATATCCCTTCCATAATCCCATATGCCTGTAAATATAAAGAAAAAATTTGAGGAAGCCCTTTGGTGAAAACAAAAATAGATTTAACCAAGTATGAGGTAACATTATTCGTCATGTTGTTTTATTTAATTTCAATTATTCACCACCTCAACACATAGGATTCAATTATTGTATAAAAAAATAGTATCCTTAATATAATATAATTTTTTAATGATATGTTTTCAACTAAAACATACACACATTTTTATATAATGGGTAACCAATATAATATCTACATGTATGACGAACTACCACATCACGAAATGATAATTGTAAATTTTTTTATTAATGCCTATGTAGGAAATTATGATAGAAACAAATAATATTTTTGATATATGTCATATTTATTATTTATTTATTTTTATTTAGTTATTTTATAAAAAACAACATTAAATTTTTGTTTTCTTTAAATATGATAATTTCGTTTGTGAAAGTGTAGACTACCGCCCCGTCAAAACAATGTGATTCATTCCCAAAATACTTAGAATGTACTAATGATGGTTTTAATGAAATTATATGATATATATTATATGATCTTTATAATTTAACAAATAAATAAATAAATAAATAAATATATTTGTAATTTTCTCTCTTTCTTTTAATACGATAAAAAAAGAAAAAATATTCATGCGTATGTGTGAACTAACTTCTCTAAGAATGTTTTATTCCATTTTAAAATTCTATAATATTTGGATTATTATACTATAGATATAAATAATATAGATGTTATTTAATTCATGGTTTAAATTATGGAAATCATGATATAATTATAAGGTCCAAATATATAACAAATTCTAACTCATGCGAAGAACAAAGCAGGTATTACCTAATGTGAAACCAAAACAAATAATTGTTAACATACAGGTAATATAAAGGCATAATAAACACATATATGGAATTAGGTATAATAATATGGTTAGTTTATGTATTTAATAATCTTATTTATTTTTTATATATATTTTTAGTACGGAGAAAATTAAGACCCAAGGTATGTTAATTTAATATCTCTTTTTATATTTGTGAGATACAAAACATGTTCAACACCTTTTCTTTTTCATGGTGTATATAAGGGGCCTAAATGGATTCTATAATTCTTATTATTAAATTTATGGTTTGTTAAATATAAATTATTTTATATTTCCCTCATGGGTTTTATGTTTCATGTGTTTCCACATCGGTAAGACAGTTTTCTCTCAATTTCCCTTATTTTAGAAAAATTATTAGTTATACACATAAATTCTTTTTCTTGCTGTATATACTTACATTTGACATGTTATATCATAAATATCATTATTTTTATGTTATTTTAAGAATCATTTAATTTAATTTTTTTATATTGTGAGTATTATCACAAGTTACCTATTGGTAAGATTTTATTGAAACAATCTCATCACATTTGAGGATTGTTTTTTATTATTCTTCTATTAATGAAATATTATGAATCATATCATAAGAACAATAATTAATTTTTATCATCTATTCATTCATGATATATCAATATTTTATTACAACTTTTCCACTCTTTAGTACTTATGAATATTGATAATTTTTTTAGAATAATATGATTGAATTTCTCTCTTTCGTATAAAATATGTTTTATATCAAAAAATATGTTTTTAAAAGATTTTAAAAAATATTTTTTATGGGAAAAATTATATCCATAATGTTTTATTATTTTGAAATCTTATTTTATATGTTTCGAAATATATTTTCAATGAATAAATTTTTCAAATGGTTTTATGTTTGAAAAAGGTTTTTTTACAAAAAAGGATTGATAATTTCCTCAGGAGTTGTTCTGAATAGAAATATAAAATTATTTATTATATAAGATGACAAAAATCAATGTTACTCGTTCTTTTTTTGGGGAATCATTCAATTATTCCTTTCATACTATTTCCAAAAATGGTTTATGTTCTGTTGGAACGATGTTTATGATACATGTTTCACTTTCAAAGGTTGCATGCTTTTGAAACACACTTCTTTTCACGGGTTATATGATATTGAAACCTAATTAATTTCATGGGATATGATTTTGATGAAATGATAATATAATATGTATCTTTTTTTCATGTTCTGATAATATTATACGTTTATGATACTAATTTAATTTTTTAGTTATTATATGGCTGTTTAAGATTTAGAGGCACTTGAATGTTTGATTTATTTTTGAGATGGATGGAACATATATATACCTCAAATGAAATGGGTAAATATTTTTATCTTTTTAGATAGACATAGATAGTATTTGGAGTGAAACATGTCTAATAATCTGGCCAGTGGAGTGAAACGTAACTACTATGATGGTATGGGGACTGAAATCATACCCAAAATATGATGGTGGAGGGAAACCACGAATACCAATATGGTATGGGGAGTGAACCTATACTATTATGATGGCCATGGCAGAAATTCCTGGAATAATTTGGAAATAATTTTTATATGATTATGTGTTCGACACAATTTTCTGTCTTATTCTAGTATAATTATTTTATGGAATGTGTTCTTTATTTACTTATGATTCATGTCATATGAAATGTAATGCTTTATTCAATGATTGATTTTTATGATATATGATTTGAAGGTTATGGTCTTCTAATGATATTGTCTTGTTTACATACCCCTACACTCATATTTATGCCTACGCATATCTCTTGTTTACCCTTATTACGCATTTGATCCCCCCAATTTTATGTTTTCTTCCCTAAGATAAGAAGATATGTATTATGCTTGATGTGTCTAAAATGTATTCCATTCAAGAATGACCTAGTGGGTTATAAAATATCCCACTTATTTATTAGTGCTTATGATTCCATGTTTCAAAAGGTACTACATTATTATGTTGTTTGGGAGTCTATTTTTAGTATGTTTTAAGTATTCCATAATAGTTATGTATTGTATATGTACGTTATGATTAGGTTGTTATAGTTTGTATTAGTTTGATGGTTTTATTAACCTTTGGAAATTAAGATGACAGGACATTAGTGATATCCATAGGTATATTTATAAGGGTATGTCTAGGGAAATCTATGAGGATAAGTATAAGGATTATCTTACATTAATAAAAATGTCATAGAATTTTGGTAAACGATAGAGTTAGTTGTTTACAATAATTACATCCTTGTTTAGATACTACAAGTGGATGTTGTTCTGGAACAGATGTACCTATGAGTTAAAATGATGGCCAGGAATGTTGGGCCTCACTCTATGAAACCTTGTACATGACAACTGGCCTTAATGCACTAATTATTTGACCATCACTAGGGATATTCTTTATAAATTACCAAACTCTTTATAAACTGTCATGAAAGATTTAAAGGTATTTATTCTATAAATAAACTGTGTTAAATCTGAGGTTTCATTGATAGAATAATTTTTTTCATTATTTGGATATCCTATAAGTAGTTTTTAATGATTATGTAGATTTAAACGTGGATAAGTCTTTCTCACCCATGCCTTTATGGTTTTAGACAAAAATAGAAACTAAAAGCAACTAATTTAACTTTTAATGTATCATATATGTACTTTTTGGGAATTATGAAAATTGATTCCCTAAGTGGAATTATATTAAAGAGATTCAACAAGGTAATATGAGTATGAGTTATGCATCTGATGAAAAGAGACAATAAATGACTTGTGAAGGATATGTGATTTTATTCTAGTATGGTGTACATGATGAATATGATGGAGGATTAAATTGAAGATGATAAACCCTATAAAATGGTTCATATTTCATATTATAGGAATGATATGTTGAGGAATAAGTTGATGAATCTAGATTAATTGTTTATGAATAAATTGTGATTAATGAAGTACTTCTGTTTTACAATTCAATGAATTTTTTTATGAATCATGAAATTTATATGTTTTTTCAGTAAAATATTTCTTTAATGAATGAAATGGATATGATTAAAATTGATTTCATGGAAATGTGAAGTTTTTATTAAGGTAATGTAACCCTTAATTAATTTATGATGTTGATATAATGATCATTGGATAAAAATATGTTGGATATGAATATGTAAATTGAACGGTATAGATAACCCTGGAACTGATTATTAATAATGTGGTCTATGTCCTAAATGATGAAATTTACAACTTATTAGATTTATGGAATGTTTCAAGTAATAATTTTAATAAAGATTCATGAATTTTTTCCAATAGGATTTATTTTAACTTTGGT
Organism: Viscum album; assembly: GCA_963277665.1. Classification (NCBI taxonomy): domain Eukaryota; kingdom Viridiplantae; phylum Streptophyta; class Magnoliopsida; order Santalales; family Viscaceae; genus Viscum; species Viscum album. The sequence goes on from OY728162.1 coordinate 614,936,545, forward strand.
TATTACCATGCTCCATGGAAATATGTAATTAGGTTATTCAGATGTTTCGAATTTGAAAACCCAGGGAAACGTTGGCATATATGGGGGATGAATGATAATATGATTTTTTTCCTTATTTCTAAAGATTTGGATGCTATTATTTTAAAAGTGATTTATGTTTAACTTATAATCTAATTAAAATGTCAAAAATCAGATGAAGTAGGTAAGATAAAAGTGTCATCTCACCAATGTATGATATATTCATATTGGATAACCATATCAAAAAAATTAGGAATTTTTTTGATAAATGAGTTAAATTATCTTGGATGTGATGATCTATTTTTAATTTAGGATTGAAGAATTCACATTATTTTTTTTAGAAATAGGGAAGTGTATCAAGAAACAATAAATGGGGAGGATGTCCTGTAATCATGCAATTATATTTTCTCTTCAATATTCTACACCTTCTGGAAAATGGTCTAGAAATAAACATTTTTTCTAAAAAATTAATTTGTTTGAATCCATATACTTTTAAATCATCATTAAATTATGAAATTAAAGCCCTAATATATTCATTGGTCATTCACATGTTTGTAATTTACGACCTAAATCACTCACTATGAATATTTACCCTTTCCTCTAGGTCCGTCTTTTAAATTCCCTCCGATGTTCTCCTATGAGGAAACCTAGTTATGTGATACTTTGGGAAACCTTAATTTTTTAAATGTACCAATTTTAAAGGAAGTTATATTGTTAAAATATAAGAAATGTGTTTCTATGAATGGAACATTCATGTATTAAACCCTTGATAACCTAGATGAATTTTGAAGAATAAATTCATTTTACGGGTGTAGAATTTAATATCCCTGGATTTTGTGAATTATTATTTTTGAATAAATTTGAGCGTTTCTGTATTTTTCATGTCAAAAATTAATGAAAATTCATTATCGTAATATAAAGCACAATTTATGGCTTGATTTATATACAACACCAAGTTAATCATGAACTATAAAAAATATTAATTTTATCTTTCTTTACATGGAACAATGAAATTAGAATATGTTACATACAAGAATAACATTCTATAATGTCTTGCGTAATACGCAAGACCATGTGTTACTAAAAAATTAACCATTATTAAAATATTATTATTTAAGAATATATAAAAAAGTTATTGAGATGATGATTAAATGACTACCTAACATACAATATAATTAATTGTTTACCTATTAATTAGAAAAGAATGTAGAAACCAAATTAATATAAAGGGGATGATTTTATAAATGTCAATTTGCATGTGAAAATGAGGATTTATATTAATAAGTTAAATTAATTACAAATAGTGAATTATAATAATTAGATTTATAGGTTATATTTTCTAAAAAATATATGTAATATTCATCCAATAAATTTAATCTGAATAGGATTAAAATGGACCTAATATTACCCCTAAACCCCAATATTTTTGTAAAATCGGTTTTATACCCTTTTAATGGAAAACATATTTTACGTCTATATTTTAATAAATATATAAATGAAGTATTACAAAATAAAATTATTATTTTAATGAAAAACAAAAATTGTTGGTTAGGGTATATATTTTATTTTTTTATGAAATCTAATTTTTTAATGAATAGAGAAAAATACATATTTTTAGTTTAGAACTACTTTTTTTTTTAATTTATTTATAATGATAAAATAAATTCTCAATAAGTTTAAAAGGTTAATTCGATCATATTTTTTATTAACAAATCATATTTTTTTCATTGGATTAAATATCACTTTTCAATTGAATATAAGAACATAGGAAGCCGTCAAACATTTTTACTTTAAAACACATCATTGTTGACCCAAATGCAGGATTAAATTTAAATTAATTTCTACCACTTCTAGGAGTGTAATTTAGAAAAATTTATTCCATATTTGGAATCATAATTATTTATAGATTATTAATAAGGTAAAATTTGTTTTTGACAATTCATATTGATGAATAGAATTAAAATTAATTACATAGATTAAGGTAAAATTAAGTTTAGAATATAACTAAGCCTTATACATAAGTGACGAAATAACATAGAAAAATTTCAAAAATAAATTGAATAGAATTATTTTGACCATATAATTATATGTATATACATTTTACTATTATTATATACACAATAAATGTGAAAAATGTGGGTGGAAATCCCTTTCCCAAAATTTACAACAGTGTCACTCCTCCTATATAAAAAGGAATCATCACCTAAATCATTATAACACATAACATGTCAATTTAGGTCAAACAATATCCTAAAAAAATGGATACAGAAAATCCCACCCATAATCCTAAAAGCCTAATTTGGAAATAATAAAATCCAAGTAATCACATTGGTTAAAACCAAAATTAGTTACCTGAATTAGTTGTAACATTCTTCCTCATGTTTTTTAATTTTATTCTAGTCTCCTTCCCATCAACACTTCTCATTATATTATTGAATAAATACAGTATCCTATATAATTTTTTATTCTAATGATTTTACCGACACTTTACACACTTATATCTAATGGGTAATAATCATATTGTTTACGTTTACAGCGAACTACCGCCTCACAAAACCATAATGTGTTCCTCTTTTACATTACTACATCTCATGGTGGAAATAATTGTGGGAAAACTTTTTATATATAATATATATGATATTTTTTATCATTTTATGCTTTTTTAATTATATTATAACACATAACATTACGATTTCCATTTTTTATAAATATAATAATTTTGTTTTAGAAATTGTAGACTATGGCCCCCTCTAACTGATATTATTCATTCACGCCCAAAATAGAATGTTTTAAGGATTGTTTAAGTGGAATTATGTGATATATATTATATAATAATATTACTATAATATATATGTATATATATACACATATATGTCATTTACTCTCTTTCATTCAATACGAAAATAAAAAAGAAACAACATTCTTGCATACATATAGGCTACTATCTCCATTAATGGTGTATTCCATATTATACTTATGAATTATATGGATTATAATAATACATATATAATGAATATAAATTATATTTATAACATTTTTAATATTTAATAAATCCTAAAATAGTTATATGGGACAATGATATAACAAATTAAGACACATGTGAAGAATAAAGTAGATATAAACCGAAGTGAAACATTGACATTGAATTTTTTACAAAATGTTAATATAAATTAATAATAAAACATTATATGGTATTATATAAAATAGTATTATCATTTTATTTGTATATAATAATTTTTTATTTATTACACTGGAATTTTGTACAAGTATATTGAATGTCAAGACAGAAGGTAATGGATTTTCATCTCACTTTTCATATTTGTGAGATACATTCAAAGATAGCCCCTATTTTTTATTTCATGGTGTATATATAATGACCATAAAATTATTATATTATTTTTATTACCAAATTTATGGGTATTTATATATGTCCATTTTATGACATTTCTTTTAAGAGGATTATGTTTCAAGAGTTACAAAATCAGTAAGACGGATTTGTTTCAATTTTCCATCTTGGAGACACATGTTTATTGATGCACCTAAATTATTTTTTAAGGAGTATATAATTATATTTGACATGTTACATCATGAATATAATTATTCTCATGAAATTTAATGAGTCATTTAATTTAATTTTTCTTACATGGAGAGTATGATCCCAGGTTAGTATGTGGTAAAAGTCTATTGAAACAATCTCATTGCTTGTCGGGATTGATTATGATTATCATTTATTTAATGAATTATTATGATACATATATCAATAAAATTAAATATTTTTTATCCATTTTTTATTCTTGATATATCTACCTATAAATACTATTTTTTACTCTTTGTTACTTATGATGATAAATAAAATGTTTTTATAAAAATATTACCCTATATCTTTATTAGTTCAATAAATATGTATTATTTCAAGAACTATGTTTTCAAAAGTGATTTCAAAAATGTTTTTAAGGATGAAAATATTTTAAAAATGTTTTATTGTCTACATATATCCCTTATTTTAATTTCAAATGTATTTTTAAAGAAATAAATTTAAAATTGGTTTTATGTTTTAAAAATATTTTCTCAAAAAAGAATGGTTATTTTCCTGAATAAATGTATTTAAAAGATATATCAATATTATTTGACATAAATGATGACATCCTTTGTAATTTAAAATGCCTTTATTGTGAAATTATTAAATATTTCCATTCGTACCATTTTTGTGAAAGGCCTATGTTTTGATGCATGTTGTTTTTTATAACAATTTATCTTTATTGGGTAAAATACTTTTTAAACCCACTTATTTTAATAGGATATATTATTTGAAATGATTTTTATTTACATGGGTTATACATTTGAGGAAATTATTGTTAATGTTGTATCTTTTTCCACATGTTATGATATAATTGTATTTTAATGATTCCCATTTCCTTTCATGGGTTATGATATGAGTGTTTATGATTCTTGTGGAACATGTATGTATAATATAATTATGATATGCATGGGACATGTATCTACCTATAATGAATTTAGTAGATATTTATATCTCCCGAGATAGAATAAAATGGACATGGGAGTGAATCATGAGTACTAAGATGGACTTGTGATTAAACAGTGACAATAGAGATGATATGAGGATTGAACACATAGAACTAATATATAAAGGGGAGTGAACCATTATTACCAAGATTGTATGGGGAGTGAACCCATACTATTAATAATGACTTGGAAACAATTACATTGATACTATAGAAATCAATTTTATATGTTTATGTGTCTTCCATATTTCCATGTCTTATTCTAATGTTATTATTTTGTGTCATAGGCTCTTTATTTCTTTATGGTTATTGTCCCATGAACTGGAAATCATTATCTCGTGATTCTTGTGGATGCAATTTTATATACAAGGTATGATCATCTAATGTTATGATCTCATTACCATACCCCTATACTCAAGTTTATGCATACATGTATCCCTTTTTTACCATTGTTGAGAATATTAACTAGCCCCTTTTTATGTTTTCTTAACCATGTTATGATGATATGTCTTTTTTATGATTTTATGAAGGGTTATAGACATGAAAGACCATGATGGGGATAATATGCTTTACTTATATATATATATATATATATCAGTTTTTTATGTTTCAATTTTTCTAATGACTATAGTCTAATATAGTATTTGTGTTTCTGTTTTGAATAATGATTTAAGTGTTCCACAAAAGATATATAATATTATTTTTTGAAAAGTTAGGGTTACTATAAGATTATCAATTTTTAGGAATAATAATGACTAAATTTGAAGGAAGGATTATTGGATCTAAATATTTGTGTCTATATATGAATTTCATTAAAAATCTCCAATGCACATCGTGTAGTTTGGATGAACACACGATATATGACCACTTTGAAACATCAACTCTGTTTTTGGGAAAATATAAGGACTTCAGGGCATGTAGGGCCCCTACACACTATGTACCACTCCTTGGATGGATATGCTATGTGGAGAAGCATGTAGGAATGTCGCCATGCTATAAGACACTGGCAGTCACATTATATATAACAATGTAGACAGACCCAACCTGGTGAACTCAATGTACTAGAGTACATGGAAACAACCATGGTTCATAGAAATGGACAATAATTAGCTTGAAAACATCATGTAAACTCCCTAGATTCCCTGAAATTATTCATGGTTGGTGATATTTTTACCTAAAGGGACATGTATAGGCAATGGAGTTCGACTACATTTTGTGTGGGTCTCCTCATATGTCGTGTACCAATTTCTTCCTTTTGAGAAAACATAAAGCTATTGTATATCCTATAATTGGACTATTATTTCTCATAGATAGTAGCATATTATGAGTGTTTTTTAATTTATATTATGACGTTGTCCACCTTATTTTATTTTGAGTTATTTGGAGAAATTTTCCAGATTTGGAGATTATTTAGGCAATGCTCGATGATGATAGTGATCATACTAGATCACCAGAGGTTTTTAAAGATGAACCCTATAGCTTTTTGGGTGCTGGTACTCTACCAATTTTGATTAGTACCCTCCAACCAGGTTTGGAATAGGTCCTTGATAGTTATAGTGTATTCTTATGTTGGAAAAACGGCATGGGTCCTCAAACTCTAAATTGACACCATCAAGTTGGGCTAGTCATGGGTACTCAATGAAAATAGTTGAACCCTCCATTGGAGAAATGGAATGGGTCCTTGGCCTTTTTAGTGGAACCTAAAATCCTTCATGGAATGGATCCTCTATGAGTATAGAGGAATATTCCTCCTGGGGAGGGCAAGGTTTCTTATCTTCTTGAGAAGCAACATCCATTCTGTCTAGGAATGGGTCCCTTACATACTTCTGAGTGTCACCCTCCATCATGGCTATGCATTGGTTCTCGACCATCATGGTGGAACCCTATTGTTGTTCTAGGGGTGTTTCCAATACATATATATTATGGGCCCTAAAATGTGCTTCATAGTGTAAATGTGATTCTTGAATTCATTTTTTCCATTATGTAGATATTTGAGATGTTGGGCATCAATGATGGACTTCTTGAAAAAATGGTGACACATTTCCTAGGATGGTCTATGAGATGGAGATTCACTTCTCTCTGATTTGGGTTTCATTATTTAAATAATATAAATATTTCTATCATTTTACAATATTTATTTTGGATGATATTATGTTTACTATCTTTCTATACTTATTTTTATCCCTTTCATATCACCATTCAGCTTTCAGGGTATCCATCTATATATGTATATACTCTCCATTGCATGATAATATCCAACATATGGCATGTCTTATGAAGAAAATAGATATTTCAATTGTGGATATAGTGGATGTTATGGATAATTGGTTCATTTGGTTTGTTTATGGTGATTGGATTATGAAGTTCGGGAGTTGGGCTCTCTCCCCACTTTTACTACTTTGTTTGTTCCGGATAGGGCATCTTTCCAGTTGGTTTTGTATTTTTCCCTTTACATTTAAGTTTTCATTTCCATACTCTTGTAATCCCTAAAATGTTTTCTTGGATGGTTTACAATATATATGTTTTAACTTTTTATTATAATTCCTATTCCCTTATGAATTTTGATAGTTCGGTGTGTTCATATCTATATATTAGGAAATGACCTCCATTTAAGATATTATATTCAGCATTCATCACTATCCCCTAGTATATGGAGGCCGTCTTCATGTAGTCGTAGCTCAAGCATTGATTATGGAATGTTCATGACATATTGATTTTATAGAAGTTCGTTCCAGGGGACGATGTTTATTTTAATCCCCTTATGAGTAATTGGTTGGGAATAGGGAAATAGTGTGAAGGTTTCTTGACTGTAGTTCTCTAGCCATGGAATACAGTGGTGTTATGAGTTGATGATGTATCCATTCACCAGCACCATGAATACATTCTTGTCAAAAAATAATACTAACACCTTCACTGTAAGGATAACTGGTTTATTTAACATTTATGATTGTGTCTTAAACTATTATTCTATAGTCATATCCCCATTTTTATACAAATATTATTATCTGATTGTGGTGGGTTTTAATAAAATTTTTAGGATTAATCTATAATGAATGTTAGATAGTTTACCAGTACCAGATTGTGACAACAATCTGATGGGAGATGAGGTGTCAGTTCAAGGTCCTCATGTGGGATACTTTCGTTGGGAGGAATGGTTACAACACCACTACCGATCGGTAAATAGATCATCCCATCTGAGGAGGATAAGGATCCACATGGGATTAGATAAATATGCATGTTCTATTACCTGAGGCCGATGAGGATTCCGGGTGAACCATAACCCCATGTAGAAGAGGATTGGATAGAGTCTTTGGTCTGGGATTTTATGATACTATAGTTACTGATTACTTAGGTGGTTTCATTGGAAGGTTTTGTTTTCCACGGGGTAGCAAGGCACTGGTGGTTTCATGTTACCCAGATGAAGTATGAGTCGAAACATTAAACTTGTAGAAGCTCTATTATGAGGTGTAAAACCCGAACACCATTTTATTGTGATGGATTAAGGGGATTTTGGAGATACATAATAGAGAGATGAGAGTAGCTAAGCACACTGTGATGTTCCATGACCTTACGTGGTAATCCATTGAAATGATATTGGATGGCTACTTCTGAGAATAGAAGTTTGATTATTTAATTTTATGAGAGATCCATGTTAGTTTGGTTCTGTAGGGAATCCCCACTTATTTGAAAGTATGTGATTATGTATTATTTGTACATATTTGCCTATCAGATGGACTCTAGGAAGCTGGAACTAGTACTGGGCAACATTGTGTGGGTAATCTATCAGATGGTCTCGAGAAACATATATTACCATGGTATTTTAGATAGGGGGTTATAATATTGTGGGGGTGAGTTCAGATCGCATGAGACTTCATGACTAGACATTATGAGGAGCATAAGAATATAATTGATAGACTATCAGGGAATATGTAGTTCCATGATTAGTAATCTCCCATGAGATGGTAGGGAGTCCCCCAAGGAGGGGGAGATAATGGTAGAGTATGGGGAGTTATGGGTGGTGTACACCACTATGATATCATTCCCCTACCACCATGCAGTTGATGTCAGACTCAATGAGCTCACAGTCCAGGCTATGGACCACTAAATTCAATGGAAGCCAACAAACCACTGATATATTATATGATTAGAGGTATGATATTTTTATTTTATACGCATGTTTCGACATTATTATACATAGGTGGTATTAATTCCGTCATCTATATATTCATAGTGACAGATTTGGAGCTCCCAGTAGTGTCTTTATCGTAGCATCTTCATCATGATGTTTTTACAGGGAACACTTCTTCTGTATCTTTTATCTACCAGATGTGTGATCAATTTCATGGGGGAGAGAGGTTCACATAGTAAATATTGGTCATCATAATGGAATTCTATGACATCATCATATATATGTGTTGGATTTCCATTTTAAGTTCCCAAATTCACTACCACCATATATGATTAAGATTCTTTCACAAAAATGGGATGAGATTTACCATTATAGGTGAGATATATCTCATAAAGGGGCAACTATATTCTGTGAGTAGAAGGATGTTTCCCATCACCCATCAATTGAAGAGTATATACCCTGGTCTAATATGGTCTTTAGGTATCTTGATTAAATTAGTTGTGGAGGATTTCAATGAATTATTCCCATGGACATTATAGGGATACATTCTAGGAGGTAGATGGAGTTTTTTATTGACGTTTTTCCCAAGAATTCTTTGATATATACTTTGGAATATAATATGGAATGTGTAGAGCTCCATGAGTTGTGGTTTCTTTTGGAGGACCTTCGAGAGGATGTCTTCATCAGGCCTAGTGTATCCCCTGGGGAAGCTTCATTTTCATTCATGAAAAATGTGGATGGGATCTTGTGAATTTTTATATATTACCATCATATAAACTAGACAACGATAATGAAGAAGCACCCATTATAAAGGATTGAACAACACTTTATCCAATTGTGAGGAATCATATGGTTCCGGAAGACCAATCTCGAGTTTGGAAAGTAGAAGATGAGGTTTTTCAAGACTGATATAATGAATTAGATATTCTAATTTCATTACAGACACAACTAGTTCATGGATATGCGGTTTGGTTAGAAAAATCCCCCAATTATATTTATATATTTTATGAACAATGTTTTACAACCGTACATGGAAATGATTTTCGTTTTCTTCATTGATTACATTGTCATTTAATATCCATCAGAGGAAAAGTATGTAGAGAAATTTTGGATGGTTGAAGATATTCTTATGGACAACCATTTTTATGGTTAACTATCAATGTTCCAATTCCAGATTCATAAGGTTTTCTAATTGATGCATGTCATTCCTGATCATTGATTTGTCGTGGCCTCAGAAAATTTCAATGAAGTTATTACTTGGGATACATCTATGACTATGCCATATGTGTAGATATTTCTTTGATTGAATGGGTACTAGAGGATGTTTGTGGAAACAATATCTTAATTTTCATCCCCTTCAAATTCCCTAACATGTAAAGGGAAACCTTTTACCCTGAATGAGATGTGCCAGCAAGCCTTTGATGATTAAAGGTTTAGGATAATGAGTTCACTTGACTTGAGAGTACTGGTGGAGGGAGTGGAGTATGTAGTGTATTATGCTGCCTGGATATCTAGTATTTGATGTGTTTTGATGCCACTGTAGGAAGTTACCACAATAAATTCCATGCTAATTATATACTAAAAGAAGAAAAATTCCTCTAATATCCTAAATCTAGCATTGTTAGTGTTCTCCCTATGGATATGGAGGTACTATCTCCTAGGAGAGTGCATTTTTTTTTACTATGACCATCAGAATCTGAGTTATTTATTCACATAGAGAGACATCTACATAAGATAGTGGTTCTAGTTGGAGTTTCCGAAGGACTATCACATTAAGATAGTATATAATTAGGGGAAAGGGAAACATGTTAGTAGATTCTCTACGTGTAAATTAAATGGTTTTCATAGTGTAAGAGGATTGTTAGTAAATGTCTTTCCTACAACTAACCCTGGGAGAGTTGGATGGTTCTATTTTTCTATAGTAAATGGTGTTGACTCCAATGCTTCTTGGGAATGAGTGAGAGTCATAGTTTTAAGACATTGATAGTGAGGTATTTAATGACTAAACATCTATAGGGGATTCAACATATTGATATTTTGATGGAATGAACCATGTCATCATTTTTAGGGACAGATAATGGTTTTAGTCATGATGCTAGAGGAGGTGATATGAGAGTTCCATGCCTATCTCCTAGATGTACATCCCATTGTGGAGAAGATGAATAGATATATTCTATAAAAATTTTGGTATTCCTGTTTGAGATGGAAAGTGAATATGTTCTTCTCTTGATGCTTATCCTATTAGTAGTAGAAAAATAAGCACCATGTTTAGGAAGGTTTGGTACATCCCCTTAAGATCCCAAAGTTGAAATGGGATTGTATATCCATAGAACATGAGATAGGGTTTCATAGACCTCAAATTTCTATGATTACATATAGTTTATAGATGACCGACCCATAAAGATGGCACATTTCCTACTATTCGGGAGCAGATATTAGTGGAGAGTTTCGTGCAGATGTATGTACTAGTGATTTCTTGCACTCATGTGGTTCCTGAGATTATTGTCTTTGAATATGATTAATAGTTCACATCATTATTGTGAAGAGGCATATCATGGAAATTTGGGACCTAGAAAAGGATGATTATATCTTTTCACCCTCATAAATATCAGAATAATGAGTTAACAATGATAGTGTCGTGGATATGTTGAGGGCTTGTGTGTTGGATTTTAGCTAGAGCTTGGATGATCACTTTCCATTGGAAGATTTATTTTTCAAAAAATATATACCACTCTACCATTGTCCTAGATCCTTTTGAGGCCTTGCATTGGACACCATGCAGGCTACCCTTATACTGGATAGTGAAATGAGTGACATCTCATGTTGGACTATAGTTGGTGAAGTTGACAATGTAGAAGGTCTAGGTCATCTATGAGAAGATGAGGCTAACCTGGAGTTGAAATAAATCTTATAATGTTTTACATTGTAGCACTTAGGATTTTTATCAGGGAGATAAATTATTTCTAAAAGTATTCCCACAAAAAAGCTTTTGGAGATTCATTTGGGGAGGCACGTTAGGCTAATGGTTCATAAATTCTCCAAATATCCTATAGAGTGTGGTGATGATTCTTACTACCCAACCATTACCATACCATTGAGAGTGTTCATTATGCCTTCCACCTAGCATAACTGATGAGATATATGCATCATCACATGTATGTCATCGATTGGGGACATATGTACATCGACTAAGAGATCAATTTTTTAGTGAACATGATGGAGACCGAGGATCAATAAGAGAGAATACTATATGAAAATACCACCCCCTTGGTTTACAGGTTGTGGAAGTAAGAGAATGCGAATTAGAGATCCTAGGAGTAGGAAATCCAGATACATACTTAGTGTCTGAAAATCTTAGATTATGTTTTCTATTTTTGGATGAAAATATTTATAGAGAGAATAATGTAGAGTCCTAGTTATGCCTCGTATTACCATGAAATATTTAAAAATGTATTTTTAGAGCCAAGCGGTGAGACGGTGTGAAAAATAGATTCCTGGTGTTCCCCGAATTAATATTATATAAATATTAAATATATTATATATTACATGAAAATAGATTCTTAAATAAACTGGGATTGATAAAAAATAGAAGCTTATATCAAGAAATATGTGATCATGGATGAGTCTGGAACATAATTTGTTCCCAGGTAACTACCTTAAATATTTTGATGTGGAAAATTTGAATAACCCAACTATTGACAAGGCATTATGTAGGTTAAATAAGTTATTTAATTAATTTAATCCAACTGAAAAACATCTATAAATCCAACTATATGAATAATCATCTAGGGTTGTCATTATAAAACCTGTTAGGATCGATATCATTCTTCTCATATTTCTATTACTGAATTGCATCTGATGATGATGAATCTCCTGATCGAAGAAGATCAAATTGTAGAGAACATAATGACTCATCACAATTTTATGTCGGTATTTTATTTGACAAAAAATTGTTCAATATGTAGGTAGTACTTGTTAAAGAAATTTTTATTCCCTTTTTGTTAATTTTATTGAACATGATAAAGAATTTCCTTGATTTTCGCAAATTTACAAACATTTCATGTTCCCATGTATTGAAATTAAAATTATTTTATGTTTATTATAACCATGAATATCCCATTTTGTATTTATTGGCCTAAAACACTTGTCCAACAATTGTTTAATCTTTCATTTTTTGATTTTCACTATTTATTCTTTGCATTATTCAATGAATGTCCAATGAGGCCTTAGTTCGATGTTTTTTAGTGGTACCGAGCCTAATCAGACCCTTAGAAGTAATGAAAGAATATAAAATGAAAAATGGAATATCAAATTACAGATGGAATAATGGTTTTGGAGTGATGAATCTAAATTTTTTAATGATTATAATTAAGATTAGATATGTTGTGGTGTTTAGTCATGTGTGTGAGCATTTGAGATTGCACGGGAAAATCCATGATTTAATTTCCTTCCAAATAATTGATATAATCAACTGTTCGAAGAAAGGTAAAATAGTAATGGAAGATATGTGGAAAGATCTGAAGGTATGATGATCAAATAATAATCATAGAGACTATATATGAATTTCTACGAAAATGTTGACTATACAGTGTGTGGATCAGAAGAACATGTTGTGTGTGACTTCTATACTAGGAAATATTGGGTTTTGGGAAAAGATAAGGATATATTGGAATGTAAGCCACCTACAATCTATGTACTTATCCCTAGTAATATATTTCATGTGGAATAGACCACAAAAAAATCACATGTTGGAAGACACGGTGAGGCACACCCAGTGTACCAGAGTACACAGAAATGACTATGAGCATGCCATGTAGTAGAGAACACGGAAATTACCAAGGTGGAAAAAAATAGAAACCAATTAGTTGAGACATTATGTGTAGACCATCTACACATCATGTATTTTAAAAAGGATTGCATGATATGAAACTCAAACAGGCATGTCCAGATGATGGAGTAGAAAAAAATGTCGTGTGGGTCTCATCACCTGTTGTGCACCCCATGGAATCTTTTTCAAGAAACTTCCTGCTATTATATCTCCTTCATTTGGAATTTAATTTTGGATTTATAGTTTAATATCATTAATGTTTTTACTAATATAATTCCTGGTTGGCCTCCTTAGTGGTTTTTGAGTTATGATGAGAAATCTACATGGAGTATTTTTTATTTAAGATATGCTCGTTGATGGAAGTTATCAGGAAGGACAATCATATACCTCTAGAGTATAACTCTCCAGTGGGAATGTCCATGTGCCCTCTACAGATTCCATGTGACACCCTCCGGTATAGTTGTTCATGGTACCTTGATAGTTATAGTGTCACCTTCATATGGACATAACGAGTGGGTCCATGACCTTTAGAGCAGTAGCCTCTAGCCAAGAGGAGCATCTATTGTTGAAGATTAGAGTGAAACCCTCCAAAATATATAGGGAAAGGGTCCTCAGGCATTCGTGTGTCACCATACAATTAGATTAGGCTTGGGTCCTCAGTGATTACAATGGAACCCCTATACTATATAGGGAATTGGTCATCGACAATTAGCGTAGCACCATATGTCCATGCTGGGCATGGGTCCCCTATATACATTGGAGGAGAACCCTCCCACTCGGATAAGAATGGTTCCTTGACCTTTAGAGTGGAACCTTACTATGGTACCAGAGCTTGAATACTCTACTTAGAGATTGTATTCACTCAACTATGTGGAAGAGTAGATATTTGAGGATTAACATGGATGTTTTCTTCATGGATGATGCATGAGATTCAACGTATCATTGATGAACTGTTGGATCTGATTGTAAATAATTTCCTTGCATTGGATGTGAGATGTAGATATATTTCCCTCTCTCTTTTTATCTTTGGTTTTAGTATAAATATATGTATGTGCACTCTCTTGCTTTGGGTTGAGTTCTTTTTTCAGTATATCTATTGTTTTCATCTCTTTTTCTTCTCTCGCATCAGTATCTAGGGAGACCTAATATTTATGAATTCACTCACACCTAAATAGAATTTACTCTCACATGTCTTGTCTTATGAAAAAAATGGACACGTTGGGAGTGACTCTATAGGGACATAAAGATAATTTGTGAATTTTGTTTTTTTATTATGGTTGGAAATTATAGATTGGAATTTTACCTCTCATGGAACTTTTAAATTCATGTTTTTTTGGTTTAGAACATCTTTTTGATTGGGCGTGAATTTTTCCCCTTTACATTTCAGTTTTCACAGTCATAGTCTTGTACAACAAAGCGGTTTTTTATCTGTGGATTGCATTCATGTTGTTTCATATTTTTATTATTGTTTATCTCTATTTCTGTATTTATATGGATATGTATGTGCATATAGGTACTTTTGGAAGATTCCTTCCACTTGTGTTATGTCTTTCTGTGCTGGTCCTTTCCCATGGCCTATAGAGGTAGGCTTGGTGTGGTTGTAGCTCGTTCCCTGGTTAGTGTCACGTAGTGACAAAAAACATGTCTTGATATATTTAATTCCCATGTATTACTTTTCTAAATGTATATTATTTATCTAAATTTGTCAATGATAACATAAATATCACTAGGAGAAAACATTATTTTCCATAAGATTACACCAAGACCTCTATGTTGGTGTTGGTCCTCTTATGAAATTGATTCAAAATCTAATATGCTTAAATTTAATTAAAATTGATAGCATAAACTATGATAAATTGAATGAACTCACCTAATAAGTATTAATAGTGAAAGAAACAGTTTTACATTCATAATATTAATCAAAAACATATAGTAGTTTATAAGTTTAGTTTTTTAATAACGAAAAGGACCCTCTTAATTAAAAAACACAATTTAAAGAAAAAAATAATTGATTACATAGACCCAAAAGAGATTTCCCCTTGATTTACATTGTAACATCTACTTGTGGGGTCTATAAAAACATAGAAAAAACATCTCCAATCATCACTTTCCCTCGCACTCTCTCTCTCTCTGTCACCCTCTTTCCGTATCACTTATTAATGAAGTCATTGTATACCATCCATCGAGTAGCACCCAATACCCTATAGAATCATTTTTTTGTTTACATCCTTGATAAATATATAAAATAACGCGATAATATTTGATCTTATTTTTGGCTTTCATGTAAGATATGTTGATGTTTTATCCACATGTAATACTTTTAAATTATTAGCATAATGTAGAATATTCAATAATTTTTTCCTTTCCTTCATGAGTTAATAGTAGTAATTATCTCAGTTCACTAAGATATAAATTCTCTATTGAAATTTTTCATTAACATAGAATCATTATCTCCTTATAAAAATGAATCCATGTTGATCTAATGATGAATGGTATTATAAAAATAGGTAGTTATTAAAAAATAACATAGTTTTTAATTCATATTGGAAAATATTTACTTGTGAAAAATACTTTATTTAAAAATTATACTATTTACAAACCATTATAATTCATGTGAAATTAAATTCATAGTAAATATAATTTTGAAGTCATATACAATAGTAATAAGTTATATGGTTCAAAAATTCATGTGAATATGTCTTATGATTTCAATAACATATAGATTCATGTGTTTTTTTAGAAATTATTATGATCATATTGATATATGGATTCCAAAGTCATATTATGTAGTTATATCTCATATGATATTCCAAATTCAAAAATAACTGAATTCAAAATGTTTCACATATTAATGAAAAATTGGAAAAGTTCTATAAAAATTCCATGATTTATTATTATGCATACAGAACACATATGTAATCCTTAAAACTAAATAATAAATTATAGGTAATGTCATATGATGGCAGACAAAGCCAAAATTCATCATATAAGTTCTTTTTCTTCTATTTTTTATGATGGATAATAAAAATAAAATGATAAAAATATAATTCTAATAATTCATGTTATTATAATGGGCATTATTGAGTGAATGAAAAAAGTGTGATGATAAGAATGGAGGTCATTCAAACTGGTCATGCCTTTTTTTGTAAGTAGTTTAACCAAGGATAATTGAAGAATATTTTTAATATAAAGAGTGAAATTATCCCATTAAAGAAGAAATTGAATAAATTAAAAAATTAAACATGATAAAATGTTCATAGAATCACTAAAAAATGTTACAATTTAAACATGGTTGTTTAGAAACAAGGTTGATGATAATTCTAAAGAAAATTTACACAATGATACACTTGAATTATAGTGATAATCATAAATTAAAAGGGTGGAGTTTCAAGAATCATTTTCTTTAGTGGATATTGTATCATCCATCAAAATATTATTATCAATAAAATCATATAAAATCGATAAAATATTTCAAATTGAAGTTAAATCTTCTTTTTTATAGTGTGATATTGTAGAATAAGTGTATATGGAATAGCCTAAATGACTAATGTTATATTCATGTGATGGTAGAGTAAATATTTTGAAAAAAACTCTGAATTATTTGAAGTTGGATCTAAGTTCCAACTATTTTAATCATGATGAGTTTCAAAATATCAATATGTTTTAGAATGGTAAGTGTACAATAACCTATATATATAAATAACCAACACTAAATCACTATTTATGACTGTGTATATTGATGATTGTAAAACCCCGACCCTAGATTCCTAAATTTGGTGGATTATTTTAATACATTTGGCTTGATTACAAAGCATCAAGTCCCAGAAGACCGATCAATTTAGCTGTCTTGGAAAATAGATTACATATATGAACGATACATTACACTTTCTCACATATAACAAAAATATAATCCTTTGAGAATGGCTTTGTTCCCTTAGCTTAACACTGCATCTGAAAAATAAAACACTTCTTGGTATCCTAGGAAAATAAAACATAAGAAAGGGGAGAGCTAATATGCTCAGTAAGGGATATTTTAGAGAAATATAACATAAACAGTAGGCATGGTGGATATTAGAAAACACATGTCTTTAAAAATAATAAACATGAAGTATTTGTGTTAGAAATGGGATCTGAGTAAATAATTCCATAGTAAAACATAGTGAAGGGTATTCTACTTGTCAAATAACCACGTAAACCATCAATATTATTTTCATAATGAGGGAATATATAATGCCAGACATTCTAAAACATTTTTGTAAGTCCTCTGCCAAGATGTCTAAAAATGATTAAGACCTCGGCCAAAAACTTATATCAAATTGGGAACGGCCACAACCAATTACACATCTAATTGTCTCATGAGGCCTACTGATCCAACAGTGATCTAAAGTGGGCTTCCCCGGCCACTTACTATGTCCAATACATTCATCACATGAAAAGGTTGAAATATAACATAAACATTCATGTTATAACTATCATATGAAATTTCAATAATTTAATGATAAACAGTGAATGTTATTAAAATAACACATCCATAGTCAAACATATCAAAAATCCATTAGTACAATATTGAAGATTTTTATCATCATAAACCCACTTCCTACAGGTTTAAAATCCATCAATGGATGTTGACATAGATGAAAATTATTTGTAAAACTCATTGAGAGAAATATATCATTTTCATGAATATAATTAAAAGTCACACAATTTATAAAGGAAAACATTTAAATACATTTTAGAATCAAATTTTACCATACCACATTGAAACTTTTTAATGTAATTAAAATTTTAAAAATATTCAGTTCCTTATAAATAAATACTTAAAACAAATTTTGAAAGCATGGACATGAATGAGATTTTTTTTGAAGAATAAATATATAAATCATTTAAATTGAAGTTTTAATAAAAGTGTCCCTTAAAATAATCTCATTAAAAACTCTTTTATGAAATATAGACATGGAAAATAAATATGTCCCTGTAAAAACTTATCCATAAACAGTCTCGAATAATAATGAGATTGAGGAATTAACCCTTACCTTGCACTTTCCTTTGGTAGAGGGTATGTTTAACCTCCTTTATAATGACCATAGTATGTTATTAAATAATACTAAAACCATATCCATATTTATTATATCTTATATGATTCATTTATTAATTTATACTACCCATTTAATAATGATTTCCAAGTTAAATTAACATTTTGGGTAACAATCGCTTTCTTTATCGTATGTGTTTCAACTAGTTATTCTTAATCATATCATTTAGATCATGATTTAAATTATTCCATAATATAATAATTTATTTTTATATCAAATATATTTAGAATATAAAAATTTATAATAGATGTATATTTGAAATTGAAGGCACCTTTTATGGAGATGATAGGTCGTACGTATGCATAAACGTTATTTCTGTTTTCATATCATATTGAACGAAAGTAAGTGAATAATATATATGTAAGTAAAAACACACAGAAAGAGAGTTATATGTATCCATATCATTTTTATGTCATATATTACATAGTTATTAATAACATATATTTTTATATTCATCATTAAATGGTGAACATGGAAATGAATCTCATCGTTTGGTGGAGACGATAATCCATACATAGGCATGATGGACAATATCATTCTTTTGGTAATAAAATTGTATTTAATTGGATGATATATCTTATATTAAGAATAATTAAAATGTTATATTTATAATTTACATCAATTATACATCATTATTATAACCATCCAAATAATAATGTATTGAATAACAACTACACCACGACGTGGAGACAGTAAGTCATACATACACATGTATGGGGACGTGTCTTTCATAGGATGGATAGAATAATTAATATGGATGTACCATATTTATAATAACATAACAGGGTATATAATATACTATAGTTATTGTTTTAAAATGGAAACAACATGGAATGAAGAGGTGGAAGAATAAAAAAACGTGAAAGAGGTGACTAAATATTTACCTCTTCTTTGGGTTCTTACTTTTGATTTGATCCAAAAGGCTACATAAGATAGATTTCTAACCAAATTAATGCATCTAGTATGAAGAGAGCATATCTGAGAGGATATTATGGTAGAGGTTGGCTGATCCAAATGTCTTTGGAGGTGTGAATTTGAGAGAAGGTGGAGTTCCCTTTTATAAGAGGTGTGAGGGAAACCTTAAGAAAAGATTAAAATATTACTTTATAATAAAATAATATTTGGTTTATAATTGCTATATATTAATTTATTTCCAAGATAAAGAGAGTATGGGTAGAAATAATCTCAAAAAATAGGTTTTAAACAAGTTTAGGTTACCATTTTAACCTTATCTTTTAGATTTAACTCTAAGTTAAATAATTTAACTTTTACCATGTCTGCTTGTATTCTTACACTATATGATTAATAAAATTACAATAAACATCCAACAGAACATCAAATATTTCATTAATGACATCTATAATATTATTTAATCCATTTGGTCTATCCTTAGAGTTTTAGTAATATTATATCGAACAATAATATAGAATTTTTATAAAAATTAATTTATGTTGATTTTGAATCTTTTTGTTATTTTGTTATTGTGAAAGTCATAACACCCTTATCACTTTGAAAAAAAATTATCTAATCAACCCTAACATGTCATATAAGCCTATAAAATTATTGTAATTCATCAAAAGTCTCTAAATACATTTATTTGGATATTTATAATATTAATTATTTTAATTTTTCATTAATAAGGTAATTACTACATCATCATTATGTATTAAATAAATAATATTATCTAATGTTTAAAAATAATAAATAAAATACAATTATGTAGGAAATATTTTTATCTTTATATGGAATTTTTATAGTAGAATTTATCTTATGTATAACCCTAATTTAATATGTTTTAGTTATGAAAACATGAATTTAACACTTTTAACTCATCTTTAAATTAAATAGTAATAAATGTCCTAATTTAATCCAAGTCGATCTAAAGGAATATATTTTATTCATAAGATAGTTTTTAGTAGAATTACAATTATCCAATTGAATTATGACATGTGTTTGGGTAACAATAATATAATTTTTACCTTTAATTACCTAATTTACTTTTAACAATTGTAAATAAAAGTGAATAGTTACTATTCCCCGAAAGAAAAAATTATCTTATTGAACCACATAATACGTGCTAATATCATCCTTGTCTATCATATTTATGATATTCAATTCAACGAAGCGGTGAAATTAGGTTTTATGCAGATTTGCATATGCTCTAGGTGGTGGGTAAAAGACGGAAAAAAGTTTAATAAAATTTTTAGATATCTAAACTTATTATAAAATGACTCCAATGAATTAAATTGAAAATATATAGGTATTATGTATCTATTTTGACCTAAAATAAATTTAAATATGAAAAATTATTATTTATATAAAAATTCGGTTTTAAACAATAACTCAGTATTTTTTACTATTCATCAAAAATTGACAGTTTTCAGAAAAATACAAAATACTCACCCTAAGTTAATTTTGATATTCTGAATTCAAAAATGAATTATATTTTACAAAATTCAAAACATAGAAGTTTTATTTATTATTTTAGAATTAATTCCTGTTGTCAAAACCAAAAAAACTAGTTTTAAAATAAGTAAAAACTATCAAAATATTGACATGTGTTTATGTAAAATTTATATGTTAAATTACTTATAATGATAAAAAATATACCAATTGTTACAAATATAATCTAATTATACTTAAAAACCATTAAAATTTATAATTTAACAGTATAAATATTTATGATTAAAAACATTTTTTAAGTTAAAATTTAGTAATTTTCACCAATCACCCACATATGAAAGTTATTAGAAAAACACCAAAACTTTATCGAAACTATATTTTTATTTCCCGATTCTATATAAAAAGTTTATTTTGTCAAATTAAAAATATAAAAGTGTCAAATATTGGATTTAAAATTTGTTCTCCATTAAAGAGCGGTAAACTTTCATTTTTTGGAAAATACTTCTTTTGTATGAAAAATATGAATTTCTTCTTATGTTATATATAAGAAACAAATAATATAGATGTTAAAATTATATAGAGTATATAAGATTCAAAATTCAATCAATACTATTTATAACCTCTTTTTGAACGCCTTGTTTGGTAATGTGGTGGTGCGCTCGAACTCGGTGTTGCGTATAGCGCAAGCTTTTAAATTACATTAATGAGATAATTGACTAAGATATGTTTGGGTGTTACACACTCCCCTCCTTATATAAATTGTGTCCTCCAAATTTGAAATTGTTATTTGAAAATAATATTTAAAAAATAGGGAAATACCTTTGAGGAAAACCCACATCCGAAATTCGATTACTAAAATTCTGTCTCAATAAGAAGAAAAGCGGAATGAAAAAGTTAACACCGGATTATGATCTTAATTAAGAGATCATTGGTGTAAATTAAACACATATAATTGGAGGGAAAATGTAAATATTTATAGGTTTTGATTGAGGTCGTCAATCACAATATATCACTTAAATATATTGACATAACAAATCCATTATCAAATCCATTTTCATTACCAAAATACATAAATAGAGTATCTAGTATTTATTTTCTTTTTTAAAAAAACATTTTAGATTGTTATAGAATCCAAAGATAAAATAAAACTAACAGTGGAAGAATGGTCATTGGAACCGCTTACGTTAAAAAATATGTTCATTTTTTTAATCGTTTAGTAAAACGCTTCGTAGAAAAAGATTCCCCTTGAAATGAAAAGTCAAAGGGTTTTCTACACTGTATAAAAAAAGTTGTTTAGAAATCAAATAATGCCTTAATTAAAATAGATTTATACTAAGTACCTTAACTAATGTTTAAGAATTAACTTAGTCACAGAATAATATGGAATATATATATATATATACATGACAAGTCGAGTTACATACATTAATTAATTCCTACCAAAAACTCATATTTCACTCAAAATGATTTAAAAAAATATTCTATTTATCCTAATCGTATAGGGTTCCAAAAATAATGAATGTATAATTAACCTATTAGACGTTTTAAAAAACACTAAATTATACAATCCAGGACATCATGTAGGTTAGTGGTAGGTGATGCACCCTTGTCGCCCATCAGTTGTAGGTACAATTCTCATGGCCTTGACGGATGCGACTAGTTGTCGCCCAACCTCTGCGTAGTAATTTTTATGAAAATCCAAAAATAACCATTATAATTGTATCCACATTCATACTTAATCTATTCCAACCCTTAGACTTATCCAAAATTATTATATCTAAACTTCCATTCCAAAATTCGTAAGGAATTCAAACACAATAAAGATCCTTTTCGCCACGTGATAACATGTGAACACCTTCATCATGTATTCTTATAAAACATGGTAACATCCTAAATTACCATAAATCCTTATTGAATACATTTGTTATCTTTTATTCTTTATAGAATACTAGATATATTCATTATATCCAAAACTATTTAATATTCCAACAATGATGATATAAAAAAACTATAAATAAGTTCCAATGAAGTCAATAATATAAAATATAAATTATCCAAATCAGCCATCTCTTATTCCAAAATCACGTCCTCATTATTAGGGCCATATTAAGGATTTCCATTCAATAAACCATGTATTTTCAAAAAAGTGTAGCTTACTATTAATTCACATTTCTTAAAACTGTATAATCTCAAATCCTTAATTAAATAGCACAACAGTACAATCCTACTTTATCTCCTTAATTCATATAACTAGTATATTGTTGATACAACCCTCAAATTAAATAATTCTATAAAAAATATAAGAACACTAGTCATTCCTATTCATATGAGGTAGTATCATAACATGATTATTATCAAATAGCATCATTAGTGTTATACTCCGATTATTGGGAAATTGATTCATGTAGTGTACCAATGCCTTTTAAATGAATCCTTTTACATTTTAATCATTATTCGTAACTTTGAAATCACGTACTTCATGTTCTTTTTCTCCACACTTATAACAAACTCTCATTCCCTTAAAAAATTTACCAAGGGGATTCTTTCCACATTTATCATATATGGGAAAATCCTTCATCCCCCTCTTCTTTTTATCAATATTTCTCTCTACCATCCTTTTCTTCTCTAGATACCCTTCAAAGACATAGGACATAGATAATTCTTTACATATCTTATTAACACATTATATTATTTCTTCATATGTTGAGAATACATTGGAGTCTATTTTCCTTCTAAATGTCGGCTTAATACCATGAAATATATGAACCTTCTTACTATTTAGATCATACGTATTGTCAGAGTTCTCATTCCTTGTACTGGGAACCATTTATAAACAATTGAATACACTAGTTCTGTTTATGAATCACGATGAATAACTCCAAAAATGTAAAATACCTAATGGAAATTGAACAATATAAATATATAATTCATAATAATGAAAATATTTTCATTGAGGAGTATTTACTCTTAATTCCTTAATAATGTCTTGTAATGAAAATTATATTTATCTTATGTAGATACCCTCGGAGTGTTGTAACCAAGAGTGTATCAAGGCTCGCTGTCGTGCACCAGTTCGCATTCGTGTCTAGCTCAAATTGGTGTTTTCAGGTTTTACCCATAGGTGCATCTCTGCTAGAGCCGCATCTTCCTGCTCGTATCTATACAAAGATGTATTGCTTGGAAAACTCACAAAATATATAAATTAACAAAATTCTATAAAGTTCTTCTATACTATTCCTAAAAGTCAATATTAGGGTAATGTTATATAATCATATTTTATCTAAATATATTCCCAGGATTATTTATAAACATCCTATGATACCAACTGTAATGGCCCGACCAAAGATTTCTAGAGTCGGTGAATTATTTTAGTACATTGTTATTATTATAAGGAATCAAGTCCCACAAGGGAGATCAGTTTTTAAGTCTTGGAAAAAATATTACATACATGAACGTTACATTACACATTCTAACATGCTACAAAAAAAATATTCCTTTGATAATGCCATTGTTCCCTTAGTTTAATGATGCATATCATACATAAATCAATTCTTGGGATCTGGGGAAAATAAAACATAAGAAAGGGGTGAGGTCATATTCTCAGTAAGGGTATATAATTTAGTAGAAGATAACATAAGCAATAGGCATTGTGAATAATTGAAAACACATGCCTTAAAAAACAATAAACATGAACACATTATGGAATAAATATGAGCTAAGTAAGTAATGAAATAATAAAACATATCCATGGGTATTAAACTATTCAAATAACCACATGAACCACCAACATTATTTTCATAATGAGGGAATGTATAATGCCAGTCAATATGAAACATTTTGTCAAGGCCTCAACCAAGACGTCTAAAAATGATAAAGGCCTCGGAAAAAACCATATATTAAATTGGGAAAGGCCTCAACCAATTCCATGTCTAATTGTCTCATTAGACCAACCGATGCATTGAGGAGCTGTAGCAGGATCCAGCCATTACTTACTATGTCCAATACATTCCTCATGTGAAAAGGTAGAAACAAAACATATACATTCGTATTAGAACTTGCATATGGAATGTAAATCCTTAAACCATAAACCATGAATGTTATAAAATTAATACATCCACAGTAAAACATATCACAAACCTTCAACACAACATATAATATTTGTATCATAATAAATAAAATTTAAACTAGTTTAAAATCCATCAAAGGATGTTGACATAGATGTAAATGAGTTGTATAACTCTTTGAGAGAAATATCCATTTTTCATGAAATTGTTTAAAAGTCACATAATTTAGAATGGAATACAGTTGAAGATAATTTTGAATCAATGTGTCCCATACCACTTTGATACTATTGAATCGAATTAAAAATTTTAAAACATTCATGTACATATAAATAAATCTTTGAAAACCGATTTTGAAAACATGGACATTAATGAGAATGATTTAGAAGAATAAATATTTAGAACTTTTAAAATGATTTTTATTTAAAAGATTCCCTTAAATGAATCCCATTGAAAACACTTTTTTAAAACATGGTAATGGATAATAAATATGTCCTAGTAAAAAATTACCAATAAACATTCTCGAATAATAATGAGAGTGAGTAATTAACCATTACCCTGCACTTTATTTCGGTCAAGGGTGCATTTAACCTCGTGTATAATGACCATATTATGTTATTAAATTTAACCAGAACCATATTCATATTCATTATGTCATACATGATTCATTTATAACTTTATACTACCCATTTAATAATGATTTCCACGTTAAATTAACATTTTGGGTAATAACCGCTTCCTTTATCTTATTTTCATTAACTTGTTATTTTTGATCGTATCATTTAAATAGTGATTTAAATGATTCTAGAATCATTTATTTATATATAATATATATTTAGAATATAAATATTTATAGTAGATGTTTATATGATATAAAAGGCACTATTTATGGAGACAGTAGGTCGTACATACGCAGAAATGTAGTTTTTGTTTTCATAACGTATCGAACGGAAGTAAGTGAATAAAATATATGAAAGTAAATACACACATAAATATATATATATCTCTCATGTAAAATTATTATGTCATATATTACATAATTTTTAATAATATATTTATTTATAATCATCGTCGAATTGTGAACATGGAAATGAATCTAATCGCATCATGGAGACGGTAATCCGTACGTACGCACGAGAAACAATACATTTTTTTTGATATTAAAATCATATATAATTGGATTTTATATCATATATACAGAATTATTAACAAGTAATATTTATTACTTACATCAACTATACATCATTATTGTACCCATCCAAATAATAATGTATTGAATAACAACTACACCACAATGTGGAGATGGTAAGCCGTACGTTTGCATGTTTGGTGACATATAATTCATAGGATAGATAGAATAATTAATATGTGTGTATGATATTTATAATAAAATCATATTATATAGACGATAGTAGATTTATTGTTTTTAAATGTAAACAAAAAGTAATGAAGATGTGGAAGAGGAAAAGAACTTGAAACATGTGATGATATATTTACCTCTTTTTTGGGATCTTCCTTTTGATTTGATCAAAATGGATCCATAGGTTAGATTTATGACAAAAAAAGGCATCTAGGTTATGGGAGGATATATTCAAGGAAATATGAGTAGGGTTTGGCTGAGACAAATTGCTTTGAAGGTGTGAATTTGAGAGACGGGGGAGTGCCCTTATATAAGAAGGGTGTGGGGCACCATAGGAAAAGATTGGAAGATTATTTTATAATAAAATATTATTCAGTTTATAATGGATGAAAATAGATTTATTTCGATGTTAATGTTGGGATGGATCTAAATATTCTCATCCAATAAGGTTTTAGATATGTTTAGGTTACATTTTTAACCAAATATTTTAGATTAAACTCTAAGTTAAATAATTTAACTTTTACCGTGCCTTCTTGTATTCTTACACTATATGGTTAAAAAAATACTTAAAACATCCAAGAGAACCACAAGTGGTTCATTAATGACATATATAATATTATTTAAGACCTTTTTCCAAACATTTTATTTTTAGGAATATTATATCAACCAATAATATAGTTTTCGTTTTAAAAATTAATTTAAGTCAATTTTGACATTATTTGGTCTTTTATTTTTTTGAAAGTCATAACAACTATATCACTTCGATAAATATTGATCTAATAATCCCTAACTTTTCATATTATCCTAGAAAATTAGTTTAATTCAACAAAAGTCTAAAATTACATTTATTTTCATATATATACTATCAATTATTTTAATCTTTCATTAATAAGGTAATTACTTTATCATCATTGTTTCAAAAATAAATTAAATTATTTAATGTATACAAATTATAATTAAAATACCATTATTTAGGAAATCGTTTTATCTACCAAATAAATATTTATAGTCGAATTTATCTTATTATAAACCTATATTAAAATGTTTTAGTTATGAAAACATGAATTTAATACGTTTAACTCTTCATTAAATTAATTAATAATAAATTTCCTAATTTAATCCAAGTGGACCTAATGTGTCATATTTTATTTCTATGATTAGATCAATTCATAAAGAATCAAAAGGGTTCACAACTTTCAATGATTGATGAACAAAGTCTGAACCAATGATACTACTTCTACTGTGATTTTTTGGTCAAATTTCATTTATCCAACAGAATTAGGACATGTGTTAGTGTAATAATAATATCATGTTTATCTTTAATTATCCTATTTACTTTTAACAGTGGTAAATAAATGTCAATAGTTACTATTCACCAAAAATTATTTTTATCTTATTTAACCACATTTTACAAACTGATATCGATTGTGTATCTCATATTTTTGAAAATAAATTCACAGAAGTGGTAGAATTATGTTTTATGCAAATTTTATAATTCTATTTAATGGTGGGTAAAAGACGGTAAAAAGTTAAATAAAATTTTATATATCTAAACTTATTATAAATTGACTCCAATAAATTACATTGAACATATATAGGTATTATGTATCAATTTTGACCTAAATTAAATTTAAATAAAATAAAAAATTATTTAAATAAACATTCGGTTTTAAACAATAACTCTGTGTTTTTCATTATTCATAAAAAATTGAATGTTTTCAGAAATATAAAAAATATTCATCCTAAGCTAATTTTTTCATTCTGTATTCAAAAATTAAGTCTATTTTACCAAATTCAAAACATTGTAGTTTCATTTATTAATTTATAATTAATTCCCGTTTCCAAAACAAAAAAAACGGGTTTTTAAGAAATATAAACTATCAAATGATTGACATGTGTTTATGTTAAATTTAAATGTTAAATTACTTATAATGGCCAAAATTTTATTAAATGATAAAAATATAATCATATTATGCTTCTAAACATTTTTAATATATAATTTAACAATATACTTTATTTTGATTAAAAAATTTGTTTTCAGTTAATATTTAGTAATTTTCACTATTCACCCAAATATGAAAGTTATCAGAAAAACAACAAAAATTTATCAAAACAAAATTTTAATGCCCGATTCTAAAGAAGAAGTTCATTTTTTCAAATTGAATATATAAAAGTTTCAAATATTGGATTTAAAAAGTGTTCACCATTAAAAGGCAGTAAAATTGTAATTTTTGGAAAATACTTCTTTTTTCTGAAAAAATTAAATTTGTAGTTATATTATGTCTAAGAAACACATAATATGGATGTTAAAATTATATAGTCTATATTAGATTCAAAATTCAATTAATAATATTTATAAACTCTTTTTGAACGGCTATTTTGGTAATGTCGTGGTGCGCTCAAACTTATTATTGCATGTAGCACAAGCTATTAAATTATTTTAATGAGATAATGTACTATGATATCATGTGGTGTTACAATGATATTGTATTTTCAGTAATGTATAATTCTTATTTGATGAGTTATAATTGTATATTAAATAATGGGTTTAATTTCTAATATTAGGAGATGTGATATTCTTCTTGGGGTTATTGATTGCGAAGTTATTGGGCCATATTATTATATCACAAGAAAAATATTCAATATAGATATTAAAAAATGTGGAAATATGAGAAGATTGAGGAATGTCTATTTTAATTGAGGTTGTAAAAAATCAACCATGGATGATAATGGTAAAAATATTAATGTTTCTTAGTTGAAACGTTTTATTTTTATTCTAATCTATTAGACAACATCAAGACCTATAATTGTATATGATTTCAATAATTATTACATATATTAATACAATCAAAAGTAAACACATAATGTGAGGGAAATCATGATATTGAGAGATAATTCCACTAAATTTAACTATTTTTAATGTATAGGAATATAGGTGAGATTGATCTAAGAGTATCCACTATCGTAGACGACAGTAGATGATATAAAATCTATATATGGTGGATTATTTTTAATTAGATGTAGTAGTGCCTCATTATGCTCATCATGGAGAACATTATAGACAGAATGATTTATTTAGGTTAAATTCTTCAATGCGTCACAATCAGAAAAACATATTATATTAATGAATTCATACGTGAAAAACATAACTCATTAAGTAACTTATCCTCTGATTATGGGTTCTGAGAATTACATTTCTATAAATCTATCCAAAAACCATTATAACACTCCAAATAAAATTTCATCGAAATAATGTACCATTAACTAAAGGATATGGTTAAAGAGGTTATTATGGGGCATTAATTTATTCCCACTAAATATAAGATTTCTAATGTTTTCCCTAACCATCCATAACATAACATTTAAATAACTTAAGACTGTTAATGGGAATGAATTTCACCCCCTTTCAAGGAGGTATTTTGTTCATTGCATTTCGTCCTTAATTTTTTTTATCACGTATTCTTTATGAGATATTTTATCTAGGTAATAATGTGGTTTCTATTTATTTTTAATTATTTTAATGTATTAGGTGATATGTGTAGAAAATAACATTGAAATATTTTACTACCAATTTATTTTTCATATTTCTAAGGTTTTGTTTATGTTGAGTTGTTTAATATAAAATATAACATTGATGATTGATTTAAAAACCCTTTTTTTCAATAATTTTCAACCACAGGTATAATTATAATTTATTTATTTGTGAATAATTTATGTTCTAGAGATCCATTTGAGACCTAAATAGTTCCCCTTTGGTCACTATTTTCGATAAGGGGGAGATATGTTTTAGGTAATAATAATAAATACATAAGGGATATATTGTTGAACCCATTATATGAAAGTGTATTATTTTAAGCTAATACATGATACAATTTTCAATTGAAGAACACTTCTTCTTTTAAATGACATGTATGAATTGAATGTGACTACTATCTATGATAGGTTTTAGAAGATGGATATTTCCCAACATGTGATGTATCATGTTGAGGCATAATGTTCCCATACTTATGAGAAACTATTTGAAGCTTCTATGAACTAGAAGTTAAGATATATTGGAAGATTTTATAATTTATTGTGATATGTTTTTGGATATGTTATTTAGTTTTCATAAGTCCCTAAGATGGATCGAGGAAGCTCATATTTGAAATTCCTAATATATTTATTTTCATTTTATCAACTTAAATATATTATCCTAAATATAATTATTGAGGGTAAATCCTTCAATGATTGTAAGGTATTCTATTAAGAAAGGAAAATATCAAATTCATGTCCATAATTATTTACATGTTGATAATAAGGCTTCATCATAATTATTTACTTTCCATCATAAACCCTTTCAATGATTGTGAGGATTTATCATTAGTCTTCAACATTCTTCTAATGACCTTTTCGATGAGTATAAGGAATCAACACTTAGGGAATTTATATGTTGTCTATTAATTGAAAATTTTATAATCTATAAATTATATTATAATGAAATAAAGAATAAATATATCAGATAATAGATTTAGTATGTTTTTCATGAATGATATGGCATGGATCGCAAAAATGATCTGGATCAATACTATGATCCAACGATATATAATTGATCCAGGAGAATAAGTTATTATTTAGATATGTTCTCCACCAAATCAGATACCATATTATTATTTATATGATTAAAATCCCATTGAAATAAATTCTTCTAAATTTGTGAATGATTTTAATGAAGAATAATCCTTTAATAATTTAATAATCATACATATGAAATAAATAGTGTCCTTAAAAAATTATAGGACTTGATTAATGATTTGAAAAGTGCCAAAAAAATTCCAACTGATGACTCGGTAATTGAACATGGAAAAATTATTTACCAAAATAGTCATTTAATATAAATAATAAGGAATGATGAAAAATATTTTTTGGGAACTTGATGAATGTAACATGATATGATTCTATATAAATGAAGTTTAATAATCAAGGAAAACATCCATATGGGATTTCTGTTAAATTGGGGGGAATATGGCCATCAACTAGAGTATAGGTGGAGGCTCATACACTAATTAATAATCAATCTTTAGGAAGTTGTTTTTTTGTTCTTTTGGTTTTAGATAATAAGTTGTTAGTAGAAGTATTTTTATGAGTTCAATGACATAACCTTTTTTGATTTCCATTTCATAATAAAACATGAAAACATGTGTCGGATAATAACTACCACACACCGAGGGAATTTTCATTAACATGGAGGGGAAACCATTAAAAAATATGATCTATCATCTTCATTTTCTAATTCTATAAATATCATCATACATGTTCTAAAATATAATTTCGGGGGAGTGATTTGAAATTTAATTACACACTAATTCACTCCCATATAATTGTGTATAACATTTATTGTGACCAAACAGATGCTAGTTCATATACCTAATTAGTACCTTCTATGAATCACACTCTTCCTTTTCATATAGTCATTTGAGGATCATGGTATATTCATAGTAATATTTCCCTCACCTGTATCCATATCTAGTCATGTGATCTAAATTACTATTCTATGTTCATAAGTAGTAGTTTCTATATAACCTCACAGAAACCTCATATGTGCCTAATATAGACTAATACCTATATAGGAAATGATCCAATGATACTCTATTTAATTATAATATGGTTGGAACACCCCATTTTTCCAAAATTATACAAAGTGTAAAACCCCAAATCCCACTATTAATATCTAATGAGACATTAACTATCAAAACCTATTAAAATCCTAAGATAAGATGAATTACCCTCTAAAAACAAAATTATGGATTTTAATATAAAATAAAAACAACAAAACTAAGAATATTCTATAATCCCTAATCAAATGGTATAAAAAACAATGTAAAATTAATTAATTTCAATTATTCTAATCAAAATAAAAGGTAGTTAGAATAGTGTAAAACATTTAAAATACAAATACTAATAACTAACCAAAACCATCCATATACATTAATGGTACATAATTTATTCCCCAAACACCAATATCATGTTATTCACCTATGTTACCAATATAACATAGCTCAAAAACTACATCAACGTGACCAAGTAACCTACATGTAATTTATTGGGTTATTATATCAACACATTTGAAAGTTTATCCCCTTTGGATTACAAACCAATACAATTCTAGGAACTTTTAATAATCAAGGTTGTAAAATATTAATGAACTGTTGTATCTTTACCAACCAAAATCTCCCGATGGATAAAATAACTCAATAATAAGCTATTTAATTATCTTATTCTAAAGTCTTATAAGAAACTATGCATGAGTATATTTTATTCTCATATACATCATCATTAATAATTCCAATATGTATGAGTTGTACATTTCCATAATTATTTGAAGAATAACTTCAAAAATAACATTGTAGGTATCATAAAACATAAACTACCAAAATATTTAAGTGTTTAGGGGAAGCACCTCATATAAACTAGTGGATTTTATTACCACAACACCTAATAGATTGTGACTATCCCACTGTCAAAATCACAACACTTCCATTTTCCAAATGTGAAATTGAATAATATAAAAAAATGTGGCATTCATATGAATGAGTCAAATCTATAAAAAAACTATTAATATGGGTGAGGAAGGGTCTAATATGTATGTTAATCAGTTTCTACATGTGAATTTAATGATGCGTCAAAACAAAGATCACTGGATTAGTGGTCATATTCCTTGTGAATGGTATATAAATCAAGGAGGAAACATATAAAACTATAAATCTATCACACAATATTACCCTCAAATTTAAAATAAACCAAATAATTTATATCATTTGACAATATAATAAAACAGGGAAATTTTCCAAAAATATTAAGTAAATATTATGTGAAATTTTTCACATGACTATCTTACCACAAAGGCAAACTAATGATAATTACTATCCAATGTGTATAAATTCTAGATAGTCCTTATAATCCTTGGTACAAACAGCTATTTTCATAGATGAGATTAAATTTTATATTGGGGAATTTAGTGTCACAAGTTTCTATTTGAGCAGTGAAATTTAAAGTAATGTGGGGAGGGAATGGGATAATAGAGAATGTTTTAGGGGGTGATTCCTAGAAACTAGTAGGAGGAACTATTAAGTTCCCTAAATATAGACACTACATAATTTTTATATAGTGAAGAAGATAGTTCTCACCCTTTTCAAACAACACGTTACCATTTGGGATACAATGGGTGGTATGTCAAAATTAGGTAATCTATGGTAATTTACTGAGAAATTAGTGTTTTTTGAGGAAATTTTTTCAATTCATTAAATTATATTTTATATTTTCATGAGATTTCAGTCTAAATATTTTTTCCATTATTCCATGTGTAATATTATAGATTAAATACTTTTATAATCTCAAATAATATCTCTATTCCTTCTTATAGTAATCCCTCCTTCATTTTATGGTGGATCAATGATCATTTTGTTCTGTTGGAACTAATATAATGGTTAAATATAAATATAAATGTATTATTCGAATTAAATGAGTCTTAATTTATTAAATGTTATAATTTTAATTTATCTTATATTTTTTGATAAATTTTTAATATTTATAAATCAGAGAAAGATTTAGGCAACTAGTCATAAGGAATAGTGTTTTCATATAATGAGGTAGGTAGTAGTGACCTTTTTTAGTTTTATGATTCACATTTATAATTAATTATATTTCATCTTATAGGTGAATAGAATAAATTATTTTTTTTGTAATTAAATTTTTCAATATTTATAAAACAATTTAGTGACATAATTTAATGAGAATTTATAATTATTTTGGATTAGATATTATTCAATAAATTATTATTTTGATAATGAGGAAATATTAATGGATTAGGTTTTATGTGGAAATATAATTAATTAATTATTTCGAATATAAATGATAAATAAATCAAGAATTATAATAATTTAATACTACTATGAACATTTTGAAATTAAATATTTATCGATAATTCAAAGTTACATAAATGTGAAAATCAATGAAATAATGTTTAGATGAGATTTATGAGTTATTTTTTGAATTTGTGATGTTAAATCATTTTGCATGTGATGGAATTTTTTATGGTGTTATTTTTTCATGTTTTAATTAATCCTAAATTATTAAAATTACATTGTTAAATATGATTGTAGCATGTTTCCATTAAAATGGTGATTTTTATGTTTTTTTACTTATTTTGGTTAAACAACAATATCATATTGATAAATATTAATTATGACTTACCATTAAGTGCAGTTTATGTGAATAAGTCAATAGTGGGGTTACCAAAATATTTTTAATTATTAATGGAAAATTAATTATAGTTTTTGAAATAGATAAATAGGTTAAATTACCCTTTTATATGTGCATGAATTTGAAGAATATTTTTCATCTTTGTTTTCTTATAAAACACTTATGTATTTCATGTTTCCAGGATAAGTTTATTAAAATGGTTTTGATAATAAATGGGATAGTGGATGGCTCAAATTGTGTTAAGCGATATTATTTTTGTTTAATAATTTTGATATAATGATAAATTATACATCTCAAGGTGATGGAACCTATAGAGGTATATTATTTATTTTGAATATATAGTTTCATTAAATAGTCTAATACAAATGTAAATTAGATAGTTATCTTAGAAAAGCATGGGGTAAATACATATATGTGAATTTTTCAATGATATATTGTGGATACATTGAATGTAAATTAATCCAATGTGTTATTATTAATTATTTTCTAAATTATTGTCTGGAAATGATAGCTTTAATTGATGGAAATGTTTGGAAATTTTATGTATTGTTGAATTTTAAAATAATGAAATTATAATCAGGATACTTTTTTATAGAGAGTTAATAATATTATGTTATCAAATTTTTAGGTAAAAATATTTGATAATATGAGAACATGTTTAATGATTTAGGTGATTTTTTTTCCTGAATTTTTTTATTTAAATTATGGAAGTCAGTGGTTTCATTAAAACCCAATATCCTTTTGGAATGATAAATATGAATAAGATTGAATTGGAAAATAAATATTTTTTTTAATTTTTTATTGGTCTAAGCATGACTAGTTTTTTTTTCACGACCCATCCAGGGGGCCCGTGTTGTAACTACCCCAAGCTCGTCTTCCATAGGACATGGGCTAACGACTAAAACCAAAGGCGAATCCCTGATAAAAAGGGAGGCATGGCCATTAAACCTGTAACACACAAAGTATGAACAAAAGAAGTAGAAGCAAAAAAATACTAATATAGAAAAGAAAAGTTTGGTGAAAGTATGTGGGGCAGTATAGAAACCCAACTGAACAACAAGTACTAGTAAAAGTAAGAGGGCAAAACATCTCTCAGATCATCCACCAGGGAATCATACCTGAAGGGTAGGAACAGAACTCGAACAACTCATCCCTGAGGTACGTCCCGTTTAGTCTCGCTCCGATCAGCCTCTCGTCTGTCACCCTCAGCCTCGATCACTACTGACCATCATATGCACAGAACACAACAAGGTGCGGGCAAAGCTTGTGCTGGGTTGAGTATAATAATACTTATTGTGGGACCCCGAGATCTCCCGAAGGTATCCCAGAATTCACTAAGGATAAATCATAGTAGTAATGTACAATCAAAAATTATCAACCAACATTACATAAATTTATTCCCATACATATAACTAAGTTACCAATCACAATCTGACTCCAACTCTTGAGCCCAACCACATTCTGTTCCACAAGTATAGAAACACTCCACAATGAAATTACAACACAAGGTGTATCCCATAGGTACAACAAACAAAAGAAAGACACATGGGCTTCACCACAACACATTCAAGAAGAAACATCCATGAAGAAACATCCACCCTTACTTAGGTATATGCCAATACATATACCTAAGTCATCTAGAGTGCGCATCTCATTCATGAGGTAAACATGAAGGTAATGACTCAGCTCACACCAGGTATACACAAATTATAGAGTTTAAGATATGATTATTTTTAGCCACTAAATAATCTTTCATTGCTGAACAAAAAATATCAGTAGAAAACTAAAACATCAGTCTATCGAAGTTTTCAATCCTACATGGGATCTTAGTATAAAAGTCATTGTTGTCGAACCCATAAGGGATCCATGTCATGTATCATCATAGTTGAACCCATGGAGGATCCAGGTCTAGTCTCGTCACTGTCGAACCCACATAGGATCCCGGTCCAGTCTGGTCACTGTAGAACCCATGGAGGATCCAGGTTCAGTCTCGTCACTATCGAACCCACGGAGGATCCAGGTCTAGTCTTGTCACTGTCACTCATAGGGTTCTTGTACACAACACACATGATTCCGGGAGGGTCCTCTCCTCGATCCATGTGTCGATACATCAACTACCACATAGTCTTGAGTTGATATATCCTATATTTTTGTTTCATCATAATGATCCCAACGTGAAATTTGGTGCTTCAATCAGATGCTCGGTCTGTGTGTTATTGAAATTTCCTTTCCAGGGCCCTGGTTGATCTTTAGGTTATTAAAAACCTGACCATACCCCATTGGGTGAAAACCGGAAGTGTGGTATGCAAAAAAGAACTGTCCTGCTCTATGCCTTCTATCGCCACAGATGGTTTGTCGTTCGGGTACCCATAGCCCAAAATGCGGGCTAAAAGGTGTAATCAGGCCATAGTTGGTCCGGGTCCGGTCGGACCCAGGTAGACCGACCCGTTCGGAACCAGGGTCTAACCCGGTTCGCAGGTCCGACTGGGTTCAAGGGGGCAGCCCGACCCTAGTTGTCAGCCCGACCTGAGTGGTTGGCCCTGCCCGAGTGGGCGACCCGAAGTGAGGTAGCGGCCCGGCCCGAAGGCGCAGCCTGGACTGAGGCAGTCCGGCCCGTGGCCGCCTGGCTGGCCATGCGTGGGAGGGGGGTTCCATGACCCCATGTTTCTGATCTGAAGGGACTAGATCTAGGTGCCGGTTTTGGTGAGCCGCGGGACACGGGTGGTCCCCCATTGTCCAGCTGGCCGAGCGGCCAGCCGATTTCGTGTCGCTGGAGACTGGCCCGACGCCAGCCACACCTGGTCCCTCCGCCATGGTGCGACGACGCAATGGTTCTGCTCCACCACCATGGCCCTCCCTGGCCGTAGCCCCCTGCTGCTTCACGAGGCGTGATGGCTCCGCGCCTCCTCCATCGCGGCCCAGCCTGGCGGCGACCTAATGCTTTTTCGAGTAGCCCGACTGCACTAAGCTCCTTCCTCCATGGCATGCCCCATCTGCGGCTCTCCTTCTCCATGCGACATGGTGGTGCCTCACCGTTTTGGTGACCTGACGTCCTTGCACCGCCAGTTTCATTGTGGTTCGCCTCCATCATCAAACAAACTATAACAACCAAAGGGGATCATCGGGATATGTTCATGTGGTTCGAGCCCTCCTCGACATGGATATAATAATTGGAATTTCTTAATCTATAAATTGAATGACGGAGGTATTAACCTATAAATAAAATAACTCAAATCCTCGAACTCTTGATCGGTGGTTGTTGACAGAGTCGCAGAAAGGCGGCGTCATTTCGTCAAATTCGGAGGAGGATGAGTTTGGAGAATACATGTCTATATGACGTCGACAATGTTCTTAGAGGGTGGCAGTGTTTCCTCTTCTTACCCTAGATGAACAGGGAGAAGACGATGTTCATTGTTCTTCGGTGGTGACGGGTGTTCTTTGATGGGAGGATGAAGTTCTCCCAAAGGTTCTCCTTATCTCCACCAAAATGTCCCACCCAAATATTATGGCAACCAAAGAAAAATAATAGACTTTAATTTATTTATATTATGAAAGAGTTCAAAATAATTCATATTAATTAAGTTACATCACCTATTTAAATGGGTGGAGTTATCTCATTAAATGCAGGGGGAAGGTAAAGAGGCTCCCCCACTTAATTGGGGGTTCCAAGGGGTTAGAGGGGGTTAGAGGAGTTAAAGAGCTCGGGTGGGCCCCACCTAATAACATCCTCCCAAGGGTGGTTATGCTTGGGTGGGCCCCACCACCATAACCTCCCATCGGAGGTTAGGATGTGGTGGCCCCCACCCTCAACCTCAACTTGGAGATTTTAACCGCCAAAATAAAAATATGTTTCACTATTATTTTTATTTAATTTATTTAATAACCCCAAAAAGTAACTTCCATTATCTTTAGAACACAACTGTGGTGAAGGCCTCACTAAGAAATCATGGACGTTGTGTGTTCAATGGTGCTCTCATTTTTCAATTCTGAGCACTACTTCAAAAGTTATAAAATTCCACTCGCTCGTTTACTGAACGTACCCGCAAAAAAGATTGGAAAATTAATATCAGCCACCCTCGAACCTTGCCAGTTGAGGTTAGGATATTCCTTCGTGAATCACACCACAACGAACCCAATGGTACTCTCATATTTACAATCTGAGTTACCGTTTAAATGATATGAATTTTACAATAAAATAATTGTCACTTAATTATTTTATTTTCTGCCAAAATTCTAATTATCTTTGGTGTCCCTTGATGAACCATGTTGGTATCTTCTTAAAGAAATCCTACCCTCATGAGTTCAGCGGTGGTATCATATTTTTATTCTGAGTTACCATTTTTGAGTTATAAGCATTTGAAAAATAAAATAACTTTATTTAATTATTTTATTTATGGTTATGCCATTTTCGGGTTTTTTCATAGGAGGCTCACGACGACTAAACATAAGTCATACCTTGGGTAAACCCGCTATCCTGAGCGCAATGGTGGATTTATATTTCTGATCTAAGAAACTGTTTAAGAGTTCTTACACTTTTTCAGGAAAACAGCATACCATGATAATTTAAGCTTATCGAAACCTCAACGGATCATTCTGGGCACTCCGAGGCTCGGAATCACGCGCCGTCAGTAGCTGTAGACTAGTAAAATTCCCATGAAATTATGAACAAATTTCTATTTAATTTACGTGTCTTTAAATTCTTCCCATCTCTGGGATTTATGTCCCCGCAAGACAAAACTCTCACTACGATAACAAATGGGGGTATTCATTATGCATCTGAGCCTCCCGCTACTATGTGCCCTCCTGGAGGTTAATGTGCTTCCAGCATACGTGCACCAAAGGTATTGAACATTCACGTAGGACCCACTCTTACCGATCATCAATCTCCACTGAAACTTCTGTGGAATTCAACCCATCATCGATATCCAGCTTCCCATGTTCGATGATGTGAGAAGTGTTATGCACGTATCTCCTCAGCTGAAATACGTAGAAGACGTCATGCACCTGGAGAAACTGAGGTGGAAGAGCCAAGTGGTAAGCCACCTCACCTACTTCGTTGAGGACTTGGAATGGTCTGAAGAATCACGGAGATAACTTTCCACCTTGGCTGAATCTCTATAGACCTCAACGAGGTGAGACCCATAGAAATATGGGGTTTCCATCCTCAAACTCTAGTGATATTTGTCTCCTATTAGAATAGGAATTCAGCCTGCTCTGTTCAGTCATTATCTGATCCTGGATGATCTGCACCTTCTCATTTGTGGCATGCACCATCTCTGGTCCCATAAGTGATGACTCCCCTGGGTTAGTCCAGTATAGAGGCGATCTGAAAGTTTGGCCATAAAGTGCCTCGAAAGGGGTCATCATGATGGTGGAGTGGTAGATGTTGTTACACACAAACTCTACCAAGGGTTAGTGATACTCCCAGCTGTGACCGATGTCTAGAATTAATGCACGGAGCATGACCTCGAGAGTCTGAATGGTTCTCTCAGTCTGACCATCCATCTGATGATGTAATGTGGTGCTCAAGCGAAGTTGTATACCAAAATCCTCTTACAACCCCTTCCATTACTGGGAAGTGAAACGAGCATCTCGATCAGAGACGATCATCGATAGAAAACCACGAATTCATATGATCCCCCATACATAGAGGTGTCCAAAGCTCTCTACTGAACCATGCTCTCTGATCAGTAAGATGTTGGTCGACTTGGTGAGTCGGTCAACGATCACCCATATTGAGTCGTTTCCTCTGGAAGTACGTGGAAGTCCAGTCATGAAGTCGATGGATATATAGTCCCACATCAACTCTAGGAACACTATTGACTGAAGAAAGTTTCCTAGAAGCTTGTGTTCCGCCTTCACTTGCTTGCAAGTGAGTAATTGTGGGACAAATTCTGCTACATCCTTCTTCATACCTGGCCACCAGTGCTGTCATCAGAGTTCCTGAAACATCATCACCACTCTTGGAAGTACCTCTAATGAAGATGTGTGGAACTCCATCAACACTTCCTCCTGATGTGAATCTGGTACCGTGGTACGTCCTCTGAAGAGAATGACGTACTCCCCACCTTCATAGAATCCATCAGGTGCCTTCCGTGTGGATATCTAAGCACGTCATGTCTCACAGTCAATGTCCCCACATAGTGCCTCCCAGACTCGCTAAAGAAGTGGAGGAGTGATTGTGAGAGACTGTAGAAAGGCTTCTCTATCTATATCCACAAATTATATCTGCTTCGTGACCTGCTGCTCATTCACCTATCCTAGAATCAAAATTCCAAATCTCATACTGAGAGTATCTACTACAACGTTCCCCTTTCCAAGAGTATATACTATCTCAATGGCATAGTCCTGGAGGTACTCTAGGTAACACCAATGTCTCAGGTTTTGTTACTTCTATGAGAAGACACACCTGAGACTATTGAGATTAGAGTAACCCATAAACTGTTTGCTCAACAAACAATGGGTGAGACTATCCAATTGTAAAGAACATGAGTACACACTTCTTTGACTACAACTTACAAGAGTTTTTAAGATTTATCCTTTGACGAAAATAGAAATCTGTTCTCATCCCCTAGTTGTACCACATCCTTTGCCTAATAAATTCAATCCTGACATGAATGGTTCTAATTCATACCATGGACGACGTCATAAGGCATCGATGCTACTACCAAGTGATACAACTGTTACTCTCGCCTCCATGGTTTGAGTCATAGTATTGGCATCGGTGTGTGGTCATTGGGCCTCCTCTAGTAGGAATCTAAAATGTGAGGGTCATGTCAAAAGTTTTAACTAGAACCTCTCAGTATCACCCCCTCGAAAAGGCAGGAAAGCAGACGTCACAAGGACAAGTGTCTTTTATTACCACAACTCGATGTACAAAGGCTCAAAGCAACCACAAACAATGAAATCGTAAAATCTATAAGAATAATTAACAAATGTCTCTATTCCTGGATCAAGTCTCGCTCATATCCACCAGATCCAGAGCTCGAGGTGAACAATCTAAGAATGGTGGTAGTTGTGATCGATTACTCTTGCAATCATCCACTGAAGTAACTGCCCCACTGCCTCGTCGTAAAACTGGATCATCATGCTCCACCCCCTCTCAGCTATTCCCAAAAGAGGCTAACAACCAGGTGCGCTATCAAGTTAGTATGTGTCCCAACTATTTGGAAAACTCATGCTATAAACTCCAGCTAGTACCTAGTCGTCTGAATATCTGTATCACTTACAAACCTTAGAGGCCTCTGTCGTAGGAACCCGCGAAATGTGCTTAAGTGGTTCTCACCAACTTCTGATGTGGTTGGAAGAAATGGTAGCCTAGTTGTTAGTTGTACCACTGGTGCCTCCTCCGTGATGGATCCCTACACCGAGGCCTCATCGCTCGGTGGGCTACCATCGCGCTCTCTACGTGGGACCCACACCAACTGACTAATTGAAGACATCTGAAAAAGAAACAGTTATACCATGATCAAAAGTATACATGGTGAGCTGACTCAAATTAATTACAAATAAAACTTTTCAAAGGAAACACTCACACAATCAGTGTTTTCATGCACAGAGTTGGAAATCATAAGTCAGAGTCCTAGTGTATCGATTCGTCGTCCGCCGCACCAACACCGGTTTCCCGAAACTGATAACCACACCCAAAACATTTTACACTATTTCCATTAAAAGAATCAGAATCGATGTTAAGTGGTAGAATCGAATCCTCTGATACCATTTTGTCATGAACCATCCTTGGGGCTCATGCCGTGACTACCGCAAGCCCGACTTCCATAGGCTAGGGGATGACAACTAGAAAAAAAGGAAAATCCCAGATAAAAAGGGAAGGAATTGCCTTTAAACCTGTAACACACACAGTCTGTACACATTCAATAGATACAAAAATTACGAATATAGAAATGAAAAGTGTGCTGAATGTGTGTGGTCCAGTATTCAAACTCAACTAAACAACAAGTACTAGTAAATGTAAAAAGGGAAAATAGCTCATGGACCGTCCACCAAGGAATCCTACCTAAAGGGTAGTTCCAAGAACTCAAACAACTCATCCCTGAGGTACGGCCCATCTAGTCCAGCTCCGATAAGCTTATCATCTGTCACCCTTAGCCTCGATCACTGCTAACCATCATCTGCATAGAACACAAAAAGGTGCAGGCAATGTCTGTGCAGGGGTGAGTATAAAAAGAATCAGTAAGGGACCCTGAGACCTCTCGAAGTTCTCCCAGAATTCTCTAAGGATAAACCACATTAGTAAGATACAATCAGAAAGTATCAACCAACCTTACATGGGTATATGACAATACATATACATAATTTACCGATCACAATCCGGCTCTAACTCTTGAGCCAAAACACATTCCATTCCAAAAGTGTAGAAACACTCCACAAGGAATGTACAAAACACGATGTATCTCCTAGGTACAACTTACAGAAGAAAGCCATGTGGGATTCACCACAACACATTCAGGAAGAAACATCCACGAAGAAGCATCCACCCTTACTTAGGTATATGCCCATACATATACCTAACTCATCAAGAGTACACATCTAATTCATGAGGTAAACACGAAGGTAATGACTCAACTCACACTAGGTATACACAACATAAAGAGAGTAATAGATGATTAGTTGTATCCGTAGAATCATATTTCACTGTCGAATGACAGATATCCATAGAAAACTAAAGCAAAAGTCTGTCAAATCTATCGATCCTACATGAGATCTTGGTACAACAGTTGTCACTATCGATCCCATAGTGGATCCAGGTCCAGTCTCGTCACTATCAGACCCACGGAGGATCTAGGTCCAGTCTCGTCACTGTCGAACCCATGGATGAACTAGGTCCAGTCTCGTCACAGTTGGCCATAGGGTTCCCATTCAAAGCACACTCGATTCTAGGATGGTCCTCTCCTCGATCCAAGTGTCGATACATAAAATACCACGTAGTCTTGAGTCGATGTATCCTGTAGTTTCATCTCATTATAAGGAAACCAACGCGATAGTCAGCGTGTCAATCGGACTCCGAGTCTGTGAGTTATTGTCATTTCTGTTCCAGGGGCCCAGTTGGTTTTTAGGTTAAAACCAACACAGTTGTACCCCAACTATGTCCAATCCTCATGTGGGTTATGAAAAAAGAACTGTCATAATCTAAGCCTTCCATCACCGCAGACAGTTAGTAGTTCGGACCCCGGTAGACCAAAATGCGGGCTAAAATGTATAATCAGGCCATAGTGGGTCCAGGTCCTATCCAACCCAATCCGCAGGTCCAACTCGGTCCAAGGGGAGGCCCGGCCCGAGTGGTAGGCCTGGCCCGAGTGGGCGGCCCAGAGCGAGGGAGCGGCCCGGCCTGAGGTAGGCCAGCCCTAGGCGGCACGACATGAGGTGGCCCGACCCGAGGCTGCCTGGACTGTGGAAGCCCTACTGGCCACACGTGGGAGGGGTATCATGACACCTGATTTTGATCCGAATGGACCGGTGCTTGGCCCCGGTTTTGGTGATCTGCGGGACTCGGGTGGTCCCGCATTGTCCGCCAGGCCGAGCGGCCAGCCGGTTTCGTGTCGCCGGCAGCCAACCAGATGTCGGCGACACTTGGCCCATCCACCGCGGTGCAACGACAGTGCGATTATGCTCCACCACCATGTCCTACCCTGGACGTGGCCCCCTGGTGCTCTGTGTGATGCAACGACACCACGCCTCCTCCACCACGCCCCGATGCTTTCTCGTGCGGCGCGACAACGCCACGCTCCATCCACCACGGCCAACCCCAGTGGCGGCTCTCCTTCTCTGTGCAGCATGGTGGTTCCGCACCATTGTAGTGACCCGGCGGCCTTGCACACTAGTTTCATCGTGGTCCGCCTCTGTCGTCAACAAACAAGAATAACCAAAGGGGAGGGTCAGGTCATGTTCATGTGGTTTGAGCCCTCCTCATCATGGAGATAACAATTGGAATCTCATAATCTAGAAATTGAACATCAGAGGTTATAACCCATAAATAAAATAACTCAAATACCCTACTTCGAGTTTGGTGATTGTTGATGGAGTCGTGAAAAGGAGGCGTCGTTTCATCAAATTCCGAGGAAGATGAATTCGTAGAAAACGAGCCAAGATGACATCATCAACATTCTTCATGGGCGGCAATGTTTCCTCTTCATTCCAGAGTTGAAGAGGGATAATAAGGTGTTCTTCATTCTTCGGTGATGACGGGCGTTCTTCGTTTATAGGATGAAGTTCTCCCAAAGGTTCTCTAAATGTCCAGTAAATGCCCCACCCAAAGATTATTCCATCCAAAGAAAAATAATAGACTTGTATATTATTTTATTATTGGAAA
Source organism: Viscum album (assembly GCA_963277665.1). Lineage (NCBI taxonomy): Eukaryota > Viridiplantae > Streptophyta > Magnoliopsida > Santalales > Viscaceae > Viscum > Viscum album. Next base: position 614,981,525 of record OY728162.1, read on the forward strand.
GAGTTTAAAAGAATTCAAATTAATTAAGTTAAATCACTTAATTAAATTGGTGTAATTGGCTCATTAAATGTAGAGGTAAGGTGAAGAGGATCCCCCGCATTATTGGGGGTTCCAAGGGGTTAATGTGGGTTAGAGGAGTTAAAGAGATCGGGGTGGGATCCACCAAATAAAATCCTCCGAATGTAGGTTATGATCATGTTGGCCCCACCACCATAACCTCCCATGGGCGGTTAGGGTGTGGTGGCCCCGAAACCCAACTTTCACTTGGAGGTTTTAACCGCCACAATAAAAATAAGTTTCACCCTTATTTTTATTTAATTTATTTAAATACCCAAAAAAATTAACTTCCATTTTCAATAGAATGCAACTGTGGTGAAGGTCTCACTAACCATTCACCAACGCTGCGAGTTCAACGGTGCCCTCAGATTTCAATTCTGAGCAATGGTTCAAAAGATATAAAATGCCGCTTGCACATTTACTGAACATACTCGAAAAAAAGTTCATAAAATTAATATCACCCACCTTTTACCCGCGCCGGTTAATTTTTAGCTCTGCCTAGGTGAATCACAACCCAACGAACCCAATGGTTATCTCGTATATCCAATCCGACTTAGTATTTAAATGTTATGAATTTTAAAATAAAATAATTGTCACTTAATTATTTTTTTGGTGGAAAAAAACGGACTATCTCTGGTGGCCCTCGCCAACCCAAGTTAGTATCTTCTTAAAAAATCATACCATCACAAGTTCAGAAGTGGTCGCATATTTTTAATCCAAGTTACCGTTTGTGAGATATAAGCATTTAAAAAATCAATTAACTTTATTTAATTATTTTATTTACAGTTATTCCATTTTTTGTTTTCTCACTGGTGGCCTGTGCCGACTAAACAGTAGTCACGCCTATGGTAAACCCGCCATCCTGAGTGAAACGTTGACCTCATATTTCTGATCGGAGTAACCATTTAAGAGTTATTCCACTATTTTAGGAAAACAGCAGACGTGTGTTAATTTAAGATTAACAAAACATCGATAGATCATTCTGGGCACTCTGGGCCTCGAAATCGTGCGCCGTTAGAAACTGTGGACTCGTAAAATTTCCACGAATTTAAGAAAACAATTTCAACAAAATATTCAAGTCATTAAATTTTTCACTAATATGGTTTGGGTAAAATAACATGATTTTGATATATGATGTGTTTTGGGAAAAAATCCCTCAAGGTATCATTGAAGCATTTTTGAGGTGATTGTGTTTGTTAACAAAGTGGACATCTGATTAGTGATTGTTGAAAAAGAAAACAATGACATAAAAATTTCTTGACAAAGAGGATTTCATGGTGGAATGTCGAGTTCAAGAGATGAGGTCAACGATCCATGTTTGATTCAAGAACGTCAATAAAAGGAATGGATGATCTGGAGGCGGTACAAAAGAACAGATACAAGGTGGCGCCGTTTTCCAGTGTTTTCCAAATTTTAGGGCCTGAAAATCGGTAAATGAAGAAAAGTGTTTTTGGAAAGAGAAATTGCGCGCCGAGGACTTGTAGTATAGGAAACATTCGCTTCATATGTTTTTCAATATTAGAAGATCAAAATATGGCAAAGTAAAGAGTTTCGTGCAAGTTTGGGAGTTGGTCGCACAAGTGTCTAAAATTACAGGGGACTTGCGCGCCAAAACTGGGTCGCGCAGGTGACTTGCGCGCCGTCACACAGGGTGGTCAGATTGCCTATAAATACTGGACCACCCCTCCTCATTTTGAACGGAGTTCAACACTTTGAGAAATCAGAGCTCCCGTCGCACAGGTGTGGTGGTCGCGCAAGCGGTGAGTGTGGGTTGCGTAGGTGAATTTGTGCTCCAGTAGTTGAAGTTGTGTGACGGTATTAGAATTTGCGTTCCGGTTGGCAGTTGCACGCCAATATCAGTTTGGGCGTAAAAGGAAGAGAGTCGCACAAGTTTGGAGTTGAGGTAGCTTGAGTCGCGCAAGTGTTTGAGGAGGACTTGCGCGCCAGTTGTGACTTGTGCGTTGATACTTGCGCGCCAATATTGACTTGAGCGCCAAGTAAGGTTTTGTTCCAGCAGTGATTCTCGGACTACGTGGAAGCTGGTATGTTGCTTAATACCTTCGGTGCAAAGAGATACTCATCTACGTGTGAATTTTGTACTTTAATAGAGCATCTACACACAGAGGAAGATGCATTCATTCATGCAAATGAAGAGACCTATAGGTCTATAAAATGTGAGTGGATTCCTTCCAAGAGAAGTGAACTTAGGAAGAGGAAGAAGTTGATCCTCTCCACTGGCAGTGAGCCAGAGAGAGAGAGAAATAGGGAGTGACCCTTGGGAAAACAGTGAGCTGACCCTAAACTTGTAAAGGCAGTGAGCCTGGGCTTAGAAGTGATCTAGCCCGAACCATGTAATCCACAGATAGTGAAGATTAGTGGAATTTGGTACGACCGACAACTTGTTTGCGTATGCTCCTTGGACGTAGCCCTTTGCGGTGAACCAAGTAAAATTGTTGTGTCCTGTGCATAATTCGCTTTCTATTTACTTTGTGCAACAGTTAAAAGAGAGAAGAGAGTTTTTCTCAATAGCGAAACAAGATCAGAACGAGCATTAATTTTAAATTAGTCATACCCTGATTCACCCCCCCCCCCTCTCAAGGTATTCAGCCTTGTGGACCTAAAAAAATGATAATTAAGGATGTATTTGAAATACTAGAAGTGTTATTTAATTATGATATTATTTATATAAATGGATGGAAATATTGAAGATGTTGTAATTTATGAATGAAATGAATTGGTTGATTCATACCATAATTAAATGTGTATTTATTTTTGATATAATTAATTTTTTAGTATAGTGTGATGATGAATCATTTGGTGTTGTGAGAGTAATTGTACAATAAATAAAGTGACTTTCATGTTGCAATGCGACGTGTTCAGATTATATTTAATTATTATATTTTATGTATTGTTTTTATTGGTGAGAAATTGATTTAGGATTCTAGATAATAAAAACTTTTGTGTTTATTTTGGTAATTACTTGTAATCGGATAAATAATGATATTCCATGAGTTCAGTAACAAGTGTATTTTATAAGAATGTTTCTATATCACAGGTTCAGAAATTTGGGGAATATTTTATGTGTTTGGAAGTGTATCTATACAATATATTATTTTGGAAATGTTATTTTATATATATTTTGGGATCATATGAGGAATGGATAATATAATTAAATTATAAACTAAAATATTCAAAAGGATTATGATGATTTAATTATAATATATGTTCTTATATTAAATTCCAGGAAGAATTTTCAATATATAGATGAGTTTTCTGAAAATTATGAGATGTTTTGGATCATGGATCCATTTACTTTTATGTATTTATTATTAATTATATGTTCACACTCATATGTGGGTAGTTAAAAAATTTATTTATCAATATGACTATGTTTCCTAAATTACATTGAGTTTGAGCCCGATATCATTGGGATGATTCTAGAAGAGTATTCAGGTGTTGATAGAGAGTGATTAACTCATTTATTTCATTTCTCATTTATAATTTTTTTTATTTCATGTTTTGGGTTTTGTTTAGAGATTTTTCTAAATATATTACCTAAAAGAATATAAATAGATGTTTTATTCAATTTTTTTGAGATATATTGATATTAGTTTCATCAATGTTATTATACTCTTATTATGTTATATTTCATTGTGTTTCTCTAATCAAGGGTAAGTATGTCCTCAAGAAATTCTCATTTTCCCCTACTAGTCACTTGTATATAGAAATCAATGACATTATATACATGTTATTCACATGTTTCTAGAAAACACCACCATAATAGACATCCAATTAACTTATGGTGTATGGGATTATATATATACAGTTTAGTTATGATATTTCAGGATAAGATTCTCACTCAATTAAAGGGTTATAAGAAGTATACCCTACATCATTTTGGTTCATTGGGACATGATATATATATGAATATATAAGATATTATTATTTATGTTTGAATGAATTTTTTTACAATTTTTATATTCTAAAATAATTTAGTTACCTATAAAATAATCAATGCATTCCAAAATATGATATTCATATTGGATTTATGAACCAAAATCAGATTTAGGTGCTTTATAATATAGTGTGATTTCTTTATTTTGTTGTCTTCATATTATTTTAGTTAAAATTTATAGTATTTAAAAAAGAAATGTTATGTTTGGAAGTGTGAAAATTAATAGTGGGACTAAATAATGATTACTAAAATAATATAATGTGGAATTTATTGTGAATTATTTACTTCCTTATTTTCTATGAATATAAGTGAATGTAAATTATGGGATAATGGGAAAATAATTTCATGATTTGGAAATTTCTAAAAAAAATAATACATCTAAATTTTGATAAATATAAATGAGTTATTGTTTGATAAATATTTTTATGAATGATTATATGTATATATTTTGATTAATTTTTTATGATCCTAAAAATGAGGGAATATTATTAAATTATTTATTGATGTGTAATAATGTAGGACTATGGTTAATATATATATATAAATTATGAAATTGATTTCCATTAATTATTATATTGATCAATAAATAGAATATTATAATATTATTCTTAACATTGGGATGATTAATAAAAGATTCTACATTCTTATAGGTGAAATTTGAGAAAATAAATTGTGGTTTTGATTTTGTATACTTTTGTTTTGATTTGTATTTGATATTTATACATTCATGAAATTATATGGTTTAAGTTGTGTTGTTTGGTTTCATCATGTATTGAGAATATAATTTTAAATGGGATGGGAGTTTTGTTTTGTTAAAACATATAAAAATTAGATTTTATATTTAATATGATAATGAATGTTAATGTTTATCTTTCATTTATGTGTGATGAATTTTAAATTTTTAATCAATCATGTGTTTTTATAGCTATTTGGTTAATGAATATTTTTTACCATCATATGTTTGTCTTGTTAATGGGAATGAGAGAGTATGTTGATTAACATAAATATGGAAAATGTAGTTGAATTTGTTTAATTATTATCAACAATATTATATAATGAAATGTTAAAAATTAAATTTACCATGTTTTTATATTTTATTTATTTTTTTGGGAAAGTTTTGTGATTTTCGAATTTTTTTAAAAAGGGGTTAATTTTTAGTAGATCATGCGGGAAAATGAAAAGTGTATTTAAAAAGGATGCTAAAATGATTTTATTTTATGAATAAATTATAATTAGTTTACTATTTTTTAGAAATATGTTTTGTAATTTAATGAGTTAGTTCAGTATTTATGTTTTAAAATTTCGTAATATGATGAATTAGTACTGACTAGTAAGTTATGTTAGATTTTTAATATAAGGATAAATAATAAGATTATGTGGTGTTCTTTTTTAAAATTTCTTGCCAGGTTTTTACATATAGGATGGATGTGGGTATCATGTGTCATAATAATTATGTCACAGTTATATATTAATAATGGATTTGAATAGAATTCATTAAATAATTACCAATTAATGAGTATATATTTTTTATTATGGAATAAAACATTAATATTTAAATTTTATTAAAAAAATTGAGGTGTGAGGTTGATGCATGATGTACAATTATTCTTTTTTTTATCATATGGGAAATGAATACGGTGGAGTATTTATTCCATAATGAATATAGATTTGGTGGGATAACTCATATAGGTTTCTTCATGTATGAGGGGTTTTCCATGTATCTGTTTTGAAATGTGAATTGAATATTTTTATCGATGAAGGGGCCATTTATAAGGGAAACTCATGATGTTTCATGTGGAAGAGAAGAATTATCCCAGGGATATTTTAATAACCCATTTATTATTAGATTATTGTAAATTATTAATTCATGTGTTTTAAAAAAATAATGGAAAAGGTTTTTGGGGAATATTTAGATTTTAATGGAGGTGGTGAGTTGGAGGGAATAAAGTGTAGGTGGTATTTACAGAAATTCATTAAAAAAACTTCTGGGGACCAGAAAATTTTCCTCTATATACAAAATATAAGGGAATGTATGGGGTGGTTAACTAGGTTGTGCAACAACAATCCATTAGGATATTAGTGTAAAGTTGGTGAACACTTTGTGGTTAGTGGTATTCTATCGAGTAGCTTATGTATTTCATGTTAATTTCATAAAAAAGTTTTTGATATTTTTGTATTCATATAATTTTCTTCTAAATATCATTATTGATTAATCCATGGGTAGTTCACTTGAGTTTTGTCTTCTCCAATATATCTCTAACTCTATACATATTCTCTTTGAAATTTCCTCTTCATTTCTATGAATATCAAATATCTATCATTTGTTTTACAGCCAAGAAGATTATTAGATTGTAATATATATGGTTTTTTTTCAATCCAACGAGGAATGGTTTATATTATGTTAAAATTTTATGTTATTATAATTTTTTTTAGTTTCATTTATTTTGTTTCAATTTAATTATATAGTCAGGAAACCCTTATTCATAATTTTGAGGTAACATGAAGTAGGTGATTTAAACAATCTTCTAGATTTTAATAACAAGATCTAGTGATTTTTGGTTTCTGTGATATGTGATTTTAATTTTGTAATATCATTTTCTTTTATAATTGGACAAATATTTATGTACAATATAATGATATGATTTTATTAGAATTAATAAAATTATAATAATATGAAATATCATATAAATTACTATTTTTAATAATGATACAATGTGTATGTATTATTATTTAAGGTCAAAAAAATAAAATAGACGATTCTTATTGAATAGTAACATTATGTGATTTGTTATTAAAATGAAAATATCTTATAAAAATATTAATATTTTTAATTTAATAACAATTACATGTACTTTATATTTGAAAATTTATGAAATACTATTTAATGTATATGGATTTGGTTGTTGAATTTGTGATAAAAGATCATGTAACTTGTGCTAGAATGTTTATATCATAGTATTTTTTTCCAATAATTCATATTAAATTAATAGTAAGGAAATTTTTAATTCATTATGTTCAATTTTTACATTTAAAATTTTTTCCCATGTTTTTTACAATGTTAAATTTAAAAAACATGTGTATATTGTGGGAATTTTATTAAAACTATGGGATAAATATTGATTTTGTCACTAAAGAAAGTGTAGGGTGATTCAACCATACTTTTATATTCTTTATGTGTATATTTTCATTGTAAATAAATAATATAGTTTTATTTAATATATATAATAAATATTTATTTTTCTTTGAGAATAATCTTACTGCATAACATGAAAATGGTCTATAATTATTATTATTTTAAAATTTTATTTTATGAAAAAACTAATAAATTCCCACATAAAAAATTTCTATTAATTTGTAGGATAAATTTTTGATTTATTATCAACAAAAATATATTAATGGTATTGTAAATAATGGAGCTCATCCCTAGTTATTCATCCTCTGAAAATAGATCATCCCTAAAAATAGTTGGCTAATACAGGCCTAGGGACAATATCAGGTGAGAAGAGATGTGAATGGGTCATAATTTGGTTGGACTGTGCAATATATATGTATGTTAAGGGAGAAATTATTAGGAATGTTTTAGAACCCCCTTATTATTTAAATATCTTGTGAAATCGAGGGAAATACTAATTCATCCCTTCTTTTAAAGTGGAGAAACTCCCAGATGAAAATATATATAGGACTTGGCCTCAGTATTTATAAGACTAAAACACCACTTCTAACCTCCAACATTTGTTAAATAAAACACACCACCACAATGAATTATAGTAATGTTCAATGAAACAAAATTGCATTCAAACATTGAAAAATTGATCACATTCCCTTCTATGTAGTTTCATAAACCCTCTAAATGAATTCTTGATTTCAAATGATCTATTTCTGTAAAATGTTGTCATAATCATTTATGACATGTCTAAACCACTTAAAAAGTATATATAGCTTCCAATGGAGTATATTTCTACCTAACTGGGTATCATCATCCTACTACACTCAAACGAGTCCATAACACAATAGTAACAATTGATTCCATCATTTATTCATGTGGTGCATTCATGAAACAATAAGAATGTATAATATTTTCAAATAGACATGCTTTATTAAATTGGGAAATTTTTTCTTTGATTATTATAATTTAAATTCATCTGTGATAAAAAATGGATATGTTAATATTGGTGAATGACCCATCAATTAAGTACTTGTAATGAGTATACATAGAGGAAATACCATATTATCCAACAAATTCCAGTATCATTATTGAACCAACAAGTGGTTTTTTAATTTTTTATCAAATCTTCTTCATTTTGAAGTTGAATTTCTCTGAAAGGTTTTTATAGAAAATATTAATGCCTTATGGATTTTGGTAGAAGATATATAATTCATTGAATGTGGTTTTTGAAAAATTTTATTGTGTCTAAATATGAAAAATTCATTTCATACATAACATATTTTAATGGGTCAAAATTATAAAAATGGAGAACTATTTGGAGTTCCCTCTATACATATCTATTTTTATAAAGGCGAGTAGAAATTGGTCAAATTATTTTGTTAGTTAATATATCTAATAATAATAGAGAATTGGAAATGTCTATAGGGGCTAGTCAAGATACATAACATATTTATAAAATATGCTATATATTTCTCCATGGAGTTCACTAAAAATATAAAATTCAAGTGATGTTTTTGGAATATCAAAAAATATATAATATATTAACTTGAGTATTGGATTAAGAGGCTTTTTAGATAATCCTACTCAATTTGAATGATATTGGGTTGGTAATGGTATTGATGTTCTATGAGGCATGTGTAAACTATTTCAAACAGCTCATAAGAAATAACAAAAGGTATAAAATATTATGTATTATTATAGTACAACACAAAACCCACATACGAATCATCATTTATAAAAAATTATAAAATGGTTTGGATTTAATTGTGAGACATAATTTTTGGTTAATGTTATATATGTTTTTTTAATTATAAAAATATGATATTTTTTATGATATTTTAAAATGAGGATATGAAATAAATAATATAATTCTTGAAATGGTCCTCAATGACTAAAAGATCATAATAATTTTAAGGATTTTGTTTCAAGATCAGTTGGGTGAAGAATAACCGCATTTTTTCTCCAATTATTTGAAAATGAGTTTCGATATAGATATGTCTCCATAATTTGGGGATGTTAAATGTGAAGATGCGAAGATGTGGATGTTTCTTGGGTTTTTCATAAAAATTTTGAAAATAATGATCATGAATCTCCATGAATATTAACTAGAAAAATATTAAAAATGATTTTAATTATAATAGGTAACAATAAAATATAAAATAATTTCTTTACCAGTTTAAAAAAGAGAAGATTGGGCATCTAAAAATCAATTGGTGATACCTTATTCAAATATGGAAATATATTCATAAGATTCAAAATAGAAATGATGTGGAAAGGGAATAAATAATTATTTTTTGAGGGAACTAATAATATCTTTTAAAATAATTAAAATATTATGGTTTAAATAGAAAGGAAGTGATGGATGAATATGTTTTTGGGTGGAGATAAAATAATATCACATCCACTCAGTCTGTATAACACAAAATTTAATTGGAGATTTTTTTCAACAATTACTTATAAAAATTAAATAAAAACTCTTTACGTCCATTTAATTATATTTTAGGATTATTTTTTAATCTTAATGTTCATACACATTCTTAGATTCTTTCTTGATAATAAATGTGGGAAATATGTTTGTGGGGGGATAAAAACAATCACACACCAGATATATAGTAATCCATTAATGAAAAAAACACTATTTTTAAAAGATATTCCAATTAAAATTTATTTATAAAGTATTTTTAATTTAAATGGAGGGACATTGTATGTATGTAGTACAAATATTGGGGTTTGAATGAAAAATACTATACATAAATTCAACCTCCCCGTCTAAGTGAGTATCTTATCCTATGTAAACTAAAAAACTGGAATCATAGAAAGGATTATTATAAATAACAATTATTCAGTTTTTTATAGATCTTAATAAATCTATTTATAATAAATATAATCCAAAATTTAATGTAATTGGGTTTCCTATCTCAAGATGATAATGATACACTACATTCCCTCTCTCGGTCTAAATGACCAAGATTATGTCAAACTAGGGATCAAGGTTCTAGAATAGTTATTATTTTTGTATATTATAGATAAGAATGATGTTGAATGTCATTGGATGTAAATCAATTTTTTTATTTCTTCCCTTCCCAATAATGAACATAGAAAATTCTTGGGCTTCATAACTCATAATGATAATTGGAAAAAACCACATTTCATTTATGAAGGAACCATGTTGAATGAATAAAGGTTTTAACATGGTATATTTTAGTTTGAATATTTTAGAATTCAAAATAATTAATTATTTGGTGAGTTAATGTGGTTTCCAATGATATTATTTGATAAAGATAAACTCTTGATAAATCCACTATTCTAATTAAATTTCTGAGAATTATACCAGAAATGTTTAATGGAAGGATATCATCACATGAAGATATAAACATTGATAATGAACATCATAGAACATTCATTATCAATTATATGAGAAGTGGATATCTCTTAATTTAATGGGTGAGAAATAAAAGACGATTTATTTTGAAGTATTTAATTTTGATGGTTGAAGATAAGAGAACTGACATTGATGAAGAAAAAAATATGATGTACTTTTCTAAAACTATTTTTAAAATTTTATGATTGATTATACGTGGAAAATGTGAGTATATATATAAATTTAATATTCATGTAATGTTGTTTTATTTTTCAAAACATGACTATTTTCAAGAAATTTTTGACAAAAAATTAGAGGTGATAGTGACGATGATGAAATAACCACAAAATTCACTAATAACCAGTTCTTATAGAAAATATTTCAATTAAAAGTAGAAAAAAAATTCTCTCATTTTATTGAAATCAAATTTCATATTATTTGATGAGGGATTAACTGATACTGGGGAATATAGTAATGAAGAAGAGATTCCTATTAAATCATTTCAATATGTTCTTATATCTCGAGAATAACAAGAAAGCCATTCATCTAAAGGAAACTAAAAATTTAATATTGATTATTAATTTTAGGAAAATTATTTATAAATGTATTATACTATGATAATAGAAATAAAAATTTCATTTTAATAAATAATAAGACAAATAAATTGAAATTATCATCTTAAAATGAACTATGTTTAAGATAATCAAATCCAACATCAAAATGATAATATAATCAAAAACATGTCAATTTGAAACCAATAATTTATGAGAAAGTAATGAATATTTTTGACAAAAAATATAATATTATAAATTTACATAAGATGGTTTATAAGATTAATGTATATACAATTGATGGTAGGAATCAAAAAAATGAAGATCAGTTTTTATTTGCATAGATCATTTGGGAGAATGGGTCAATACTCCAAGCAATTAACATGAAGTAATATTTTTTAAAATATCAGATATAATGGGGGAAAATATATTATAGTCTAAACATAAATTAATTTTATTATTTTATATGAAATAACTGAAAAAATTTAGATTCAATTAAATAGTAATCTAGAGGAAAATATAATACATTATCATTTATGGAATGGTGAAAATCTGGAAAAAAATTAGTATCTCTACCTACTTAATAAAGAATCCAAAAACAATGTTATGTTGAGATTAACTCAAATGAACATTTAATATGGGATAAAATGAAAATCAATGTAGTATTAAAATTTATAACAAATGTTAATGTTTCATTATTATTTAAGGATTTATGGTGTTTTTTGTCTATAAATAATAAAATTTATACTGAATGTTTCTTTTGATGACTAATAAATTAGAATTAATTAAAGGGGATATATCAAATATAGTTGAGAAAAAATCATAATCATTAATTTTTAGGGAAAAATATTTATGTGTGGAATTTTTTTTACTTTTTACAAGAAGTTGTTGGGAGGTGTGATAAAGAAGAAAACATATCAAATGAATGAATTAAATTTATTCCATCTGAACTGAATCATATTCATAATTTATTAGAAATTTTATGTAAATAATTTTGTTTAAACAAAAAGCATCAATCTTCAATGTCCCCTTTAAATAATTTAAATTAGATTATACAAGTATAACATCATGACACTTACTCTTTGGTTTGAGAATCCATTGTGGTGTTATGTGGCTATATAAAACATTCCCAAGGAGCCAAAGGAGGGAAATGTATGTTGAGGGATTCAAGAATAAATTGTTGATTAATATCCCTTTAAGATAAACCAACCAACAAAAAAATCCATTACTAACAAAACTACATGATGCATGTAAACATAGAAACCCCAACCATATGTTACCAAAATATAATCAAGCTATTCCAACCAATTCCCAAAATCCAATACAACTAAAGCATACCAAACCAATATCCGAGAACCAAGTGGAAGACTGAAAAAGAGACACATGTTAATAAATGACACAATACACTACTACAAACCAAGCACCATGCTCCATGAACCACCAAAACCACCTGAGCATCACGATGTTTCACAGAAGGGAGGAGATGATTTACCTTTACCTATGTCTCAAAATAAAACATCTTTAAAAAAACAAAGTTCCAAAGAAGGGGTGAGTAATAATACTCAATATGATTTCCCCAGATGACTTCCTTATACACTCCATTGGGATAGACCCTGTTAGAACATTTTATATGAATCAATTTATATAATTTTCATGAACTTGTGAAATAATTAACAACATGAAAAACACCTAAATAAAGAAAAACATTTACCAAATTTAATGAACAACTATGGAATGTGAACAATTATTTCATTACCCACTTCATTTGGCCTGACCATATACATATCTCAATCATACAAACAATTATTTCAAAAAACAAATACCATTCATACCATTCACCCGCCTTGAGGGTGATCTATTCCCAATGACCATCCTTCAAACTCATGAAAATAGACATTTACCAAAATCACCACAAAATATCATTCCACAAAGTAAAAAATAATTCCATATAGCAATTTCCAAAATCAAATAATCCAATTTTTTCAAAAAAAATTCAAATTAACATGTTATGTTACTTCAATAAATCACACATTTATTGAATACCCCCTCAAAGCATTTTCCTTTTCAAATCATATTTCTATAAAATAATATATATTTTTTAAAAATCATCATTCATAAACTGTTTTCCATAAATCAATCATGCTATTCATTTTAAAATAAAAATTTTAATATCTGAAAACAAAACCCCTTTCACGATATTAACTCATTTTCCAAAAAATCCCAAAATCATCACAAAATGTGGTTTTGTTAAGAATCACCCAAAAAAGATACAATCGATTTCAAGAAGAAAAATTCAATTAAAATTTTGACTTCTAGTTTTAGAAATTTGGAGTCGAGAGACATTCCACCTACATTTAGGGTTCTAGCAAGATCGACCCACAAGAAACTCCATAATAAATGTAGGAAAACAAACCTCCAAAACAACTCTATATCTACATAAATATCTTCAACGGACCTTAATATCATCACTAAAGGAAAAAAACAAACCATGAACTATATTTAATGGATGAAAATCTAGAAACCGGGATAGAGGGATGAGTAGATCTAGAGAAAACCATAGGCATCCAAGTGGGGAGATTACCTGAGATGAACCACTTTCAAACCACCATGGAACCCCTTTGATTTACTTATAAAATTGGTGGGAGAGCATGTCTAGACCATGAGATCATAGAATCCTTTGATGGGTTCATAATATAGGGGAAAGGATATTGTTAGGGAAAATTACAACTATCCCCATCTTAAAAAATCAATGTTAATTGGCTTCATGGTTAGCTCACACCGTTTGAAAACTCGTGAAATAACTCTACAGATGCTACTATCTAAACAGTGCATATCACATGGTTACTGGGGTTTCTTGCATAGTTTACCAATACCATTCTCAAACTGCGCAGCCTTAAAAAGTCCTCCAAAACATTCAAAAACCATTCCAATCTCTCCCAAACATTACACAAAATATTCATATACATTAAATGGTATAAAAAAGGCCACATACCTCAAACTAGGGGTTCTATAGTCGACACACCATTGAAAATTCCTTCCTTAAAAAGTAGATAAACATCAATATATAGAATGGGTTTGGACCTTTTCTAGACTATATCTTTCTCGCACACCCAAATCTCCTACAGAATCCGACTATGTTTCCATAAACCCAAACTAAACCAATGTTCTTCCCATGCAATAACTTCTCTTTCCTATCCACAATCTGCACTAGCATGTTCACCAAAGAAGTATATGTCTCCCTCTCAACATCATCACATGAAATCACATGGTCATGGTAAAGCTGATACTTTCTCAACTATGACACATGAAACACATGTGCACTGCCTTAAACTATGGGGGCAATGATAACCGATAATCAACTTATCTAACCCTCTTAGGTATCTCAAAAGGCCTTATATACCTCAGAGATAACATACCCATCTTCCCAAACTGATGATGTCAAAACCTAGGAGAGAATATCAAAAACACATGATCACCCACCTAGAATGAAATCTATATTTGACGGTGGACAAAATATGATTTCTTATGACTCTGAGCATTCTCTATTATATTTCTAATAAACATGATATTCTTTATAGTCTCTTAGACAAGGCTTAGTCCACCCATCAAGGTTTCACCTATTTCCCCAGATCATAATGGAGAACGACACAACCTCACATACAAGGCTTCAAACGGAGCCATATATATCGTGTCCTAATAACTATTATTGTTTATAAACTCCCTCAATGACATGTGATCCTTCGATGGACCACCAAAATCTATCACACAAGCCCAAACATATATTCCAAGGTTTGTATCATCCTCTCAGATTGTCTATCCATATAACCATGATGCACAATGCTCATACTCAACTGTGAAATAAGGGTTTAATATAAGTATTTATGAAAATGAGATATGAACCTCAGATCTCTATCTAATACAATCGAAACCGGATCATCATGAATCTTTAATTCCTCATAGATATAGATTTTGGGAATATCCTCCACCATATGAGAATAATAAATCATGATAAAATATGATGACATTGTGAGATAATACATTGTCACCCATATGAAATCATGCTTCGTGATAATTCTGGGATGACCCTTCAAAAAATCCATCGCTATTTGTTCCCACATACACAAAATAATATGTAATGATTTCAACATTCTTGCTATCCACTGATGATCTACCTTATCTGGATGACAAGTCAAGCATCTCAAAATAAACTCAAACACATTCATTTTCAGAAATTCCCACCAAAACTAAACAATCAAATTTTTATTAATTTTCTGAATTTCAGGATGAAAAACTTAACTCGATTGATGATAAGCTGTAAGAAGTTATTATTGAAAAGCCATTGATACCACCATTGAGTTATGGAAACAAACAAATAAATTCATATTCATTTGCTAAACCTCAGTGGTCTCCCAAACATTGAATTTTGACCTCATCTCCTTACACATGGAATCAGATGTCTATACCTCATTTGTAAAATTGACCATGTTTGGAACTAAAAAAACCAGAATGAAGACCTCTCTGACACCCAATTACTCAAGTTCTAACAGCATGTCTTCTATAAAAAACATCAGAATCCAATAATTTGATGCCTATTATATGACATGATCATATGATTTCTTACCTAATACATCTTCCACCAAATATACCATACCTGGTGTGTACATTAAGTCAAAATCAAACATCATGAGATACTCCATCCATCACATTTTTTTGAAGTTCAAATATCCTTGTAAGAAAATATTCATTAAACTCGTAATACTGGTAAACACCATTAATTTATCACCGAAGGGATTATGATGCCACATTTTCAAATCATGATCCCCTTCAGCCAACTACAAATCATGTGTTTGGTATTTATTCTCATGAAACCTCAACTTCTGTGAGGCAATTTCAACCACATGACCCCCCTGAATGAGCACCCATCCCAACCCTAATCCTGATGCATCATAATAAAGCATGTACCCTTTCCCTAGTTCGGGAAAAACTAAATTTCGTATAGATGTTATCTGTCCCTTTATCTCTTCAAAACATTTCTAACCATACTCATCCAATTGAAATGGAACATTCTTACATGTCAAAGTGATCATTGTTGAAGCCAATTGTGAGAAATTAAGAACAATGCATTGATAATAGCTGGCATGGCCAAGGAAGCTCTATATCTAAAAACGTTTTTTGTAGTTTCCAGAAGATAACATACTCTATTTTTTTAGGATCAACTATAACACCCTTCTCAAAAATAACATGGACAAGGAAAAGAACCTCCTCTATCAAAAAGTCACACATTGAAAATTTTTCATACAACCGATGATCCCTTAAGATCCCTAAAACTATTTCTAATTGTTTCTCAGGATCTACCATTTTCCTAGTATACATTAATATATCATTTACAAATACAACTACAAAATAATTGAGAAATATCTGAATTATCCAATTCGTAAATTCCATAAACATAATTGGTGCATTCATTAGCCCAAAGGGTATAACCACATACTCATAATTGATATATCTGCTTCTGGATGTTGTTTTTGTAATATGCTACTTCCTCACCCCTAATTGATGATATCCAAACCTCATTTTAATATTGGAGAAGAATTAAGATCCTCTAAACTATTTGAACAAATCATCAATACATGGATGTGGATAACAATTATTTATCATAACCTAATAAATTCATAGATAATGAACACATAACTAGAAGGTTTCATCCGCCTATTTAACAAACAAAACCGTCTCTTTCCAGATAGATGTGAATGTCCGGATGAACCCTATATTCCACTACTTCCATTGATGCCAATCACAATCCTGCTAACTAATACAAGACAATGCTAACTACTGGTACCAAAAAATCTAGTGCAGCCATATTTTCATTCTTCTCCCCTCTATAGAGGTGTTCAACACCATCCTTCATTTTAAAACTAATCGTTCTCTCCTAGAAATCGATATGTACATTAAACATTTCTGACCAATCGATTCACAAGATTATGCCATCGGCATCCATCTCAATTAATAAAAAATCCCATATTATTTAAATATCTTCCACATCTATGAAACATTCTCCACATAGGAATTCTGGACACTCTCTTTGTCCAAGATGAGTATAACATTTTTTAAATGAAACAATCCTTTCAATAGTTTCCCATCTCATTAACTGTTTCAAAATAAAATAAGGAAACTAAAGAACCCATATTAAACAACACTTGCATAAAAACATAATTATGTAGAATCATGCCTCACACCATGGATGTTCCTGAATGATTAACCACCCCAACCAACTCACCTACAAAATGATTCTTTTTTTCCTTTCTATACTTTTTATTAGCCTACAAAAACATCCCCTGCTGAGGAGTTATGATATTCATAGAATTACCAAGTATAAAGAATCTTTTTTTTATGATGGGTATGTTTTTTCTCACAACCCATAGAGGAATATGATTCCTATACCCCTTTAAGAGTGTCAAGAACACCTAACCATGGATCATTATGACAATAACGCTGATGATATCTCATGTTCTTTAAAATAAGACATAATAGAGGCTCCGTCATACAATACTGATTCATGTGGCCTTCAAAACCACATGAAAAACATCCCAGCTAAACTTTGGGTCTTGGAAGAAGATCTAACAATATTGTGGAGTGATTTTGATGTGTTGTATGTCATTTAGAAAATGATTCCATCTTGTTATTTCTATCGGTTTTAAGGTTTACACCTCCTCTCCTAAGGACAATCCTACTAACATTGCATGCGTTTCTGACCGTGATATATATCATAACAAGAGTATATAGTTGAATTCATGGATGAACTATTTGAATGTAATGAATAATGCTTTAGGCAGACTCCTAATTAAGTTGGGGACTTGATGTGGTGACATTTTCATCATCTTCCTCTGATTTATCTCTTTACTTTCTACCTAGTTCTATTTCTATCTACAAAAAGACAACCATAAGTCTGATTGTCATAGCAATAAAAGGGTTATGATTCAAATTAAATTACATAAAAACTATCACAACCAAGATTTAAACATGTTCATATTTCCTATGTTGCACTGTCTTGAAAAATCAACCATGTTGGGAAAATACACACATTTTTAGAATACCAATACCATTCACATTTCAAATCCAAAAATTTGAAACAAATTCAAGGTTTTACCCACATCCAAATATTCATGCCATAAAATAATTCATTACACAAAATGAAGTATGAATCCTAGAGGGAAGTCATTTATATCCTGAATTAGATGCTCATGTCATTGGATACACCCATGACAACAAGATATCCAATGCCTATATGCGTCTCGAGAACACTTATTTAACCATGTACCTTGTAACTTGATGTTATGCATAAAATTGTTAGCTATGTATTTTTATGCTATACATTACATGATCTAAAAATACAAAAAATTGCTACCATTACCACACAAAGAATGAACCAAGAACTAATGTCAACACCACGTCCAACAATCAACGCCAATGAACCGAAAAACTACTTTCACTTGAAATCCAATTTACTAAAAAATTGATACCCACTTGTAACGACTCACCCATTACACATTGTGTTGAGAATGTGGTGAGGTCTTACTTGGCCTTAAGTGATGTTCCCATGGCACTAAATTCTGGCAATGAATTCTGAGGGATCCCATAATAAATTGGGGAATGATTTTCACAAAAGGTAAACCAACCAACAAAACAATCCATTACAAAAAAAACTACATGATGCATGTAAATAGAGAAACACAAACCATATGTATCAAAAAGACAACCAAGATATTCCAATCAATTCCCAAAATACAATACAACCATACAATAAATAAATAATATCATTGAACCAAGAGGATGAAAAACAAGAATCCCAAGGTAAAAAATACTCACACTACTCCACACCATGCTCCATGATACAAGACCTACCAAAACCACCCAAGCATCACGATGTTCTATAAAAGGAAAGAGATGATTTACCTTTAACTGTATCATGGAATAAGGCATCAGAAAAAGTACTATAGTGAAAATTAAGGTGTGAGAATAAATAATTGGTAATATTTCACCATATTACATTCCTACGCATGCCACTAGTATTGAACAATTATCACAATTTGTATAAAGAAATTTTTATAAATTCTATGAACTATTAATTAAATTAAAAACAGGAAAACACTGTTTTAAACAAATCAATTTACCCAATTTAATGCATAACTAGGGGAGGAGAAAAAACATTTCATTAGACATTTCATGTGGAGTGACTGTATACATATGTCAATCATAAACAAAACTATTTATTGCAACAAATACCATTCATACAATCCACAATATCATGATGATTCTTTAATAGTGAAATATTCCAGACCAACCTATATCTTCCATGGTGTGGGACTTCATTCCCATCCCGATTGTGGGACTCCACTACCATCACCCTCCATTTTGATGATGGAGAATTCATGACCATCACCTTTTTGGTACTACATTCCAACCATATCCATCCAACTCCGAACAGTCAACATTTACTAATATATCCACAACAATTCAATCCAAAATTACCATAATTATAACCCCCATAAATTCCCAAAACCAAATTAACAAATTATTCCCGCCAATGTTTCTACATAAAAATTCATGTTACTTCAATAAATTACACATTTATTGAATACACCCTCAAGGAATTTTCCATGTGAAAAAAAATTTCAACAAAACAATTTTTTTTTTCAAACCAACATTAATAATAACATTTCTATAAATAAATCAGGCTATAGATTTTAATATCATAATTTTAAAACACAGCAACAAAGACCTTTCAAAATATTAACCCATTTCCCCCCAAAATCCCCAAATTATCAAAAATTGGTTTTCTACCAATTATCATACATAAAAACCATAATCAATCTCATGAAACAAAAATTCAATTGACATTTTTCAATATAGTTCTAGAAAAGTGGAGTTGAGAGAGAAGCCACATACCTTTAGGGTTCTTGCGTGGTCACCCCTAAACCTATTGCACCACGAATCCGTGAACCCTCTATGTCAATCCCACTCTAGATCTCCTCACCTATCATCCAAAATGAATAATATAATATCCCATGGAAAAAAATTATACCAAGATGAAATGGATGTATATTTAGGTATGTGAGAAAGGGGGATGATTAGATCTAGAGAAACCCAAAAAAAACAAAGAGGGGAGGATTACCCAAGATGAACCACCTTCAAACTACCAACAAACATGTCTGATTTTCATCGATAATTGGTGGGATATGCCCTATATCCATTGAGATCAAGGAATCCCACGTACTGTTTATTTGGGAGTAGAAATGATAGAGTAGGGAAAATCCCAACTAAAATCACTTTTTTTAAAACAATTTTTAATTTGTCGAACGGTTAGCTCACACGATTTGAATAACTGTGTGCTAACCATGAAGATCCGACTATCTGAAAAGTGGCATATCACACGGTTACTTGGGATTATAGCTTGGTGTCCCCTAACCATTCTCAAACCTTTCATCCTTAAAAAGGAATCCAAAACCCTTACAAACTCTCCCAATAATTTCCCAACCACTTCATATTCAAGAAAGATATAATCAAATTTCACACACCTCATACAGGGGAGCCACAACATTGATAATAGATCATTTTTTAATCTTATATTATAGGTGACTTGATCAATTAACAAAATAATGATTTTATGAAGGAGAATATATCACCTATGGAAATCAAAGATTATAAAAAATAAAATGAGTTATAATGGACTAAATTTTGAAAATATTCGTTAGTCTAAAAATTGTTTACATTTTTATGGGGTAAAAATAATATGTTGAGTGTATCCCAACTATAGGATTATGATTTTAATGAGTTGATCAGATGAAATAATGAGTTTTTAGTTTATTGATAATTATATGGATTAGTTATAACAAAATAGATGAAAATATATATAAACATGTTTGATGTAAATGAATCATTGACTGATTTCTACCTGGGCTTATATGTTGAATATGACATAAGTCATTAAAGGCATAGTCATCGTGGGAAAAAGAGTAAAAGGATGATTATTTTGGATGTGTCATGAAAAATATTTTAGTTATCCAATAATAAATTATTATTATTTGTGAAAAATGATTGAAATGGGATTTTGTGTTAAAAGATCCAATATTGAGTTGAAATTACATCTAAAAACCCAGTAGAGCTTGTTCACATTTATTTTTGTGGACCTATGGAAAATAATTTATGAAATAGTGACAAATATTTCCTCATTTTCATATATTAACTCACTATATAAAAATCTATCATGTTCATGTCCAACAATTCTCAAGCCTTTGATAGAATCATAATCAATAAGTGGCATTTTTTTAAAACAAATCGGTATTCTCTTAAAGTGGTAGATATTAGATAGTAGTATTTAATATAACCACAAGCTGTATTTATAATATCTTGATAATCATGGAATTATTCATGAATTTAGTTCTCTATATACTCCATAAAAATACTAGATAAAAGCAGAAATATAATCCTTAACGACTTTGAGATAAGTATTCCTTATTTTTATGAAACCACCTGATTTTTCTCAATAAATGAAATTACCAATGCTAGATTTTTACAAATATGAAGTCCTTAGAGATCATATTTTTATAAAACTCCTTGTGATATGTGGTATAAGAAGAATCCAAAAATGAAACACTTCAGAGTATTTGGGAGTCTATTCATGATTAAATAGAAACACAATGGTGGTGTTATTTTGACGAAAATATAGACAATGGTACATTATAGAGTTACGACATAAATGGGTGTTATTATTGATTATATAAAAACAAGTATGTTATAATTAAAGATTATGACAAATTAATTATGTTTTAAAATGATGAGAATAAATATAATTGAATACTACACTAAAATGTGCATACTATCATTAATTTTTAACATACTAAAGATAATAAAAAACATTCATATTCTGGGAACAAATATATTCTCTACATGTTCTTAGGATGATGATGATGAGGTAATATAAGTAATAATAAATGGATATTGGTTGATGCACTGGATATTGAAAATATTATTGATAAAATCATAATATAGGTGTTCAAAAAAAATCATGACTACTAGTCACAATGGATTTTGTTCAAATATTGAACCTCAAATTATAGGATAAGATATTAATTCTAAAGACTGTATTTTTCATATGAATGAGGTAAAAATTCAATTATAGGAGAACTAAAAATGGAATATTTTTATAATTACCACAAAGAAATATTTTATTGGTCAAAAATCATTTTTTAGCTAATAATTGTTGGGAATGATGGAGTTCAAAAAATGATAGTATAAAAAGTGTATTTAGATATTGAGGAGAATGACATTTATGAAACCATTGTGTCAGTTTCCAGATATGAATGAATCAAAAATATATCTTACTTTTTCTTCCCAATGATACTCCACTATTTCCCAAATGGAAAAAATTAAATTTTCCATATTCTGAGATAGAGAAAATACATTACATTGAACAACATAATAGAGTAATTCTTGACTCTGATGGATGAAAATTGTGAAAGTTAATGAAGGAAAGTTATAGACTAAAACAATATTCAATATATTTGTACATTAAGGTGTATATATATTTGATACACATGGGATTTAGGATAGGGTATGTGGATAGAAATTTACATGTGACGAATTCCAAATCAACATTACTCTTTGGTATTATATGTGTCGATGATTATATTTTTTCCATGTAATGAAGAGAAACGATGTTAATAATTTTCAAAATAGATGGAAAAAAATAATGATATGTTATCACATAGTGAAAATATATTTTTCATGGGATTATATTTTCTTCAAATTCTAGTTACATTACAAATGAACATTGATAATTTGATAATGTGACATTACTGACTTTTTTAATGGAGGAGTATATAATTTTATCTACAAAAATTAATATAGGAACAAATCATATCATTTATGTAGCCCGGAGATATATTAATGAATATAAATTTATAATATTTACTGAAAAAAATTTATATATTACATATTCAAGACCATAAATAGTATATATAGTTACACTTTATAATATGTATCAATAAAATCCCAAAGAATCATATATTTTGGAAGGAAATATTATTTTTAAATATATTTAATATAAATTCAATTATGTGTTGATATAAATTAACAAATGTTAGACGGATCTAAAATATAGACTCATACTATGTATCTTTCCTGGATGATATGAAGCCCAGATATGACAAAAAATTATTCATTGGTAAAATATATGTTACATTACAATTATAGAAGAAATCATTAATTACCATAAGATACACAGATGTTTAATTTGTATCTTCATTACATGAAGCTACAAAAATGATTTTCATAAAGACACATCATAATTATAAAATGGTTATTAGTCAATATTCACTAGTTAGTAGTGGAAATAATCACGTTACAAAAAATAAATGATAATATCCCTTAGGACATTCCAAATCCAAACATAATGATATAATTTAAATTAAAAAAAAGGTTGTATAAGTAATTTCACAACTTTAATTAGTTCTATATATGAATAAAATAACCATTATCATCAATAATACTCTTAAAACTGAGTGTTTTTATATTGTAAGGCTATAAATGGGATTTTAGACCACTTTCAAAAATTGTGGAATGTTTTTTTATTTCATAATATATTTATAAAATTCATATATTACATAAAATATTTTAAATTATATATACAGTGGATAACCTACTTATTCATGATATTTTTTAGTAAGCTTTTTGAGTTATTGTAGGGAAGTGATTAAAATCAAGGTTTTGTTTTCTAACTAAAAAATATGTGTTTGTATTAGTTTTTTCTATGTTAAATAAAAAAATTTGTATCTGATCCAAATAATCTAATTATCTATACCATGCTTTCGGAAGTATATTTTTAGTTAATATGTAATAGATCCTTAATTTTATAATTTATCACATAATATATAATATTCATGTGGTATTTATTATTATTAAGGGAATAAAATATCATATTTTTAGATATTTACATATATAGAGGGGGTTCATATGTGATATGTAAATATAAAAAATTATATTCCTCGTAATAAAAATAAATACAATGGGTTACTGCTCAACCTAATTGTGGATGATGTTCATTTTTTATCAATATTTTATGATGGGTGGCTTAATGTTATTTTTGTTTTTTTTTCGGAGAAAATGGAAATTCCCAAAATATACATTATTTTTTTCAAATCATCTTGGTAAAAGAATTTGGAATTATTTGATCGAGGAAGAAAATGAAAAATTCATTTCATCTGTAACTAATTCTTTTGTCACATAAGTGAATAAATATAAAAAAATTTTGAGGGACATTTATTTTTATAAAATATTATACATAGTTTTAGATATAAGAAAAAATAATTAGTTACATCAAATTTATCTCAAAAACTAATAATTGTAAAATTCTATAGATATTAATCCCGATTCATAACATATATATATATATGTATAATTTAATATATTTATATTAGTTTTATACAATGAAATGTAACTTTCATGTGTTGTATATGGAATTTTGAGAGATGTGTATGATATTATCTAAATAATTCCATAAAGTGGATAAGCCAAGAATCTTATTTAATGAGTAAGATATTCAATTTATAGGGATGTGTATGTATTTCAAAGATAGAAAATATATTTTCTAAGATCATTAGAAAAACCAATGTTTTAAAATATTAGGAAGAATTTCCGAACATAAATAATATAACAAATGAATCCATGGTTGGAAGAAATGGGGAAAATCATGATTTTCACTCTAATATGTGTGTTTTAAAAAACATATTTCTGTTTTCACAGTTACAAAAATATGATGGTCATAAAGAGTTTTTCGTAAGAGTATTAAAAAATACATCATGTTATTCTAAGATAGTTATTTAATTAATAAATCATTGAAATTGTTCTAAAGAATATGATTCAATTTTAGTTGAGTGAATAATCATGTCATGTTAATTTCTATTATTATATTATTGGTTCTACCATGAAGAATTGTATATGGCATGAGGATTTATTTTTTGAAGGCACACATCTATATTGTTTTCTCATGGTATTTGAGAAATATTTAATGAATATTAAAATAAAAATTATATAGAAATTAAATGGATAAATATTACCCTAGAATGAAATAAAAATAGGATATATTTTTTAATATTAATATTGACATGTTTAAAATGAGACATTCGTGATTCTACAAATGAAAATAGTATATCTATATTCAATTATAGAAATATATTATTGTTATTGGAAATATAAAATAAGTGTGAAGAGAAGAATAAAACGATGAAAAATGGACATGATATTGTATTCTAAGAGAACAATATGAGGGTTAAATAAAATTTAATGATGTGAAAGGTGATTATTATTTTTGTGTCGAGAAGAATGAATTTTCATTCCACATGATCCTCATGAAATCCACCTTCACTGGTGATTATTATTCAAATAATTATTCTATTTATTATAGTATGTTGGTTATTTAATGACTGTTTACGTGGTTTTTTTATTTGTTTGAGTTCAAATTAATAATCATCCCTAATCAATTTCATGAAAATTAAAGAACTATTAGGGGATAAAACCCACCACACAATGGGGATGTAGTCTTCCATCATATAGGGAAAATTCTGTATAAAAAATATTTCTCTTTCTTTTTATTTCAACCAAATTGAGAGTTAATGGATTTTATATAACCATGAACCTAGGTTTACCTAACACATCACCCATGATAGTGTCCTACAAGGCCAAGGCATGTCCCCAATATCCATTAGGTGTGCACTATTATAAAGACATTAAAACTAATGATGTGGGAATGATTTCACCCTTAGAATCCAAATAAAAATATCATATGTCTAACCCAAATGTATATCTTGCGACATCCATGTGTTGGAAAAAAATTCAAAGTTGAAGAGATTTCAAATAATACCAAAAACAAAATAGGTGATAAACAATAAACTAATAACTCATTTATTCAACTATCACCTTATAAAACCAAATGTAATGTAATAAATTTACATATTATAAAGGTAAATTTTATAAAATAAAGACAAGTATATTAAATCATACACGTAACCAATACCAAAGGAAAACATTATAATATCCCCAATATACTCTACAAGATCCATGTCTATGTGACTGAATATCACCACCAATGCCATACCATTATAGGACAATGAAATCAATGGAAAAAAAATATGATGTGGATTATTTACCTCTACATGTAACAAACAAAACTGTGATTACATATTCCTAGAGTATTATACCGGGTGCTACAATTGGTTCCCTACAACTAACTTCTATGTACATTATCATAACATGTATTCAATTGTTTGAATATTAATATACTCATTATCACATAATGATTGTTTATTTTTTTGTCATGTAATGTGATAATATCCTCAGAGTAGTCAGCACACTAAAAGGAAATAGCCATTCCCTTCTATGAAGAGAACCAATAAGTGCTAGAATAGTGTCATTAAATATATATACTATAGTCAAATGAAATCAGTAAAGGGAAAAAATGTTACTATCTATTAGTGTTAGAAAATCATTGTATTCTGAATCTCCTTTTCATGCATTATGCTAGTTGTAATATCTAGTGTATGATAATATGAGACTGAGTCCCACCTGTAATAAATCCATATTTATTTGATTCAATGGTTGTTACTAACTATGGATGTCTGTATTGGTCCTTGTAATTTAGTATTATTATTAATGAGAATTATAAGAGATATACTTTGATTTATTGGGGAAAACTATGATGAAATATGTTCATAGTGAGGTAAGATAAGTTTGGTGTATCGCATGCAATATTTCAGTAATGAATAATAAGAGAAATGATTTTACCTTATTCTTCTTATGAAAAATTGACATCTCAGTCCCTTCAATGGAATGATATAGCCTAAATAAATCCTTTCCTATGGTGTTTTATATGAACATTAAATTATAAAAATTTCAAAGTAAGAGACTTAGAACATATAGGTTGATGGTGCCACTATACAACCTTTAAAATGATAGATATCATGATAAGGGGATAATATTACCGAATAATCATTTGTATGAGGTTTTATGACATTGTTTCATTACCTTCATTATTTATGGGATCCATTTCATATTGCATGACGCTAACCTTGGACTATGGGCTGCATTGCCTATGGAAACTTAGAAAGAGGCCTAGACGGTCACCAAATATGTGAATCTAGAATTACACTTAAATATAATTATTATTTATCGTTTATCAAGTTGTTGAAATATTATTCCGACACTAGGTTAATAATTATTAAAGTTCTCTAGATCAAATATATTCCATCAGATGTTAATTGAAATAATATTATGTGAAGATAATATTTAATAAAAATTTATTCTCTATTTATTGAAGATTATATTTTTAAATCTTTTGGATGGTAGTGAAGTGATATTAACTTATTAAAAATAGTAAAATTATTCAAGGGATATTAATTATTTTAGGGAACTTGAGGGATGATTTTAAAGGATTTATATGATAAATAATATATATTTAATATTATTTGAAAAAATGATATTTAATTTAATTAAAGAGATTAGCATGTGTCAAATAATAATAATAATATTATTATTATTTAAAGAGGGGTTATTAGAAATTAATAAAAATAATAAGGGTATATAAGTAGTTATTTTTTAATACTGGAGATATATAAACCAAATTATGATATTTTCCCAAGAGAGAAAATTATGTTTGGTTATTAATGATGAGATTCAATGAGAATACACTCAAAGCACTACAGATCCACCAATCATAGAATGATATGAATAACAGATCATGATCCCTCAATACTCACACTCTCATGTCTGGAGAGATCCAATAGAACCATTCCATAAATAAATTCTCATGGGGATCCATGATGAATGACTCAATAATTATGATTTTCCCTATTATCACATGAATATTCCTATAGTGACATTTTGGTGGTTGTGGGATATGTATAGATCATCATTAGAGGAAATGTATTCTTTATTCATAATACCCAATGATGGTACAATTCTATGACATTGGAAGATCCATCAAAAAAATATACTTACAACGCAATTCATAATTCCCTAATTAAATTATAAATAATAAATCAAGTTCATGAACTTTGGTACTAGTGTTTTTCGGTTGTCTATCTTCATTGATTCAATTCTATGGATCAAGGTATTTTTCATAATGTAAATCTCATATTATTCATTGATCATGGAAAAAAGATGAGTTGGGGATTTTGCATCCCCTTTATCCACTACACCCGTAATCTTTTACTAGTATAAGAGAAGTCTCATAATTCGTCATAATTATTTAAATATCATTTATTGATTATCTTATTTATTGTTATTTTTCAATTCTATTAAGATCGTTATTTAATTGGGATCACATTATATGATCATATTTTTCATCAGTATAAGAAATATTATAAAATTAAATAATTTTTGGAATGAAATAAATTCACAGATCTTATCTAGAGTTGTTGAGGAGTTCTAATGACCAATAAAATAATTCACACTATGTAACCTGAGGGTATAAGACATGTACCATTATTTATTTCACCGTTAATTAATAGTGAATTAATTCAAATCAATTTAATTTATTACATGTATAAAATTTAACTAATCCACACATGTTTATCCATGTATCTTGAACAATGGTTAACCTGAGTACATGCTTTGAAAATTTCTAACATGATATGTAGTACATTAGTCACATATTTGTTGTGTAACATCTTAAAAAACAAATATGACCACTGAATTTATAATTTGGGGACCACTCAACATGTATCCCATGACCATTCCATTTACTGAAATAATTTACAATGAACTATTGCATGTTCAGTGCCTATGTGCTTTCCTAGGATAGATAGTGTGAATAATACAGAACATGTAGTTTGAATGTACACACCCAGTACTTTTACTAAATTAAAAAAGATGAAAAATTTATTTATTATACTACCTAAACCATTTCAACATGTTCAATGTGTTATCATTAAGAATATATATAACACCGTGTGGTTGGATACATATAATTATATTAAATTCCTAGTTAATTTCTTGGGTAAATAATGATACATCATTTCTTCTATAACTTATAATATTTATATTACTGTGTGGGCCTCAAAATATTATATGATATATAAATATCGAGTGTTTTGGTGTTTATTATTTCGATAGAACACATGATTAGATGAATTGATAATTTTAGCATATTTTATGTCACATCTGTATATAGTATTTGAATATTATACACATTTGGTAGTTTGATGGGTACACACCATGTTTCCTCTATAACAATTTCTATACAAATTTAATTTAAAATATATTTATTTAATTTTTATAATCTTATGATGGATGAGACAACCAAAAAAATGAAAATTTTAATTAAGATAAAATAATTTATTAATTAAGGGAGACAACTAATCGATTCTAGCCAGACTATCTGAACAAAGAATTATTAGATTGGAAATATACTTTCTATAAAAGGATAAATCATTTCACATATATGGTTGATATTGTGATGATATATGAACTTTTTATGTGATTGGATTATTTTAATTTATTAATAAATTCTATTTTTATCATGCATTCAATCCCTTTACTCATTTTGTAAGGGCCTATGTACCTACGGTTTAATTTAAATAACCCATTTAACCAATCCTTCAGTTCCCCTAAACTTCTTGTGGGTAAAACAATATTTAATTGATGGGGATGTCTATCAAGTGGAGGTGGTTAAATATTATGGTCATGGAAAAACAAATCCCAGAGAGATATATTGGTGGATATGTGGAAAACTCAAACAAGGACCATAAATTGTTCAATGAGTTTTTACCCTATAATGAAAATTCATTTATCATATAAAAGATCAAATAAGAATGATAAAAATATAATTATCATACAACATTAATATTTATTCAATATCAATTTTCCTCGATAATTCAATTCGTAATTTATTTTTGTGATCATAGAAATTTTTGAATTAATAACCATGCAAGATACAACTAAAATAGATTGTCTTATTCGTACACATTATCTAGTACTTGGTTAATCTGAAATTTAAATCTACTTAATATTAAAAATAATGTAATAAAGATAATAATTCAAAATTTATGAGAAAAGAAAAAATCCCTCAATAAAAATTATTATGTTAGTATAACCTTCCAATAAATATATTTACATCACACCATTGTTTAATTTTTTTACCAAACAATGTGTAGGGGATTTTAATAATCATGGAATTCTAACTTAAAATTTGGGCCTAAAAAACATATTTCACATATTATGTTTTATAACATTGATAAACATTGTGTAACTACTACGAAAACATTGATGAAATCCAATTTTAGGGTTTTAGGAATGGTGATTTCACTAATAGTATAATGTATATTTGGGTAAAAGCAATTGGAATTTTGAATAACTCCATATAGCCATTAAAATGTCATGATCAATCAACCACAGTGTGATGAAATTTGGATTATTGATAATTTCCACTAGAATGTCCAATAAAAATATTTTATTATGATAATGGTTATGGATATTATGTTTTGATAAAATATTTGGAGATAAATATATTGAACATTTATTCATCTGTCAAAATTTTATCAGATATATTATTAAGATTCTTCACATCATAATTACAGAACTGATAATAAATATGTCATCAAATATATCACTATGATCAATACTTGAGAAGCCTAAAATTCTCACCAACACAAATTTTGATGATATGAAAAGGAAATTATGCATTATCGTATTCCCTAAAAGGGAATTTAATGTTATTAATGATGTATTTATAAGGGCCTGGTACATAGTCTAGTGAGGAAGAGTTCTCTTACTCTGGGAAATACATGACTGATTCTATAGAATTTCATTGTATCATCTTATCTTCCATGATGAAATATTTTCAAATGAAACATGTGGACATGTAAATGTATAAAATGATGTATCACTTTCTAGGTCACTATCATAGTATATAATGAAAATATAGATTCAATATCAATAATTATTTATTCAAAATTAAACATGGAGAGTCGTTGCATCATATACCTCTGGTATCTGTGATTTTTTTCTGTATTAAACTCTTTGACATATTATGGATTAAATTTTATGATTATTTGTATATATATATAATAATTTAATCACTACCCAAGTCCCTATTCATTTAAATTATTAATTATAACATGAGAAATAATGAGATGAGTTTTTTGGAACATCTTACTTTTTTTTCAAGTGGACAAGGACATGAGGCATTATGAAGATGTATCCCTTATAATGAATATGAAATGGAAGAACATGGGTAATTGACCCATGAATCATAAAAAATCTAAAGTCTCAAACTACCATCATCACAAAAAAATAAGATATATATGCAAGCTAATGAAAATTAAGTAGCATGTTATTTATGTAGAAATAAATCCCATTAGAAGAGGAAATACACCTAGAAGTACAGGGGAAAATGTTTTCATCATCTCATATAATCATTAAATATATCCACATTGAGCATTAGATAAATATCTTTATGCTCATATCCATGTCCAAATGCAATAACCATGTATATTTTGAAATTTTTATAGATTAGAGGTGTATTTTCAAGATTAAAATTGTGCGATGTAGGATGCTCTAGCCATTAGTGATTACCACATTTCATTTCCAACAATATTTATATGGGTTTAAGATAACATTATTATGTATTAACTATCTCCAATAGAAAATATATGCATCATGCCTATATATAATAGTTTTATTTTAAAATTATGATATAAAAGTTGCTTCATTTATAAGGAAAATATATGTTGTGTCATGGAACATTTTAATAATCATATTTCTGTATTAAAATATTAACTCTAAGTATTGGAAATATATGAGGTGTAATATTCAAAAAACTCATAGAACATCCATCTATGGAATCAAAATCTTGTTCATTAAAATGATAAAATTTTGACAATGATCTATCAAGATGGTTATTTATACAATTTTTATGTTAAAACTTCATGAAATGTATCATTATTATTTACGAGGAAAAATGATGAAACCCCCTTTTGGTGGATAGGGTATAATGAAGAAAAAGATTTTAGGATTGTTAGGAACTAATGTGTGTCGACCCTTTCCAATAGAATCTTGAGGTGGTTATTTTTAGTTAATTAATTTTATGGATGACTTGTTTATATATGGGTATATATAAAAGATGAAATATAAGTTAGAGTCTTTTGAAAAAATCAATAAATTCTTTAATGAATTAGAGAATCGCATTTGAAATAAGATAAAGAAGATTTGTTCATATTGTGCAGGTGAATATCTTAACCATCAATTTATCAACTTTTTAAGGGAATCTTGTAATAATGGTCAACTCATTACACCATACACACCATATCATAATGCTTCAACTTAAAGGAGGAACCATAAATTGTTAGAAAATATACAATCAATGCTGATTCATGAAAATCATTCAGTATCCTTTGTTGGATATTCACTACAAACAACTAAATATATATTAAATTGAGTACCAACTATAAAAAAAATTGAATTGACTTTAAAGATATAGAGAATAAAGTAACTAATTAATTCACAAACACATTCTTGGGGTTGTGAGGTGTTTGTTCATTCCTTATCAGGAAACGAAGAATGGGAAAATGACTCCAAGTGTATCTTTATAGGATATCTAGAGAAAAAAGAGATATTACCTATAAAATCCCTTAGAAATTAATGTAAATTTTTCTTGACATTATGACTTTAATAATAGGAAGAACACATTCAATAGGGATTACTAGAGAAATATTAAATTCGATGAAGGCAATTATCAAGATATACATGTGCTGGTATAAGAATAGATTCCCATGGTCTCTATGAAAGAATTATGTCTTTCAAGAAAGGTTATACATATGAAAACTAGAGAGGTAAGATCTCTAGAAAAATATGGGGTTTTATTAATTGAAGGTGATGATTCAGTATTGGTTAAAATTGATGAACCACTCCCATACAAAGAGGCTTTAAAGAATTTAAGACTAAAAGATGGAATGAAATGAAAACTTTAAAAACATATTCGATGTATCATAACTATGTTTCATTTTTGGTTAATGAACCTATTGGTCTAATTCTTACAGGGTGAAAATGGGTATTCAAGAGAAAACTAGACAAAAATGATAATGTAAATACGTTAAAATCAAGGATAATAGTTAATGGTTTAAAAAGTGTGATTTAATTTAATAAGATTATATTTTTAAATAGTTTCCAAGTATAAATCCATAAAAATATTACTTAATAATGTTTTCTATCATGACTATGAAATTTTAATGATGGATTTTAGAACATCTTTATTAATGGGAATCTTTAGATTGATGTCTATATGACACAACCAGAAGGGTTTGTTACTACATGTGATTCCAAAAATATTTACTTGTTTCATAGACACATTTATGGAATGACTCTAGCCATATGGCCATTAAACATTCAATGAAATAATCCATTAAATAAATTGTTTCAACAAAAATAAATTTGAGCCATGTGTTTACAATAGGTTTAAGGCGAATTTTTTTGTTATCCAAATAATATATGTTGATGAAATATTATTTATCGATGGAATCATACAGGTCCTATGGTATTTTAAGGACATACTAAGAAAGTGATTCACTATAAAGGACTTTGGTGAATCATCCCATATTCTCATGATTAATATTATTCATGAATGAACCAAGAGTATTCTGGGACAAATTCAATGTACATTAGTTGAACTGTTACTAAATAATTTTTTTATTGAAACAACATCAGGGGGATTAGTACTAGTGTCACATGGTATACATATTTATAATAAATACATTCTCACACACAAAATGTGAAGGATAGAAGTATTAATACACCATAAAATCTATTGATAAGATCAATATTTTATGCCATATTATTTACTAGAATTGATTTTTCCTACACATTGATCCTGGAAAGAAGAAATCAAGTTGATCTAAAAGAATGAAATTGATCTATGATTAATGATATCATTAATATCTTATAGGAATAAAGGATATATTATTGGTGGATGCAAGAGTCCAAGAGCTAGTTATATGAGGTTATACTAATCCTAGTATTCAATTTGATCTGAATGATCTGATTTCATATTCTAGATATTTTTTAGTCATTATTATGGAACTATGAGATGAAAGAATAAAATGTATCTAGTTGTTGATGATTCTACAGTGGAGTCTGAATATATAGTGTCTTATGATGTAACTAAAGAAACCTTTTGGATACCAAATTGTTTCCACAATCTTGATGTTGTACCTTGGAATAATGACCCCATCACATTGTATTGTGAAAATACTATAGTGATGGATCATTCAATAAATCTAATGTCACAGCAACATAAAAAGAAAACATTTAGGAAGTATCACCTCCTGAAGGATTATACTTAGTTGGATGAAGTTTTAGTAATCAGAGATCACTCATAAGGAAACATGGTTGACCCCATGGAAATTTCCCCTCTTTCTATATGCATGAGAATCATGTCAGATCTTGTAGTCTAAAGAATTTTTTATGAAACTCTACTGGAAGTGGGAGTCTATTGGATTTAGCACTATATGAAGAAATAATGTCTTGTTTATTGTAAACTATATTCATTTCTTTAAATAATAACTAATATTTTATCACATATGGGTTTTTATTCTACATGACATATTATGTGACGGTATCTTAAGAGTTGTTGTTGCACTGAAAGGTCATAGTAGCTCCACTCTATATTGGGAACCTAGAAGTTCCATAAGAGATTGAGTAAATATTTCTTCAATTGTCAGATGAAATAATTTGAAGGAAAAAAATGATATATACTATCATAAATGGAGATTCACATGACATTGACACAGCTCATGGTGTATGCCCTCAATAATATCTATTATATTATATAAGGAGAATGAGATCCTTTCTAAGGAAATCAATATTTATATGTGTAATTGGTTGTTTGTATATGTGGAAATGAATATTAATCCTAACACTATATGATTTTTATTAATGAGTATTATAAGTCACATACATTGACGTACTGATAGAAACAGTTACGGAATATGTTTTTGGAGAGGTAGGATATGTTGGGTGCATCATGATAAGTATTAAGTTAATTAATAATGTGATAAAAAATTATTCCACTTATATAGTTTAATGGAAGTGGATATATCATTACTATTTATGGAAATTATATAACCCAATTAAATATATTGTCATGGTGTACTATAATAAACATGTATTTATGGTAATACATAGAATGATAAAGTGAGAATATGGGTTGATGGCATTGTCATTCAATATTCTTGATTATAGATATTATTATTAAGGGATTGTATAGCATTGTAAGCATCTGTATAAGGTTTTATGTCTTTAAAACATGTAATTATTTCTCTACAGGTTATTAATGATATCTCTAGACACTAACCATGTATTTTGGGCTACTTTAACAAATTCCAATGAGAATGTTTCCTATAGGGTAAAATAATAAGTGTATCAAGAATCTTAGTTAAAAAATTTTATTACTAATAATTTTTTATTTAACAATATGAGTAAATATTTTTCTTGAACATGGTTTAATAATTTTTTAGGATTTGTTGATCATATATTTTTTAACCATTTATTCGAGAGAACTTTTTGTCAGAAAAGACATTTATTTTTTATTTAGAGAATATAATATTTTTTAATTTATTGTTAAATAATTCAGAGATATTTATTTGTTAAATTTATATAATAATTATTCAATGCTTGATAATTATTTTTGAATAATGACAATTCGTGTTTGATGGTACACAGAGAAACAATATATATTAAATATTATTTGAATAAATAATATTAAAATTACTTCATGAGTTTAGCACGAGTTCTGAAATAATGAAAATAGTATTACTATCAAATACACTGTGTTTTGGGATACATTATAAAAATAATAAGGGATCATATATAAATATTATTTTCTAACCCTCATGATATATAATTCCAATTACTTTATTTCTGTAAGAGAAACATTTCATTTGGTTGTGCTCTATAAGATTATTATAGAATCCTCTATAAGACCTAGAGAGATCCATATCCAACAATGCTCCCAAAAATGGAGAGAGATCATCCTCCACCGCCACTCTCAAGTCTAGAGATATCAAAGGGAAACCTTCCCTAAATCGATTCTTAGGGAGATCGAAAGATAATAATATAACAAATATTATCTTCAATTATATCCCTAAAAGATTCATTTAGATAAATTTGGAGGATAATGGATCACTTGTGGGTCTTTGATGTAAAGAATATATTCTAGATTCCTACATCCTGAAAATGGTATGATATATAGAAATTTTCATATCCAGATGTGAAGAAATAAATCATTGCAAGTTATCTATTAATTTTATAATTTAATTATATATACTATGTTATGATCCATCACATTGGTTATATTTTATAATATTTTTTATACACTATGATTCAATTCTATTGTTCTTTTATATTATCATCATGTAAATATTAGATTAATCATCGATTACAATAATAAGATGAGTTGGGAATACCACATCTATTGGTTCCTCTATTCCCAGAAACTTCATAGGGTGTGGGGAAAATATATAAACTATACCACCATGAATATATATAATATCCTTTTTAGTGAAACCCATCTAATATCGTTCAAAAAAACACTTAAAAAATTTTCTTCAATTTATTTTATAAATCCTATTGAGACAAAAAAATACCACCGGTAATATGTATATGAAAATAATATACCATAACATAGGTGGTATAATTTATATAAAAATGTTAAAATGGAGAAGTATTTTGAAATTAATTTCATATATCAACCAATATAGAACCTCCTTATAAGCTATTGAACTTGTGCCCTGAGCCGGAGACACATATGACCTTAGGGGTGTCATCCCATGTATAAAAGGATACCAAGTGAAGTTATGGTCTTAGCATGTTATAAAAGGAAAACTATACATATTTTATTAAAGAAAAATAATGCAAAATAACATCTATATAATAATGTAAGTTGATAAACATGAAAAAATATACATGAGAACTTAAACAAAATCATTAGTATTAACATGATATAAAAATGGTAAAAACTACGAATGATAACTAGTAATATAATAGATGGATCACCCATGAGAAGATATTCTACATGACACGAAAATTATAAAATATACCCAATCTAGACTCATTTCCAATGCTAGCCTTGAGGTTGAACCAATCCCATCCCCCATAATATAACTGAGTTTTACAAGAGAAAACAATACATGAAATGATACCTAATCCTCATCATATACCTATAACAACTAATAGTGGTATCTGCTTACATACCCAAGTGTCATGGTTTCCAAAACATTGTGTGATTAAAACACCATATACCACTATAAATGGTGTCTACAATTATATCAACTCGGATAAATATATTGGATGCAGAAGTGTTAAACAAAAATGGAGTTGGTGACTAAAATAAAATAATAATTATACAAATACTAATCTTGGGATCCATGATATAACTCAGATCATCCATAAAAACATCATTATAATGTTACATATATCTAATATGGTGGATAGGTCTCGTGAATCAAGCTAGTTACGTGGTGTGTAACCAATATAACCGTAGGCGAGAAACCGAAAGAGAATCTACAAGAGAACAATTGATCATTCTCGTGCATTCATAACATTAAGAATATATGGAAATCATTTTTCCTATATAACATATAAAATCTATAAAATATAAGGAATCAAACATTTGAATAATCCAAGGAACCACATGTCCATGACACTAATAGTCTCCTGGTTGACCAACCAGGGAATTACATCCCAAATTATCTATGCAAGTCCAGTAATATCATAATGTGACATTTATAGGGTTTGTAACACCCTGAGAGTCTGTGAATTTTTTTCAAATACATTAAATATTATCCATATTATTCATTACACATAACACTATGTATTGATTTCATTATACAGAACACCGAGTTTAGATTTCCAAAAATGTAATAATGTGTTTTTTTTACATTGTACGAGACCTGTGGCACTACCATTCAGGAATCATGAAATATAATATAATTGTTACAGACATGAAATTAAATAGGAATATGTGAATAGTATTAATTACATTATGATATATATATATTATTATTATTTATTTATATTTATAAATTTCATTAAAGATATTAATTTATTTATAAATTATTAAAAACTTGTTAATAATTTTTTTAGTAAAGTGCTAATATTCATCAAAAATATGTTTTCCTCAAAAATGATATCTATAACTTTTATAGAAAGAAATATAATTAATTTATAGATATTTTATAAATTTTATTCTGATAAAATTAACTTCATTTTGTCAATAATCATATCAAAATTATCTTATAATGTAGTACTGGTATTTTTCTGAAGATATTTATTTTCTAGTGAATACTGAAAAATAAATATTTTTTTACAAAATGTATTCTAATAAATAATTTAAATAATTTATATTTCCCATTATATTATGAGGTAAATTTTTTATTATTTAGTTATATTTATTCTAAATAATTATTTTTTAATCAATACTATTTATTTTAGTATAAGTTTTTTTTGGGGTAAAAAATAGTATTTTCTAAAAACCGTTTATTGGTGAAATTTGTTTCTCCATTTTAGTTATGTGCAATAATCCCTAGAGAAGAATACTTTAAATGAAATTTATATATAATATAATAATAATTTTATATGATTCATTCAAGGATTATTTTTCCTTATAGTTAATATAAAATCATATTGTGCTTACAAAAATACACTTCTTAAAAACCTTATTTTTCATCGTGTTTGTGGATTTATTAATAATAAATATTTTAACATGTAGAAATTTTTTTTAAAATATAAAATAAATTTTTGAAATAAATTTTATCAAAATATATTATACTTAATTTTTTATTGTTTTCTAAAATTACTATTAGTCTTATGAATAATAAATACATAAATAATTTTAAGTGATAATTTCCATATTATTTAAATTTTGTATAAAATGAAATAAAATATTTTTTTCAGTAATGAAAAATTAGCTCAGATATATATATATATATATTAAACCAATTTAGGTCATTGAAATTAATTTCATATTGATATTGGATATTAAAACATTGTAAGGATTTGAAATTTCTCCCTTTAAGAAGACACATTTTCATCACGTCTACGATATTAATTTTAATTTAAATTTCCAAACTTATTTGAATAGAATTTGAAAAAATGTATTGAATATTTTAATTAATTAAAATATATATTATTAAACAAGGTCAACCTAATTTTTTTGATGACAATGAAAAGTATAAGTAATAAAGATTATTTAACACAGTTATGGTAAAAATGGGTTTACAGAGTGTTAAACTAAAATCATATCATATATAAATAACTTGAAAATTTTCATTAAAATATTTTATTGTTATATTTATTCCTTATATATTATATTCTCAAGAATAGAACATCATTGGTTTCTTGTTACATGAAAAACACAAGGGTGGAATTCTATCTTTCAATATATTTCAATTCTACCACTCTCCTAACCTATAAAAGGCCACACCTTTTCCTCTCCACTTCAAGCATTAAAAACCTTCCAATAATTCCAATACCCACCATAATACATTCCAAGTTCCATCTACTCATCATTTTATCCCTAGTTTTTACATAAATCTAACTTAATAATGATTTTGGTGAAAACCAAAGGAGGATTCTCAAAAAGTACGTAACACTCATTAATGAGAATTTTTATTTTATTTCTTCCTCAACCCAAATAAATTATTATTAAATAATTTTGATATACTAAATTTAGAATATTCCATATACTGAGACTTTTTTATGTTGAAACAATGTCCCAAAACCTTCTCCACATCCATTAAATTGGTTACAAAATCAATATTCCTATCAAATGTGGACTACCACCTCACGAACCTATGTCAATTGTTTATACATTACCACCTCTCAGACTTTAAAATTATGATGGATTCAATGTAATAATATTTATGGTATTATTATTCTATTTTAATTATTATATCATATATACCTTTGTGATTTACATTTTTGGGAATACGATAACCTCATTTGTGTGTAGAGAGGATTATATCCTCATGAAGAGATGTGATTCAGTGACACATTAAATGGAAGGTAGTAAGAATGTGATTAATAAAAATGTGACATATAGTAAATAAAAATAATTAAATTCTAATAATATATCATTTACATATCCTTGTTTCAATAAAATCATAATATGGAGATAACATTATTGCGTACGTATGACATACCGTCTCTCTGAATATTGTAGTTCATATTTATCCCCAAATTATATGGATTACTCTTATTACATATATATGGAATATATATTATATTTTCTTCATAGATAAAATTATGGATATTATGAATCCATTATCAATTTAAGAGGACCAATGTAACAAATTGAAACTTAAATAAATAGAGTAGTTATTTCCTGAAACGTGACTTTATAATGGA
Source organism: Viscum album (assembly GCA_963277665.1). Lineage (NCBI taxonomy): Eukaryota > Viridiplantae > Streptophyta > Magnoliopsida > Santalales > Viscaceae > Viscum > Viscum album. Next base: position 615,022,063 of record OY728162.1, read on the forward strand.
ACTATTAAAAAATGTGTAATAAAAGATTATATGTGAAAAGTATATGTTATGATATCAATACATATGTATGATCCTATAATATATATATATAAAAATTATATCTATTATATATATTGTTTTAATTTGTATGAATCGAGTTATAATTTATTGTAATAGAATCCCATGTCCCTTTTTTTACTTTTCTGATACACATTCCATATTTGTCACTAATTTCATTTTATGGTTATTATATACATCCCATGAAGGTAGTTTATAATTATTCTACAGGTAATTATTGGGATATATATTTTATGATAAGGATATTTATTTCTTGGATATTACGTTTCAAAATTTAACAAAGAGGTAAATATTTTTTTTCATACTTTTTGAATTTTAGATATATGTTATGTTGTGCACCTATATTCTTTCGAAAGGTTTCTATATAGATCATTTAAAGAATAAAATATTTAATTTAATTATTATCGTGATATTTTAAGTTCAAACTTATTATTATTTCTTAGGTATTACTATTCAATGATTACAAATTAGAGATGATTTTTTGAAAAAATCTCATCATTTATTGTTCTTATTTACGATTATGTAATCAATAAGAATGTCATATAATAAAATTCTAAATAAACTGATTAAATTTCTTTTACTAGGTAAATTCATGATATTATTATGTAATAGTATCTTTTGTATAATCTATGTTAATGAAATTAATTTAGAAAATATTTTAAAGACAACCATACATTATTTAACTCTTCTCATGGAAAAATTGGTTTCTTCCAAATCCATTTTTTTAGAAAAAAATTAAAATATTTAAACTATTGCGCTATAAATTTAAAATGAAAATTGTACCCATGTTTGACTAATTTTAAATAAAATTACCCATATAGTATTTATTCTATTTTCCATTCAACGCCCAATTTTATTTTACTAAAAATGTGAATGAAATATTTCTTTTGATGTGAATGGAAATAATGATACATCCCATCATCATAAAAATTATTTTATTTGAGTATTTAATTATATATCCTCATGTCTATTTTAAAATTAAAATATTTTACCACTTTTTTATAATTTATAAAGAAATTTTCAAACCATAAATGATATTTTATTCCATAAATGTTTTAAATAAGAGATGAATGTCATTATCTATATATGATTATATATGTTGATATTACACAATTTTTACTAGGGATATGTTCCAAGGATTCCATTATCATTTATTTTTTGATTGATTTTTCTTTAACATGGAATTATGATTATGAAACTTATTTCTTTCCCCATTTTATACCATGATAAAATTATTTTGAAACCCAATTAATTTTATAGGTTATTTCGCAATGATTTCATGAAATGATTATCAAAACTCTCTTTATTTAATTTTTAAGTGATTAAATGTTATAAATATAATTTAATTTCATTGGTAATAATATCATGATTTTTTTAGTATCTTTTGAAACAGATAAAAATTGATTCTATTATGAGGGAAGTGGGACCTATATCCCCATCCAATGTATTGGGTAAAGATTTATTACTCATAAGATAGACAAGACATGGAATTGGAGTGAACCTGGTTCAATAAGGTACTTTGTATTCTCAATTGTTTTTTAGAGTGATTCATTTTTGATATTATTGTTTGGGTAGTGAACCCATTTCATGTCATCAACGGTATCATAGGTTTAACTAAGAGAGTATTCTTATCCCCATTCTATCACACCCTTCAATGTATTGGAGAATGTTAGAATAGAGGAATATCAATTTTTACTTATTCAATAGATTGAAATGATCCTTAATGACTTTCAAATGTATTAGCTATATCTATATCATCAAATTGATAGGACAATTATTGGATAGAGAGAGTCAAATATCGAGGATGATGTGATGTTCATTGAGAACCTTCATGTAATCGAGGATATTCAAGAGGATGATCTATATAAGAAACCATTCCCTTGATTCATGTTTTATGGAGTCAATATGTCATATTGGATATTACATGTGAGTACGAGATGCAAATATGTTACAAATACCTATATATATTTTTAGATTTCTCATTCCTTGTTTTCATTGCTAATATCATTATTGAATATTGTTGATTTGTGAAATTTTGAATTTTTCTTTAATGATGATATGTGTTAAATAATATGGTATATGAAAATTGTAACCTCCGTATTAATTATGATGTGTTATACTAAAGAAAATATTCAATCAATGTGGGAAATTAAGTGCCTCCCAAATTAGATTATATCACGTTCTTAAAGGTTGAATTCATTGATTTGTATGCTTAGTAACATTTTTCTTGGTAGTTGTTGTAGTCATTTTTTGGCATGTTATAATTTTCTAATGGTGGTATGAGTGGTTAAGATAAAATATTGACTTATCCCAACGTTAGGAACTCATGGATCATGTTCTTTATTTATATTATGATTTTGGTCTTATAAACTTCCAATTGTTATTCCATGACCCATGATTATAGTCCTATTTTTGTAGGGTTTGGTTTTAAAATTTAATTTCTAAGTTCTCAAAACCATATGTTAATGTTTTAATTATGTATTTCCCTTATATGAAATTACCAAACATTTGAGGTAACCCTTTCGCATATTTCCTTTCACCGAGGTATGAAGAAATGTATAAAGAAGGATATTTCAAATATGGGTTTTAGTTTTGAGGATCATTGGAAGGGATGATTTAGTTTACGTATGGATCGGTTAATTTAGTTACATAATTCCTTAGATAATAGACTATTACATTACCCACAATATTTTTAGTGGAATATATTTAATATTCAAAAAATTGGATTTGATATTTTTTATGGTAATTCTAGTACTTTATATTGGGTGTCACATGAAATTTTTACTTATCCATTTGAAACTTTGATAAAAAACTTTTATAAAATCCATATGGTTATATATAAGGATATTTTTATAGATATGTATATGGATAAGTGAAAGGATGAATCAAATTAATGGAAAATTTCCTTGAATTTTAGTAATGGATATAGCAAGTAGTTTTCATTTAATTAAATCCATGTTTAGATACTATAAGTAGTTGTCTCTCTAGTATTGAGTTACCTATGGGTAATAATTCAAAAAAAGAAACATCTAAACGGAATTGTTCTTCATATGGTGAATGAAAATAGTCCTTACTACATTGCTGGATTCACACTACTGGTGGATATGCATTGGAAATTCAAAAACATTTTACAAACAACCAAGAATGATTTAAATTGAATATGATCATGCCTGAACATGGATAAAACTAAGGATTCATTAATTTAAGAAATATGTTATGATTTAGAAATAGTAATTGTGATTTGTTAGGATTATCTGGTTTCCCCACCATGATTATAGTTTCTCACACAATTTTTTTATTTTAGTCAATGTATTAAACAATAAGGAATCATGTTAACGCATAATCTGTTGAATAATTCAGTGACTATTATGAACCAAATTGGAATATGACTAGAGGGATATAAATTGTGAGTTTTCATAATTTTTTATTTTTATATAAGATTAATAATGTGAACATCAGTTATATTCATAATGAATCAAAAAAGAGGAAGATAAATTTTTTTGAAACATCATGTGGTAAGGGACAGAAATATAAAATATTCAGTTTCCAACATTTCAAAAAAATTTATAATAAGAACATGGAATAATATCTAAAACGGTGGATAATATGTTATATATGTGGAAAATAAGGCCATATAGAGACAAATTTTCTAGGAGTTCAATGTTCTATGTGTGGGGTACATGGGAATTATCCAACCTAAGACCTTGGCCCAAAAAAAATTCTAAACCAAGGATTGAACTATTCCATTTAAATATTTAATGTGTTAGGAATAAATTATTTATTTATTTCGATTCATGTATTATATTGAAGAATTATTTTCCCAATAGTATTATTCATGTACGAATCATGAAACATCTACATATTATGATATTTATGGAATCATACATGTCTTCATGTATGATTTACATAATGCTTATTCATTCCATCATGGGTTTATTAGTTTTTTTGTTAATAATAAGTTCAATTTCTTATACAACCCTCATAAGGTTATACATTATTGAATTTTGACATGATTAAGAATAATTTAAGATACATAAATAGAAATAAAACCCATTGGTTTTGTGGAGGAATCTCCTTTTATAGACATATGATTATTGGTATTGGTAACCATTAGGGCATATCATGTCTTTATTGTTAAGGTAATTGTGGGTTATTCAAATTTCAGAATTTATTATCTATATTGTTTTCAAAAAAGTATAACTGGTATGTCATAAGACTACATATTTCATCGGGTAATGTTGCAGGGCTTGAACACACAATTGAAAGGTGACAATATTTTAGCAACTACCACTGGACTATATGAATGATTTATTCCACTGGAAAAACATTAAAAGAGAATTTATTAAGTATGTATCATGATGCATTGGAATGAAAAAATTAATAAATAACTGAAAAGGTCCAAAATAATGATATCACAATTATTCATACTATAAACTAAAATGGGAATACATTCTATTGGTTTTGTCATCCAACTCCAATAAAAATATAAATGGAATAAAAATTCATGTTTTTTAGACAATCATTGTACTTCATCTATATCTAAGAATATTTGTCTTTTGATAATACTTATAAGATATACATTATTGTTATTGTATGGTTTTATGATGTACCAAATTCAATTTTAATTTCTCAAAATCTTGATTTAACATCATTGTGTTGGTGATGTCTTAAACAAGGAATTTCTATGGAGTTGAGTTGTAAAACTCTGTGTCATCCAAAAACATATGGCTAGTTTGAGAAAATATTTCAAATCCTATAGAATATTATAAGATCATATTATATGTATTTCAAATGTGGTTGGGATAAAACTATACACTATTTGAGTTTCCATAAAAAAGTTATTTCACTTTATAATTTATATGGGTCATTATGAATCCCTTTATACGTATTGGAATGATGTTGGACACAGAAATCTATTGGGACATGAGATAGATGATGAGATAGAAGTAATGTAAGGTGTCATTTAGTAACATATATGGAATGAACAGTGCTTAATGAAATTTTTTGGTTACAATCATCTATGTGATATCGAATTTTAAGATGCTCAGAAGGTATTTTTATGAATTCCACCATAGAGAAAAGAAGGTAAAACAAATCCCTAGATATATTTTTCTGATAAAAACACTTGATCATATCAGGAAAATATCTTATGATTTGGTGCACTCACCAAACCTTTATCTAGTTCATGATGTGTTCCATGTATCACTCTAGGAATGTACAAACTCGATCCATCACATATATTGAAATCCGTGGTCTTACTGCTTGAGCATGATATTTCTTATGAGGAATAACCGATAGAGCATCTGGATAGAATAGTGAAAGTTCTATGAAACAATATCCCTTACTTGGCCAATGTTTTTTTATGAAGCATCCAACTTTAGGAAGTTATTAGGGAGCCAAAGGATATAATTAGGAATCCATATCATCATTTATTGGGTATTAAGTGATGAATTGTATGGGAGATACACATTTTGAGGGTGTAGAATGTAAGATATGTGATTTTCTAAAAGAATTTTTTTTAATTATATTTATTCTCATCTATATTTTTCATGAAAAATAACATTAATTATATATTTCATTATACACAACATCGAGTTTAACATGTGATATACACAAACACATGTTTTTTATACCATACATGACATAGGATATGAACTTCAATGAACCACAAAGTTAAATTTAATTATTATAACCTAGACATTAAAGATACATTTATTAACAGTATTACCACATTATGAAATATAAATATAAATGATCATGAAATTATAAATTTATTAATAAATTCTTAGTAAATAAATAATCAATTTTTAATAAAGATGGAATTTTATTTAAAAATATATTTTCTTCAAAAATGATTTTTATTGATATTTTTGAAAATAATACTATCATTTATTTATAAATATTTTATAATTATTTTTGAAAAATTAATTGTCATTTTTGAAATCATTATATGAAAATTATATTTAGGTGAAATTTTGGGTCTTTTACGAAAAGATTAATTTCTTGTGAATAACGACAATACTTATTTTTTTAAAACACTTTTATTTTCCATAAAAAAAATTTAATGACCCATTATTTTTAAAATTACAAAGTGTATTATTAAATTATATTTTATCTACATAATTACTTATGAATATTCATTAAATTTTAATTTTAATATTTTTATTTATATAATAAAAAAACTAGTTTTTAAAACTATTTTAAAGTGCATAGTATTTCCTAATTTTAACTAATTAATATAATCCTAATTAAGGGATGTTTAAAAAGAAATGAATATATTTTAATTCAATTCATTTAAATTAATCTTGAAAAAATTAATATTATTATACATTGATATAACATAAAATCATTTTGTTTATTAAAAAATTATACTTATCAAAAACATTAATTTTCATGTCTATGGGTTACTAAATTGAATTTTAGAACCTTTTTAAAAATTTATTTTAAAAAATATATATTTTACCATATTTTCAAAATTATATTAGGTTTATTTTATGAGATATTTCATAAATGTATTATTTTATGATGAATAGTAAATAATAATGAATTTTAATTGAAATATGAATTTTCATTTATATTTATTTATGATAATTTTTATATTAAATTGGTTTTCAATGTAAATTAGTTAATGTATTTATCTATTAATCCAATATAGTTCATTTTAAATAATTTCATTTTTAAATTGGTTAAAATATTAATGAAATCTTTTGACCATTTTTCTTTAAAAACATACTTTTCCATCACATCTATGGGATTAATTTAAAATTAGATTTTTTCACTTATGTGAATATAATTTTGAAATATTAATAACTTATTATAAATAACAATAATTTATAATATCTAATATGGTGAGTTTTATTTTTTGAAGAAAATGAATAATAAAAATTCTAAAAATTATTTACTATGGTTAAGGTAAAAACGAGTTTACTAGGGGGTTAATATTAAATGATAAGGAATAAAAGTTAAACAAACATGTCAACACCCATTATATGTAAATAGTTTGACATGGTATCTTATCTTCATGATGAGGGTCCATTATTGGAACCTTATGCCAAGAAAAAGAATCTGTGGAGTTATTTTATTCAAACAATTAATGTTGGGCCACTTATATCACGTATAAAAGGAGAACCCTTATCCTAAACCCATTAGACATTCAAAAACTTTTGGACCATCCAATAAATGAAAATATAACTTACAAGATTTCTGATTCTCATCCTATAAACATTAATATATAATTAAATCACACATATGATGGCCTTTGGTGTAAAACTAATGACGATACTCGAATAAGAGGAATCATTCATCAATGATCATATTTTTATTTCTTTCTACACCACCATATATTATTAATAAAAAATGATGATATATAAATTTATGTATATTCTCTAAATTTATCATTTTTATGTCTATTTAATGACATACAACCATATTCACTTCCATTAAAAGGTTTACAAATTCATCATTTGAGTGGGCAATGGAATACCGCCTAACGAACTGGTTTCATTTTTTTTTCAATCACAACCAATCAAAGTTGATATAATTATTATTTTATTATATATATATATATGATATTATTGATATTATTATGCTTCATGAATTATTATATCATGTATAAATTCATTATTTACATTTTTGGTAATATGATAGAGTCGCTTCTGTGTACGGAGAACTATGGCCCCATGAAGCTTGGTGATTTATTCACTCTTCTCCTGGAAGTTAATTAGGATGGGATTAATGAAAAAATATGACATATTTGAAATAAAAAATATTTAATTATTATATTTAATTTACCACTCTTTCATCCAATCTGATATGAAAATGGAAACTATGGTTATGAGTATATATCAATTACTTTCTCTATGAACTATATATTTAGTTTCATGTTACGAAATATTATCAATTACTCTAAAAATATATATAATGAACATATATTATATTTATATAACTATTAAAATTATGGATAATTTCAATCCATGATAAAATTAATATGAAAATATAAAAATTTGAAACTTATAGAAATACAATATATTTATCTCTAGAAACACACCATTTTAATAAAATATTCAATAAATATATAACACAGGGGAATGAGTAAATAATATATTGTATTATATATTTGTGTGTGTGTGCGCGCTCACGTGTGTGACTATGTGTGAGTATGTGTGTTTTTTTATATAATATATTTATAATAAACTAATATTTATTATATAGAATGAGTGATTGTGTATGAATGTAGTCGGGACATATGGGAGTGGATTCTGAACTAACTTTTAACTTTTGTGACACATAAGCCATATTCACAACCTATTTATTTTATGTGGTGTATATAAATCCAATGAATGTATATTATTATTATTATCCTGAAAATTATTTTGATATATATATGCCTTTTAGGATCTCCCTTTGAAGGGGTTTATAGTTCAAATGTTACTAAAGTGGTAAGATATTTAGTCTCAATTTTCATTCTTTGAGACATATTCTATGTTATGAACCTATATTACACCAGGAGGTGTATATTCAACACATATGACAAGTGATATGAAATATTTATTTACCCTTAAGATATTTTATGTTTTATTTTATGTTATTCCATCACAGGGATTATGATTTAAATATACCTAATGGTAATTATTTTAAGTTACAACATCATCAATTATCGGTATTGTTTATAGTTATGTTTAAAATAATATATTATGATCTATTTATGAAGAAACTCACTAATTTTATTATTATATTGTTATTCATAATTTTACTAGTAATTGTATATTTCATTCACTCTTTCGTAATAAAAGTAATTGAGAATATTTTTTAAAGAAAACATGAAATTATTTCTCTTTGGTCAGAAAATATGTTTTCTTCCATACCCATTTTTTAGGAAAATTTTAAAATAATTTTTTAAATCTATCATATTCTTAATAACTCCTTATTACCAATATTTTAAATTTTGAAATTAATTTTTTTAAATCATGTAATTTTACAAACTATTTTAGTATGGTTTTTTAAAATTTGAAAGGAATGTTTCTTTTAATGTGTTTTTATTGAATGAAAATTTGTATCATCAAGACCATTATGTTTTTGAATATTACCTTATATTGTTTCATTTTTATTATATAAAAAAATAATTTCATAAAATTTATCCTTTAAGACGATTTATTCAAATTAAAAAGGATATTTTTTAGATGAAATGTTTTAAATTATTGATAAATTTCATTTTTCATCTAAAATGATATCCATTGATGTTACCTATTAAATACTAGGAATATGTTACAGGTAAACCATTCTTAATAATTTTTATGGTTTATGTTTATGATGACATGATATTTATGATACCCAATTATCTTATGAGGGTTATAAAATTTTACAATTCTAATGAATCCCACTTCTCTTTCCATGGGTTATGCTATGATGAAATTATGAAATGATTATGAGGATTCTATTTTTTAAATAGGTAATGACACGATGAAATGTTTTAAAAGAAAATATTATATAATGGGATACAATATGTTCACTATTTTTTCTCATAATGAACAAAAAAATATTGTATACATTATGAGATGATTGGGGCTAATATCTCATTCTAATATATTGGATAAATATTCATATCTCATTAGATAAACATGATTGGAATGGGATGTGAACCTAGTACAGTATAGGGATTATTCCAAAATGTTGATCTTTGGTGTGAACCTTGAAAACTAAAATGGTTTGGAGAGTGAATCCATTCCAACAAGATATACTTGGAAGGGATCCTTGACTACTATGTAAATTATTTTCTATGACTATGCATATTCCATAATTCTATGTCTTATGCCAATGTTTTTTTCTCATGGCACTAGTTCCTTGATTCCCTTATAATTCATTTCTTATGAACTGAAAATCATTAATCCATGACTCAAGAAAATGATCTTTGATATAAAGGTAATTTTATCAAATGTTATGCTCATGCTATCATACCCTAATATTTGTTTCATGCATATGTATATCCCTTTGTTAATTTTAATGATCATTTGAGCTCACCCTTTATTATGTATCATTTACCTAGGTTATGATGCAATTTTTAACATATGATATGTCTTAGATGGTGGACAATTATGAAGATCACAGGTGGGGATGATTACTATTACCTATCGAAACATTATTTGTTTCCCATGTTTTTAAGTTTAAAGAACTATTACAGTCCACATGCGTGTTTTTTTATGAAATGTTGTGATTATTCATAAATATTATGTAGTAACTATTTATTATTTTCTTATGTTATTATATGAGTATACTTATGGATTCCATAACACTCACCCATGAAATTCAATAAATAATAAATTGCTAAATCCATGGAGGAGTCAGCCTGAGGCCTTCGTAAGGATGATTCCATTATGAATATGTGATAGCTTATGACTTTCAATTTTTATAGATGACATTGAAATTAAATAATAATAATATAATTGAATTAAAAAGAGTCCCCTTTTGGAGTGCACGGTCACTCAATGAATTCCACCAATTTCAATTTTGTAATGGACTCAAAGTGTTAATACTAAAGCCTTTCCATCAAAATAAATTTATTATTTCATTAAATAATTCTTTTAAAGATTCACATATACTTATCCTCAACCATTATTGATGTGGTAAAAATGAATTAACATTTCCTAAGACCTAGTGGAAATTCTAGGCACCATAATCTCATAAAAGGGACTACATGACACATGAGGGGATCCCTTGAATCTCTATATAGATTACCCAACAATATAGTTTTTTTCTAAATAACATCATAATATTATCCTACACCGACACATTAATATGTTTATTCCACATATTATGAAATCATAAACATTTAAAATTATTGATCATATGGCCTTTGTAACACCCCAATCTTCTACGGTACGCTTCTCTTTGAATAATGTGATAGCATGTGTTGTACGCAACATCGAGTTCTAACACACCACAACCTTGAAATTATATATATTTTATATTTCAAAATGGACTTCATTTTTGGTTTCGGAATATCGAAATTAACCTAAGATGAATTTTTTTTATTTTTCTAATAACATCCAATTTTTATGAATAGTGAAAAATACATAAAAACAAATTTTTTAATCAAAATAATTTACAGTGATAAATTATATTATTGAGTGGTTTCGAAGTATAAATAGAATATATTTTTTCCATTTTATCCAATGGTGTTAATTATAATTAATTTCACTTTGAAATTGGACCTAAACAATTGTCAATCTTCTGATATATATTGTTTCTTAAAAACACTCTATTTATTGTGATAGTAGGAATTAATTATAAAATTAATTAATGCAACTTATATGTTTGGAAATTTCTAATATAGACATCGTTTTTGAATTTTGAATATCAATTATAGCTTAAGGTGAAATTTTGGGATTGTTCTGAAAAACATAAATTTTTGATGAATAGTGAAACTACTAAGTGGTAGTTAAAAAACAGAATTTTTCATAAAACATAATTTTACCGCTTCTGTAAATGGAATTTTGAAAATCCATGAGACACTGTTAATATCAAGAAGTAAAATGTGGTTCAATGAGATGAAATAAAAGTTTATTTACTAAAACATTATTAATATAGGGTTATACATAAGATAAATTCGATTGTACAAATTCCTTAAAAATCAAATAAGATTTCCTACATAATTATTTTCTATTTATAATTTTTAGACATTATATAATTTAATTTATTTATGACACAATGATGATGCGGTATTTACCATAATAGTGAAAAATTAAAATAATTGATATTATAAATACCCAAATAAATATAATTTCAGACTTTTTATGAATTAAACTAATTTTCTAGGATAATATGACATGTTAGGATTTATGTAATTAACTTTGTTCGATGTAATCATTATGTTATGAGTTTTAAAAAAATCAATTATTGAAAAGTGTCAAAATTGAAAAAAAAGAATTGTTAAAACAAATATTATATTATTTTTTGATATTAAATTTCTAAAAATATAAGATTCGTCCCAGAGATATGTATCATGATAGGTGTATCATTAATGGATCACTTTGGGGTCTCTTGGATGTATATAGTATGTTTAATAACAATATAATATAAAAATACAAAGTGACATGGTAAATGTCAAACTAATTAACTAAGAGTTAAAACTAAAATATAAGGTTAATAGAATGACCCAAACCTATCTAAATTCTATTGGTAGAATTAATTTATACCTATCCCCACCTTAACCTTTAAATAATCATCTTTTGATCCATTAGAAACAGAATATGAAATTATTATAAATTAATATTTCTAACTTTTCCAAAGGGGCCCCTCACCCCTCTTATAAAAGGGCACTCCTCCTTCTCATTTCATCTCACCTTAAAAGTCTTTTGGATTGGAAAAACCTGCCCAAATACTCTCTCAACTTCCCTTAAAACAACCTAGAGGCCATAGTTTAATCAGAAAGCCAACCTAAAGAGCACTTTTGATCAAATCAAAAGGAAGAACACGAAGAAGAGGTAATATTTTCACCAACCCTTTTCAAGTTACTTTCTTTTTCCACTTCTACATTCTTTGTTATTACCATTATAAAATAATAAATACAGTATCTTATATATACATTTATGTTATTATAAATATGGTAAAACCATATTAAGTATTCTATCCACCCTTTGAATAAAATGTCACCATACGTGCGCACGTACGGCTTACCGTCTCCACATCGTGGTGTAATTGTTATTCAATATATTATTATTTGGATGGGTATAATAAGGATGTATAATTCATGTAAACAATAAATATAACATTATAATGATTCTGTATATATAATATACCATCAATGTATATATTATTTTAATATCAAAAGAATGATATTTTCGCTCAGGCGTGCGTACGGACTACCGTCTCCACGAACGCGATGAGATTCATTCTTCATCATATCCATTCAAGTATAATTATCATTTTATGGTTCAAAAATAATGTTTAAGAACTTTATATAATTCTTTATATGAATAAGATACAACCTATCCATGAAAAACAAGTCTTACGTAACAGAACATATAAATGAAAACGAGTAAGTTAACACCCGAAACGACGATAATTCTAAGATATTATTAACAAAGCAATGTTAAAAGATCATATATGATATCATATTAATGTATATTATTCATGAATAATTTAATAAGAATTATTTCAACATTATTCTGGAGGTTAACCTACCCCCAACCACGGAAATGTACAAGGTAAGGGGTTTCTTATCTCACTTTTAATTCCTTGAGAATTCCATTGTTCACCACTTATTTATTGCATGTGATGTGTGTAATTCCCATGATTGTATCCATTGTGTAATATACCTTAATTTATGGATATTGACATCATCATGGTATGATCCTTCTCTCATGGGTGTATGTTTCGTAAGTTACCTAATCGATAAGGGAATTTGAAATTTCAATTTCCACTCATTTGGCTTTACACATATTTCATTGATTATATTACCCCAAGATTATGTGTCGAATCACTATTCATTTGATTTTCTCATAATTTCCACTCCCATTCCTATGGATATACTTTTGATACACATAATAACTCTATTGATAGTTTTCAAGTCATTGGTATCAATTGGATAAGAGTAATTTTAATTCATTCTCCATTTGTTGAGTTAAACATCCAATTCGTTGGTGTTGTTTTTATAAGAATATGTGTGAATGTCCTTTGATTGTTTTACACTGAGTATCCAATAATATTCAGTGTATTTATATTTTTCACACATAACTATTTCATTGATTTATCCTTAACCTAAGGATACGACCTTATGAGAGATTTCATCTCAATTTACATTCCATTGAGACTTATTTGTTGTTATACACCAAATCACTTTTATGTGGTGTATATAATGTACTTTGACATAGTATAAAATGAATTCCTTTATTCGCATGATATTAAAATGTTTTGATTACCTCAATTATTTGTATTTTAGTGTATATATTTTGGTTGGAAACTCTAACTAAAATACCATTTTTAAATGTTTTAAAAAATTATTCTTCTAAATCTTTCTCATTAATGTCCATGTTTTAAAAAATGGATTTAATGATTTATTTATATGGACATTAATGTTTTAAAATTAAAACTCCTTTTAAAATTTTCAAAGTGGTATGGGACACTTTGAGTCAAAAATCTATTTTTAAATAGATTCTTAACAAATAAAGTGACTTTTAAATTATTTCAAGAAGAAGTAGGATATTTCCCTCAAATAGTTTTGATGATTATTTTCATCTATGTCAATATCCTTCATTATTCTCGAATGAGGTTAATATGATACAATACAATCTTCCATATTGTATCGAATGAGTTATGTTTGACTATGGATGCGCAATTTTTGTACCATTCGTGGTCTGTGGTTAAAGTATTGACATTTCGTATGCTAGTTTGAATACGAATGTTTATGTTATTTTTAAACCTGTTCATATGAGGAATGAATTGGACTTAGTAAGTGACCGGCGGAGCCTTCTATAGCTCCTCGATGTATTGGTAGGTCTCATGAGACAAACTAGTGTCTTGGAACAAGGCCTTGGAAAAATCTTATTTTTAGTCTTGGCATGAGGCCTTGGCTATGTGGTTATGATTGTCTGGAACTATGGATTCCATTATTATGTAAGTGGTTATTGATATTGCATGTGATCATTTGACTAGTATAATATCCATGTGAGTAATTAAATGACATTATTTTATTTTATCTTTTTCCATTTTATGCTGAAGTTCAAGTTTAAAAGTCTTTTGTTTTAGTTATAAACTGCCTAAAGTGTTTATGCTTATCTATAAAAGCTTCTCCTGTAATGTTATCCTTACTGGGCATCTGAGCTCAACCCTTTCCATGTTTTATTTTTCCCAGGATTATAAAGAAGTAATTTATGAATGACCTGAAGGGATAGTATGAAGGGATATGAAGACAATATGTTTTTCTATGATGTAATGTAAAATTTTATGAATGTATCTAGTGTTTCCAAGGCTACTAAACTAATCGGCCTTTAGAGACTTGATCATTCTTGTGATCATTCCAATGTTATGTAATAATGCACCAACTCTGGGTAACTGTAGTTGGGGCGTTACAGTTGGTATCAGAGGACGTTTAGTACAAACCTTGGAAGCTAGATTCAGATAAACACTGATTAGAGAACGCAGACCTAAGATGAACTTTGAGGATTAGTATAGAAGAACAACCTAGAAATTTGGTATTGTAGAGATTTTGTGAGTTTTCCGAGCAATACATCCCGGTCTGGATAAGAGCAGGTAGAGGCGGCTCTGGCACAGATGTACCTAGGGGTAAAATCTGAAAACACCGCTTTGAGCTAGACTCGAACGGGAACTGGTGCACGAAAATGGGCCTTGCTGAACTCTTGGTTACGACACTCCCGGGGGATATGCTTAGGATAATTTACATTTTCTTTACAAACCGATTTAAAGTATTATATATATATAAGATGAGAGTGAATATCCTTGGTTAATCTTAATGGGTTTCAAATTAAGAATATGGTGACATGTTAATCTCTAAATAATTTTATGACTACTATTAATCACACAATGCTTTCTAGTTTTAGTCAATGGATTGATTCCAAGGAAGTCATACTCACATTGAGAATGATGTACAAGTTGGTAACGGTGGTGGAAATGAGCAACAAAATGGATTGTAGATAGGTGTAAAAGATATCATCTTTGTGCCAAATCAATTTTCCAAAAATATGATAAAAAATATATATATTAACCAATTACCGGACTCAACAAAGTAGAGAAAGGTGATGAATTATAAGAGCTCTATTAGTGGAGACCATGGAGAAAGAAATCCTCAATTTCCATCATGCAGGAAATGTGGAAGGAGACACCCAGGAAAGTGTCTCAATGGGACAAAGAAACGCTTTACGTGTGGGAAGGAAGGACATAAAGTGAAGAATTGCCGAAAAAAATGAAGAGTACTATGGAAGAAGATAAAAATGGTCCCATGAATCCATTTACAGTCATTTTCCGTAAATTTAGGGTACATGGCCATTTCCCGAGTGAATGCCTTATTCTATAGGATATTATTTTTGTCAAAGAAGAAGCTATGTGGAAATAAATGGTTGGATAAATGTTTAAAAATTATTAGTGCTCCTTGTTGAAGGGTTTACTTTGGAATAATTTTCTCTTGTATTTGTAACCCTAATGTTTTCCATCTGAGAATGATATTTGAGGAAGAATTATCTTTTCTCTTATTGATATAGTTATAAATAACCATTTTGTTTTATATGATCATTGGGTTTGAGGAAATTACAAATTATTATAATTTGGGATGAAAATGAAAGCTATGAGATAATATTTGTGGTTATATTATGTTATGGTTATTTTGAGGAATTTAACTTATTTTGGTAATGTTATAAAATATAGTTTTTGAAAAAGGACAACATGCAGACCGTGTGATAACCCATCGCGTCAGACAAAGCTGTGGGAATCGAACCCACAACCAAAGTGCGATTGGGATTATCCCCTACCACTAGACTACGTGAAGTCCCTAGATAGTGTCACTATTATTTTTAGTTAAATGCTTTTATTGATCAATAATAATTTGATTTGGGATCTTATGTCTTATCAAATGAATACCCTTAGTAAAGGAAAATGATTTTGTAATTAAGTGATAAATGTTATTTTGGAAGTTGTTCGCTTTGGTGTGAACACTATATACCCAAGGAAAATATAATAGAATGGGATTTAATTTTAGGAGTAATTGTGGATTTTCATCTATGTTTTTATTTTGGATTTATAATGATTTGGGTTATTTATGGAAATGATTAGTTTAATTACTTTTAAGCATGTGACTTTAAGAGTAATTAATGTAATTTGTAGATACAATTTTACGTGGAATAGTACATTCTTAATAAGTTTTGGTTTTCAATATTAGTTTTGATTATATTGAAGGATTTTAAGGACAATTGATTATTGAATGGTATTTATTTAACTTTGGGGTAATGTTGGTTTAATTTTGGAAATTAATATTAGTGTTTATTTCACTCAACGAATATCCTTTATGTGATCATTAGATCTTGTACAAACCATTTTGGTTTTGATTAATCTCTAAAGACAATGTAAATATATAGTTCATCCTGCATGGATCATGGGATTTTATAGAAGTTTATTCTAGCTCTTCCAGTGTGACCACGTCTTCTTGAAAACTCATTCTTCAAAAAAAAATAAGTTAGTGGTAAAAATTTATTAAATAATGAAACTCTACTTAAAAAGTAAGTATATCTCTTTATGTTCTTAGTCAATATCATAAATGAATTCCTCATCCTTATGTAATGTAACTTAAAACAGAAAAATGTTGTCCGTTTACTTTCCTACTAGGAGACTAATGGCCGTTTGTCCAAACACAAGTTTGTGGTTTTGTTATTGTTATCTTTCTCTTGATCATGATTTCTATCCCTCTCCATCAGAACTTGACACTTAGTTTATCATCCATATCCATGTTTTCCTACATGGAATCCGAGTATGGGTTATCTTGGTTGACCCTTATAACTCTCTTTCTTTCTTTTGAAGTGATAGTTTTATTGAATCTTTTTCTGATATGTGACTTTCCATCATATTCCCAAGCACAGTTTTAAAAATTGCCAGAACAAAATTTATTGAATGAGGTTAGAATGTAACACCCCAAGCTTCTACGGTACGCTTCTCTTTGAATAATGTGATAACATGTGTTGTACGCAATATCGAGTTTTAACACACCACAACCAATCAAACTAGCCATTATGAATAGTAATACCTACTTTTTAAAATTATATATATTTTATATTTCAAAATGGACTTCATTTTTTATTTTGGAATATCGAAATTATCCTAAGATGAATTTTTGGTATTTTTCTGAGAACATCCAATTTTTATGAATAGTGAAAAATACTAAAAAACAAATTTTCTAATAAAAATAATTTATAGTGATAAATTATATTATTGAGTGGTTTAAAAGTACAATAAGAATATATTTTTAACATTTTATCCAATGGTGTTCATTAGAATTAATTTCGCTTTGAAATTGGACCTAAACAATTGTCAATCTTTTGATATATATTGTTTCTTAAAAATACGCTATTTGTTGTGACAACAGGAATTAATTATAAAATTAATTAATGCAACATATTTGTTTGGAATTTTGTAAACTAGAAATCATTTTTGAATTCGGAAAATCAATTATAGCTTAGGGTGAAATTTTGGCATTGTTCTGAAAAACTTCAATTTCTGATGAATTGTGAAACTACAAAGTGGTAGTTAAAAAACTGATTTTTTCATAAAACTTAATTTTACCGCTTCTGTGAATGTAATTTCAAAAATCTGAGAGACATGGTTATTATCAAGAAGTAAAATTTGGTTCAATGAGATGAAAATAATTTTTGGTGAATAGTAACTTTTTTCTTTTATTTACTACGGTTAAAAGTAAATAGGGTAATTAAGGGTAAAAATGATATTAATATTACCCTAAAACATGTCCTAATTCTATTGGACAAGTGTATATTGACCAAGAACAACCTTAGGAATAAAATATTATCATTTAGGTCCACTTGGATTAGATTAGGACATTTATTATTATTTAATTCAAAGAAGAGTTAAAAGAGTGAAAATCAACGTTTATTTACTACAATATTTTTAATATAGGGTTATACATATGATAAATATGGTTGTAAATATTCCTTAGAAATATAATAATAATTCCTACATAATTATATTTTATTTATAATTTTTAGACATTAAATAATTTAATTTATTTATGACACAATGATGATGCAGTAATTACCATAATTGTGAAAAATTAAAATAATTGATATTATAAATACCCAAATAAATATAATTTCAGACTTTTTATGAATTAAAATAATTTTCTAGGATAATATGACATGTTATGATTTATTTAATTAACTTTTTTAGAAGTAATCATTCTTTCATGATTTTTAAAAAAATCAATTATTGAATAGTGTCAAAATTGACATAAAAGAATTATTAAAACAAATATTATATTATTAATTGATATTAAATTCCTAAAAATCAATGGTTCGTCCAAAAGACTTATATCATAATATTTGTATCATTAATGGACCACTTGGGGGTCACATGGATGTATATAGTAAGTTTATTAACAATATAATATAAAAATAAAAAGTGACATGGTAAATGTCAAACTAATTAACTAAGAGATAAAACTAAAAGATAAGCTTAATATAATGACCCAAACCTGTCTAAATTCTTTTGGTTGAATGGATTTAGACCTATCCCCACCTTAAAATTTAAATAATAAACTTTTGATCCATTATAAACAGAATATTAATTTATTATAAATTAATATTTCTAACTTTTCCAAAGGTTCCCCTCACCCCTCTTATAAAAGGGCACTCCTCCTTCTCATTTCATCACACCTTCAAAGCCTTTTGGTTCGGCAAAACCCAGACCAAATACACTCTCAACATCCCTCATAACACCCGAGAGGTATTAGTGTAATCATAAGGCCAACCTAAGGAGCCCTTTTGATCAAATCAAAAGAAAGAACCCGAAGAAGAAGTAATGTTTTCACCACCCCCTTTCAAGTTCCATTATTCTTCCACTTCTTCTTTAATTGTTATTACCATTATAAAATAATTAATTCCGTATCTTATATATACAGTTATGTTATTATAAATATGGTACAACCATATTCAGTATTCTATCCACCCTTTGAATAACATGTCCCCATACGTGCGTACGTACGGCTTACCGTCTCCACGTTGTGGTGTAATTGATATTCAATATATTATTATTTGGATGGGTATAATAATGATGTATAATTCATGTAATCAATAAATATAACATGATAATGATTCTGTATATATAATATACCATCCAAGTATATATTATTTTAATATCAAAAAAATGATATTGTCGCTCGTGCGTACGTACGGACTACCGTCTCCACGAACGTGATGAGATTCATTCTCCATCATATCCATTCAAGTATAATTATCATTTGATGATTTAAAAATAATGTTTAAGAACTTTATATCATTCTGGATATGAATAAGATACAACCTATCCTTGACAAACACGGCTTACGTAACAAAACATATAAAGGAAAGCGAGTAAGTTAACACTCGAAACGATGATAATTCTAAGATATTTTTAACAAAGAAATGTTAAAAGATCATATATGATATCAAGTTAATGTATATGATTCATGAATAATTTAATAACAATTATTTCAATGTTTTACATGAGGTTAACCTACCCCCAACCATGGAAAAGTACAAGGTAAGGGGTTTCTTATCTCACTTTTAATTCCGTGAGAATTCCATTGTTCACCACTTATTTATTGCATGTGGTGTGTGTACTGCCCATGATTGTATCAATTGTGTAATATACTTTAATTTATGGATATTTAAATCATCATGGTATGATCCTTCTCTCATGGTTTTATGTTTCGTAAGTTACCTAGTCGATAAGGGAATTTGAAATTACAATTTCCACTCATTTGGCTTTACGCATATTTCATTAATTATATTACCCCAAGATTATGTGTGGAATCACTATTCATATGATTATGTCAAAATTTCCACTCCCCTTCCTATGGATATACTTTTTATACACATAATCACTCCATTGATAATTTCTCAAGTCATTGATATAAATTTGATAAGTGTAATTTTAACTCATTCTCCATTTGTTGAGTTAAACATCCAATTCGTTGGTGTTGTTTTTACAAGAATATGTGTGAATGTCCTCTGATTGTTTTAAACTGAATATCCAATCATATTCAGTGTATTTATATTTGTCACACATATCAATGTCGTTGATTTATCCTTAACCTAAGGATACTTCCTTATGAGAGATTTCATCTCAATTTACATTCCATTGAGACTTCTTTGTTGTTATACACCATATCACTTTTATGTGGTGTATATAATGTACTTTGATATAGTATATCATGAATTCATTTATTCTCATGATATTAAAATTTTTTGATTACCTCAATTATTTGTGTTCAAGTGTCTCTCTTTTGGTTAGAATCTCTAACTAAAATACCATTTTTAAATGTTTTAAAAAATTATTCTTCTAAATCTTTCTCATTAAGTTCCATGTTTTAAAAAATGTTTTTAAGGATTTATTTATATAGACATTAATGTTTTAAAATTGAAACTCCTTTTAAATGTTTAAAAGTGGTATGGTACACTTAGATTCAAAAATCTATTTTTAAATAGCTTCTTGACAAATAGTGTGACTTTTAAATGATTTCAAGAAAAAAAAGGGATATTTCTCCCAAATAGTTTTGATGATTATTTTCATCTATGTCAATATCCTTCATTATTCTCGATTGAGGTTAATATTAAACAATTCAATATTCCATATTGTATCGAATGAGTTATGTTTGACTGTGGGTGTGCTATTTTTATACCATTCATGGTCTGTGGTTAAAGTATTGACATTTCATATGCTAGTTTTAATACGAATGTTTATGTTATGTTTAAACCTATTCATATGAGGAATGAATTGGACTTAGTAAGTGACGGGTGGAGTCTGATATAGCTCCTCTATGCATCATTAGGTCTCATGAGACAAACTAGTGTCTTGGCACAAGGCCTTGGAAAAACCTTATTTGTAGTCTTGGAACGAGGCCTTGGCTATGTGGTTATGATAGTCTGAAATTATGCATTCCATCATTATGAAAGTGGTTATTGATATTGCATGTGATCATTAGACTAGTAGAATATCCATGTGAGTTGGTAAATGGAATTATTTTATTTTATCTTTGCCATTTTATGCTGATGTTCACGTTTAAAAGGCTTTTGTTTTAGTTATAAACTACCTTAAGTGTTTATGCTTATCTGTGAAAGCTTCTGCTATAATGTTATCCTTACTGAGCATCTGAGCTCACCCCTTGCAATGTTTTATTTTTCCCAGGATTATGAAGAAGTAATTTATGAAGGAACTGCAGGGATAGTATGAGGGGATATGAAGACAAGATGTTTTTTTATGATGTAATGTAAAATTTTATGAATGTATCTAGTGTTTCCAAGGCTACTAAATAATCGGTCTTTCGAGACGTGATCTTTCTTGTGATCATGCCAATGTTATGTAATAATGCACCAACTCTGGGTAATTAGAGGACGGGTGTTACAGCCTTCATAAAAACAATTCACTAGTATGAAACATAGTAAAAAATCACTCACTAAAGATCAATTCATTAACCAATGTTACCCTTTGTTCAACTCTCTTATTACCAAAATTCATTCCTTCTAATTTTTTAGTAATAGAGTTTTCACTATCAACTAATTATAAGCCAACCAATAATTAATCATTGGAACTAAATACTAGTTCCAAATCTCAGTGTATATACCATCAACTAAATTAATTCCATAATTTACTAACTTGTTCCATGTAACACTTATATTCAACACATCAATCCCAATTAATTTTTCATGGGATGGAAATCATTAAAGGGTTTACAAGGTAAAGGTCAATAAAATAAATGGTCCATTTAGTGGTATTAATATTTCTACACATTTAACCTAAGTCCACTTAGAAATTTATATAATTTTTTATCTTCATAGTAAGTGGGTGCATCACACATACCAAACATACTAAAATATTATATATAGATTGTGGGATAAATCATAGATAACTAAAAATTATTTTAGTCTTTCTAATTACATTCCAATGGTTGTCCTCGGCATCCAAGGCATGTCAAGGGAGACATCACCAATAGGATATCACTTCCAAATGTTTCACTAGAAACAAAGAAACAAACCTATGGGAGGTCCTCAAAAAACCCACATTATCCACATAACCAAGGTCGTAAAAAACATGAATGGTACCTTATTTATCACAAAATAATAATTATTTAAATACATTAATAAATATTATAGAGAGACATAACATTTATAAATTTATAAATTGAATCTGATATATGTTGTCATAAGACATTATTGGCTCCAAAAAATTCTTCATAGAAGAATAAGATACATCATATGATTTGGAAAATTATAAAAAAAAATTATAGAATTCTAGTAAGGAAAAAAGTTCAAAGGAATGAATTTTTTAAAAGAAGGGGGACCGCGGAGACAAAACCCTTCACAAAATGTTGGTCCAGATGCCATTTTTTCACCCAGTTAAAACTTATAAAGAGAATGGTGCATGGAAAAGGGTGTATCTGGTGATTCTTAAAAAAAGAACACAGTCATTTACAGGAAGCTATTCTGATTTCTGCTCCGAAAATTACCCCCTCCATAAATTAAATAGTTTACGTATCAAGGAAGTACAATCAGTTACTGTAAATGAAATGAATTCAATTTTGAGTCTAGTTTGGATTCTCACATCCACAAATGGATCATGAATGACTATTTCCATCATTGGATCCTATGAAATAAGTCACACAACCCATTGATGGAAACTAAAGAATTCGATATCTTGCCCCACCACTCCTCTATAAATAAGTTTCCAAGGTGACGGGGGATATGAGATCATTGCACTGAAACATTGAAGGATCAAAGGAGTGTAGGAGTCTACACTGGAGGAATTCACCCCTTAAATGATTCCTAGGTGGAAAAATCCCCTACAAGGAATTATGAAAGACATAATAATTCATTTAGTGGATCATAATCCAAACACCCCTTTTGTGGACCTAATTCATTCATGATAAAAAAAATGACCCCATTGTTCATAGGCATCCCACATAGCCGAATTATGTACACATAAAACCCTTTACCACATAGAAAAACACTACTCAGGGGGAACTTCATAATGCACAGCAGCATGCTTTTCAGTTTTACCCCTGGTCCACATAGAAAAATGCAATGTGTATGATCACTCACCTGCATATCATCATGCTACTTGGAGGAAACCCAATCGTGGTTAAGAAAATTATATGTGAAATGGGGAATCCTATGGTATTCCATCCTCAAGATCTTACTATATTCCTTTATAAAAGGGGGAATTATGTCAAAATTTCTATAAAATAGTCTACATGAACTATGACCTGGCCCCTTCCAAATTCAACTAACACTTATGATAATATCATCTTGAGAATTAACAAACCCTTCCGGTTTTACATACCCAATGTAAGTGGAGTCAAATGGGAATTCCCTATAATAAGGCAGACCCCTATAAATTCCAAATTTTTGAATCCCTATTGTAACATGGGTATGTCCTCGATATACTCATGTGAACATCCCCATTTTTTGGGATTAATTTGAACTACATTCCATTCCCTTTGATGGGGGAAACTATTATATATTCCTTCCACTCTAATAACCAATTTATGGGAACTCTTCTGGATGTAATCCCCTAGACATTCTTACAGTATGTAGTGTGGTTTCTACCCATTGACTATGTACGTGGCATAGTTGGATAGATCAGAAAATGTGACTATGTTGGATATTAAAATGATAGAAGAAATTGGTACTCTTAGGCCCTCTCTCTTTCTCCCTTTGAGATCCATCACTATCTATCAGAAAATAGAGTTGGTCATATGATCTTCTGATCCACTTGTTCCTCTTTTTTCTCACACTATGCATGACTTAAGTTATTATATAGGTTACAGGATATCATTACTTCTGCAAGGTCCCAAACCAATCGGGTCTTATCTATAACACCCCGACCCCTCTATGTTAGAGCTGGTGCATTACTTTTGATATTGGCATAGGTAGAAGGATTGAAAATCCCGAGGGAATAATCAGTTTAGTAGTGTTGAAGAAACTAGATACATAGATGATACTCAAATTAAATTGGAAAAGTTTGCAAAATAAAATACATAACGAAACTAAAAACTGCATCCTTAAGAACTCAATAAATGATCTCCTCTTTGTCACCTATTGGAAGTAAACAATGAAAGGGGTGAGCTCAAATTCTCAGTAAGGGTAAAAATTAACAGAATCATGAGTTCAATAATAAGTGAATCATAATCAATCTAACATAATCAATAAGACATAGTGAATAAATGGAAAAATAATGCCATTAATAAACTGAGAATGAAACTGCATCCATAGATTTTGTCATAGTGAAAACCTCATGATAATAATAATAACTGACAATGAATAAAGATAATTATTATTAATTGGAATTCATGTATCTGGCATGTGAAACCATAATACCATAAAAAATATTTAGTTCTATGGGTAGACACCCCATCTGATTTTTGGAAACAAACTGGAAGGGTTTGTCGCCAACTGATTTGTCTCATGAGACCTACCTATGCATAGAGATGCTATAGATGGCCCCACATTCCACTTCATGTCCAAATAATTATTTATACGTTGATTAAATACAAGAGAAAATATTTCTTTTAAATATCTGTATAGAATAGAGTATACAGATTTATCAATATTTCATTAACTAAAATAACATTCCAAATAAACACCGTCTGTAAAATTTTAAATGGATTATAAAACAAACATATCCATGATATTAGATTATGGATATTTAATATAAATATAATTTAAATTGAAATTTTATCTCAAAACGGTAGTAGGTACAACACATGAGGATTATTAGGTGCACCATACAAAGTATTTCACAACCAAATAGAAGTTGAGAAAAAGTCTCTTACCACAATGTAATCACTCGAATCATATGACTAGAAAGTAATGAACATATCATAAATCCTTGAATAACATGAATATAAAGATAATTACATAAATTTTATATCACATATGAGTACACTTATACCACATATATGATATACGTTGTGAATAATGAAAATCTCACAGAAATGAGAGTGAGATGAGAAACCCCTTACAAATATTTCGGCATAGTAACGAGTGTTATTGCATGGGATTAATGAGAGGCAAATGGTATTCTAATATTTATATGTCACAAGGTATGTATGGGGGAGGTTAGAAAACATACTCAATCATTAGGAACTAAAAAATAAAAGAGCATAACATAGGGGAGATTCTTGAACAAAACTGAGAGAGAGGATCTCTTACAAAGATTGTGTCGTTAGAGTGACGATAAATCAATGAAGTATTTATGTGTGACTAATAAAAATATAAAAGATATAAGTTTATACATAGTATTTAATTATCATAGGTCATTCACACATATTCATGGAACAATGTAACCAATGAAATAGATGTTTAACTCAATGAATGAAATTTGAGTTAAGCAATCCCATACCATATTCTCAAAGGTGTTCTTGATTGTTCTTAACGTACTGAATAATCAATTTTAGATTCATTTATTAACAATTAAAGAGACTAATATACATTTAATTTATATGTTATAACCTTATTATATTCATTATTGGCCTTTTTATGTGTTTAAGAGATTTAATTTTATTGTTTTGGAAGCATTTTCTTACTTGGTTTCATTGTTTTTTTACACGTATTCATCAATGGAAGTTGGTTTGAAATATGTTTAAACATACATAACTGTTAATATAAATTATTAGTGACATTAAATTTATATAAATTATCTTAGAATTATTCTATTTATATACCATGAGGATGACTCATTCGATGAGTTAAAAATAAACGCTTGAATTTGGCTTGGCAACTTTGTGCTCAATAAACTTGTTTTGTATTATTATTCCATATTATGTACTTGTAAAGATTACATAACATTAATAAAGATAAAATATATATATTATGACCTGGTTCAACCATAAATATGGATTCATGACCATAAGGAACCATTGAAGAATGAAACTTCATCGTCAACAAAGGTTATAAATTGGAACCTTATGGACGTTGATTTCATTTATAAAAATAAAAGGGAGGGAGTTAGAATATTGATGATGGTTCATCCATTGACATGATATAAATCCAATATATATATGATACTATATTTATCATGTTGATTTTGACAGAGGAGTTGAGGGGGATAACAAATGAAGATAAATTCAAATGAAACTAAAAAAAAGGAAATGTGTTTTACCTCTTGATATGACTTCCTCGAGAACCTCCTTAAGGGAATGTATTTTGGTCTTTTGGAAAGACCAAGAGCTTCCTTGTCGTGGGGAGTGACTAGAAATGTGTTTTTGGGCAGAACTTTGAGGAGCTTCAATGCTAAGAAGAGTGAATAAAATAGGGAGTGATGATGGGATTTTATAGTGGAGGAGAGGGGTTAATTTTGAATATTTAATTCAATATTTTATTATTTCCCTCAAGACAACAAATAGTGTTGTTCCATGTGTCCTATAAAAGTAATAAGTTCATGTGAGTTCGAACCAAGTGGCCTTACATCACTTATGATGTCATAAATAATGTATTCAACTAATAATTTGTATATAAGGTATTTTATTGAATTTCACTATTCATAAAAAATTCTAGAATTTCACAAAAATCCCAAAAATTTACACTATCCATTTATCGACATGGAAAATTCAAAAATGAACACCATTTTTTCATATTATTTTTCAATGTATTATTAATTTAAATTTTAAATAAATTCATAGTTATTTAGAAAATTAACAATCTTAAAGGTTCAATTAGTTTTATTTCTCATCTAATAACTAATTTTGGTATCTTCACCTTATTGACATAAGAAAATAAAATATTATTATTATTTAAAATTCATAAGGGTAAGATTAATATTCATATTAATATTCATAAGGTTATTTTACTGTTCACTAAAAATTATGTTTGTCTTATCAGACTCCAAATGACTTACTGATCACAACTCTAGATGGCCATTTTTTAAAATTCACAACGAAGAAGTGGACAATTTATATTTAATGGATGGGATTGGACAATATTCTAAATAACCTAGTTTTGTTTTAAAGGAACACAGTGATGAATAGAATGTATTTAAGAGAAAAATACAATAAATAGTTTGGTTTATTTCATTATTCCCTCCTTTGAATAATTTCATCCTTGAAATTCATTTCAAAACCACAAAAGAACGATCTCGGATGTTCTTACCACGCCTCCCATCGTAGAGGATCCTCAGGTGTAGTCATCGGAAAACCCAAAATTGATGATCAACTCCTCTATTTCACTGTCCCAAAAAAACCTCTGAAAGAAGGGTTTGAACTCTTGCATCGTACAATTAGGCTTCTAGAGGGAGTCTCGAACAGTATAATGTTTGGAAATGTCTAAATTGACCAACACATGAAGAACTCACCAAACTATGTCTCGATAGAGAACATCTAAGTCATAGGCAATGTTATAGAGGCTAACACTAAAGTGTTGGTACATGTAGGCCACACAAAGGATTCCCTAAAAAGTAGCCTATTTAAACATATCTTCACTGTGTATTTCCGGCCTAGGGTGAAACATAAGAAAATCCCTTCATGGTATTTTCCTCTTCGCCTATACTTGGAAAATTGTGTCATGGCTATGCGGTTGTAAATGGAAGCATTCCTTTGACAGT
Organism: Viscum album; assembly: GCA_963277665.1. Lineage (NCBI taxonomy): Eukaryota > Viridiplantae > Streptophyta > Magnoliopsida > Santalales > Viscaceae > Viscum > Viscum album. The sequence goes on from OY728162.1 coordinate 615,050,422, forward strand.
TGTGGAGAATGTCCGAACTATTTGTCACTTCATACAGTTGTTTACACATTTTCCACATGTTTGAGAGAGGTAGGTACTCCTCTTCACAGGTTTTGATCGCAACAATATCTAGTACCTCCACTTGAAGAGATAACATATGGTTTTTTCCTTCCATATGAAAATATATTATAAAAGTTCACATAGTGATACTCATTAAAAATTATAATTTATGAATGGAAAATAAAAATAAGAGACAAATATTAATATTCTTATTTAACCATTAGTTCATAAAGTAAAATCGGGCTAATGTTTTCCTCAGACCCCTAATACATGAATCCCCAAAACTAGTTCAAAGTTTTCAATCTCCCAGAACCAAATCCAACACTAGACACATGTCACTCCTAAAGACCCATTACCGGGAACCCCACCGATGCTAAGGTGTTGACGACCTTAGGTGGATTCTTAATGCAGTATTCAGCTGCTCGATTTCCTTAGCCCAGACACACTGCTAACAGCTGGGGTCAAATTTGTGCTTAAAGCACTCAAGCATTCATAGAGAGGAACGAGAAGTTTGAAGGTCAGAAATTTCAGTGTAGACTAAATCCCTATAATTCCCATGCACCACATCATTCTTGATGATACTAATGTCATAATGTTCTCCATATATAGTAACACTCAGGATCTGGAATAGGTAGGTCGCTTGATGGTCACCATACAAAGAAGCTTCTAGAAATTCACCCACAGTTTGGTTGTTATCAGCCAAAGTGAAACACTACAAAAGAGATTCATGATACATCCCTCTTTTCATATATATAGAAAATCGTGCATATTTAATATGGTAATTGACCAGATTTCTTCTTTGGTAAATATGGATAACATTTGGAATATTCGATACCCGATAGAGTAGTTTACAAGACAGAACTCGGTCGGCATAGGGATAGTCCTCTTCAGAGCATGTCATCTCTAACTGCTCGATAGGTAGTGATAAAATATTGGTTTGTTGACTCATACCTTATATCTAAAAAGTATTAAAAAATTAACTTTTAGTATGGAATATCTATTTTAAACAAAGATATTGTTTTATATAAAAACATATCAAAACAGAGAATACAACATCAATCAATTAGACCTGATTTATAAAACTCAAGAAATTACGCAATCTCTTTCTCCCTTTCACAAAACACTAGTATGGACTTCATGAAATCCTCTAATATGACTCGTCATATATTTCACCGATGTTGGGGATTTCCCCGGTTTTTGGACAAACAGATCCCCAAAGCGATTCTAAATTCCTCTATCTCCTTGGTACAGATGCAACATGTACAACTAGGGTCAACCACGTGTGGACATCTAGAATTTAGATTGGGAGAATCATGTCGGGTATCATGTTGAGAGACATCATTATGAACTTGATTCCAATAATGCATACATGTATTATCCTTCTCAAGGTCATTAAAGTCCACAACTCGACCACAGAGTCCATAGGTCAAAATCTAACATTGATATGATGCCCGGTGGTCGCCCCCTTATGCAGCCTCCAAAAAGACCTCAAGAAAAAATAAATTATTGGTTATGGTAAAACATTTAGAGATACACTCTTAGTATTTCCCTTTTCGTATATAGAATAAGAATTATGTGCTCATCATGAGGTAATAGATGAAACCGGATCCATGGTGATGTTGGAGTACACGAGGAGAGTTGGATACTCGGTAGAGGGTTTTGCATGATAAAAAATATTATTAAAAAGTCTCATAGTTTTCTACACGTGATTTGACCACTATGTTCTCTAATACTTCTGTTGGAAGAGAAAAAAGGAAAGTACTTTCGTTTTCCATCTGAAAATTAATGAAACAACATTATTAGTATTTTTTTAGTAAGATTTTCATTGTTCAATTCTGGTTTTCCAGAGTTATCAAAACCGAATTCTCCGTGGAAAATTTACATTAAACTCAATCATAATGGATTGTAAAGAAAATATGAATTATCCTAAGCATCCCCCGGGAGTGTCGTAACCATGAGTGCCACAAGTCTCTTTGTCGTATACCAGTTCCCATTCGAGTCTAGCTCAAATCGGTGTTTTCAGGTTTTACACCTAGATACATCTATGACAGAAGCTACCTCTACCTACTCATATCCATACAGGGATGTATTAGATAGAAATATTCAAATTATCCATTCCTTACAAAAATACCAGGATGTTCTTGCTTGCTTCTCCTCAAAGTCTTATCTTGGGGACTCTTCCCTAATCTATGTTTTCTAAATCTAGTTCCAATGTTTCCTACGAAACATCCTCTTATACCAACTGTAACATCATGACTCCTGTAGGTTGGAGCCAGTGCATTGCTTGTGATATTTTCATGGTTAGAAAGAATGAAAATCCCAATGGTACGATCAGTTTAGTAGTCTTGAAAGAAACTAGATACATAGATGGTACTGAAATTCCATTGGAAAAGTATGTAACATTAAATACATAGGGAAACTAAAAAATGCATCCTCAGGAACTCAATAAACGATCTCCACTTTTTCACCTATTAAAAGTAAACAATGAAAGGGGTGAGCTCAATCACTCAATATGGGTTACAGTTAGCGGATGAATGAGTATAATAAAAAGTGAATCATAATCAATATGACATAATCAATATGACATAGTGAATAAATGAAAAACTAATGCCATTAATAAACTGAGAATGAAATTTCATCCAGAGATTTTGTCGTAGTGAAAACCTCATGGATAATAATAATTACTTATAATGAATAAAAAAAATGCTTATTAATTGGACATCGTGTATCTGGAACATGAAACCATAATACCGTAAAAACAATTTAGTTTTATGGGTAGAAACCCGTCTGATTTTTGGAAAAAAACTCGAAGGGTTTGTCGCCGACTAATTTGTTTCATGAGACCTAACAATGCATCGAGGTTCAATAGCAGGCCCCACCCAGAACTGTATTTCCAAATAATTCATTATACATTTATTCAATACAAGAGAAATATTCCTTTTCAATATCCTTATAGAGTGGAGTACACAGATTCGTCAATATTTCCTTAACTAAAATAACATTCCAAATAAACACCATATGTAAAATGGTATACAGTTTAGAAAACAAACTTATCCATGATATGAGATTATGGATATTTAATATAAATATAATTTCAAATTGAAATTGATCTCAAATAGGAATTATGTACGACACATAAGGATTATTAGGAGCACCATACAATGTTATTCACAACCAAATAGAAGTTGAGACAAAGTCTCTAACCATAATGTAATCAGACGAATCATATGACCAGAATGCAACGAACATAAAATGAGTCACTTAATAACATGAATATAAATAGAATCATGTTATTTTATATCAAATATATGTACACATATACAACATATATGAAATACGTGGAAAACAATGAAAATCTCACAGAAATGAAAGTTATATGAGAAACCCCTTACAAACATTTCGCCACAGTAACAAGTGTTATTGTGAGGGATTAATGAGAGGTAAAAGAGTATTCAATTATAAATATGTCACAGGAGTATAATGGGGGAGGTGATAAAACATACCCCATTATTAGGAATTATAAATAAAAGAGCACAACATAGGGGATATTCTTGAACAAAAGTGACAGAGAGGATCCCTTACAAAGATTGTGTCATTAAAGTGACTATAAATCAATGAAGTATTTATGTGTAAAAAATAAAAACCCAAAAAATATAAGTGGATATAGAGTTTAAAATGGTAATAGTTCATTCACACATATTCCTGGAACAATTTAACCAATGAAATAGATGTTTAACTCAAAGAATGAAAATTTAGTTAAGCAATCCATTACCTTAAGCTCATAGGTGGTCATGATTGTTCTAAATTACCAGAATAATCAAATATAGATTAATTAATTAATAATTACAGAACCTAATAAAGATTTAATTGATATTGTATAACTTTATTAAGTTCAATAATGGTCTTTTTGACGGGTTTAAGTGATTCAATTTTATTTTTTTGGAATCATTTTCTTACTTGGTTTCATGACTTGTTTACTTGTATTCTTGAATTGAAGTCGGTTTGAAATATGGTTAAATATAAAGAATTGTTAATATACATTATTAGTGACATTAAAGATATATAAATTATATTATAATAATTATGGTTATATACCATGAGTATGAATCATTCTATGAGTTAAAAATAAACGCATGAATTTGGCTTGGATGTTTTTTGCTCAATAAACTTGTTTTGTATTATTATTCCATATTATGTACATGTAAAGATTACAGAAAATTAATAAATATAAGATACATATATTATGACTTGGTTCAACCATAAATATGGTTTCATGACCAGAAATTAAGGAATGATTGAAGAACAAAACTTCGTCGTCCATGAAGGTTATAAATTAGAACCTTATCGACGTTGATTTCGTTTATAAAAATAAAAGGGGGAGTAAGAATATTGATGATGCTTCTTCAATTAACACGATATAAATCTAGTATATAGATGATACTGGATTTATCCTGAAAATTTGGATAGATGAGCTGAGAAGGGGATAACAAATTAAGATAAATTCAAATGAAACTAAAAGAAAAGGAATGGTGTTTTACCTCTTGAAATGAATTCCACGAGAACCACCTTAAGGGAAGGGATTTTGGTCTTTTGGAAAGACCAAGTGCTTCCTGGTCGTTGAGAGTTACTAGGGATGGGTATTTGGGAAAAACATTCAGGATCTTCATGGCTAAGAAGAGAGAAGAGAAGAGGGAGTGGTGAGGGATTTTTATAGTGAGAGGAGCGGGGTAAATTTTGAATATTTAATTCATTATTTTATTATTTCCCTCAAGACAACCAATATTGTTGTTCCATGTGACCCCTAATATAAATAAGTGCATGTGAGTTCTACCCAAGTGGACTTAAATTGCTAATCATGTCTAAAATAGTGTATTTAACTGATAATTTGTATATACGGTATTTTATCATATTTCACTAATCATAAAAAATTCTAGAATTTTAGAAAAATCCCAAAAATTTACCCTAACCAATTTTCGACGTGTAGAATTAAAAAATGAACTTCATTTCTCAAAATTACTTTTCTATATATTATTAATTTTATTTTTAAATAAGGTTATAGTTAATTCAAAAAATAAAAATCCTAAAGGTACAATTAGTTTTATTTGTCATTGAAAAACTAATTATGATCTCATTAACTTATTGCCTTAAAAACTAAAATAATAATATTATTTACTATTCATAAGGGTCATATTACTATTCATATTATATTCATAATGCTATGTTACTATTCACCAAAAATCAAGTTTGTCTTATCAGACTCAAAATGACTTATTGATCACAACACTAGTAGACCATTTTTTAAATTCAAAACATAGAAGTGGAAAATTTATATATAATGGCTAGGTTTTCACTATCTCCTAAAAAACCAAGTTTTATTTAAAAGGAAAAAAATTATAAATATAATATTTTAAAGAGAAACATACCATAAAATGTTTGGGGTGTTACAATATCCATAGATGTAATTCCCAACTTAATACCCTATACAATCAACATCCATGCATATGTCCCAAATATTCCCCTTTTATGGGATTCCATTAAAGTGTATGTCACAATCAAACTGAGATTTATGGGAATTGATACCCAACTATCTTGGATATATAATAACCTCTTTTTGATCCATACACAAAACACAAATAACCCTAAGGTTATTTGGTCCACATTCATGGTATGTTCATATCCACCTAGGAGACTACGTATCTTCCACGTCTAATGGGATACTTCAGAGTTAGTTTCACATTAATATTTTCCTAGGAACCTTCCACCTATAATTCCTTTCCACATGAATTTAATGTATATTGTTAGTTCCTTTTAATATAACCATAAAAGTTGATGTTCCCCATTAAATGGAACTGAACTACGTGGGTTCAGATTCATCGTATGGGGAAACATAATAGTCCCATTTTATAGGATCAATCCAGAATTAAAGAGAAATTATATCTCCCCTTGGATGATAATAAACTCCACAGATGAACATCATGTGGCTTAATACCTGCATCATCTAAACGAATTACCAAGGAATATCTAGTTCTTCTATAAAAGGGAAACAATGATGGAGAACCTCACATAAATATAGATGTCTACATTGATGGATAAACTCAGATACATGTACATTATTTATAACCCATGTATAGTGGTGATCGATGAAATCATATTGGTAAACATCAGAAACAATCTTGGTAATGAACTAATGATTCAAAAAAATATGAACATGACGTAACTCTATAATAAAGTCCCATAAAGGGAAATAATTACCCCCAATGTATGTGATGATCATGAAATCCCATCCCATTGACTAATTTCAGTTCATAAGCATTGTTGGGAACATTACCCAATGAGTATATTCCTTTTCAATGTTGGTCCATAAATCATTGATGTTATAAGTGTTTGATTTTTTCATCTCCACAAAGAAAACCATTGGAAACCGTTGGATGAATTTATAACTGATGATAGTGATTACACACCATTAAACCCCATAGAGTAATTTTTTCGTTCCATAAACACCTCTTTGGGTGAATCAAAATAAAGAACCTGACAAGAATCAATTTCAGTGACAAAATGATAGGGTTATAATCCCTCAATCTAATCTAATTTTCATATTAGGGTGAATTAAAAAGGGTGAACACAACATGATCTATAACCATGGTGATGGTGTTACCCATCTTCAAGACACTTTCACATCCAAAGTATAAGAGGGAAAAAATACCTCCAATTATGAATTTGAACATTTTATAATACATTGATGAGGTTTCATTGTTTTATCTGTTACATAAATTGTTGGAAAGCTTTAGATCATCCATCAATTCAATGGAATATTGAAATTTTTCTATAGCACACACTTCTATTACTACACAAGAGGATGCGACCTTAATGAAAAAGAGGACCCTATTTCCCACCCAGAATCTATAGTGTTTGGTTTCAAATGCACTAGTTAGGGAGTACCATCAAAACAATTCTCTCCTCACCAAGGATGTAGTATGAAATTCACTACATGCCAAGTCATCCGTCCAACCAGTGAAGGTTAGTGGATAAGAAAAAGATGGATCCAATAGTAATCTACAACCATTTCAGGATAATATCCCCAAAACAAAATAATAAGTCCCTCCCTTACCTTAGTGTGGCGGATGAGCTCATCAGCAATTGTTTCTTCCCAAAATCCCAGGGTTCCCACCCAAGAGTCCCTATCATAAATCATCGCTACCTGCACCATATGGCCTGTGTAACGCACAAATCCTAGATACCCAGAGTCGGTGAATTATTACATTACTTTGGAATGATCACAAGAAATATCAAGTCTCTAATGACCAATTAGTTTAGTATCCTTGGAAACACTAGATATATTCATATGTCTTACATTATATCATAATGTAAAAAAACCACAACAACATCTTGTCTTTATATCTCCTCATACTATCATTGCAGGTCATTTATAAATTACTTCTTCACATCCTGGGAAAAATAAAACATTGAAAGGGGTGATCTTAGATGCTTAGTAAGGATAATAATACAGATGATTCTTTCATAGATAAGCATAAACACATAAGGCAATGTATGACTAAAACAAAAGCCTTTTAAACATGAACTTCAGAATAATATAGCAATGATAAAATGAAATAATTCCAATTACTTACTCACATGGATATTCTACTAGTTGAATAATCACATGCAATATTAGTAACCACTTTTATAAAGATGGAATGCATAATTCCAGACTATCATAACCACGTAGCCAAGGCCTCGTTCCAAGACTACATATAAGATTTTATCAAGGCCTCATTCCAAGACACTAGTTTTTCTCATGAGACCTACCGATGCATCGAGGAGCTATAGCAGGATCCACCCGTCACTTACTATGTCCAATGCATTCCTCATATGAAAATGTTGAAATATAACATAAACATTCATATTAAAACTAGCATACGAAATGTCAATAATTAATCCACAAACAATGAATGGTATAAAAATAGCACATCCACAGTCAAACATAACTCATTCGATACAATATGGAAGATTTTATTGTATCAGATTAATCTCAATCAAGAATAATGAAGGATATTTACATAGATGAAAATAATCATCAAAACTATTAGAGAGAAATATCTCTTTTATTCATGAAATCATTTAATAGTCACACTATTTTTCAAAAAGCCATTTAAAAATAGATTTTTGAATCAAAGTGTCACATACCACTTTGTATCTTTTAAAATTAATTTTAATTTTAAAACATTAATGTCCATATAAATAAATCCTTACAAACCATTTTTAAAACATGGACATTAATGAGCAAGATTTAGATGAATAAGTCTTTAAAACATTTAAAAATGGTATTTTAGTTAGAGTTTCTAACCAATAGATAGACACTTGAATACAAATAATTGTGGTAATAAAAAATTTGTAATATCATGAGAATAAAGGTATTCATGATATACTATTTCAAAGTACATTATATTCACCACATAAATGTGATTTGGTGTATAACAACAAAGAAGTCTTATTGGAATGTAAATTGAGATGAAATCTCTCATAATGGATGTATCCTTAGGATAAGGATAAATCATTGAAATAATTATGTGTGAAAAATATAAATACACTAAATATGATTGGATATTTAGTGTAAAACAATCAAAAGACATTCACACATATTCTTGTAAAAACAACACCAATGATTTGGAGGTTAATCTCAACAAATTGAGATTGAGTAAAAATTACTCTTATCAAGTTCATACTGATGACTTGATGTAACAACCCAAATGATAGAGGGTTATATGAATAAATGATATGACTCATGTAAACAAGGTGCACCTTTCTTTTCAGAAGCCTATCTAATTAGAACTCCATTGTTAAGCATGCTTGGCCTGGAGTAGTGATCCAGATGGGTGAACTCCTGGGAAGTTTCTCAGGGTGTGTGTGAGTGAGGACAAAACCCACTGGAAAGGACATGTGTTGGCCTGTGGGGACAATCATTAGTCATATAACCCGTTCAGCCACGTGGGTGGACCCTCTATAAGTCCCAGCCTTAAACCTTACTTAATCTTGAGTTATTACAAGATTACACATTGAGGATCTTTTCGGGTTTAGAGTTTTAGAGAATTAGATCATAAAACTTGCATTACATTCCACATATAAACAAAGTGGTTACATAAAGATAGTATTCTTATTTCCCATCAATGGAAACATATTTAAAACAAAACATGGATTCTTTCTTGAAACTTCCTTGACACTATCTTCATATCATGTACCTTTCCCTTGACCTGTGTAAAACATTTCAAAAAAAACTTGGGATGAGCATAAAGAGATCAGTAAGGGATATAAAAATATGGAAAGGAATCATGGGTACATATATACATAAGAATTAAATCATACATTACCCATAAAACAAAATCACTTTAACATACCTCATCAAATCATGAATAAATCATAGAAATCATAAGACATAAAGGAAACTTGAGGCATTCATAACATTCTTATGTAGGGAGTAACCCTCTTGGTTACGTTTGGAATACCCATCACAGTATATTCCCTAAATAACCTCGGAGAAACCTTAACATTACACTCCTTCGCGTTACCCAATGCATTGGAGTGCTATATCGGTCTCACCCGCCATTAGTTTATCACAGAACCACCCGTCTTCATAATAATTCCCAAGAACCTCAACATAATCGTATCACATAAAACATGCATAAAGGAAGCATAACATTTCCAGCATTCAATAACAAGATATCAATACAACACATTGATATAAAAACATTATGAAAACCATTTTCAATACCAAAATAAAAGAAAATTAAAACATGGTATTTATTTTTCTTTTAAAAAAAATTATGTCTTGTAGAGGAAGCCGAAAACTGAAATAATGGTCATGGTGGCGGAGAAGTCGTTGTCGCCGCATACATACGAAAAAAATATTCCCTTTTTTCGTTTAGTAAACGCTTCGTATAAAAAATATTCCTTTTGAATAAACGTAAAAGTCAAAGGGGTTTATACAACGTATAAAAGAAGGTTGTGTATAAATCAAAACATGCCTCAATGAAAGGAGATTGAGACGAAGTCCCATACCTCAGGTCTGACTTGACTCGGTCGTTATTTCATCTCCTGAATAATAAACCTAAGTTAATTTCTACTAGTTTATGAACCTTTTTCAAGTTCATTATTCCTTTTATATCTCTTATTTCTATGTCGTGAACACTATGTAATTATTTAAGTTAATAACACTCATTTTAACGATCATTGGTACTTGAGTCAAAAATAAACCCTTTATAATTACAAGTTTTTCATGTATCCATTATATACAGAATGGTATTCATGATGTAGATATAATATATATCATATATATCCAGTACATTCATGCATTTATAATATTATATAACATTTAGAGGTAAGAAGTGAAATGCACCGTTCATGTAGACGGTAAGCTGTACGTACGCATGAATGCTACTTTCATTTCTATTTTGTATTTTTATAGAATGGAATCATAATGATATAAAGGTATATTATAATTCTAGTATAATATCATATATAATATCATATTTCCATCCTTTATACATCCCACATATGGTATTTAACGAATCAAATCACTTTGAGGGGGCGGTAGTCTACACTTCCTTAAATGTAGATATCGCGTTTACCCATAATGGAAACCATAAAGGTATGCCCAAAATTAACAATACAAAATCTTAAGGAAAACCTAAACATGTTATATATCATATATAAATATAGTGACATATTAATGGCCACCTTTGAAGGTGTTAAAATAATGTTGAACAATCATCGTTTCGGGAGGCTTAAATTCACCATCCACAGAAATAGTGTGTTCTTTAACCATTAGATGTAGGTGTGTGTAAGTGTAGTTCGAATAATTCTTATAAAAACATCCTAGTATATTGAAGATACTGGAGTTGTTACAAAATAAATGAATAAAAAGAATTGTTGGGGTTGGAGAAGCAAAATAAAACAAAAGGACTCAAGTGAATACATTACCTTAAAATCGGGTAACTCCCTTTGGTTTGAGCTCAAAGGCTTCCTTGGGAAGACTTCTGCCCAATGTGAGGCTTCAAGGAGTAATATAGGGAAGTGGAGAGACAAATTGGGCTGGGTTTGGCCGATCCAATGGCTTTGGGAGTTTGGGTAAGGAGGTAGAGTCGGGGGCCTTTTATAAGAGGAGAGGAGGGGCACTCTTGGAAAGTAAAGAAATGTTACTTTATTTTCAAATGGTTTTCGAATTTTAAAGTTCCCAAATTGATATAATTCGAGGCAAAGGAGATAATGGTCGAAATCAACCCATCCAATAGGTTTTGGCCATTTTTAGGTCTTATATTTTACATTATCATTCCATTTTATTTAAATCGTTCAAAAATGAGGTCATCACTGCATCATCATGATGTCATAAATAATTTAATTTATTTAATGTCTAAAAATTATAAAATAAATACCATGATGTAGTAAATATTTTTATCTTTATAATTAATATTTATAGTCAATAATCGGACTTGTATAACCCCGTGTAAAAATTGTTTTAGTAAAACACCTCATGTGTGTGTCATTTTTACTTTAACATTAAATAAAAAGTTATTTATGTCATTTCCCAACCAAAGTGGCTCAATGGGGTCCCCAAGTTGACCCATGGATTATCTTGGTCGGCCATGACACATAAAATAAGGGTAGGACATGTGTCAAGGTATTTTCATTTTATTATAATGTCATTTTTGCCTTAAATTGCACTAATTACCTTTAATCGCGATTAAGAACTGAAAAGTTACTATTCACCAAAAAAATATTTTAATCTTATTGAACCACATTTTACTTCTTAATAACAACCATGTATGTCGAATTTTTGAAATTCAAAACACAGAAGTGGTAAAATTTCATTTAAACGAAAAATCATTTTTTATAAGTACCACTTAGTGGTTTCACTATTCATCAAAAATTGATGTTTTTTAGAAAAATACCAAAACTTCACCCTAAGCTATATTTGATATTCCAAATTAAAAAATGATGTCCTTTTTACAAAATTCACAACATATAAGTTTCATTAATTAATTTAATAATTAATTCCCGTTGTCAGAGCAAATAGCGTGTTTTTATGAAACAATATGCATCGAAAGATTGACACTAGTTTAAGTCCGATTTCATAGTGAAATTAATTACAAAGACCAATATTGAGTTTAATGGTAAAAATATATTCTAATTTCACTTTAAAACCAATTCAAAAATAATCTAATCATATAAATAAATTAGATTAAAAATTAGTTTTGATGTAAAATGCAGAATTTTTCACTATTCATAAAAAATGAACATTGTCTGAAAAATACCAAAAATTCACCCAAATTAAATTTTTATGTCCCAATCATAAAGAATAAGTTTATTTTGACAAACATAGCTTATAAATTTGTCAAAAGATATATTTATAAATGGTTTTCCATCAAAAGCCAGTAAAATAATCTTTTAAAATTATTAGTGTATTCCATGCTTAAGATTGGATTTATTGTCATTTTAAGCCTCTAAATCACTATATAATTCATTAATATACATAGATAAAAATATCTATTACTCATTACTTACTTGGGATGTTACATCCTTCCCCCCTTTTGAAAATTGCATCCCCGCAATTTATTTACTTATCGAATAAATGTGGGTACTTATCCCTCATTGCATTTTCAGATTCCCATGTTGCCTCTTCCATAATGTGGTTTTTACAAAAAACCTTTACCTGATTAATCACCTTATTCCGTAACACTTGCTCCATGTGGTCAAGAATCTGGACCGGTTGTTCCTCATAAGATAGGTTCTCTTCCAGCTGAACTACCTCTGGACTCAAAACATGAGATGGATCTGGAATATACATTCTCAACATCGAAACGTGAAAAACATTGTGTACCTGAGATAAACTCGGAGGTAAAGCCACCCGGTATGCAACTGATCCAACTCCCTCCAGAATTTCATATGGTCCAATAAACCTTGGACTCATCTTTCCTTTCTTACCAAGTTGCATCACACTTTTCCATGGTGAGACTTTGAGAAAGACATGATCACCTACCTCAAAAGTTAGATCCTTCCTCCTGTTGTCTGCATAACTCTTCTGCCTACTCTGAGCTATTCTCATGTGTTTCTAAATCAGATGAACTTTTTCTACCATCTCTTCTACCAATTCTGGTCCCATCAACTTCCTTTCACCCACTTCATCCCAAAAAGCTAGAGTTTGACACTGCTTCCCATATAACGCCTCAAATGGTGCCATCTGTATACTGGAATGAAAACTGTTATTATAAAAAAAACTCAACCAAAGAAAGATGTTGGTCCCAAAATCCCTGATAATCCATCGAACAAGATCGTAGCATATCCTCCACGGTCTGAATTGTTCGTTCTGACTACCCATCTGATTGAGAATGAAATGTTGTACTAAAATTTAATTTAGTACCCAACGACTTCTGAAGGCCTTTCCAAAAGTTAGAAGTGAACCTGTGATCACAATCAGATACAATGGAGAGGGGAACTCCATGTAACCTGAATATCTCTTTATGATACAAACGGGAAAGTTGATCTAGGGAAAAAGTATCTTGTATAGCAAGGAAATGAGAAGATTTAGTCAAGAGATCAACAATAACCCAGATTGCATTATTACCTCGAGATGTCTTCGGTAATCCCACAACAAAGTCCATGGATATATTCTACCATTTCCACTCTGGAACTGGTAAAGGATGAAGAATCCCTTTTGGTAACTGCCACTCTACTTTAACATATTGACATGTCAAACACTTCACAGTAAAATCAGCAATATCTCTTTTCATTCCATCCCACCAGTAATACTCCCGCAGATCTCTGTACATCTTAGTACTGCCAGGATGAACTGAAAACGGAGAACTATGACCTTCACATAACAACTCTTTCCTCAAATGTGAATCACAATGCACACACAATCTCTTCCCAAACCTCAAAACGCAATCATTATCAATGTTGAATTCAGGCAACTTTCCTTTCTGAATGAGCTCTACCTTTTTCTGCAACTCACTGTCTTGCTTCTGTGCTTGCTTGATTCTATCTGATAGAGATGATCTCACTGATACCTGAAACAAAGCAGAAGAACATCCTACACCAACAACTTCTATGACAAAGTTCATCAAATCCTTAACCAAAGGATCATATTCAAAACACAACATTGTTAATGAAGCATTACATTTTCGACTCAACGCATCAGCCACTTTATTTGTTTTTTCCGGATGGTAATGAATTGTTCAATCATAATCCTTGATTAATTCCAGCCATATCCTCTATCTCATGTTTAACTATTTATGAGTGAATATATTCTTTAAACTTTTTTGATCAGTATATATTTCACACTTTACTCCATAAAAATGATGCCTCCAAATTTTTAAAGAAAAAACAATAGTAGATAATTCCAAATCATGTGCAGGGTAATTTACCTCATGAGTTTTCAACTTTCATGAAGCATAAGCAATTACCTGATCATTCTGCATTAGGACGCAACCAATTCTTTTCAATGAAGCATCACTGTATATAACAAACTCACCATTCCTGGAAGGTAGTTCCAAAACTGGAGCATTCACCAATCTTCTTTTCAATTCCTGAAAACAATCATCACATTCTTTTGTCCAGATAAACTTAACACCCTTCTGAGTTAGCATAGTCATTGGGATAGATAACCGTGAAAAATTTCTAACAAACCTTCAGTAATATCCTGTCAAACCAAGGAAGCTAAGAATCATAGTTACATTTGTGGGTCTTGGCCAGTCTTCCACAACTTTTGTTTTTGCAGGATCAATAGTTATCCCATCTTTGGAAACAATGTGACCAAGGAATGAAATTTGTTGCAACCAAAACTCACACTTGCTGAATTTCCCATACAATTTCATTTCTTTTAAGGTTTTCAAAATAACCCTTAAATGTATTTCATGCTCTTCTTTACTTTTAAAAAACACCAAAATATCATCAATGAAAACCACCACAATCTTATCCATGAACTCATGGAAATTTCTATTCATTAAGTCCATGAATAAATCAGGTTCATTGGTTATCCCAAAAGGCATTTCTAAAAATTCATAATGGCCATATCTTGTACGGAACGCGATCTTCGGAACATCTTCTTCCTTTACCTTCAGCTGATGGTACCCTAATCTCAAGTCAATCTTTGAAAATTACTGAGCTCCCTGGAGCTGATCAAACAAATCATCGATATAAGGCAAAGGATATTTGTTCTTAACAGTGATGTTATTCAAGGCTCTATAATCAATGCAAATCCTCATTGAAACATCTTTCTCTTTAACAAATAAAACAGGAGCACCCCATGGTGATGTGATAGGTCGAATGAAACCTTTCTCTAATAAATCTTGCAATTGCTCCTTCAAATCTAAAAGTTCAATTTGAGCCATTTGATAAGGGGGTTTTGAAATTATCATAGCATCAAGAACTAAGTCAACAGTAAACTCAACTTCCCAATCCGGTATTATTCCAAGCAACTCATCAGGAAAAACATTAGGATACTCATTTACCACTGGCACATCATTAATCTGAACAGTTCCTTTATTTTCAACGATGTCTCTAAGGTAACATTCATTTTCATCTTTTACAAGTTTCATGGCCTCTTGATAAGTTATCAATAGTAAGGGTTCATTCTTGTACACAAACTGAAAGTCTTTCTGATAAGAAACTTCTTTAGATCTATAGTCAATCTTAGCATGGTAAATAGAGAGCCAATACATACCCAGGATAACATCAAACTCTACTAGAGGTAGAACAATAAGGTTTTCAAGTAGGTTATTTCCACCTATAAGGATAGGAAGATTCTTATAAATTCTTTTTGCCTCAACATTTCCCCCAGGTGTTTTTACCAAAAGTTCAGGAGTCATTTCTTGAGATGGTATTCCCATTTTACTAGAAAAGGTTTTAGATATGAAAGAATGTGTAGACCCCGAATCAAACAACACACTGGAATAATCTGAAAAAACAAACAAAGTACCTAATACAAATTCATTTGATGGCCTGACATCTGCTGATGTAGTTGCGAAGGATTTCACCACCCCTTTCTGCTTGTAGTCTAACTGTTTCCCATCACTCAAGCTCTTTGTCGGACACTCGTTTGTATAGTGACCCATCTAATTTCACTTAAAACATTTCACTAACTGTAAATCAAATTTGGTCTTACCTTCACCTTGATCTTTTTCAGTGCAATCACGAGCCTCATGTCCCATATTACCACATTGGTAGCACATTTCAGAATTCAGAAGACATTTCCCAGCATGTCTTTTGCCACATTTATCACAAACTGGAATCATAGATTTCCTACCATCAGATGTTTTTGAAGAACTCTTCCCTTTCTCCTGCCACCTTGGTCTCTTCTTCTGCTGGTTGTTATAGAATAGTTGATCATCGGAAAACTCTATTTCCACCTTCTCAGCACATCGAACAAGCTTTTCATAACTTTTAAACTCACGAGAAGCTAATGCCCTTCGATATTTTGGCTTTAATCTTGAGTAAAAACGATTGATTTTACTATCAAGGTCTCGGATAAAATTTGGATCATACCTTTCCAATCGAGTGAACCTTTCTTCATAGGCAGCCACTAAGTCTTCCTCTTGCCTCAATTCCAAGAATTTTTTTCCATCCTAACTCGAACAGCCTTAGGAAAATACTTCTCAAGAAACATACCTTTGAATTCATCCCAGTCAAGAGCATCAATCTCATCAGCGTCGCTGATATTTTTAACCATCGACCACCACTAATCTGCTTCACCCTCCAAACGGTAAATAGCAAGACTAACCTTTTGATTGTCTGAACACCACATGACATTGAAAATCTTCTCCAGTGCTTTAATCCAGAATTCAGCTAGCACAGGGTCAGATGATCCTCTGAATGATGGGTGATGTTGCCTCATGAAATGTTCCACCACTAACATGTTCCTCTGCGGTTGATCTGGCTGATCTCGTGTATGGATACCACCACCATTTATCGCTTGATTCAACTGTGCCATTACTGCAACAAACAGTTCAGTTCCAATTCCGACCATCTCAGGATGCTGATTCGGAAGGTTATTTTCTTCGGCATGCCTTCCTAGCACTGCTTCCCTATTTCTTATGCGGAAATCCATTCTGAACAAACATGTCTTAGATGAAGCAACATGGTAATCTTCAAATACTATATCACTTCAATTTGACCATAAATTTTTTTTGGATAATCATTTAATAGAATTCTCACTCCTAAAGTTATCTAAACTGACCTCTGATACCAACTATAAGGCCCCAACCTTAAACCTTACTTAATCTTGAGTTATTACAAGATTACACATTGAGGATCTTTTCGGGTTTAGAGTTTTAGAGAATTAGATCATAAAACTTGCATTACATTCCACATATAAATAAAGTGGTTACATAAAGATAGTATTCTTCTTTTCCATCAATGGAAACATATTTAAAATAAAACATGGATTCTTTCTTGACACTTCCTTGCCACTATCATCATATCATGTACCTTTCCCTTGACCTGTGAAAAACATTTCAAAAAAACTGGGGATGAGCATAAAAAGCTCAGTAAGGGATATAAAAATATGGAAAGGAAACATGGGTACATATATACATAAGAATGAAATCATAATTTACCAATAAAACATAATCACTTTAATATATCTCATAAAATCATGAATAAATCATAGAAATCATAAGTCATAAAGGAAACTTGAGGCATTCATAACATTCTTACGTAGGGAGTAACCCTCTTGGTTACGTTTGGAATACCCATCACAGTATATTACCTAAATCTCTTCTGGGAAACCTTAACGTTACACTCCTTCTCATTACCCAATGCATTATAGAGCAATATCGGGATCACCCGCCCTTAGTTTATCACGGAACCACCCGTCTTCATAATATTGCCCAAGTACCTCAACATAATCGTATCACATAAAACATGCATAAAGGAAACATAACATTTCCACCTTTCAATCAAAAGATATCAATACAACACATTGATATAAAAACATTATGAAAACCATTTTCAATACCAAAATAAATGAAAAGAAAAACATAGTATTTATTTTTCTTTTAAAAAATGTATGGCTTGTAGAGGAAGTCGAAAACTCAAATAATGGTCACGGTGGCGGAGAAGTCGTTGTCGCCGCATAAATATGAAAAAAACATTCCCTTTTGTCATTTAGTAAAAGCTTCGTATAAAAAATATTCCTTTTGAATAAACGTAAAAGTCAAAGGGGTTTATACACTGTATACAAGAAGGTTGTGTATAATACAAAATATGCCTCAATGAAAGCAGATTGAGACGAAGTCCCATACCTCGGGTCCGACTTGACTCGGTCGTTCTTTAATCTCCTGAATAATAAACCTGAGTTAATTTCTACTTGTTTAAGAACTTTTTTCAAGTTCATTATTCCTTTTATATCCCTTATTTCCATGTCATGAACACTATGTAATTAATTAAGTTAATAACGGTCATTTTAACGATCATTGGTACTTGAGTTAAAAATAAACCCTTTATAATTACAAGTTGTTCACGTATCCATTATATACAGAATGGTATTCATGATGTAGATATCATATATATCATATATATCCAGTACATTCTTGCATTTATATTATTATATAACATTTAGAGGTAAGAAATGAAATGCACCGTTCATGGAGACGGTAAGCCGTACGTACGCATGAACGCTACTTTCATTTCTATTTCGTATTTTTATAGAATAAAATCATAATGATATAAAGGAATATTTTAATTCCAGTATAATATCATATATAATATCATAGTTCCATCGTTTCGGGAGGTATAAATTCACCATCCACAGAAACAATATGTTCTTTAACCATTAGATGTAGGTTTCTGTAAGTTTGGTTAGAATAATTATTATAACAACATCCTAGTATATTGAACATACTGTAGTTTTTACAAAAGAAATTAATAAAAAGAGTTTATGGGGTTGGAGAAGAAAAATAAAACAAAAGGACTCAAGTGAAGGCATTACCTTAAAATCGGGTAACTCCGTTTGGTTTGAGCTCAAAGGCTTCCTTGGGAAGACTTATTACCAATGTGAGGATTCAATGAGTAATAGAGGGATGTGGAGAGACAAAATGGGTAGGGGTTGGCCGAGACAAAGGCATTGGGAGTGTGGGTAAGGAGGTAGATGTGGGGGCCTTTTATAAGAGGAGAGGAGGGGCACTCTTGGAAAGTAAAGAAATGTTACTTTAGTTTCAAATGGGTTTAGGAAATTAAAGGTCCAACATTGATATAATTCGAGTCTAAGGAGATAAGGGTTCTAAATCCACCCATACAATTGGTTTTTTCCATGTGTAGGTCTTCGATTTTACAATATCTTTCAATTTTATTTAAATCGTTAAATAATGAGGTTATCGCTGCATCATCATGATGTCATAAATAATTTAATTTATATAATGTCTAAAAATTATAAAATAGATACTATGATGTAGGAAATATTATTATCTTTTTAATGAATATTTATAGTAAAAAATCCTACTTGTATAACCCCATGTAAAAATTGTTTTAGTAAAACACCTCATGTGTGTGTCATTTTTACTTTAACATTAAATAAAAAGTTATTTCTGTCATTTTCAAACCAAAGTGGCTCCATGGGGTCCCCAAGATGACCCATAGATTTTCTTGGTCGGCAATGACACATCCAATAAGGGTAGGACATGTTTCATGGTATTTTCATTTTATTATAATATCATTTTTCCTTAAATTGCACTAATTACCTCTAATCGCGATTAAGAACATAATAGTTACGATTCACCAAGAAAATATTTTATTCTCATTGAACCAAATTTTACTTCTTAATAACAACCATGTATGTTGGATTATTTAAATTCAAAACCCATAAGTGGTAAAATTTCATTTAAACCAAAAATCAGTTTTTATAAGTACCACTTAGTGGTTTCACTATTCATCAAAAATTGATGTTTTTCAGAAAAATATCAAAACTTCACCCTAAGCTATATTTGATAATCCAAATTCAAAAATGAAGTCCATTTTAAAAAATTCACAACATATAAGTTGCATTAATTAATTTAATAATAAATTCCCACTGTCAGAGCAAATAGCTTGTTTTTATGAAACAATAATTATCAAAAGATTGACACTAGTTTACGACCGATTTCAAAGTGAAATTAATTCCAACGCCCACTATTGGATTTGATGGTAAAAATATATTCTAATTTCACTTTAAAACCAATTCAAAAGATAATCTATTCATATAAATAAATTAGATTAAAAAGCAGTTTTGATCTAAAATGCAGTATTTTTCACTATTCATAAAAAAATGAACATTGTCTGAAAAATACCAAAAATTCACACAAAGTAAATTTTGATGTCCCAATAATAAAGAATAAGTTTATTTTGACAAACATAGATTATAAAATTGTCAAAATATAGATTTATAAATGGTTTTCCATCAAAAGGCAGTAAAATAATCTTTTAAAAATATTAGTGTATTCCATGCTTAAGATTGGATTTATTTTCATTTTAATCCTCTAAAACACTATCAAATTCATTAATAAGCATAGATAAAAATATCTATTACCCATTACTTACTTGGGATGTTACAACCTGGGGTGGGCCCCACGTGTCTGTGGGGCAACTGCTGGTACCTGTTGGGCTAGGACCCGACGACCATGTTAAGGGTGGGGTTACTGTGTTGTCACCGGGACCCGGTTTTCACATTTGGTATCAGAGGTGGTACCCAACCTTATGTGCGGTGCACTGCCAAGTTTGAGATTTAGGGCCCACAACGAGGGTGTTGTGCTCTAAAGCGGGGGTGATTGTAACACCCCCAAATGATAAAGGGTTAAATGACTAAATGATATGACTCATTACAACAAGGTGTACCTTTCTTTTTGGGAACCTGTCTGATTAGAACTCCACAGTTAAGCGTGCTTGGCCTAGAGTAGTGATCAGGATGTGTGACCTCTTCGAAAGTTTCTCAGGGTGTGTGTGAGTGAGAACAAAACACACTGGAAAGGACATGTGTTGGCCTGTGGCGACTATCATTAGTCAGATAACCCATTCAAGCACATGGGTGGACCCTGGGGTGGGCCCCACATGTCTTCGGGGCAAATGGTGGTACCTGGAGGGCCAGGACCCGACGACCATGTTAATGGTGGGGTGGCTGTGCTGTCACCGGCACCCGGTTGTCACATTAAAAAAAATATTTTTATATACGAAATAATATCATAGATATAATTATTATGTAGTTGTTATTAATATTGTCATTATTTAAAAGAAAATGAATAAATTAAATTGAAAAGAGTTTTACAAAATGTATAATAATAATAATAACAATTTTTTAAAATATTATTATTATTATTATTATTGGATGATTATTATTATTATTATTAGTCAGATTATTATTATTATTTTCCATTATCTATTCACTCTTCTATTTATTTTATTTTATCTTTTTATCTTTCCTTCTTCTTTACTTTTTTTTTCTACGCGGATGTTCCCCCTACCTCTTCTTCTCCCGCGCGACCCGCTCCCTGCTGCACTTCTCCCCAGCCGGCCCTCCTGCTTCTTTCGCACAACAGATCCTAGTAGTCGGACACAACAGCCTTGTATGGCGCCTCCTATTGCCGACTCCCCCTATCCGCTGAGCCCTGCGCTCCTGCAGTGCCAGCCAGCGCGATGCCCCGCTCCGGTGCTCTCCCTACTGAGACCGCGCCTCAGCTGCCTGCACCCCCACCTAGTTCTCCTTCTCGAGCAGCCGACTCCCCTGCCTCTATTCTTCTTCTTCTTCTTTTTTTCTTCTCTTCTCCATGCCTGCAGCTTCCCTGCTCCGCCAGTCGTGGTCCCCTCCTGTCCGGCCTCCTGCAGTAGCACTCCACCTGCCAGGCCTCCTCCCCTCATGCATCACCTGGTCAGTGCCTCCCTGCACTCCCTTCGGCCTGGACGCCGCCACCAGCCCCGCCTTCTCGGCCGACCCAGTCTACCCTCTGCCAGCCTCACTGCCCCGCTCATCTGACAGTGGACCAGTTCGGCTCCCACTTGCTGTGGCCCGGCCTCACCTAAGCCCTCCACCAGGCCTCCTCCCATCATACAGCCCTAGCAGTCCACCTCTCCTGCTACCCGACGTCGCCTCAGCCGACTCCCTCCTCCAGCCGGAGCACCTTCTATAGCGCCTCGCCTCGCTCCTTCCAAGGTCCGTATTCCCTCTCACTCTCCCTTCTGCACCCCTTCCAGCACACAGCCCCACTATTTTTTTTTTCTATTCGTCACGCCCTCTAGTGGTCTTTTTCTAGTCGCAACCCCCCGTACACATACCCCTTTTTTATGCCCGTTTGATATTTATATTTAATATACATATATATATATATGCCTTGGGTTGATTTGAGTTTTTATTAATTAATTTTTATTTGGGTCAGCTTGATGTTCTAGGACTCGCGCAAGATGTTTCTGAGTGAGCGTCATCGCCACCCTTTGTTTCTGAGGTTGTGTCGCCGTCGCTCCTGTTTCCGAGTGAGCGTCGTCATGGTGCCTGGTTTTTGAGATTGCGTCGTCTTCGTGCCTTGTTCTTGAGGTAGGTCCTCCACTGTACTTACCTTTAAATTTAGAATTTATTAATTTCTTGATGTTTTATTAATTTTAATAAATAGAAAATAATATAAGATAATTAATTTTTAAATGATTATTTGTTTTTAAAAAGATCCATTTATTTTATACTGAACTATTGAAATATTTTCTTGGCGAGCAGACACCCAGTAGAGAAAGAATTCCAGTTTGGCCATTAAACATAATTTAGAAAATTTAAATGTGGTTATGGTTTTAAATATAAATGATTTCTTCTGAAAAAGTGTTTCAGGTTTTCTTGAGGAACGAGGTTTTTCTTTAAAATTGGTGAAGGCCCGTTTGGCACTTTAATAAAATAAATTATTTTGGAAAATGCACTCAGGGGTGACTTTTGGTTTGAGCTTATTATGTGAGCTTTATGTGATGTTTGTGCATCGTGACTGATTGATTTTCATTGTGGACACACCCCTTTTTATTACTTGTGATGACATGGGAACCTAGCATAGTGAGTGAATCTTCTGAGAACGATTACTGCAATAGTTTAGATTACGCACTGGCTAGTGGCCCCATAGCAGGGGAATACTGGGTTATTACTGCTATGGGGATTGGGCCCCTCGGTTTGGACATACAGGGCTATGCTGGGCGTTAGGGAGTTATGACATCATTGAGTTAGAGCATGATATCAGGATGAGTCAGATGTATAGTACGTTCTGGATTTTTCACGATCTCATAGGTTAGGCCCTTGTTTCCTTTAGTGTGTATTTTTGTGTGGTGGATGATCGAAAGGTATAGTTCGGTTGCTGGCCTATGTGAGCCACTTTTCCCTTTTCCCTTGGTGTGTGTTGTGTGCTATGTGTGATTTTCCATTGGTTAATAACTGAATTCTAGATTTCTAAATTGTTCGTAGAAAAATGTTTTAAAAATGAAATGTATCTATTCCTTTCAAACATTAAACTTGTTTTTAAATAAAAAAGGCCAAGGGACTGATACTTATTTTAGAAATTAAATTTCATGTGTGTGAAAACCAATATTTTTGTATATTTAGTTCAAACCTGTAATTGGTAAATTTCATTATTTAAAGGTAGTGCATTGGGAATAGATATTGGGCTAGCCTACTGAGTTTTAATACTCACGCCTATAGTTATTTTCTGTTTTTATTGTTTGTACAGGTTACAGCCTTGGTGCGTTCGCCTAGGGTGAGGTTTGGTCGTGAATTGGAGAGTGACCCGCGAGGTCACACAGAGATAGTGGTTGTCTCTTTCGGTTAGTTTTATTTTATTTTGTTCTTGTTAGTTACTTTACTTTTTTTATTTATTTTGCGCTGCTCTTTTTATTTTCTGCTGCTTTAATTATTTATTTATCTTTGGGTGAAATCATTCCAACTTGCTCTCTGTTGATTCCTTGGAGATTGTCTCCAGCCCTGGAGGATCGGGAACGCCTCTCGGGTAATGTCACGGACCGGCTCGGGTGACCAGTTCAGGGTTGACCCGGGTTGGTTCGTGACACTTGAGAATTTAACAATGGAGTGGTTATGTGTATAAAAATTATATCCAAAGAAAGCAGAGTAGAGATTATGACATAATCAAATTAATAGTGATTCCACACATAATCTTGGAGTAAAATAATCGATTAAGTATGCGTAAAGCCAAGTGAGTGGAAATTGAAATTTCAAATTCCCTTATCGATTTGATATCTTATGAAACATGCACTGATGAAAGAAGGATAAAACAATGATGATGCAAATGTCCATAAATTGAAGTATATTACACAATTAATACAATCATGGGTAGTACACACACCACATGCAATAAATAATTGGTGGACAAAGGAAATCTCACGGAATTTAAAGTGAGATAAGAAACCCCTTACCTTGAACTTTTCCTTGGTTAGGGTTAGGTTAACCTCCTTTATAATTATGAAATAATTGTTATTTAATTATACAAGAATCATATACATTAATATGATATCATATATGATCTTTTAACATTTCTTTGTTAATAATATCTTAATATTATTGTCGTTTCGGGTGTTAACTTACTCATTTTCTTTTATATGTTTTGTTATGTAAGCCATGTTTGTTATGGATACATTGTTTCTTATTCATATCCAGAATGATATTAAGTCCTTAAACATTATTATTAATCTTTAAATGAGAATTACACTTGAATGGATACGATGGAGAATGAATCTCATCGCGTTCGTGGAGACGGTAGTCCGTACGTACGCACGAGGGACAATATCATTATTTAGATGTTAAAATAATATATAATTGGATGGTATATCATATAGACAAGATAATTATCATGTTATATTTATTATTTAAATTAATTAAACATCATTATTATACCCATCCATATAATAATTTATTGAATGACAATTACACCACGACGTGGAGACGGTAAGACGTACGTACACAAGTATGGTGACATGCCATTCAAAGGATGGATAGAATACTGAATATGGTTGTACCATGTTTATAATAACATCATAGTATATAGAAGATATTGGAGTTATTATTTTAGAGTTGAAATAATAATGAAATAAGAAGTTTAAGAAGAAAGGAACTTTAAAGAGGTTTGTGGAAACATTACCTCTTCTTCAGGTTCTTTCTTTTAATTTGATCAAAAGGGCTACATAGGTTGTCTTTATGATCATAATAAGTCCTCTAGGATGTAGTGAGGGACGTTTAGAGAGTATTTGGGCTGGGTTTGGCCGAGCCAAATGGCTTTGAATGTGTGAATTAGTGAGAAGGGAGAGTGCCCTTTTATAAGAGGGGTGAGGGGAACCTTTGGAGAAGCTAAAAATATTATTTTATAATAAATTCATATTCGGTTTCTAATGGCTCCAAAGTGGTCTATTGATAGATTAAGGTGGGTATGGGTCGAAAACCACTCAACCAATATAATTTAGATAGGTTTGGGTTATTATATTAACCTTATCTTTAAGTTTTAACTCTTAGTTAATTTGATTCACTTTTACAATGTCTCTTTGTAATTTTATATTATATGGTTAATAAACTTACTATATACATATAATCGACCCCCAAGTGGTCCATTAATGATACACCTATCATGAAATAAGTCTCTTGGCCGAACATTATATTTTTAGGAATTGAATAAAAATTAATAATATAATATTTGTTTTAAAAACTCCTTTATGTCAATTTTGACACTACTGGGTATTTTGTTTTTGATAAATTCATAACAGAATTATTACTTAAAAAAATTTATATAATCAATACTAATATGTCATAGTAACCTATAAAACTAGTGAAATTCATAAAAAGTCTCAAATTACATTTATTTTGATATTTATAATATCAATTATTTTAATATTTCATTAATTAGGAAATTATTGCATCACCACTGTATCATAAATAATTAAAATTATTTAATGCCTAAAAATTATAAATAAAATACCATATTGTAGAAAATTTCTTTATCTTTCTAATTAATATTTACAATCGAATTTAACTCAGGTATAACCCTATATTAAAAATGATTTAGTAAATAAACTTTGATTTTAACTCTTTTAACTCTTCTTTGAATTAAATAATAATAAATGTCCTAATTTAATACAAGTGGACCTAAATGATAATATTGTACTCCTAAGGTTGTTTTTGGTCGAGATACACTAGTCCAACAGAATTAGAACATGTGTTAGGGTAATATTAATATAATTTTTACCCTTATTAACCCTATTTACTTTTAACCGTGGTAAATAAAAGTAAAAAGTTACTATTCACCAAAAATTATTTTCATCTCATTGAACCAAATTTTACTCATTGTTATTAACCGTGTTTCTAGGATTTTTTAAATTCCACTCACAGTATCGGTAAAATTATGTTTTATGAAAAAATCAGTTTTTTAACTACCACTTAGTGGTTTCACTATTCATCAAAAAATGAATGTTTCCCGAAAAATACCAAAAATTAGGCCTATGCTATATTTGATATTATGAATTAAAAAATGATTTCTATTTTACAAAATTCAAAACATATCAGTTGCATTAATTAATTTAGAAATTAATTCATGTAGTCAAGACAAATAACGTGTTTTTATGGGATAATAATTATCAAAAGATTGACACTTGTTTATGTCTGGTTTAAATGTGAAATTACATCTAATGAACAAAATTGTATTAAATGGTAAAAATATATTCTAAATATACTTTAAAACAACTCAAATTAATAATTCATCACTATTAATTATTTCGATTAAAAAAGTTGTTTTTAATTAATATTTTGTAATTTTCACTATTCATCAAAATATTAAAGTTATCCGAAAAGTACCAAATATCACCCTAATCTAATTTCGATATTATGAATCCAAAAATGACTTCCATTTAGAATGATAAAATTTCTAAAATTTTAAAAAGTGGGTATTACTATAAAGGCTAGTTTGATTGGTTGTGGTGTGTTAGAATCTCGATGTTGCGTACAATGCACGTCATTGCATTATTCTAAGGGAAACGTACCATGGAAGCTTGGGGTATTACATTCTCCCCTCCTTCAATAAATTTCACCCTCGCAATTTTTAAAATTGGTCTTGGGAATGTAATGGAAATCCCCACATCGGAAAAAGAGTCAATAAAACTATCACTTTAAAAGAAATGAAGATAGGTATAAAGGTCACCCAAGATAACCCATACTAGGATTCCATGTAGGAAAACATGGATATGGATGATAAACTAAGTGTTATGTTCTGATGGAGAGGGAAATAAAACATGAGTAGGAGAAAGTTAACAATAAGAAAATCACAAAATTGTGTTGGGACAAACGGTCCTTAGTCTCCTAGTAGGACAAGTAAACCGACAACATTTTTTGTTTTAAGTTACATTACATAAGGATGAGGAATTCATTTATGATATTGACTAAGAACATAAATAGATATAAATACTTTTTAAGTAGAGTTTAATTCTTTAATAAATTGTTACCACTAACTCATTTTTTCTGAACAATGAGTATTCAAGAAGACTTGGTCACAATGGAAGAGCTAGAATAAACTTCTATAGAAATACATGATCCACGTAGGATAAACTATATATTTACATTGTCTTTAGAGATTAATCAAAACCAAAATTGTTAGTATAATATCTGATGATCCCCCAAATGGATATTCCATTAGAGAAAAAAACACTAATTATAATTTTTAAAATTAAACCATCAATACCCCAAAGTTAAATAAATACCATTCAATAATCAATTGTCCTTAAAATCCTTCAATATAACCGAAACTAGTATTGAAACCCAAAAATTATATGAATGTAATCTTACACGTTAAATTGTATCTCCAAATGACATTAATTACTCTTAAAGTCACATACATAAAGGTAATTAACCTAATCATTTCCATAAATAACCCCAATCACTATAAATCCACAATAAAAACATAGATAAAAATCCACCATTACTCCTCAAATGAAATCCCATATTATTCTATTTTCCATGGTCATATAGTGTTCAAAACAATGCGAACTACTTCCAAAATAACATTTATCACTTAATCACCAAATCATTTTCCAATACTAAGGGTATTTATTTGATAAGACATAAGATCCCAAATCAAATTATTATTGATCAATAAAACCATTTAACTAAAAATAATAGTCACACTAAGAAGGGACTTCACGTTGTCCAGTGGTGAGTGATAAATCCCAATCACACATTGGTTGTGGGTTCGATTCCCACAGCTTTGTCTGACACGACGGGTTGTCACACGGTCTGCGTGTTGTCCTTTTTCAAAAACTATATTTTATAACATTACCAAAATGAGATAAATTCCTCAAAATAATGATAACATAATTTTAACCAGAAATTTTATCTCATACCTTGCATTTTCATACCAAAATATAGTAACATGTAATTTCTTCAAACCTAATGATCATATAAAACCAAATGATTATTTATAACTATATCCACAAGGGAAAAGATAAGAATTCCACAAATATCATTCTCACATGGAAAACTACAGGGTTACAAATATAAGTGAAAATTATTACAAAGTAATCCCATCAATAAGGAGAACTAATACTTTTAAACATTTATCCAACCATTTATTTCTACAGAGCATCTTCTTTGAACAAGAAAATATTCTATAGAATATGGAATTCACTCAAGTAATGGTCAGGTCCCCTAAATTTATGGCAAATGACTGTAAATGGATTCTTGGGACCATTTTTATTTTCTTCCATAGTACTCTTCATTTTTCTTCATCAATTCTTCACTTTATGTCCTTCTATCCTGCACATAAAGCATTTCCTTGTTCTGTTGAGACACTTTCCTAGGTGTCTCCATCCACATTTCTGGCAATATGGAAATTCAGGATTCCTTTCCCCATGGTCTCCACTGCTGGAACTCTTATCATTCATCACCTTTCTCTTCTTTGTTGAGTCCGGTATTTGGTTAATATAAATATTGTTGATCATATTTTTGAAAATTTTATTTAGAATAAAGATGATAACTTTTACGCCTTTCAACATTCCATATTTTTGCTCATTTCCACCACTGTTCCCACCCTGTACAACATTCTCAAAGTCACTATGACTTCCTAGGAATCCATCCATTGACTAAAACCAGAAAGCATTGTGTGAGTAATTGTAGTCATAAAATCATTTAGAGAATATCATGTCACCATATTCTTAATTTTAAACACATTAGGATTAACCAATGTCATTTACTCTCATCTTATATATAATATTTCAAATCGGTTTGTAATGAAAATGAAAATTATCCTAAGAATATCACCCGGGAGTGTCATAACCAAGAGTGCAGCAAGGCCCGTTGTCGTGGACCAGTTCCCATTTGAGTATAGCTCAAAGCGGCGTTTTCGAGTTTTACCCCTAGGTACATTTGTTCCAGAGCCGCATGTACCTATTCATATCTAGACATGGATGTATTTCTCGGAAAACTCACAAAATCTCTACAATACCAAAATTCTAGTATGTTCTTCTATACTAATCCTCAAAGTTCATCTTAGGTCTACATGCTCTAATCAAAGTTTATCTAAATCTAGCTTCCAAGAATTGTACTAAACTTCCTCTGATACCAACTGTAATGCCCCGACCCTAGATACCCAGAGTCAGTGCATTATTACATAACATTGTCGTGATCACAAGAAAGATCAAGTCTCAAAAGACCAATTAGTTTAGTAGCCTTGGAAACACTAGATATATTCCTAAGTCTTACATTACATCATAAGGTAAAAAAACTACAACAAAATCTTGTCTTCATATCCCCTCATACTATCCCTTCAGGTCATTCATAAATTACTTCTTCACATCCTAGGAAAAATAAAACATTGAAAATGGTGATATTAGATGGTTAGTAAGGATAACAATATATCAGATGCTTTCATAGATAAGCACAATAACTTAAGGCAATGTAGGACTAAAAAAAATCCTTTTAAACTTGAACTTCAGAATAATATGGAAATGATAAAATTAAATAATGTAATTTACTTACTCATATGGATATCTTACTAGTCGAATAATCACATGAAATATCAATAACCAGTTTCATAAATATGGAATTCATAATTCAAGACTATCATAACCACGTAGCCAAGGCCTCGTGCCAAGACTACAAATAAGATTTTTTCAAGGCCTCGTGCCAAGACACTAGTTTGTCTCATAAGTCCTATCGATGCATC
Organism: Viscum album; assembly: GCA_963277665.1. Taxonomy (NCBI): domain Eukaryota; kingdom Viridiplantae; phylum Streptophyta; class Magnoliopsida; order Santalales; family Viscaceae; genus Viscum; species Viscum album. Next base: position 615,080,640 of record OY728162.1, read on the forward strand.
GAGGAGCTATAGCGGGCTCCACCCATCACTTAATAAATCCAATACATTCCACATATGAATAGTTTGATATATAACATAAACATTCGTATTAAAACAAGTATAAGAAATGTCAATACTTAATCCACAAACCATGAATGGTATAAAAATTGCACATCCACAGTCAAACATAACTCATTGGATACAATATAGAAGATTGTATTGTATCAGATTAATCTCAATCATGAATAATAAAGGATATTGACATAGATTAAAATAATCATCAAAAGTATTAGAGAGAAATATCTCCCTTTTTCAGAAAATCATTTAAAAGTCACACTATTTGTCAAAAAGCCATTTAAAAATAGATTTTTTAATCAAAGTGTCCCATACCAATTTGAATCTTTTAATTTTAATTTTAATTTTAAATCTTTAATGTCCATATAAATATGCCCTTAAAACCATTTTTAAAACATGGACATTAATGAGAAAGAGTTAGATGAATAATTCTTTAAAACATTTAAAAATGGTATTTTAGTTAGAGTTTCTAACCAAAAGAGAGACACTTGAATAAAAATAACTGAGGTAATAAAAACATTTTAATATCATGATAGTAACGGGATTCCTGATATACTATGTAAAAGTACATCATATACACCACATAAAAGTGATTTGGTGTATAAAAACAAAGAAGTCTCAATGGAATGTAAATTGAGATGAAATCTTTCATAAAGTCCATATCCTCAGGTTAAGGTTAAATCATCAAAATAATTATGTGTGACAAATATATATACACTAAATATTATTGGATATTCAGTGTAAAACAATCAAAGGACATTCACACATTTTCTTGTAAAAACAACACCAATGAATTTGATGTTTATCTCAACAAATCGAGATTGAGTAAAAATTACTCTTATCAAGTTCATACTGATGACATGAGAATTTATCAATGGAGTTATTATGTGTATAAAAATTATATCCACATAATGGGGAGTGGAAATGATGACATAATCAAATGAATAGTGATTCGACAAATAATCTTGGAGTAAAATAATCAATGAAGTATGCGTAAATCCGAATGAGTGGAAATTGAAATTTCAAATTCCCATATCCATTTGGTAACTTATGAAACATGCACCCATGAAAGAAGGATAATACAATGATGAAAAAAATATCAATAAATTAAAGTATATTATACAATTAATACAATCATGGGTAGTATACACACCACAGGCAATAAATAAGTGGTGATCAATGGAAATATCACGGAATTAAAAGTGAGATAAGAAACCCCTTACCTTGTACATTTACTTGGTTGGGGGTACTTTAACCTCTTATATAATGGTTAAATAATTGTTACTAAATTATAAAATAATAATATACATTAATATTATATCATATATTATCTTTTAACATTCCTTTGTTAATAATATCTTAATATTATTGTCGTTTCAGGTGTTAACTTACTCATTTTCTTTTATATGTTTTGTTATCTAAGCCATGTTTGTTATGGATTGGTGGTATAAAATTAATATCCAGAATGATATTATATCCTTAAACATTATTATTAATCTTTAAAAGAGAATTAGACTTGAATGGATACGATGGATAATGAATCTCATCACGTTCGTGGAGACGGTAGTCCATACGTACGCATGAGCGACATTATCATTATTTTGATGTTAAAATAATATATAATTGGATGGTATATCATATAGAAAGAATAATTGTCATGTTTTATTTATTATTTACATGAATTAAACATCATTATTATACCCATCGAAATAATAATTTGTTGAATGACAATTACACCACGACGTGGAGGCGGTAAGTCATATGTACGCACGTATGGTGACATGCCATTAAAAGACGGATAGAATACTAAATATGGTTGTACCATATTTATAATAACATCGCATTATATAGAAGATACTGGAGTTATTATTTTATAATATAAATAACAATGGAATAAGAAGTTGAAAAGAAAGGAACTTTAAAGAGGTTGGTGAAAACACTAACTCTTCTTCGGGTTCTTCCTTTTGATTTGATCAAAAGGGAACCTTAGGTTGGTATTATGATCAAACTAAGGCCTCTATGCTGTATTGAGGGAAGTTGAGAGAGTATTTGAGCAGGTTTTGGCCTAGCCAAAAGGCTTTAATGTGTAAATTAGTGATAAGGGGAAGTTTCCTTTTATAAGAGGGGTGAGGGGCACCTTTGGAAAAGCTAAAAATATTATTTTATAATAAATTAATATTCAGTTTATAATGTCTCCAAAGTGGATTATTTAAAGGATAAGGTGGGGATGGGTCGAAAACCACTCAACCAATAGAATTTAGACATGTTTGGGTTATTATATTAACCTTATCTTTAAGTATTAAATCTTAGTTAATTTGTTTCACTTTTACAATGTCTCTTTGTATTTTTATATTATATGATAAATAAACATATTATATACATACAAGAGACCCCCTAGTGGTCCAATAATGATACACCTATCATTATATAAGTATCTTGGACGAACCATAGATTTTTATGAATTTATTAAAAATTAATAATATAATATTTGTTTTAAAAAATCCTTTATGTCAATTTTGAAACTATTGGGTATTTTGTTTTTGAAAAATTCATAAAAGCATTATTACTTCGAAACAAATTTATTTAATCAATAATAATATGTCATATTAACCTATAAAATTATTGGAATTCATAAAAAGCCTCAAATTAAATTTATTTGGATATTTATAATATCAATTATTTTAATATTTCATTAATTAGGTAATTATTACATCACCATTGTATCATAAATAAATTAAATTACTTAATGTCTAAAAATTATAAATAAAATACCATTATTTATGAAATAGTTTTATCCTTCTATAGAATATTTACAATCGAATTGTTCTTATGTATAACCCTATATTAAAAATGTTTTTGTAAATAAACATTGATTTTAACTCTTTTAACTCTTCTTTGAATTAAATAATAATAAATGTCTTAATCTAATACAAGTGGACCTAAATGATAATATTTTACTCCTAAGGTTGTTTTTGGTCGAGATACACTTGTCAAAAATAATTAGGACATGTGTTAGGGTAATATTAATATAATTTTTACCCTTAATTACCCTATTTACTTTTAATTGTGGTAAATAAAAGTAAAAAGTTACAATTCACCAAAAATTATTTTCAGCTCATTGAACCACATTTTACTCTTTAATATTAAGTGTTTCTCTCGGATTTTTGAAATTCTACTCACAGAAGGAGTAAAATTATGTTTTATGAAAAAATCAGTTTTTTAACTACCACTAAGTGGTTTCACTATTCATCAAAAAAACGAATCTTTCCAGAAAAATAACAAAAATTAGACCTAATTCATATTTTCTATTATGAATTAAAAAATTATGTCTATTTTACCAAATTTATAACATATAAGTTGCATTAATTAATTTAAAAATTAATTCCCGTCGTCAAAACAAATAGCGTGTTTTTAAGAGATAATAACTATCAAAAGATTGACACTTGTTTATGTCTGGTTTAAATGTGAAATTATATCCAATGACCAAATATGTATTAAATTATGAAAATATATTTTAAATATACTTTAAAACCACTCAAATTAATAATTTATCACTATTAATTATTTTGATTAAAAAAGTTGTTTTTAATTAAAATTTAGAAATTTTCACTATTCATCAAAATATGAAAGTTATCCGAAAAGTACTAAAATTTCACGCTAATCTAATTTCGATATTAAGAATCCAAAAATGAAGTCCATTTCGAAAGATAAAATTTATAAAATTTCAAAAAGTAGGTATTACTATAACGGCTAGTTTGATTGGTTGTGGTGTGTTAGAATCTCGAAGTTGCGTACTATGCACACCATTGTATTATTCAAAGGGAAACGTACCGTGGAAGCTTGGGGTGTTACAACATGGTATCCTAATTTTGAAGAGGATATCTCCTTGAGGGAACCTACTGAAGTACAACAGACCCGAGCCACTTGAGCAGCAAACCAAGGGTGAAAATCAGACAATCGAGAATAGGTCATCAACCTCATTCTTGCTGAAGAGTACATTAATGGATGCAATGAGGAAACATATGATATGTCATATATTCCTTCTCAATATTATAAATACCCACATGTAAATAATGTGAAACATTAAGAGCATGATTGAAATCCCACTAATGTTAACCATACCCACCGTTAAATTAGGGAAACAAATTACAAGCAAATTAAAATTCGGGAAAATGCACTTGATGCCAATCAACATAATAGGACAACAATCGACTAAGAAAGGGTTCCAATTCATACATATGAACATCATTGAAATGATCCAAATATAATGAAGGGTAAAAAAATATATATCCCTTCCAATTAATATGAATCTCATCGGTAAACTATGATGGAACCCAATAGCGAGAGTAAAATTCCAATTGATGCAAATTGTGTCCATTATATTAATTGGGTGGAAAACTACTGGATGACCTAAACCCATACCAAAATATTTAAGGCCCAATAGTTGAAAATATTGAAAACCATATAAATTCAGATTCAAATTCCTAAAAATTATTATATTTCCATTCAGAAAAATATAATGGAAAAAGAATATTTTACTATTCTTTCTTGTGAATATGAAGTCCACTTGTCGAAAATGGTGCAACTAGAGAAGAAAAATGAATATTCATTATATATATTAGAGGAATGCCTATATATATGCACCCATATGGGATAATTGTTTTTACATTGAGAGAGAACATTGAGAACTAGATAAGGAAACTATACATACTCTGAAATCCAAATGGGAATATATTCCTATTTCAGTGAAAGACATCTCTTGACACATCCTAGCAATGATGGAGAATCATACATCAATTCCATATCATATCCATTAGAATTTTATATATGTAATCATGTGTGTGAAAATAAAAAATAAATTGGTTCCACAATACGGTATCCTCATGTTGGTGACACATCAACCAAGTAGGGTGGCCACCCCAGAACATACATGAAATCATTCTTTTATCCTGGATGGTCATAAACAACATTATGCAATAAATGGATATCCTGATAAGGAACAAATACCCATTCCAAAAGGGGGTAAATTCCACCATAGTGGCCACTCCACAGAAGTAATATATCCTAACCATACCTTAGGATGTTTTTTAAAATATATTGGAATCATCGTAGGAGTAATTCAAACATCCATCCTTTTATAAAGGTCATCACCCATAGCAAGTGGACCTAATTTCCCACATGAGAGATCTCAAAAATAAATCCATCCAGGGTAGCAGGAAATGGAATACAATACTCATGAATCAAATCTTTTGGATGTCTTATTTCTTGATAATATCATACACATCTAAGTGGTTTCTTAGGATCTTTCCAATACATTCCCAAATTATGAAGGTTGTAGTATAAGTTCTGAAGGACCTCCCCACAACAACATCTGATTTCTGCAAGAATTTACACCTCATTTTTTCACATACCCTGATGTTCCTCCCATTGGTATATGATTTAAAAATTATCTGTGAAGTCAGAAAATAATAATTGATCATATTACACTATGTGAATGTATTTACTATGAAGGTCCTTCCCACAGTGACTTATTAGAATAATAATAAGCACTCCCCTTACATTCATCAACCCAAAAGGTCCACTCTTGGGTATAAGATGAAATAGTTATCCTGGATGTTGGACAACAAAATATTATGTTATTATTTTGTATTTTAGAATAAAATATGATGGTAATCCACAGATTCAATGTCTATGTTTGTAGAAAGGACATCCCCTTGGTGAATAAAATATAAGAAGGATCTCATATGTTGAGGCAGTTGGAAGGATGGGGTCAAGCATGTCGGACACCCTGCCCACAACATGTGATATCCTTTCTCAACCAGAAGATGTTCTGAGGATATTTACATCTTTTTATCCAACTCCAAGAATACTCAATAGTCAAATAGACCACTACTAGCCTTATTACTTTTGGAAATAACATAGAGAAGTGTCCATGTTGGGAAAATAATTTAGAGGAGATCTTGGTGCAGAAACAACAAGATACAACTCTCGAGAGAAAAACAATTATCCAAATATGAAATACCATTTAGGTTTTGTCCCACAAACACATCTTAGATCAACACACCAATAGAGTTTTGGGAAGAGTGAATACACAGTTTTCATTTCAATATGATGACAACTCTATGCCAGTTGAAAACAAAATATTTCCCCAATAGCAGGTATGTAGACCATGTCATGACATTGGGAGAGATTAATCTTCAAATAATCATTGAATCCCTTCTGTATACATGTCGGCCCCAATTATAGAGGGACATGAAAGATCTCAAACTGAAATACCTCCATGAATGGCATAAGATGCATCGTCTTATTAGCGACACCCCGTATAGTGTTCATATCTACGGATGGGGAGATCATTGCGTTCTACATTTCCACCCACATCATATCTAGTATAACCCAATGAAAATGTTATCATATAACATCATTATCATTGGTGGAAATAAAATGAAATTATGGTTTAGTAATGGTAGCACACCCTACAAGGATCGAACCTGAGTAAGTCTCAAAATTGTCAGGCCAAACAGAAGCAGTCCATTGACTAACTCCTGAACAATGAAACTGATAACATTCACTATACTTCCTTCATTAAAAAAATAATAACGAAGCATTTCAAATGTATATAAAAACAAATAGATCACGTGAAGAACCCATATCATACATTTTTTATACTGAAACATAAATTCATAATATCAAGAGGGAAAAAATAGGTACATCGAATTTAGTAGTATGGGATTAGACCCTGCTCATAGGGATGGGGGAATGTTTAACACAAAATTACCCCATAAGACAATAAATTTTAGGGCGAGTCACAATAACAATAGTACGAGGGCTACCTCATCCAGTAGGGATGTGGGAATTTTTTCCTCAATATCCCACTTTGTAGAAAAAAATCTTTTCTGAATTGGGTAGGATGACACATAGAGAGGTCTCTCATTCCACCCATCTAATGATCTCATCCCCTCAAAAAGGAGGTTTATGGAAAGATATGATAGAGGTTCCCTCCAAGATACCATTCATCGTGAAAATTGTAGTGTACCCCAGAATAAAAAAATACAATCCAATAAAGGGTGTGAATGACCTTACTATTCAGCAACTGATCCAAAACCCAATATGTGTAATCCATTAATGGACATCATGGAGGTCATTACTATAGACTATACGAAAAATGATGCTAATTCAGAACAAGATGGAGAGTATGGTCAATCTAGAATGTAATTCTAACAGAAAATAAAGGTTTGCAAACTCGAAACAAATCATCCACCCTAAATTGGTTGTTACCTATAAATCCTTCACCACCTCTTCAAAAAAATACATAATAGAATGGGGAATAAAATAATGGTCACACATGAACCACCTAATCATCTTCATGAAAAATTTGAACATACACTCAAGGAAATATTTTCTTGTATGGAGGAAGAATTGCAGAACTTGTGGTGAATAAACACTAAGTTGCTCTGATGTGTACCTCAACTATGCGGGATTTCACAAAAAATGAAGTAAGCCCCTGGAATATGCCCAGTATGGAGTATGGTCCATCAACCCTCATGTAATATATCAGGTAAAAATATCAGGATTTACCCTAATTAAATATGCAATAAGCGTGGGTCCAAGGAAAATCCCCCAATGATGACCTAGTCAGACATCTACCTCCAAGACCACCAGATCCAACACATAGAATCTCCCAATTGTTGTGAATGTCTACGTTTAAGTGAAAAAGGACATGGACCGTGGGATTTGTTATAATATCGTGTAATTATAATCTCTACTAGAATTTTTATAGGATCATTTCACATTAGTACATCATGAACACAAACCTTTCCCCGATTTGGTGAGTAACAACCCACCTCTATTATATTTTAGAAGTACCATTTTCCCAATATTCATGGACCATGTTACCCAAAAAATCATCTAATGTACAATGAATATTATAATTATCCCATTATGGGGCACTATAGAATCAATTAGAAGTGAAACTCAGATGCTTCATGAAGACTTGATAAGGACCAGCTTTTCCATGGTATATCAATATGATGGAAAATCTTCTAATGTGACGGGAGGATATTTGTCAGATGTTCATTTTCCAGTTTAGTTTAATGCTACAAAATAGAAAATCAGTGACCTCTTGAACTAATGATAGTGGGAGAATGAGAGAGTATTATAGTTTATTTCCATTGGGAAAGGGCTGACTTAATCTTGGAACTGGCCACTCCCCCATGACAACATGCTTTCCATGTGTACTGATAACCTATTTGAAGAGCAGTGAACACTGCTAAACCAGTGAAATATACAAGTGTATTTCATGATTTATCATCCATATCACAATGAATATAATAATACCTTCAATGGATTAATCTCAAGTCATGGGTAGCCACACTAGTCCTGAGAAAAAGACATAGAAAATATAAAGCATACTTAATCATTCTTAGGAGAGCGCATGCACTAGCTCCATCATCAATGACCACACCGTATTGTGAATTTCCCCTTAGAATCAATATCAACCTCCACCTTTATAAGAATAACTAAGGGTGCCTAGTTTAAATAAATTCAAGGAATGGGGGAATAAATATAGTGACCCAGAATTTTATTACATTACTATTACATCATAATAATGATAAATAAAATAATAGTATTACACAGAGAGGATCTAAAGGTTCATTGTCATGGGAAAACTAGGACCATAAATAACAATTACAACATCAAGCATAAACATTTATTCAATTTCTTCTTCTCTAGCTTATTACTAGCACTTAACCTCTCTTTAGTACATGTATCCACCCATGTATATTCATCGGAAGGGGTGAGATAGAATCTTACAATGGGAATGATAAGAAAAATATAGCATGGGGTGATCAAAATCATAGCATAGCGAAAGAATCATGATCATGAAGGAATTATTAATGAAATACATGAAATGTGGAAATGCATAAAAAAAATGAAACATCATGTCATAGTAGTTAACTACCACACATACTTGTGAAAAAAGTTATTATCTTGTTCACACATAATTTCACATTAACACATGAGATTCATCATATTACCAAATTTATTGGAGCACTATATAATTCCGGGCACACCCGTCACATTGAAACATTCATATTGTGCTACATAATTCTTGGCGCACCTGACACATCAAAACATTATCATTTATCATGCATTCCACAATGAACATATTTAAAAAATGAACATAACTAAACCATGAAAAGATTTGGGTTTCATCTCATAATAATACATGCACAAACAACGGGTTCCCAAAATAACGACTGAATAACATACAAGTTACACGAACCGTCAACCTTGAATGAGAAGTAAATGGTGTGTTATAAAAAGAGGATTTCTTTTGGAAAATATTTTGTTTTACATAAACACCAGTGAAAAAAATTTATATCCCATAAAAGTAATGAAAATTATTTAAAAAATAATTGTTATGGAGTAATCATATAAAAAATAGTGAAAGTGGGAGAACCCGAAGGATGATAGTTGGGATCTAGAATTTCCCCATACGTTATATCTGAACGCTTCGGTCACATTAATGTCAAGTATAGTCACATTAAATTAAATTAGTAATAATTATAGATCCTTTTTACATTAATATTGTTTATTATGGTTTCATTAAGTTATTTTATGTTCCATTGGATGATTTATAGTGTTTAAAAACATTGATCGGGAAATTTCATTATTTTTGGGTTTCTTGAGCGGTTCACATGTATTCATGAATTAATGTTTGTTTAGAACATGGGTAAACATCCAGAACATATATTACATGTTATTAATTATATTCAAGGAGTCTAAATGATCTTATAATTTTTTATATTATATACCATGTTGATTAATCCTTAGTTAAGAATTAAATGACGATTGTTTGAGTTAATTTGGGAAGTTTTTCGACCACAACAAACTTTCCTTGATTAATAAATTAGTAATATTTACATAAGTTATTTCTATAAAATTATATTGGAAATAATAAATATAATATATTCTGGTTCAACCATAAAAGGGTTTTCATGATGTTATCTGACGGTATAAATGGTAAAAAAAATTGTCATTCTTGAAGGTGATAGATTAACACCCAACGAACAATGTTATCTTTTATAAAATAAAAGGAAGAGGAGAAGGTGGTTGGATGGTATAATATACCATTATTATCATAAAATGGTAGTAAATATTTGATAATGGATTTACAATAAAATTTATACAAAGATTGTTTGGGAGAGAATATGAAAAGAACATGAAATTGAAATGAATGTAAAGGAAAAGAAGGGGATAAATTACCTCTTGAATCCTCCTCTTGAGATCCTTCTTAAGGGGTCTATGCTTTGTTTTTTTATGAGACATGAAGATTTTGGTCGTGGTGGAGGAGCTATGGAAGATTCTTGGGTAGAGTTTAGAAAAGGATTGAATCTTGAGAGGTGTGAGGAAATGAGGGTGTAAAGGGTGGTATTTATAGTGGAGTGGGGAGGGGATTTCTCAATATAAAGATCATTAATTTATTATTTACCCACTAGAAAAGGAATGGTGAGTCTCCCCTGAAAATAAATAGTAATTTTAAAATGTAATCCCGAACCAAGTGGGCTTACATCAGCAGAATATCATACATGACTCTATAATTATCTTATTTAGCTTATTTTGTAAATTATGGTATTTGACTATTCCTAAAAAATTCAAGTATTTCAGAAAAATCCCAGAATTTCACCACTCCAACATTTTGACGTGTAGAATCCAAAAAAGATTTCAATTTTTTAAAAATAATTTTCTATATATGATTAATTTAATATTTACTTAAACTCACAATTTAATCAAAAGAAACTGTTTTTTTAAAATTATTACTGTTTTTATAATGCTTTCAAAAATTACATGATGTCTTATAAAATTATCTTAAATCTACAAGACATAGATTTTTTAATTTATGAACACTTTTTAAGAAAATACATTTTCTTTTAAATAAATAAATTATTGGTTATAATTATATATGACTTACAAAAATTCCATTGATTAAAAGATTCCCAAGTTTTATTTAATTATTCATGGTTAAGGTCACTATTATTTTTGGAAATTTTCTATTTATAAGGGTCATATTACTTTTCATAAGGGTATGTTACTATTCATAAATATATGTTACTAATAACCAAAAAATATTTTTGTTTTATTAGACTCCAAAAATCATTTTTAACACAACCGTGTTTGTCAGATTTTCCAACTTCCAAACACAGAAGTGGAAAAATTATATTTAAAGGTAATATTGTGCATAGTAATTCATTATGTTGTGTTTTTATGTAATTTGATGACATATTTATAAGATGTAAATTTCCATTTAAAACATTGGGTCATTAGATTCTTCCCCCCTTATGAAATTTCACCCTCGAAATTTCATTTACACAAACAGGTGAGTGTACTTCTCCTTAATCACCTCCTCCAGTTCCCATATAGCATGTTCAAAATTATGGTTCCTTCACAACACTTTGACAGGGTGGGTTCTCTTATAGTGTAGAACCATATCTCTCTAGTCCAGAATCTCTACTTTATGCTCCTCAAAGGAGAGATCATCTTCCATTTGTACTTCCTCTATGTTTAGTATATATTAGGTATTAGGCAAGTACATTCTCTGGAGTGATGTGTGAAACACATCACGAACATAAGCCATATTAGTAGGAAGTGCAAGCCGATAGGCCACATATCCTATGCTGTCAAGGATCTCAAAGGGGCCAATGTTACTTCGGCTTAACCTCCCTTTCATTCCAATCTACATGAATCTATTCCATGGTGATATTCAAAAGAAGACCTTTTCTCCAATGTCTACCTCTAAGTCCCTTTGATGGTTGTCAGTGTAGCCCTTTTGCTGACCCTATGCAGCTTCGATGTGTTTCTCGATGACTTGAACCTTTTCTGTCTTCTCCTCCACAAGTTCAGGTCTAGGTAGATTTCTTTCACCAACATCATCCCAACAGGTTGGAGTTCAACATCGCTTTATATACAAAGCATCATATGGAGCCATCTGAATACTCAAGTGGAATATAGTTTTATATGGGAACTCAACAAATTGGAGATGCTGATCTCATTCACCTTTGAATTCTAGGTAGTAGGATCTTAGAATATCTTCAAGCGTTTGAATAGTCCTTTCTGATTGTTCATCAGTTTGGTGGAGATAGGCCATGATGACATTTAATTCAGTACTCAAATCATGTTTAAGGCTACTACATAATTTAGATTTGAACATTGACTCATGAACAGTGATAATCGAGAGTAGAACACCATGCAGTCTAACCACTTCCTTCACAAATATCGTTTCAAGTTTTTCAAGTGATAGGTCTTCCCTAATAGTGAAAAAATTACCATTCTTGGAGATTCGGTCAACCACAACCCATATCACATTATTTCCATTCGATGTCTTTGGGAGAACCATGACAAAGTCCATAATAACATTGTCAATTTTCCACATGGGTATAAGAAATTTCTGCAACAACCCTTTGAACCATTGTCACTATGATTTAACTTGATGACATACCAAGTATCTTGAGATATATTCTGCAATCTCCTTCTACATTTCATCCAACCAGAAGTATTTTCAGAGATCACTGTACATCTTGGTACTACCCGGATGGATAGAGAATGTTGAGCCATGTGCATTGTCCAGTATCTCCTTCTTTATCTAGGGTGATGAAGGGCCACAATGGCGTGTTCCAAACTAAATCACACCATCATCATTGATATGGAACTCTTGCATCTTCCCTTCCTTTACTCTATTCATCCTCTTTTGTATCTCAACTCCATCCCTTTGTGCTTCATTAATCTTCTCTAACATGGATGGTTCAGCAATCATTTGGGCAAGGTAGGATGTATCCCCTACCCTTATGATTTCAAAATCCATCCATTTCATATCCAAAAATATACAGTCATTCTCAATCCATAAAATTTATAGAGTAGAAGGTTCTTTTCTACTTAGTGCATCGGCTACCTTGTTCACCTTTCTATGATGGTAATGAATAGTGAAATCGTAATCTTTGATTATCTCCAACCATCTCCTTTTACATATGATGGGAACCATTTGTGTGTATAAATAAATTAGGATACTGGGGTCGATGTTTATGTCACACTTCTCACTATAAAGGTTGTGATGCCTTATTTTCAAGAAATAATCACAGCTGCCACCTCTAGATCATGCATTGGGTAGTTCTGCTCATGGATCTTCAATTGTCATGACACATAGCATTCACATTGTCAGATTACATGATTACACGACTCAATCCATTCATTGAATCATCCATCTATATCAAAAAAATTTCTCTAATTTTTGGTAGATTGAGTATAGGTACAATGATCAGCCTTCTCTTGAGCTCCTTGAAGCATCGCTCACATTCTTCTGTCGAGACATACTTTACCCCTTTACTTGTTAAATTACTTAGGGAGCTTGACAATAATGATACTTTTCTCAAAAAACGTCAGTACTACCCAGCTAAACCAAGAAAAATACATATTTCTATGATAGTAGTGGTCCTAGGCCATTCCTCAATCGACATTGTTTTTGAAGGATCCACAGGAAATTCCTCACTTGTGATAACATGTCCCAAGAAAGTGACTTGCATTTTCTAAAAGTCACACTTGCTGAACTTGGAAAAAAATTCCCATTTCAAAATATCACCAACACTAGTATTAGATGTTCTTCATGTTCCTCCTTTCTTTTTAGGTTGATAATAATATCATCAATAAACACTACCACTAATTTGTCGAGGTAAAATCAAACAGGTTCAGGAGTCGGGCAAGCTCGTTCCTAAAAAATTATTATTTAAAAAAAAGTTTCACTACAAGGGGATTTACAGTGCCATCAGTAAAAATTCCCATGCATATCAAAATCTAAAAAATTTGATATAAATTAAAGGGAAATATAATTTTTCAAGGTACTGTCTAAGGACTCTATTCATTAAATCACTAGAGATTGCAGGGGCATTAGTATGTTCGAAGGAATAACCAAACACATATAGTGGCCATACCATGTATGGATGTCAGACTTATAGATATATTCCTTCTTCACCTTTAGTTTATTATATCCAGAATGAAGATCCACCTTTGAGAAGTATTGAGATTCTATTAATAGGTTGAACAAGTCATCAATCCTTGGAAGTGGATACTTGTTCTTTATGGTGATCTTGTTGAGTTCGTGATAATTAATACATAGACACATTGTTCCACCCTTATAATTTACAAAGATAATTGGTGCACCCAAAGGTGATTCACTATAGAGCATAAAACATTTGTCCATTTTATCTTTTAGCTATATCTTTAACTCCTCCAATTCGATAGGGGCCATCCTATTGGGAAACATTGAGATAGGAATAGCTCCTGGTATCAGTTCAATTGAGAACTCTACCTTACAATCCTGTGGAATTCCTGGTAACTCTTCCAAAAATACATCACCATATTCCCTCATGATGGGAATTTCTTCAAGGTTGTAACTTTAAATTGACCCAAACATTTAGGATAGGTAATCTTTTTCCTAGATAATCAACACCCACACCATTGAATGAATTTTCAAAGAAGATATATGATCATACTTGCGTTTGTAGAAGAGCATGGTATGGTTCAAAATATGAAAAGATATTTCCTTTTCCTAACAGTTGATATGTTCTCAATATAACGATAGCACATCCATTTCCATTATAGAATTGAATTCCTCCGAGGGAATTATTACAAGATGTGACGGAGGAATCTTCCTACATATGTCAAAAGGTGAATATTCGAAAAGTTGTTTTGCAATGTTTTCACCACTTGGTGTTTTTTTAGTTATCTCTACTTAAAGTTTTCAGGGCTTCGATTATATAGTTCTAAAAACGTGCAAGATATAATGGAATGCGTAGAACTAGAATCGCACATGGGCCTCATTCTAGTGGGTGAGGACTCAGCAGGTGCATCCTAGAGACCTGAGATCAAATCCTAGTGGAGGTAAATTTCCGGGTAACTATAGCTGTATTGTAGTAGAAATTGTTCGATACTATAGTAGCTGAATCTATCCATCCATCTAGGCCATTGGGCCAAACGTTTGGTTCTCAGGTCCTGCATGGCTTTTGGGCCACCCATGGCCTTCGAGCCAGCTATTTCATAAGACCTTTGGGCCACCTTAAGGCCTTATGGACACCCCACAGACTTCAAGCCACATGAATGAAGAAGTATCAGTCAGAGTACTAGGGAATAGGGTTTAGATGAGGATTCATGGAAGATGCATTCAATGGAGAATACATAACTAGAATATGAAGAATAATAGAATATGGATTTTCCATTGGTACTTGGCTTGTGCAGCTTTGCATAATACAGCTAACCGACCAGCCCTATAAAGGTGGAGTGCTGGTTTCATAACTTCTGATGGGGAGGAGCAGTTCCAATTTGTCATGTTTGGGTGATTCCCTCTAAGACCAATGGGTGATTTAATTATCTTTAAGCCTTCAGGCCTTGTAAGGGTTCCACCTCACCCCTTGGATGGTGTATTATCAAAATATAATAGAAAATGAAGGCCTTTAATCCATTCGAAATCCGTAGAACCAGAATCAAATAAGACTTTTTCCAGTATTGAGTGAATTGGATGTGTACCTTGTATGACCTCATTATATTACTCTACTTTCATAGTAGTTATGGAATAATACTTCCCTTGTTCATTTGTATTTGGCGGTTACTGATGATGATTACCCTTGAGAACTCGAGGTTTAGTGCAGTTGCTTATATAGTGCCCTAGCTCCCTACAGTTGTAGCATTGAACCATGGGTGGTTCTCTCCTTTCATAGGAAAAATTATCCTTAATTTTCATTTATTTTCAATATTCTTTAGAATGGTTTCCTTCATTACCAAACTTGAAGAATTTCCCCATCCCTTTGAGGAAGTTCCTATGGCGCAACTTCCCACATTTTTGGCATGTGGGTTGTTGAGTTTTCTTCCCAACTTTTTCATTAGATCCTATGGCATGAAACTCCATCATTCATTTATTATCACCATAGTTCTGGGAGAATTCTCCAAACTCTATCTCCACTTTGAGAGAACACCGAACAACTTATTCATAATTCCCATTGTCTTGAATTGAAATATCCTTTCGAAGTTGTGGTTTTAATCCAATAAAGAATCTATCAATTTTTATATCATTGTTGATAACAAAACCTGAAGCGTACATTTCAAGCCTTGTGAAATTCACTCCATAAGTTGTGATAGATTATCCTTATTTTTTCTTAAGCACAATTTATTCTCTCTCCATCTTTGATCAAAGATTTCGTGGAAAATATTTATTAAAAATATAATCTTAATGTCTTCCCATTCTATCTCTTAAATTTCCTCCCTTGGGATGGTGTTATTAATAAAAACCCCACCATTGATAAGCCTCTCCATCTAAATGATAAACGTCTAGAGTTACCTTCTCCATATTAGAATAGTGAAGCATAAGAAAAATATTCTCCATGGAGTTGACCCACTGCCCCAAAACTAGAGGATCAGATGATCCACTAAACGTTGGTGGTTGTTTCCTCACAAAACATTCGATAGCCAGTTGATACCTCTTTAGTGAAAGAGGATGTTCCACATTATTATGGTTATTGCTCATAACCTAAGATAGTTGGGTATGAATCACCGTGAAGTTCTGAACTCCACCTCCCAAATCATTGGGGATGTCTTTTCGGCAATCGTTGCATTGGCCCTCGCATGAGTTGGTGGCATGGTTTCTCCTGGTTCACCCCATTTTCTAAAATAGAGATGTTTAGAACAAAAGATAAGTTATCAAGTCAAGAATAACTTATTCATTTGAACAATTTTACTAAAATTAAAACTTATGGGATCCCTATTTAAATATTACTGTGTGCATATTTGTACAATGTATCATGCTAGAGGTTTTCTCTAGGGTTTACTAATCCTAATTCCGAAATTAACTAAACATTTCTGTTGATACCAACTATAGGGACCCATCCTTTTATTACATTACTAATAGATCATTTTATCGATAAATAACATAATAATATTACTCAGAGAATAACCAAATGTTTAGTGTCTTGGTAAAATGAAGACCATACATAACAATCAAAACAACAAGCATAAACATTTATTCAATTTTTCCTTCTCTAGATTATTACCTGCACTTGAACTCTCCTTAGTACTTGTAGCCACCTGTGGATATACAGCGAAAGGGGTTAGATAGAATCATAGTAAGGGAAAGATGAGAAAAATATATCATGGAGTGAGCATAATCATATCATAAAGAAAGAATCATGAACATGAATTAATCATTAATAAAAGACTTGAAATGTGTAAATGCATAAAAAATATAACGTCATGTCTTAGTGGTTAACTACCACACATACTTGTTTTGATTAATAATTTAGTAATATGTACATATGTTAGTTAGATAACATTATATTGGACATAATACATGTAATATATTCTATTTAAGCCATAAAAATTGTTTTATGACCTGATCTGAAGGTAGAAATGGAAAAAAGAAAATAAGTCCTTCTTAAAGGTGATAGATTTACACCTCATGAATAATGTATTATTTTATAAAATAAAAGGAAGGGGATAAGGGGGGTGGATGGTATAATATCCCATTATTATAAGAAAATTCCAGTATATATATGAAACTAGAGTTACCATACCATTTGGAAAAATATAGGTTTGGAAAGAATATGAATAGAAATTGAAAATTAAAATAATTTAATGTAAAAGAAGGAGAGAAATTACCTCTTGAATCCTCCTCTTGAGATCCTCTTTAAGAAACATAATCTTGGGCTTTTGATGAATCTAGAAGCTTCTCGACATGGTGGTGGGGATAGGGATGATGGTTGGGTAGAGTTTATACAAGTCTTAAAGCTTGATAGGTGTGAGGAAATGTGGGTGTGAAGGGTGGTATTTATATTTGTGGGGAGAGAGGACATCTTAATATAAAATTCATTAATAGATTATTTCACCAAAAGATAAGGAATAGTGTGTCTTCCATGACCAAGAATAGTAATTTTCTGATCTAATCCTAAAACAAGTGGTCTTACAACAGTATAAAATAATACATGACTCTATAATTAGCTTATTTAGATTTTTCGTATATTATGGGTTTTCACTATTCATCAAAATTTGAAGTATTTTAGAAAAATCCCTGAATTTCACCCCTACAACTTTTTGACAATTATAATAAAAAAATGAAGTCCTTTTTTCAAAAATAGATTTCTAAATATGATTAATTTAATATTTAATTAAATTCACAATTTACGTGAAAAAAACTATTTTTTAAAATCAAAACTAATTTATAATGCTTTCAAATATTACCTGATGTCTTACAAAATTATCTTAAATATATAAGAAATAGATTTGATAATTTATGAACACTTTTTATGAAAATATATTTTGTTTTAAATTAAGTAATTAATTATTATAAATTATATATGGATTACAAAAATAGAATTATTATAAGATACCTAAAATTTATTTAATTATTCATGGGTAAGGTTACTATTATTTTGGGTGATTTTATATTCATAAGGGTAATATTACTATTCATAAGGGTAGGATACTATTCAAAATAGTATGTTTCTATTCACCGAAAATTATTTTTCTTTTATTAGACTCCAAATATCATCTTGAAAACAGCCGTGTGTGTCTGATTTTCAATATTCCAAACACAGAAGTGACAAACATATTTTTAAAGGTAAATTAGTGCTATGTATTTCATTATGTTTTTTTCATGTGATTATATGACATATTTATAATAAATGAATTTCCATTGAAAATTTTGGGTCATTACAATAATGCTTACTTATTTTGAGATGATCAGGTACTCAAGCATTGTATAGCTACAATTAACTACAATTTTCTACATCCTCTAGACTAGAAAATAGATGATGAGGCATGTTTTAAAAACCAAATATATTATTTTTCCTTCCACAAAATATTGTGACACCATATCCAAGATTTTTTATTTTCATAGTACACATGTAGAGAATGATAGATTCTAGAAAAGTCATGATGGGACCATCACTATCCCAACTGGTATATTCTTCCACCACCAACCTTAAGGAAGGAGGGGAGTCAAATGACATTTTCATTGGAATGTATTAGATGTTGGATAGTTATATGAATATGAATGAAATCAACCAAGATCATAGAATAGTTAAAGAATATTTGAAGCAGCCAACTATGCCATCAACGACTCCTACTGTAATGCCACCAACATCCTTAACCCCATAATCATATAAGAATCAATTTCCATGATGTAGTTTTACCTGAAAGGAAGAGAGAATGTGAAAGATGTTGAAATAATGTCTAGGAAAATGTCATCCTCATCTATTTCATATTTTATTCAATGAGATCTAAAATAATGAGGACCACACAACCAAACAGAACCAACCATAGTAGTCGATTAGGTAGAGTCATCCTCAGTTGAGGAGTTGATATTCAGCTCCATTAAAGTCATTCAATTAATGGATTCCTTTTACAATGATGATTATGTATAAGAGACTAAATTCACCCACCTAATTAGGGAACTGGAGGAAGAGGTCGTTGGAGATGTGGATACAATTTAAGACGTAGTATTAGCATGAGCCGGACATCTAGTCACACTCCTACTAGAACCGTCAATGTTTCAGAAAATAATGGAAGGTCCCTTCTATGGTTATATTAATAATAATAAAACTACTGTAACCCAACTAGAATCCCCCATATCCTAATAATTTTGTAACATCTATTAGAAGAGAAGTGGGTTTCTAATCAATTGAGCCACACAGGCATACCTACCCAACCAAACCCACAAAGAACATAAGAACTTACATCTCATGTATTGGAGGGTTGGTGTATCTACTCATGTACGCAAGCTCCTAGAGTTCCTATGAAAGAGCATCCCCATGTCAGGATTCGCCATCCATTAAATCAGAAATATGGCATCTTTAAGTAGTTTACCTTTGTAAAACCAATGTTATAAATCAGGGATTCCCTATGTTTTTTTGAAAGACCTCAGGTAAGTGCTTATAGAATCATTTTTAATTCCCCATGATTGTAATGAAAAATTGGCCACTACTGAGGTCTATCATATAGATATTGATCTTTCAAAATTACAAGCAGTTATCTCTTTCATGGAATGAGATGAAGATTCCATTATGAAAGAACTCATAAGACCCCAATATGTCCCCAAAATAAAAAATGATGTCAATATTCAAAATGTATTAATTGATACTGGCTCTGGAGTTAAACTCATTCTTGGGAAAACACTTCGTTAGTTAGCAACATCAAGGATAACCTGATGCCTTTCACCACAACCATATAGGGATTTGAAAAAAGTGAATGGAATCCATCAATCCAAATTATGATTGGAACTCATCATGAAGACCATATAGTCAACTCACAATTTCTAGTGGTTCAGTAAAATGAATCCTTTAATATCATACTAAGAAGGCCCCAGTTGCATCAACACGCAGTTATTCCCTTGGTATACCATTAGTGAATGAAATATTGCATTAATGGAAAAAATTGAACATTTCCCACTAATATGTCCCAATTTTAAGTAGGAAAGTCACACTATATTGATGAAATATTATATAAGAAGAAAGGTAACTAACCCTCAGTCAATGGATAGATTAGGTCACTGCCCCCAAATGGTTTATAAATGGTCCCATGTGACCCCTTAAAATATCATGGCAATGAATACATATTTCCTATCACCCATGTTGGGTGTATTTGCCCATGTTCTGATGTGTATTCTATTGTCATCATGGTCTTATACATGACCACTAATATTATCAATGTGGGAAAACTCTATTAGACCCATGATAATGATGAATGATTGGATATAAATTACCTAAATTCATCCTTAGAGCTTCAAGAATCCCTTGCCTCACTCATTTAGGATGAAGAAGAAAAAGTCATTCCTCTATCTCAGACTCTATCATATCAATAAATAACCTTACTGTCATCAAGGATAGAATACGGAACTTCATCATTTGAATACCAATATCATGAATCTTCGTCCGAAATTTGAATATTTCTTCTCAAGATTTATTACTAAATAGAAATAAGAAGAAAAATGTGATGAATAATAATAGGAGGAATACATATGAGATTCACCTTTGAAATTTGAGTAGTTTTCTCTACTTCTATTGAGAAACTCAAGGAAATAAATCTTTATATAAGAAGACCCATGGCTAATCATGATCAATGTATCCATGTATTCCTAAGATCAGTAGTTATACAAATACATCCTAATGAATCATCAAGGTGTGTTCACCAAGAATTACACAAGAAATTCTGTACGATATCTTAAGGTCGAAACTCCCTTGATGGGTCTTCATAAAGATCACCATGGTTATAGTCATATTTCCAGAATGAAAGAATCAACATATGAACCAAAAAATAGAGGCCAATGTTGACAATATCATTAGAGAAGATGTCACGACCCGTCATCGGGGCCCATTCTGTGACATTCCCAAGCCTGCCTTCCATAGGCCAGGGGCTGGAGACTAGCACCGAAGGCATAAATCTTGAAAAAAAGTAAGGCATTGCCTTTATATATGAAAACAAACACAACAGAGTACGCAAGCTGAAGTAAACAGTAAGTAAACTGAGTACAAAAGTAAGTTCTTAAATTTAAATGGGCCAGAATACAAACCCAACTGGAAGTACAGTACAAGTGAAAATAATGTACAATAGCTGAAAAGTAATGTAGCAACCACCGGGTCGTCCTCCGGCTATCCCACCTGAAGGGTGGATACATATGTTCTCCTCAGCTCCTCGGGTCTGGTCATCCACTTCGTGTATGTCCCACCAAGTGGTCCACCTCCAGGTATCGTCCCACTCCACTAGACTCCACCTTGATCTGTGCTTTCTATCGTCTTCATCCAACACAATGTAGTGCGGGCATAGCCCTTGCATGGGTGAGTATACGATTCTGAGTAGGGACCCCGAGACTCCCGAAGGTCTCCCAGAATCCAAAAAGGATATACCACAAAGGAAAGATAAATAACACGAAGTATCATCCAACCCTTATTAGATATATTCCCATACATATACCTAAGTCATCAATTCCAGTTCGGCTCTAACTCATGAGCCCAATTACAACCCAATCCCCACAGGATATTAGAATCCAGTCCACAATGTAAAACACTACCCAGTCCACATAGGAAAGAAAGTCAATCATATAGATGATACTGATTGAAATTCAAGTCTCAACTCACACAGGTATACTACTCATGAAGAGGGGTGGAGATGATTAGATGTAGCCTCTGAATCATCTCCTCTGCCGAACCTACGTAGGATCCAATTACAAAAGTTATAACTGCTGAACCCACGTCGGATCTAGGTATATAAACTATCCCTTCCGAACCCACGTAGGATCCATGTACAGACTTCATCACTGCCGAACCCACAGAGGATCCATGTACAGTTGTCCTCGCGGTCATTCCCACGTAGGATCCAAGTACAGTCGCCATCGTCGTTGCAGTCGCAGCGAGCTCTAGGGTTCCCGCACACAACATGCTTGTTTCCGGGAGGGTCCGCACCATGATCCAAGAGGTTTGATACATAAACAGTCACAAAGTCCAGAGTTGATGTATCACAAAGTTCTGTCTCTTCAATAGGAACTCAATGCGAAGGACGAAGAGTCAATCGGACACCCGGTCTGAGAGTTATTGGCTTTTCCTTCCGAGGGGCCCGGTTGGTTTATAAGATAATACCAACCCGACCATACTCCATATGCACCCAAACTTCAAGTGGATTAAGCCAAAAGAACTATCTCACCAAGATTAATTCAACATAATTGACAGCACGTCATTCGGACGTCCGGTCCTTAAGTCATAAGTGTTTCTGCTCCAACGGCCCGGTTGATTTCGGGTTCGAACCCAGCCGGCCATACCCATACTTCAACGAAACATCGAGTGTAAATACTGAAATGAACGTATCGATCCAAGGATCCCTACGCAACTGACAGTGCGTCAATCAGATGTCCATAGCCATAGATATGGGTGTGTGAACGAATCTAGTCTAAAAATAGGGGGTCGGGGCCCGGTTCGACCCCACCCAATACCCCCTGGGTCGGTTGGAACCGGGTCGACCCGACCTAGTCCCGGGTCTAGCCCAATTGGGCATGGCCGGCCCGGCTTGCGTGGCCTGCGGCTGGCCCGACCCACGTGGCCTGCGGCCCGGCCCGGAGGCTGGCCACGGCTCGGCGCTGGCCGATCGGGGCGAAAATGGGGGTGTCTCCCCCTTTTTCCGAAACTTCCGGACGTAATGGCCGGCCTTGGTGTTACCACAGGTCCCCCTCGGGTCCTGCCTCCAGGTGGTGCTGGAAATCGGCACAACCAGCCGCCCATTGAGTGTCTGCCGCGACCTTAGGCAGCGGCTCTTGTCCGACAGGCGTGGGGCGGCGATGCCACGCCCCTCCACCGCGACCCTCTCTGGCTGCGGTCCCTTCGGCCTCACCGGAGCGGCGCGATGGCACCGCTGCCCACATCTTTGCGCAGTCTCCTTCAGACTCAATGGCGCGGAACGATGGTGCCGCGCACCACCGTCGCGGCCCGCTCCGGCTGCGGTCCTCTTCGTCCCCGCGCGGTGCAACGACACCGTGCCACCTTCGCCTCGATCATCAATGTTGATCCACAAGAAAAATGGGAGGAGGATCGGCCGTGTTCGCGTAGTCCGATTTCCTCCCGTTACGACGTTAACAAGTGCCCAATATTTATGAAACAATGATCGATAAATAATAATTCAACGAAGAAAACCCCTACCTCAAAAGAGGTTCATGGTTGTCAAGCGCCGTAGATGATGGCGTCATTGGTGAATTCATGCATCGTTGTTTCCTTCCTTTCTGCAGAGTAGGAAAAGGAAGAAGAATCTTTGGTCTTGGAATCGATGTTCTTCGTCGGAGTCTTGGCGTTCTTCAACAATGTAGACAAAGTTCTTCAAGTCTCAAGTGCTCTGTTTCCATTCTCTCAACACAACAAGCCCACCAAAAGAATAAAATAAGGCTATCCTTATTTTATTAATCCATGCCATGCATTTCAAATTACAAAATTCAAAAATACAATTCACTTATTTAATTAAACCATGAGTTGTTTAATTAATTATGTGATATGTTGGAAATTTGAATGAGGGAGAGATAGAAGAGGAAGAGGATAAGTTTCACAAGTTAAGATGAGTTGAAAATTTTAAGAGGGGGTTAGAAGAGTTTTAAGGAATGTGAAGGGGTGGGGATCGTGTGGACCCCACCTCAAAAATATCCTCACATGGGTAGTTAAGGGATTGTCGGTCCCACCCCAACTACCCCATGTAGGATATAACCACTTGGATAAGAATAAAAATTGTTCCATAATTTTTATTCAATTCTGTATTAATCCACAATTTCTAACATCTCCTCCTATGAAAACGCAACCGCGGTAAAGGTCCCCTTAAGCAATTACCAGTGCTGTGGTTTCATCGGTGCCCTCGGATTTCAATTCCGAGCACTGGTTCAATAGATAGAAAAGTCCACACATTATTTTCCTAAATGTACCCAAGATAATCTTCAGAAATTCAATCTGGGCACACCGGGCCTCGGAATGAAGTGCCGTTAGAAACTATGTACTCGTAAAATCCCAAATAATTTAAGAAAAAAAATTCTTTGAAATTTACGTGTCTTTAAATGAGACATCATAAATGGGTTCCAATATCCCATCTACATAGACAATATCATACCCTTCAAAAAGTATAATGTATTGATTATAGTTTACATCAATTTCAAATATCATAACCGGTAACATCTGTAATATGTCTTCCTGGCCCTGATAACAAAAATATTAATCGATGAAATAGGTATATATCAGACTCTATTATTCATGGATGGTTATATAGAATATAATAAAGTTCCAATCACCTAACAATATGAGTATGACACCAACATCAGGACCCCATGGAGTATTTGTTCTGTTGGGTAATTCACTTTTTTTGAAAGATTTGTTTTCAACATATCAAAATGTCATGTATAACATCTTAAATTACATCCTAGGAATGTTCATAGAATATTTTGTTGATTACATGGTTGTTAAGTCCTGTAAATTATTAGACCACCGATTAGATCATGAGGTAGACATTAATAAACTATGACAACACAATCTGATAACGAATACCTAAAATGTGTTTTTTTGTTATCATAGGGATGTTTCTCACCTTCATCGTAACTAATCGGGGTTTCCAAGACAACCCCTAAAATACAATGGTTATCCTTGGAATCCCCCCTAGAAGATTAATAAATCAAAGAGACCGTCATGTACTTTTAACCTACATTTCGAACTATATAGAAAATCTTTCCAGAAATCGAACAACAGGCATATCATCAATTTCAATCATCTCCCCATCGATTTGTGATAAACAACCTTTTTGAATAGTAATTAATACCCCTACCCTGAACGTAATCTCTATAGGATTTTTAGACTTATCATCACATTAATGTATGATCATAGGAGGGTTTTAAATATCAAACGTAACATCCCTTCCTAGAAAATTGATGTGGGATTTATATATAGAAATCAAATCCATGTGTATAATGACATGAAATTTGACAAAAAGTCGAAGGAAAATATTTGTAGGAAGTACATTCCAACAAACATCAACAAGAGGGGAATCATAAACTTTATATTAAATCGTTGTACCATGAAATGTTTTCTATACTAATTACACCTATAACTGTTTTGGAGGAATCATAACACCCTTATCAAAATCGTTAGATATGAAATAGTGGGTAGATATTGAATCAAATATGTATTTAAAAGTTTTATAGTGGATGGTATGTGTCCCTTTCATCATGTTATTATTTAAACCCTCATCAGATATTGGGATTGAATGATATTTCCCACTATCACTCAACTTATGAGGTTGATATCATCGATCATCATCACCAACCCTTGGGTTTGGGAAATGGATTGAAAAATGAATATTCCATTTAATCGTTTAGCACTAACTAGTGGAAGGTGCTTTTTCTGCAGATGTTTCCCCATTAGAATTGTGAGAAATAATATTCCAGTCACTTTCACGAGAAATTTAATTATGGAATTCCCTTCCACAATTAATAAATTTATTAGACCCCCAAAGAAATTCTCCACTGTGCTTCGTCCAACACTTAGAACATAAAGGAATGTTCATCTTATTTTCTCCCAGGTTCTTAGAGTTTCATTCAAACTATGTATTCATCTTCTTATCAAATACATGATATTGATACATGACTCCCACAAAAATTTCATCCTTGATTGCACAATTCAAAATTTTTTTGTAGCAATGAATGTCTCTTATTGAAAAAGCCATTTTCAGTCCTGGATTTAAACCACAAATGAACCTATAATATATTGTTTTAGGTTGGATGATAAATCTTTATGAGTTCCTCAAATGTCCCTTGAAATTATCCTCATAGGTACCAACAAACGCATCATCCATTCTCTTTAACTCAAGGAACTATTTCATAATAATGGTATGAAGAATTCATAGAATTTACTTATTGAAAATTAAGTTCTTGAACTCATCCAAAACCATGGATGAAGACTCATCATGTTTCCTCGTATTATTGATTAGAGTCCACCATTAATTTTCGTCACTTTCCAATTGATAAACATCCATAATTACTTTCTCATAATCTAAAAATTGAAGAACAAAAATAAATTTTCCTGGGTACCAATCCATTGTTCACCAACTAGTGGATTAGAAGACCCTTTGAAAATATTTGAATGTTTCTTCATAAACGACTGAACATATTTTTGTTCCATCCGTTTCATCTTTGGTAGTCTACCATGATTCATACCATGATAAATATGGGGGAGCATAACAAAATGATTCTACACTCCAGCTCCTATAGAATTCGGTTTCTCAAGGGGAAAATTATTGCATTTTCCATTGCAATCGCCATTAACGTGGTTCCTTCATGTTTCAACCATTGACTAAAACCATAATCCTAGATTAAGGAATAATTATTATTATGAGGAACCAAATAATCACAACAATCACTTTTATAAAGTCTAAATTATGAAATCATCACTAATCAATGACATGTTAGGGTTTTTATAGGTTATTCATAGTCAAATAAGGTTTCAATCCATTATAATGTTTCATAATGTGTCTGTGAATCACCAAATCATATCTCCTGGGACTGTCAAACTAGGTGTGAAAAAAGGCTTATTTTCATTTACCATATTACCCCAATCTAGGCCTGAAATATCTTATTAGAATTTTTACCCCAAGGTACATATGTGATAGAGCCACATCTACTTGTAGTATACAGATACATATGTATTATTTGGAAACCACACACTCTTTCCCTCACCATAATTCCAATTCATTTTTTAATACATTTCCTATTCCTCATACTTATCCATATACATAATCCATATGATTCTCACAATGTTTGGATCATAATAGTATCCAAAGGTTAACTATACATTTTCTCTAATACCAAAATTATCAACCCTCTATTTTCAAACACTAACATTTCATTAAATATGTGGAATACATACACATTATAAAAACAGATGCCAAAATACTATAGCTGGTATACTGCCTTTGGAAACATGTAATCATAAACACTAGTACATAATTGAGTTAAATTATCTGCCACTACATTCTTCGTGACTAGATCACTTCTTAGACACATCAAACATAACACATATCATTATAACATGGTGAAGGAAACATAGAATAGAGTGAGATGGACTGATCAGTATGGGTAAAAAGGGAGACATGTAAGCATAAACATGATAATTAGTCTATGAGAACATTATCATGAAAATAGAACATCATATTCTTCATATCAATGATCATATTCATAAAAATATGCATAAATGATGGAAGTTCTTAAGAAATGAATCAAAAGGATTTAAATGACATAAGATATGAAATCATAAAAGAGGATAAAGACATGCAATTAGGGGAAAACATAAGCATTTACTAATTTTCGTAGTAGCAAATACATCAATTCCAAGACCTTATTAGTGGAAAAATACCTTTACTGAATCGGGTGAACCCCTGTTCCATCCATGCATTACTGATCTGAGTAAACCCTCCTTCAAGACCTACATTTATAAAATGAGTAATCAATCATTACATAACTTTATTACTAAACCATGTAAACCCTCATTATATCCCCATTTATATCACAAGATATAATTCTTTATGCAATTCATTACAAAGAGATATAGGTCCCACCCGTTACATAATTAAATCATACATACGTGTTCCAAAAGAACATTAACAAGCTTATCATAACCCATGAAATTAAATGGGGTTCATAGACATGTAAACAAATCATAAACTATTGAAAGAAAAAGGTTTCATCATAATTTCAATAACAATATAACCTTTGAAAAGAAGCTGGTTTCAAAATCATATAACCAATGAATGAGAAAAGAGCTTCATAAATATCATGACATCAAAATATAATACATTAAGAGAGAGAATGTGAAATAAAAAATTGAATAATATCCACATAAAGTAATTAGTATCACCAATGGATGTTATTTTAGATGGGAAATAATTTTTTATGATCTTTTAAAGACATTATTTTTATAAAAATATCATTTCCTCTTTGAAAAAAAATCATTTTATGACATAAAACCTATTTAAAACAAATTTATTTGAAAATATCTTTGAAAAAATATAAAGGAATCTTTTAAAATATTAAAACATTTTTAAAATAATTTTCTCATGAAAAATACCATCATGGATCTTTTTAAAACATTTTTTAAAGCATTTTTGAAAACATGGTTTTTGAATACAATATATTTCTGACCGAAGAGAGAGTTGGTCAGATTTCTCTAAAAGCATTATAAAAATAATGAATGTGTAGTAATATTATATTAACAAATTATAAAATATTTAATAGGTATAGGATAATAAAATTCAGGAATAATCTTGATATATTTCATCAAACGAAGCATAAACATAAACAATCTCGAAAAATGAGAATATTGTCTTGATAAACCCTTTTTGATTGGTTTCATGGTATCATAATCACTATGTAAAAAATGATATTAAATTAAGATTAATATATTATTAAAATAAGGATATTTATTACATAACATATACAATGTATTTATATACACCTCGAAAAATAGTTTAAGTGCAAATAAAATATGTTCCCTAAAGACTGAAAAGGGAGACAAAAATATTTTACCGATTTGGTATCTTTTAAATGTAAAACCCCATGAAATAAGGATCATAGATTGGATATTTTAATACCCATGAATTTAGGTTTAAGATAAATAAATTCAGTCATATTCAGTATATACACCACAATAAAATTAATGAGTGGTGGTCATAACAAGAATCTCACGGAAATTTAAAGTGAGATGAAATTCCCCATAAATTTTGTCATGCCGCTCTCTATAATAGAATAATATTCCTATATAATGAATATATTTTTATTATGATTATATTATATAATAATATTCTTATATCAATTACCATATATTCTCTATTTATGAATTTATATTACCCACTGTTTAATGATCCAATGTTAATGTTTCACTATGGGTCATATACACACTGTTCTTCACATGTTTCTTAATTTGTTATATCATTGGAAATTATAGTTATATAATGACTCTAAGATTTAAATCATTATATAATTATAATTTATATCCAGTATATTAATATAATAATAATTAATAGCATATATATTCATGAAATCAAATACCCCATTCATGGAGATAGTACTCCGTTCGTATGCATGAACTTTTTTTCCATTTTTTTCAAATTGAATGAAAGAATGTATATAGATTATGTAAATATATATATATCATTATTACAGTGTCATTAATATATCATATATTTCAAATAATTTCATTAATCCCATCCTTAATAAATTCAATGTGGTTTTGGAACAACTCACATCACGTTTAGGGGGTGATAGTCTGCACTTCCTCAAACAAGTTTATCATATTAACACCAAATGAAAGGTAAATATATATATATGTGTTTAAAAAGGAATTAATAAGCTTAAAGGCATAAAAAATATAATATATTACATATATAAATATATTTTCCATAATAATGGCCACTATAATTTGTGGTAAAGGATAAATGAACATTCATCTTTTCTTGAGGCAATAGTTCACTGTATACAGAAACTGTTTGTTCAAAATTCATTTTATGGAGGTGTGTGTATGTGTAGTTCAAACCCATTATATAAAAACATTATAGTATATAGATTATAAATTTTTTTCACATAATAAGATAATAAATATAGTGTAGTGGTGGAGAAGGAAAGTAAGGTAATGAAGTTTGAAAGAAGATGTTACCTCTAATTCGAGTTACTCATTATTGTTTGATGGAAATGGATTACTTGATTGGGTTTATGCACAAAGGAAGGATTTGAAGTCAAATATGGGATTTTTTGGAGGTAATTGTGGCAGGTATTGGCCTATCTTAAGTGTCCTGAGAGGTGTGAGGAATTGGTAGAGGTGTTGGCCGTTTATAGGGAAGTAAAAGGACTCACATAGAAGATTTAGAAACAAATTAGGTGTCCACATGATGTTTGATAAAAATGTATTAAAAGCCAAAAAAAATAATTAAAGTTTTATGGAATAAATATGGAAAAAAATTATTTTTTGAGAAACACATAGGTTATTTGGGCCCTTAATTTTACGGATTAGTCCCTAATTATGCTTATTTCGATATTAATTACTATGATTAAATTTAATCAATTCTACTAATAATTTTGATAAAAAATTAACAAGTTATTATTAGAATGTCAATATTAATCTGAATTACATGTATTATATAAAAAAAATTTAAATTCCAATCATATTAGAGGAAAAATTAGGATTAGTGAAAATCCTGCAAACTGGATGAATTAACATAGAAAAATACTCAAAATCTTGTTGAGATTTTATATTCAATTTCTAAGTGTAGTTGATTATATTGAATTTAATTGTGTTAATAGACATAATATTAATATAATTTTACCTTAAAAAATATTTATAATATCATTTACCATTAATAATTAAATATAAAAAATGCAGTTTTAAATAAAATGTATTATGTTTACTATTTATCAAAAAATGATGTTTCTCAGAAAAATAATAAATATTCACCATAATATAATTTCAAAGTTATGAATTAAAAATTGAAGTTTATTTTATAAAATGAATATTTTAAATTATTATAAAATTTATTTTATTATTAAAAATGGTTTAATCGAGAAAAATGTGTTTTGAAACATAAAATGGACTTTACCAAAAAAATATACATTATAATCAATATGTTTTATTTATTTAAAAAAATATAAAAAATATTTGAAATTTATTTAATAATATTAATATTATTAATATTATCTTCTTAGCTGTTAATAATATTAGTTAAATAAATAAAAATATAAAAAGAGATATTTAGTAGAAACTCACTATCACATGTATTTTATGCCAACTTTGTGTTGCGTGCATCGTATGCCAAGTCGATGTTGTGTGGAACGTATGAAAGTTCGGTGTTGCATGGAAACTATTACAATTTGGTGTTTCATGTAACATATTACATGTCAGTTCTATGTGATAGTAATCATCAACTTTGTTCATTGCAATATATAAATTAAAATTTTAATTTATTCAAAAAAATATGTCCATAAAAGCTCATGATGTTACATGTATGGTCCTACCACTATATATATTACATACATTGTGGACTAAATTCAAAGGGGATTTCTCCAATTAGATAGATTCAGGGGGGGTAAAATCTAATGATGTGAAATTAAATTTGATCTCTATAATGACAATGACCATAAAAAATTACTATATAAATGGAGCCTTGATGGGGTCATTCTCAGGTGCATTTATCAATATCAGACCACATCCATCGTGAAGAATGTCCACATCATATCATGTGGGGATCATTAGTTTGGAATCAATCTTTCCCACGAAATCTAAATGATTGGATACTAATGGACCACTCTGATGCAGGATTGAACTAACATCACCTAGAATTGACATTCCTTCCATGTTCAAGAAAATTTAATTCCATGAATGCTCAGAGATATTTCCTATATCTATGTACTCCTGGAAGTTCACCATATGGGGAATGGAAATCAAAAGACTATATCCACCTTCTACAGTAAAAAAATTCAAGTATATCCTCATAGAAACTAATTTCATTTCCAAATTGGATGAATTCATACCCATTAATGAGTTCGGGGTAAGAGAATGTTTTTAATTCATGGAATCCAATAGAATCCATAGATATAATATCCATCATACTATACTGATGGAAAATCATTGCCAATTTATGTTTGTATGAATTGAATAATCTATATCACGAGTATGGTATCAAGACAAACCATTCATCCCACTACCATTCAATGAATTACAGACAGATTAAGGCATTCAATATGACCTTATCCAATATACTACCGAAGATGGTAGATAAGGATAATAAATCATGGCTGGAAAAGATCCCTCATGTTGTATGAGATTACTGGACCATGCCCTACATCACCACTCAGGAAACCACATATTCAATAATATATGGTACATATGTTGTCCTACCCATTGAAGTTCATTTACCCTCAATCTACATTGCCATATTTGGTCAAATATAATCATACAAGAAGTCCTAGAAACATATAGATTAATTATATAGACTCTATGAGAATAGATTTCATACCTTGTATCGTTTATAAGTACACCAAACTAGATTTCTGGAGCCCTTATCAAAAGGGTTGCCTCTAATAATTCCATGAAGTATAAATGGTATTGGTCCTCGGGAATCATATACTACCCAGAAAGAATCCTCCAATGATGAATCCAAAAGGGTGAAACCATATTTCATACACAAGGGATACACAATGTAGATTACTACTGGATTTCATGTATGTACTGCAGACAATGGCTCTCAAAAATTCAATATTACAAATGAAATATTTTGTGTTTCCAAAACGAGTACAACTTCTTGATCACATGACATTAAATTGCAAGATGGATGTCCAAGTTTCATGACACTAAACCACATAAAAACACTCATCCTTTCCACATGATATTAAATTGTAAAAAAATTTCCTTTTCACGTGACATTATGGAGCATGATAAATTTCCCCATTGTATGATGTTATGTTGTGTAGAACACCATTGTACTCGCCTAAGAGGACATTGTCCCCAAAATCGGTGACCCACTATACCATGTTACTGAACAACATACAGATTGAGTCATGTACACACCAGATATGAACAGATTCCCATATTCTACATCTTTATCCATCCATAATTTTTTTTAATAAATAACGGACCCTTCCCTATATATGGGTCAGAATGCAGAAGTGATTTTCACTAAAAACTACATGTGACTTGATTCCTAACATCACATGATACGTAGAGACATAAAGATCTCCAAATCCTAGTCGTTCCATGAAAAATGGAAAAATTACTCTTTCTATTTATGTATGGGTTAGACCTATTTGGATAATTCATGTTATGAACTACATGTGGCTTGATTAATTCCCTTACAAGATAGGTATAAACCCCTAGGCTTCAATTGTAGGGCCCAACAGTAAATTTTTCCTTTTTAGGGGATGAATTTTTTGTCATAATTTATTATCCGGGTGTCCTTTCATATTGATATTTTTTCCCTTGTTGATTTCTGAAATCATCCCTCTCATAGATGGGACCAGTCAACCCAGTAACATGATGTTAAACCATTGCAGTATTTCCTTAGCACATGTTGTAAAACTGTATCGATCCACAATCATTCCCATTGATTGATCTACATCCTCACTATACATTTTTAAACACCATTTATATAAGAACTATGTGTGGATTTATTCCTACCCTCATAGGATACACATTGAAACATATGGTTCTAATGTCAGGACCAACAAAAAATTTGACCTCATCTAGGGGATTATTTTCATTTCATCCTTTGGTCTCATGTTTACCTTTAATGAAGAAACTATGTTCCTCATTGGTTAATGAAATCAATCATCCCTAAATTTGAGGACGGCTTTTTGGATACATTAAATTAAACAATACTAGATATAACTTACTTCATGGAAGAAATTGTATGTATCCACAATCATTCTTGTTAGGTGATCCATGTCCTCACCACACAGCGTTAAACTAGAGTGACATGAGAACTACGAGCGACATTATTTCTATACATAAGGGATATGTAGCAATGTCTGGGTGACATATTATAGGCCCAACTATCCCATAAAAATTCCCTTTCCCTATGAATGGTTCAGACGTGCAGAGGACAGCACATAGAACTATATGTATCTTTATTCCATACCTTAGAGTATATTTAGTGATGCTCATATCTCCAAATTTAGTTCCATATTCTATTAATGATCAAAATTATTCCCTTCCCTATGTATGAGTCAGATATTTGTAGTGATATATTAATGAACTACATATGGGTTTATTCTCTCATAGACATGATATGTCGTGAAACCCAAGATTCTACTCCTTGGTGAAATCCCCCAATAATACATAATACCTATATCATTTATTCTATTACATCTTTGTGTCAGAATAAATCCTTTTCCCCCCTGATTCCCGCACTAAGAATAACTAATGAGGGATTAAGAGGTTCTTATGGGGATTCTGTACCTGAACAAGGTATGTCAATCCATCTCAATGTTTCCATGGTCCTTGTAATTAGGCCATAGAAAGAATACAAAGTCCTAACCACACGACGATGAACTGTATGGCACATCGTCCTCACCCCATGAAATTAATCATTACATATATCATCATTTCAATCATCCATTCATCACACATGAGTCATATCTATATAGTATAAGGATGAAATCCCTTCTCCATATATATGGTCTAGTCCTATAAATGAATCTTTCATAGGCCCAAGGTATGGATTAATACCCATCTAGATGGGATACATAGTGTCTACCAATCATTTTGAATCCAAACATAGTCGGAAATGTATACAACCTTATATCCCCATGACCCATGATTCATTCTGTTAGTTGTGGTGCGGAATGAAGCCACTTAGGCCCTCATTCACATTGATTCATATCAGTTGTGATGAAAACCTCCCACCAGAAACCTCCATATCCATCCATCCTCAAAATATGTCATTAAACCACTTTAGCACCATCCAAGATACATGAAACTAATCTAAATAGAACCCTTATGATTCCCTCATCATATATGGTTTAGCCCCCAAGAATAGGCACCCCCCATTACATTTTAAAGAAATCCATATCTAGGATTATGTATGATTCGTGTTTTTCAGGTATTTTTTCCATTGAATTTTTTTTTTATTAATATTTTATGTGAATAATATTAATGTATTTTATTGGATAAACAATTTAATAATTTTTAAATTAATTACAAAAAAATAATTCCCAATTACTGACTTATAATATTTTAATGGAATATTTTCAAACATAGTCACTGAGTAGTGACAGATTCTGAGGCCTGAAAGGCCTCAGTGTAGACAAATTTAATATATTAATTAAACTATTTAAAATGGGGATGATTTTGAAAAAATATTTGAATAACCCCAATATGGTGTGTCATATGAGAAATCTAAGATCACTCATGTATCTGGAAAAATGTATTTTCACTAGGCAGATTATAACTTGTGTTGGTGACAGATATTTGGATGTCTCACTCATAAATTAAAGATTTCAAATAATATTTAATATATTATTTTTAAAAAAAATTTAAATTTATCTCAAACATTGCTTCGTATGGGATCTCTGAGACAACCATTGGGTCTGGAATAAAGGGTTTACCCTATACAAGGTATGACATTTATATTCATCGATCGTTTGGACACCTCACTCGAATGAAATTTCCCTTCCATTTTAATTAACTATTTATTCCGTTTTTAATGAATAAATCATTAATAACTCAAAAACTGTGAATCGTACGAGAAATATGACATTTCCCATTTTTTTTCCATGGAAGCTTTTGGAACATCATTTTGGACCTTTTTAAATGCAATAAATTTAAAATTGACCTCTTGGAGTGAAATAAATTACTCTGCCAACAGGAAACAGATCAAACATACATCAAATGAAGAGTTTTAATTTAGAGTATTGTATTGAATCCGAATTATTCTAGATCAGTTTTTTAAAATGCCCCATTTTTTGAGTTTTGTGTTAGATCCGTCATGTGTGAAATATTCTGCTTGTTATTTTCATAACTGACCTTCGTATTCTTCCATTCAACGACCCAGAGAGTGTCCACCATTTTCATTTTTCTTGTCAAATGGGTGCACACAACAACTAGTTTTTCATTATGTTTTTTTATTTATTTTATCTATTATTATTATTTTATCACACATTTACTATAATTAATTTTTCAAATAAATGGATGAAAAATGATTGGATTGATCTATAAAAGATAATTTTGTTTTCAAATGGTGATTAGAAAGATTTTTTTTAAAAACAATTATCAATGTATTATTGGAAAAATTATCTTCATAAAATTATAATTATATTGTATCCTATTGATAATATCAAATACATTTATAAAAAAATCATATGGAATTATTATAAGATAAATGAATATGATATTATCATTATATATTTATCGGTGGTTGACGTGTGTTTTTTAAGGTGTTTGTTCCTCCTCTTGTGCTTGAACCAGATCGAAACATACCTCGACTTTGGAAGTGTAAGTAATCTTTGAATTAAGGTACGGTGGTTTAAAATCCATTCTCATGGTCTATTCTTGTTATGCGTATGTAATTTTTTTAAATTTTAGGGAATAAATAATAATTTAGCTTTTTTATCAACTAATTAATTAGGTAAATTAATTAAATTGGGAAATGTGAAATTGGTAACTGAATTGGTTAGAATAAATAATTAAATAATAAACTATCTAAAAATATTTGTCGATGCTGGTTATTTAGAATTAATTTATGGTCATAGTGTGGTTAATCAGTTAGTTATTTTAAATAATTAATTGGTGGTTTTGTTATGCGGATTTTTTGACTGTGGATTTATTTAATTAATTTAATTTGAATTAATGAAACAATTATTGTGGTTAATGATTGAATTAATTAATCAATATTTTGAATGAAAATTATGATGGAAGGTTGAGGTTTATTATACATTGAATGATGTTGTATATGTGAAATAGATATGTCATCAAGAAAAGGATTGGGGGCAGGGACTGACGCTCCAAATACCCACATGTGTTCTACACATGAAGCTCTAGAACCAATGACATGAATGAAATTAATTTTTAATCGAATAAGGACTGATGCTCCAAATACCCATGGGGTTGTGATATAGGGACTGACTCTCCAAATACTCATATGTGTGATAGACATGACTTTATCCATTCCTTCATTGATTTTTTTCTATGGTTTCTTTTGGATATTTAATAATTGAACACTGTGACATAATGTTTATGAAATGGACAGGGGAAATGGTTCAGTCTCTAGCACGAGATGAAGCAGGTATTGGGGTTTGGTTTTCCTTAGGAGCTTGAATTTTTAAGTTATTAAATAAAGGTTAATTGGATAAATATAAATTATTTCCTATATTTCCGTATTTTATTATTAATACAAATGAATACACTACTTATGACTGTATTTGTTTTTGACACTATTGGTGGTGACCTATTGAGTCGTACTGACACCCTACTCGGGTTGCCTGATCGGTACACGAAAAGACTTGGTTGTTATAGGACTGTGTAAGGGAAAAAGCCTTGGTTTTGATTGTTGATTGGGGATGGAGTTTGTTTGAGGGAACTAGACATGGTTCAGATCCCACTTGGGAGTCACTATCCTCTTTCATCTAGTTTTTTTACACATGATACATATTTATAGACACTGCATGTTTTTAGTTGAGTATTGTATTTCTTGTATTCATTATTATTATTACATTTGTACAATTATAATTACACATTCTTATGATATTTCTTGTTTACTTTAGCTGGTATTTTTACACTGATAAAAGAGGGTATAGTCTCCCCACGACTGACATTCCAGACTCTCACTGCTTGTCGGCAGCCTCTAGTGTACGTGGAGACTTGCCTGAGGTCATGTAGTAAACCGGCATAGGGAACTGTTGCGTGGAACTCAGGTTGGGACATTACAAAGTGGTATTAGATGAGTTTTTTTTCTTCATTTTTGTCTAACTATTTGGGAAATGGTAGACATGATACTAGAGAATGTTGGGGCTTGATAATGAGCTCATTCATAGGAGTTTCCAACCCATGTCTAGGAAAAAACAGAAGTACTTAGGGTGGGATTGGTGTTATTGATGTTTGTCATTATAGTGGAATATTATTTCCCCTTTGGTGATTCACTTGTTGTGTGTTGTGATTATTAATTGTTGAATTTATTGAGTATTGATTCAGGGCCCATAATTTCATGAGTGTTTCATCTTCATGCATCATTCTAGAAACTAAGAATTATTTTGACATGCCTCATTTTTTGCACAAAAGGGAAAATGGGTTATGGGTTGCTTGTTGAACATAAACTACTTTTTCCTTGCTTATGAATTTGAAATGAAAATTGTTTCTAAATATAATATTGAAAAAATTGTAAAATGATATAAATAAATTGGTTTTGTGTAATTGTGATAACATTGTGAACTATTCTGTATGCTGCAAGTTTTTATTTGTTAAAATATGCCACCCTGATGCATATTGAGAGGACAACCTGGGGTCATGGCTAAAAATGGTCCTCTAGTAGTTGAACGTCTGGTAGCAATAGTACCAGTTAAGGAAGCGGGGAAGATGTTTCAAAATAACATGACCCATTTCATGAAAATTATGGAAAGAGATCTAGGGCAGGTTGTGAAAAGCATGTCTGATCTCATGAGGGAGTTTCAGTTGTAGCACCAACTGACTTTAACTATAGAGGGTGGTCTGAAGAATGTTGAGTCCATGATGGAATATATATAGACTATACTCAACTGCCTAGAGACACCTGCTGAGAAGAGAGTCAAGTTTGAAGATTACATGGTGTGTGGTCAAGTGAAACATTAGTGGGACATCCAGACTAGAGATGTAGAGTTGGAACCTATGGAGGGGAAAGAATTTTAGGACAATTTCTTTGAGAACTTTTATCTAGAGACGCTTAGGTAGGAAAACGTAGAAGAGTTAATAAGGCTAACACAAGGGAATATGTCTATGATGGACTATGCTGGACGTTTTACAGACTTAAAACGTTCTCCCCTGCAATGGCATCAGACGATAATACATCAGCAATATGATTTTATCATGGAATTAAATGTGAAGTTAATTCTCAACTGAATATTTTCCAACTGAAGATATAAAGACCTGACTCAAAAATACCTGTAGATGGTGCCTGAAAACATGATGTGTATTCTTTAACAAAACATGCATTGATACTTTACACATCATGTCCCATACAGAGGATCGTTACAGTTCATGTTCTAGGAAACCACCCACTTCAGACATGCTTCTTTGGCTACAAACTAATACGTGAAAAATTTTATCCAAAAATGTATGGTGAGAATATGAATTACCAATAAAGAGTTTTAAAATACATTAAAATACCAATTAAATCCTTTTGAAAAACATTATTTTAAAAAATATTCATAAAAAATTTCTTTAAAAATGTTGTACCACATTTATCATAACATAACATTTTGTCTATGAATTAAAATAACAGATTTCACAGAACACTAAAAACCAACAAAAAAACATTATTTAATTATAAGAATGCTCACTCGAAATTAATAACTAGAAACATTATAACTTTAATAGTAATGACATGTGAAAATTCAAGTACATTATTTAAAACTAGGAGTATTACATGATCAAAGTTTCACATAAAAATAATAACTTTATTTTCTTCCTTTACTAACTTTGAAACATACATTGGCCAATAATTCTCTGAGTACTACATAAATAACATGCTATTAATTTTACTTCTTCTGATTTTGATAAACATAAGCACTTTGACCAATAATATTCTACTTATCAAATATTCAAGTGGTTAATTAAATTTCATAGTCATAATGAGGAATGTACATATGTAGGATTGTGTCAAGGCCTCGGCCAAGACGTCTAATGATTAAGGCCTCAGGAAAAATCCATAACTCATAAATTAGGAAGGGCATCGTCCAATTCCATGCCTAATTGTCTAATGAGACCTACTCATTCATCAAGGGGCAATAGAGGGACCCACCCGTCAAATAATATGTCTAATTCTTTTCTTATCTCCCTAAATCAAAATGCTCATACCACATTGATTTTTTAAATTACTTACCACTTATAATTCCATTTGTCACATATTACTTTGTTCCTTATTTCACATTGTTCAATGTGTCACATACCACCTTAAATAATTTAATTTATCATTTCATTATAGTCAAAGTGTCTCATTCCACATTGAATAATTTAATTTCATTATCCCATAAGAGTCCATCTGTTTTAGAATTTTCATATACAAATTAATTCATGCTTATAGGAGTTAATATCAATTATATGAATCCATGAAAATTAATGACAAGTATGGTATACAGATTATAGCATATGTGATAACAAATAATGAAAAAAAATAGAATATTGTTCACATAAAAAGATAACCCTACATGCTAAAAAAATTATTAATATATTATATATTGAAATTTCAACATGAATTGGGTTCTTAATTAATTAAAAGATAAAAAAAATTTTCAAAGGGTGTATTAAACATATATATTACCAAACATTCATTACTAGTATTCTTATGTTAACATATCACAAGGGTACACATAATGTTTAAAATGAAATTTATGAAAATCAACAATAAATAATTCCATTTAATATATGTTTCAAAATAAGTGATTCATAAATATATAAATAAGTGTTGAAAACACCATTTATTATACATATGATCTCTCCAAAATTACTAAATGCATCAAATTTATAATATTGGAGTATCCAAAAAATAGGGTTTAGTGTTGTGTAAATTTGTACATACACAAGAGTAAAAAAGTAGTTTTTTTTAAAAAACAATAATATTTTTAAAACCACATGTTTAACTATTAATTAAAAATCCTTGGAAAATTCTAAATAAAATTGAGGATCAAATTTTACATGTGTAAACATAT
Source organism: Viscum album (assembly GCA_963277665.1). Lineage (NCBI taxonomy): Eukaryota > Viridiplantae > Streptophyta > Magnoliopsida > Santalales > Viscaceae > Viscum > Viscum album. The sequence goes on from OY728162.1 coordinate 615,121,660, forward strand.
ATTAAAATATCTATATATACATTATTTATGAAATGGATTAAACCAAAAAACCTATGTAACCTATATGAGTTTAATACATTATACAAATTAATGAACGAGATTCTTTAAATATTAATTCATAATATAAATTTTAAAACGTTTATTCTTTTAAAAAAAATACATATATGTTTAGTTAAAGATATTCAAATTATATGCATAGCTGAGTAGAAGTTAGGGTGTTACACCAAAATTTATCTACAATTACATGTTTATCAAAAACACAAATTAACCATTTTAGTTCAATTTTAAAAGGATTATGTCCGGTATAGAAAGTGAGTTATAAAAACTATATAATTATATATTATCATGTATACAATATATAAATATATACATAAAATTTTTATATCGCACATAATTCCTTACATTTCAAAACTATATTTAAGCTTGAAAATCAATTTTTTAAAATCCTAAATTCTGTTATAAATGATGTTTACCAAAAACTGTATTATCATACATATATAAATATATATTTTCATATACCAAGTATAAAATGTATACAAACAGGTTCTTGTGCAATGAAGACAAGATGTAATGAACCCTTACTTGTTTTGAGGAGGGGGAGAGGTTTGAAGTGACTCACTATAGGCTTGAAGAGGAAGAATATCCAAGAGGGTATTGGTCGAAACAGATTGTTTATATTAAATATTATATACATAAATTATACAGAATATTTTAATGTCACTTGAAAAAAAAAATCAGAGACCTATTCTCATTAAAATAAGACTTGTGTGTCAGTCTTGTGAAAAACATGTGAAAGGAGGGGCATCAGATGGTGATGGGAGGAGTCACGGGTGAGGAAAAATGGTGAAAAGAAAGAGGAAAACCACAGATGCGGTGCACACAGAAAAATAAGAATCCAATGCGGGTTTTGTAAAACCGGGGAACGAATGGATAACCATGATTAACCGAGGGAAGACTTGATGGCTATAGCATGACGCGATGAAATAAAAAGTGATTAAGGGTACAGATCAGATTGTGACTCAATCTGATGGCTATGATGCAATGTAGAGATTTAAAAAGAAATGTAAGGTCATTATTAGATCGATCATGATCAAATTGCAAACAAAAAACGTGAAGATATACCATGGATGTCAAGACATAAGGACCAAACTGAATCGGATGGCCCAGATTGCATGTAGTGAGATCTGATGACCCAGATCCAATCCCAGTTGAACACCGCCTTCTGTCAATGAAAATGAGGGACTCCCATGACTTCTTTATAATCTAGGTACATCAAGCATATTCTCAGAATACTCCCTCCCCCCTCCCGGTACCACCCCGTACCGGGTTCTATAGCTGCGCTCCTGCACCTACCCACACCACCATACTACCCCGTATAGTAGGGCACTATGATCCCCTTCTGTGTTCTCCTGTTCACCCTTAGGGGTAGCTATTCCCCTTTCTTTCTAGACATTTCATGCACTATGTGTGCGCACTACTGCTGGGCCATTTCCAGGCGGTTGAGGGTGATAATCACATTACGAATTTGAGGGCCTGCCACAAGGTGGCCCTCATCTTGGTGGGTACTCCCCTAAAATTTATCAATGTAATCATTTATTGCTTTTTCATAAAAATATCATTTACATATATATGTATATAGGTATTCTCTAGGTATGATTTCTCTATTTTAACCTAAATATTTTCCTTAGTTGTATAAATTCTAATGTTTTTAAAAACACTAAGTAATAAATTAATGTTTAATACACCATTAAGAAAATATTATATTAGTATTATAAAAATCAAAGACATATTTTTAATTAAAAACCCTATTTAAACATTAGGAATTAAAAAAATTATAAGACATTTTAAATATTTGAATGATTTTTGAAATCATCACCTCATTTTAAACTCACACTATATGTTTCTCAAAATATTAAACCATTGCCTTTTTAATGTTCATGTTAGGAGTTTATATTATAATTTCAATTCATAAGATAAATATTTTTGGGAAAATAAATTATACTTAGATATTTTTAATTAATCCATAAAAAATACCAATGGATATAATTATAGCTGTTAAAACTCAACAGTCACCCTAGTGGTGATGGTCTAGTTGATGCCTTATAAAAACATACATTAGGGTGTACCAAATTTAGGTCAATTGAAGAAGATGGTGCATATCATTCCACTAATTCTAAATGTTTTTGTAGTGGTTTTGTCCATAATAATGAACGATGTGGCAGATCTGAAAGACCCATATTATCTTCGTATGGTTTTTGTTGTTCTGGGTGGTCTCCCTATAATTATAATAGGTTTTTAATATGTATTTTTGGTTAGTATGGATTTCCTTTGACATTTTTGTAATCTAAACACTTCAGTTTTTAAAATAAAAATGCCTGGTATTTAGTTTTCATGTATTGTTTAGATAACATGTAAATTAAACAACATAAAACCATAATATTAATATTACACGAGAAATATGTTTTGGGCATCAAATTAGTACCCCCTACAAAAGAATCTCTTCGTAGTAATTCATTTCGTAGAACCATGGTAAAAGAGACTATATGGAGTTCTTCACCACATCCTCCATCGTAGAGGATCCTCTGGTGTGGCAAGCTAAATACCCCAATTGGTGTTCAATTCATTTTCTTCCCTGGCCCAGATACACCTCAGACAGTATGTGCTAGACTCATGCCTTGTAAACTCAGGCATACATTGGGAGGCTTGAATTGTTGAGATTTCAATGATTTATGAATGGGAAAACCCTCGATGAACTCTTCAGACATCCTCTTGTCCAAGAATGTTATTTTCATATACATGGTCATACAAACTGAAGCTCGTGATTTGGTGCATGTAGGCTATGTAAAGGTTCCCCTCCATGGAAGCCTTTTGAAACCTTACTCTGGATATGATGTTTCATGAAAGAGTGAATCATAGGAAATGACCTTTATGGTACTTTCTTATTTGTATATACTCAACTAGTTGAGCTGTGGCTATGCGAGGGTAGATATAGGAATTACCATGGAAGGAGTGGAGAATGTCTGGATTGTTTGATACCCTGTAAATATGATTGAATCATCTCCGTAGGATTGTGAAGGTAATGTATTCATTTTCATAGGGTCTGACTATAATGGCCTCTAGTACATCAACGAGAAGTTATAAGATATGGGAATGTTCTAAAATCTCAAAAATAATTTTTTTTCACGAAATTCCAATCAGTGAAATAGAAACACTAAAACGGTAGAAGAAAGAAGAATAAAAAATTGTATTTTCATAAAAAAAACTAGTAAAAACACCAAGGACTAATATATTCCTAGATCCTGATTACATGAATCCCCAAAACAATTTCAAAACTCTCGATCTATTTAAACCAAATGCAACCCAAGTAGTCTGGTTCAATCTCATGTGTACACATATGGTGTCTCTAGAGTAAGACATGAGGGGTGTAAGTCTGAGAGACATCCGTATGAACTTGATGTCTAAACACCGAAAAAAGGCTTAAATTTCAAGGATTCCAAAGTCCATCACTTGAACATATTGTCCATAGGATCAAATTTGGAACATAAATGCTACGCAGAGGTCACCCACTACTGCCACTTCTAGGAAATCCACGAGGGACTAGAAGACTACTACTGCAGTGAATCATCCAAAAATAACCTCTAATTACATTCCCTGATGTGTGTAGGATTGAAATTAGATTTTTCATCATTAAGAGATAGTCTAAACCTGCTCTTGGGTGGAGTTGAAATACACAGGTAGAGTTTGACATGTCATAGAGGTGTTTTCATTCCATACAAATGTATGCATAGTTTACGAAGCTTTCATGGATTGATATGGAAACTATGGTTTCTAGAGCCTCAAAAGGAAGTTACAAAAGGCTTGTAATTTCATTTTCCGACTAAAAATTAAGAAAAATCATATTTAGTAATGCTTATGTAAAATTTCCTTTGTCGAGATCTTGTTTTCTAGAGTTATTTGACCTGATCCAATGATACGAACAATAAGGACCCGACTCTAGAATACCTATGGATGGTGCATTAAATCATGATGTGCAATCTTTAACAAAACAATAATTGATACTTTACACATCATGTCCCATACATAGGATTGTTACAGTTCAGGTTCTAGGAAACTAGCCACTCTGACATGCTTCTTTGATTATAAACTGATACTGGAAAATTTTTATTCAAAAATGTATGGTGAGCAAAGGAATGCCCGATAAAGGGTTTTAAAATAGTATAAAATACCAAATAAAACCTTCTGAAGAAATTTTTTTTAAATTTTTTTCATAAAAGATGTTCTTTAGGAATGTTGTAACACATGTAACATAACAGAACATTTTGTCTAAGAATTAAAAAAGAATATTTCGTGGAACACTAACAAAATTACAAAGAAACATGTTCCAATTATAAGCATGCTCATTCTAAATTAATAAATAGAAACATTCTAACTTTAATATTAATGACATGTGAAAATTCTAGTAAAAAATTTAAAACTAGGAGTATTACATGATCAGAGTTGCGTGTAAAAATAATAACTTCAATTTCATCCTTTACTAACTGTGAAGCATACACCGGCCAATAATTCACTGAGTACAACATTAACAATATGCCAAAACATTTCTTCTTCTGATTCTAATAAACAAAATCTCTTTATCCCAGAATATTCTACTAATTGAATTTTCTCTTGGTTAATTAAATTACATTGTAATAAGGATGAATGTTTATATGTAGGACTGTGTCAAGGATTAGAACAATACGTCTAATGATTAAGCCCTCATCCAAAATCCATAACTCATAAATTGGGAAGGTCCCCAAGCAATTCCATGTCTAATTGTCTCATTAGACCTACTCATGCATCGAGGGTATATATAAGGACCCACCTATCACATAATAAGTCCCATGCATCCTCATCTCTCTAAATCAAAGTGCTCATATAACATTGATTTATTAAATTACATACCTCCTATAAATTGAAGGGTCACATAATACATGGTTCCTTATTTCACATTGTTCAATGTGTCACCTACCAACTTGAATAATTTAATTTCTCATTTTATAATATTCAAAGTGTCCCATACCACTTTGAAAATATTAATATTGTTATCCAAAATGGGTCCATTTCTTTATCAATTTCATTTAAAAAATAATTAATTCTTATAAGAGTTAATAACAATTATATCAATTCATGGAAATTAATGAAAAATATGGAAAAGAGATTATATATTCAGTGATATTAACTAATGATAAAAAATAAATACAAGTTTATTCAAGAAAATATATAACTCTAAATGCTAAAAATGTTTTAATAAAATACATATAGGAATTTCATTATGAATTGGGTGCTTAATTAATTAAAAGATAAAAAAAATATTTCAAAGGGGTATTAAACACATATTTTCCCAAACATTCACTACTGGTATGATTATGTATAACATATCACAATGGTACATGTAATGATAAATATGAAAAGTATTAAATTCAACCATAACTAATAGCATTTAATAAATGTTTGAAAATATGTTATTCATAAATATGTATATAACAGTGGAAAACCCCATGTATTATACTCATGATCTCTCCACAATTACTAAACTCATCAAATTTATAATAATGCAGTATCAAAAAATTAGGGTTTACTGTTGTGTAATTCTATTCATACACAAGGGTATAAAAAGTAGTGTTTTTAAACAAAAACCAATCATACATCAAAAACAACATGTTTTATTCTTTCTTTGGAATCCATGGAATATTCAAAATATAAATGAGGAGTAATGTTTACATGTATAAACATATATTAACATATCCAAATATATATTATGTATTAAATTGTTTAAACCCAAAATCTAATGTCACCAATATGACATTAATATATTAGTCACATTAATGAATAAGTGTCCCTAAATCGTAAATAATAAAATAAATTTTAAAGGTTTTATTTATTAAACAAGCTTACATATATGTTTAGTTAATAATTTACAACATATATGCATAACCGTGTATACATAAGGGTCTTACACCAAAATTTATTTACACTTACAAGTTTACCAAAAAAGTAATTTAACGATAGGAGTTCAATGTTAAAAGACATATATCTGGTCTTGATGGTGGGTTATACAAAATATATAATTATATATGACTGTGTATACTATATATAAATATATATATAATATTTTTATACATCACATAATTTTTTACGTTTTAAAACTCTCTTTAAGCATGAAGCTCAATGTTTGGAAATACTAAAATCTAGTATAAAAGTGGTTTACCAAAAACTATATGGTCATACATATATAAATATATATTCACATAAACTAAATATAAAACATTTAAAAATAGGTTTATGCGCAATGAAGAAAAGATGTAATGAACCCTTACTTTTTTTGGAGGGGTAGAGTCTCAAAGAGACTCACTGGAAGCTTAAAGAGGAAAAATAACTAAGAGGTTAGGGGTGAAAATAGATTTATTATATAAAATATATTATACATAAATTATATAGAATATATTAATGTCACTTGCAATGAATCTGAGAAATAATCGGTTTAAGATAAGACTGAGTTGTTGATCTTGTGGAAAACACATGAAAGGTGGGTCCTTAGATAGTGATGGGAGGAGACACGTATGTGGAAAATGGTGAAAATCAAGTGGAAAACAACTAGTGTTGAATGAGAAGAGGAAGAAATAGGTGAAGAGGGTAAGGTAAACTCAGAGAATGAATGGAAGACCACGATTAGCAAAGGGATGATCAGAAGGCTATAGCGTGACGCGGCAGAATAAAAAGCGTTGAACAGTCCAGATCATATCCCGACTCGATCCGATGGCTTCAGTACAGACCAGAGTTTTAAAAAGAGATGAACATTTTCAATTATATCCATAGGGAGCAGATGGTACATAAAAGAATGCATAGATATACAGCGACCACTGAGGATTGAAAACCAAACCGAATTAGATGGCCTAGATTGCACGCTGTGAGATCTGACAGCCCTTATCTGATCCCGATGGAAAACTGCCACCCCACATCGAAAGGGAGTGACTACAGTGGCTTCTGTCTAAGATTAGGACTCCAATAATATGCTCAAAATACACCATAACCCTTCCTGGTATAACCCTATATCGGGTTCTGCAGGCACGTCCTGGCGCCCACCCACGCCATCATGCCGCCCTGCATGGTGGCGTGCTCTAATCCCCTTGTGCGTGCTTTTATCCGCCCATAGGGGTAGTTATTACCCTTAATCTATAGACCTAGAATGAACCATTCAAGCGCACTACTCCTTGTCCATTTCCAGGGGTAGAGGGTAAGATTCACATCAAGGCTTTGAGGGCCTGCCAAAAGCTAGCCCTTGGCTAGGCTGGTAGTCCCCAAAATTTAAACAAGGTAATCATTTATTTTTTGGTTATAAAACTATGTTTTACATATATACCTATATAGGTATCTTCTAGTTATTATTTCTCTATTATAACATAAATATTTTCCTTAGTTTTATAAATGCTAATTTTATAAAAACACAGTGAAATAAATTAATGTTTAAATCACCATTATGAAAATATTATATTAGTACTATAAATATCAAAGATATAGTTTTAATTAAAACCTCTGTTTAAACATTAAGATTGAAAAATTTTACAAGACATTTGAACTATTTGATAGATGTTTGAAATCCTCACCCCATTAAAAAATAACACTAAGTGTAGCTAAAAATATTAAAATATTGTCCTTTTAATGTTTATAATAAGAGGTAATATTATAATTTCAATTCATGACATACATATTTTTGGAAACCTAAATTATACATAGATATTTTTAATTAATCCACAAAAAAGGCCATTGACTATAAATATAGACATTTGAACTCAATGTTAACCCAAGTGGTAACAGTCTAGTTGAATCCTTATAAAACCAAACATTAGTGTGTTTCAAAATCAAGACAATTGAAGGAGATGGGGAACATCATTCCATTGATTCTCAATGATGTTGTAGTGGATATAGACATACTAATGTTTGTTTTGGTGGATTTGAAAGACCCATATTATGTTCTTGGGGTTTTCGTTGTTTTGGGTGGTCTCCCTATAATTTTAATAGGATTTAAATTTTTTTTGGTTAGTATGGTTTTCCATTGACCTTTCTGTACTGTAAACACTTCGGTGTTCTAAATAAAAAATAATGGTATTTAGATTGAATGTTTTTTTGGACAATATGTAAATAAAACAAAATAAAAAAAATTATATTACTAATACATGAGAAATATGTTTTGGGGCATCATAGAAGAAGATTCTGAAAGCAGTAAATCAGGCTCTCATCTCTAAGGGGAACCCGAAGGTGGCTTCTATGGAAGATAGATGGTTTTTACTAGATGGTTAAGTGGTGTGACTTTTGAGATTAGGAAGCAACGTTATGAGAATGTCATCCAGGTAAGTAGAAATCATAGTAACAAGACATAGTGGTCGGTAACATAGGACATTACCTGACTTTTTTTCACCTGTGTGGTTGTTAGGGTCAATATCATAATCAATGTCCCTGAACCCCTATGGAATACAGATCCTATTGTAGGATGGGACATCTTTAGAGGTTTTGTAAGAACCCATGGCAGTTAGGTAGTTATGGAATAGCTAAACGTAGTCAGAGTGTGGGGATGGGATCTTCAAAACATTATCAGTCCTAGATTTAGTGTTTTACTTGTCGAGGAGGTAAAGGTAATAGACTTGGTGCTTTTGGGAAACAATTCCCTTATCATTAGAGTGGTACAAGTCAGGGGAGTCAGATGGAATCACAGGGAAGAGGAGCAGTAGAGTTCCAAGCATTACAACCTAAACTTGTGGATTGCGAGGCTGTACCATCGACAGTGTGCGGAACAATTCATGTGTCTACTACATTAGATAGTGCAATATTAGATATTGGTTCCTCTCATTCCTTTAATTCTAAAAAACATTATAATTGTTTGAGTTTGGCGGTGGAGTTTTCGAGTGGGGTTATGATGATTCATAGACATTTGGGAGTATGGTCTGGAGACATATGTATGTGAAAGGGATGCTCTCTTGAGATCGAGGAGTTCCATTTTCTATGGGATATATCTATCATTGACATTATGGGATTCGACCTAATTCTGGTTATGGACTAGTTGATCGGGGAGTACCAATTTCTATGGGATCTCTATAACATTGAAATGATAGGATTTGACCTAATTCTGGGTATAGACCGGTTAGTTGCATGTCGAGACCACACTGATTGTTGTCATTAGAGGGTGACATTTATGTCTCCTATGGGTGAAAATTATATTCACAGAGGGGAGTGGGATATCCAGGAAGGCTAAGCAGGGCCAATTACTATGCAACTGGGAGAGCTCACAACCGATGTTTCTTGTCTTTTTCTGGGTGACGGAGGTGGTATGCAATATGTCCTTCCACTAGTGGTGTATTTGTTTCAAGATGTATTTCTGGAAGGCTTCCTATAGCTGCTACCTAAATGAGATATTGAATATACTATTGATCTCATGTTGGGAGCTAAGCCATTATTTATTCGACCATACGTAAAGGCTCCAAAAGAGCATCATGAACTACAATATCAACTAGAAGGAATGAAGGATTAAGGACTTATCATTCCATGTACATCTCCTTGGGGATCACTTGTGTAATTTGTGAAGAAGGATGGTGGTATTTTATATTTTTGTGTAGATTACCAAAGGTTGATCAGAAATACATTGAAGAACCAGTATACTATTATTTGTATTGATGATGTGTTAGACCTTTTGAAGGGGTCTTGCATTTTCTCAACGATCGGATCATGATCGAGGTATCATCAGTTGTGATTTTGATCTGCTGTTATACTGAGGACTGCTTTCAGGAGTAGGAATGGGATTTATGAGTTTTTTGTAATTCCATTTGTCTTAACAAGTGCATCAACAATATTTATGGCCATGATGAATAGGATATTCCATCTGTACCTGGATTAGTTTGTGGTGGTATTTGTGGACGACATCTTGGTGTAATCCAAGACTCATGAAAATCATGACTAACATTTTGACATCATCCTGAGCACACAAATAGAGCATCAGCTATACACCATGCGATCTAATTATCAATTTTTGATTGATCTATTATAGTTCTATGGACTCAATATCTCGAAGGATGGGGTATTAGTGGATCTAGAGAAGGTGTAGTTAGTGGTTTCTTGGGTGCATCCCAAGAATGTTTTTGATGTCCGATGATTTTTGGGGTTAGCTAGATATTACAAGAGATTCAACCAAGGATTTTCTTATTTGGAAGTGCCACTTTTGGTCTTGACAAAAAAGGTAGTAATTATTGAATTGTTCGAGGCGTGGGAGAAAGCATTTTTGGAGTGTAGAAGCATTTGAATTCTACAGCAATTTTGGTTCTACCTGATTCAGGTGAAGAGTACACGGTGTATTGTGTTTCTTCTTGGATAGGACTCGGAGTTGTGTTGATTAAAAGGGATAACATTGTGGCCTATGGGACTCGATAATTGTGGCCGCATGAATATAATTACCCTACACATGACCTTGATTTGGAAGTGGTGGTATATGATTTGATGTGTTTGCAACACTACCTCTTGGGAAAAAGGTTTACAATTTATACTGACCACAATAGTTTGAAGTACATCTTTTCTCAGCGTGATTTTAATCTTCGACAGTAGAGATTGGTCTTGTACATGATGAATTTTGAATTTAAGTTGGCATATACACTAGGGAAAGGAAACAATGTGTCTAACGCTTTGATTATGAAAAAGCAGACTCAGATTGTTCAGGAATCTAGTGTTGATTGGAGGATGATGGCGTTGCTATATGAGATGCATGTTGTGGTTCAGGAGAGACAGGAAAAGATGACACTCTTGTTAGTTGTAGTGGAGTATACACTTTTGAAATGAATCAGGGACTAGAAATATAAGGACACATGGTGATTGGACTTAAGGGAATACATTGATGGTGGGGAGACAGCATCCGACTGGAATATAGATGATGATGATATCAATTTGGTGTAGAATTAGGTTTTTGTTACTAAGAGCATGTGAGAAGAGCTCATGCGGGAATTTCATGCCTCAAAATTGGTGGTGCATCCCGGTGTGACCAAAATGTATTGTGACCTACAATGACTGTTTTGGTGGCTAGGAATGAAGAATGGGATAGTAGGTATTGTGACATGATGCTTCCCCTATCAGCAATTAATTGCAAAGCATCAATGATATAAAGGTTTACTGGAACCTTTTCCCATTATGGAATGGAATTGGTATGGCAAGATCGTGGAATTTGTTATAGGTATTCCAAAAACACATAGGTAGAATGATTCTATTTGGGTCATTATATATCGACTAAAAAGGTAGAACATTTCATTCCTATAAGGGAAACATTTATAGGTGAGCAGTTGGGAGAGCTGTATTTATAGAATATATTTCTATTTCATGGGGTGCCATGAACAATAGTTTCGGATCATGATTCAAAATTTATATCACACTTCTGGAATGACTTTCAAAAGGCACATGGTATACAAGTTTTATTGAGTAAGACATTCTATCCACATATATATGGAAAATTAAAGCATACTATACATGTTCTTGAGGAAATGTTGAGGGCGTGTGTACTTGACTTTAGAGGTTCATGGGAGAAGCACCTAGATTTAGTGGAGTTTTCCAATAACAATAATTATCAATAAATTATACAGATTGCCCAATATAAGTCTATTTTTGTAGGCCATATAGATCACCACTATGCTAGATGGAAGTAAGTGAGTTAGTGTTGATGGGTCCAAGTCTCATACAGGAGATGATAGAGCAGGCTCAGCTGATTCAGAAATGAATGGATATGGCTCAATGTTGGAAGATGTCTTATGTTGATAGATGGAGGTGACCCCTAGAGTTTAAAGGGGTGAACGTGTATTCCATCAGGTGTAGCCTAGGTTGTGTCACCGCAGTATATGAAGTCATGCAAAGTTGGCACCCAGGTTTATTGGACCTTTTGAGATCATGAAGAGAATCGGGCTAGTAGCATACCGATTGGCTCATTCAATTAATTGTACTGATATGCATGATGTTTTCCATGCATCACAACTATGATGGTATCACCCCAACCCATCTCATGTGATCGATGTGGATGATGTCGAGATTGAGATAAATGCGCCCTTTGAGGATCATCTGAAACATGTGTTGGATTGTAGTGAGAAGGTGTTCAGTGGAAAGACTGTACACATAGTTTCTGTGTTCTAGAAAGATGGACATGTGCATGAAGAGACATGGGAAAGGGAGGCAGATCTGTGGGCTCTCTAGCATGATCTTTTTAGCTCAGAATCTCATAGTCTTGGGAGTAAAGCTCTAGTATGAGATCTTATAAGGTTGGGAGATTGTACGATTCTATTTTTTAGGTATTTTTTTTATCCTGCTTTTTATTGATTATAAATATTTTATGTGAATAATATAATAATATTTTATTGGTTAAACAAATTAATAAATGTTTAAAAGATTTTTATAGAAATACTACCTAGATACCACTTTATAATATTTTAATGGATTGTTCTCAAAGTTAGTCATGGAATAGTGAGAGATTCAGAGTCTCGAGAAGCCATGGTGTAGATGAATTAAATATATTAATTAATTTTTTAAAATGGAGATGATTTGTGAAAAATATTTGAATAACTCTAAAATGGTGCATCATATGGGAAATTTGAGATCACCGCTATATCAGGAACAGGGTGTTTACCCTAAGCATAGTATGACATATGTTGGCATCAGACGTTTTTATGCCTCACTCATAAGTCAAAGTTATTAAATAATATTTAATATATTATTTTCCTAAAAATAATTAATTATCACTCAAACGGTGCATCCTTTGTGAAACTCAAGACCATCAATGGGTTCAGAATTAGGTTTTTACCCTAGACAAGGTATAACATTTTTATGGGTCGAGTGTTTTGATGCCTCACTCGCAAGATCGTGCCATTTTATTTTAATTATTTATTTCATTCATTTTTAAAGAATATATAATTAATAACTCATAAAACTGGACATCGTACAAGAAATCTGAGACCACTGATGCGTCCAGAACGGGGGGGGGGGGTTATCCTAGGAATAGTATAATTATTATTTTCAATGATCATTTTATTAAAGTAACTTATTAATTTTTTTTATTTATTTAAAAAATTAAATTAATTAATTAATATAACTGTTCAGGGTTAAATCAACTCCAACATATGTCATTCCCCATTTATTTTCTTTGGAAGCTTTTGGGATACTCTTTGTGGACTTTTATAATCACAATGAATTTTAAAGTGACCTCCAGGAATGAAATAAATAACTTCTACAAAAAAATGGATCAAACATAGATAAAATGAAGAGTTTTAATTTAGGGTTTTTATTGAATCTGAATGGTTCTTGATCTATTTTTAAAACGCCCCATTTTTTTGAGTAGCGGGTTGGAGCGATCATGTGCGAAATATTATGGATGTTGTTTGCATATCATACCATCATCGTCTTCTATCCGAAGACCCGGAGAGTGTGCACCATTTTCCATATGCCTTTCTACTTGGTGTGCACGACAACCAGGTTTTCATATTGTTTTTTATTTATTTGTTCTATTATTATTATTTTCTCACCCTGTTACAATAATTATTATTTTTATATTAAATGTATTTAAAAAAGTGGGGATTTTTTTATAATTGATGATTTTCATTTCATATGGGGATTACATGGGTTTCTTTTTAAAGAAATTATAAATGTATGATTTAATAAAATTATCATTAATAAACTATCATATAATTTTCTTTGAGTAATAATATCAAATATGTATATAAAGAAATCAAATGGAATTATTATAAGATAAATGAATATGATATTATCATAAGATATTTATTAGGGGTTGACGTGTGTTTTTTAGGGTGTTTGTTCTTCCTCTTGCACTCACACCAGATAGAACTATACCTCGATTTTGGACATGTAAGTAATCTTTGACATAAGGTAGGTGGATTAAAATCCAATCCCACAGTCTTATCTTAATACGTGTATGCAGTTGTACACATATCATGGCGTTAATAATAATTGTGTTTTTTTTATAAATTAATTAATTGTGTAAATTAATTAATTTGGGAAATGAGAAATTGGTAATCGAATTGATTGAAATAAATAATTAAATTATAAATTAATTAAGAATATTTTGTGATGATGGATATTAGGAATTAATTGATGGGCATAATGTGTTTAATTAGTTAGTTAATTTAAATAATTAATTGGTTCATTTCATATGGGTATTTTGGTATTGAAGATTTATTTAAATAATTTTATTTTGAATTATTTATAAAATTGTTGTGGTTAATGGTTGAATTAATTAATAAATATTTTTATAGAGAATTATGATGGAAGGTTTATGTTTATTAAACCTTGAATGATGTTGTATATGCGAAATAGATATATGATTAAGAAAGTGTTTGGGGACACAGACTAACACTCCAAATACCCACAGATGTTCTAGACATGGTGCTCTAGAACCAATGACATGAATGAAATTATTATTTTATGGGACAAAGACTGATTCTCCAAATTCCAATGGGGTTGTGAGATAGGGACTGATGCTCCAATTCCTCACATGTGTTCTAGAAATGATGTTCTACACTCCTTCATTTATATTGCACTATGGTTTCTTTTAGATTTTTATAAATTGAATATTGTGAAATAATGATTATGAATTGAACAGGGGAAACTGTTCAAGAACAAGCACGGGACGAAGTAGGTATTGTGGTTTGGGTGTCCTAAGGAACACCAATGTATAAGTTATTAAATAAAGGATTACTGGATAAATATAAATTTTTTTTCTATTACCTTATTTTATTATTAATACAACCGCCTAAACTGCTTTTGACTGGATTTGTTTTTGACACTGTTGGTGGTGACCTACTGAGTCGTACCCACACCCTAATTGGGAACCCTGATCGGTACCCGAATAGACTTTGTTATTGTGTGTTATAGAAAGGGAAGGAGAACATGACTAGATAATTGATTGTGGATGGAGCTTGGTTGGGGGAACTAGAAATGGTTCAGAACCTTCTTGGGATTTGTTGGCCTCTTACATCCATTTTTTTTGTCACATGATACATATTTATATAAATTTCATGTTTTCGGTTGAGTAATGTATTTCATATCTTTGTTATTCTTGGTACATTTGTACTATTATTATATTATATTCTTCCGTTGTTGCTTGTTTACTTCAGCTAATATTTTTAATCTAATAAAAGGCGGTATAGTCTCCCCACGACTGACTTACTAGACCCTCAAAGCTTTTCAGCTGCCTCTGGAATTTGGGGAGATGCACCTGAGTTCATGTGGCGAACCAGATCGGGGCACTGTTGTGTAGAACTTGGGTCGAGATGTTATAGTTTATGAGTTAGATATTCAAAAATATCCCCATATCAAGAACTACTTGTGGATTTATTCCTACACATTCAAGATACGTAGTGATGAGTAGGTCTTGTATCCTTGTCCTAGTCATGGAGAAAATAAATGAAAAAATATCATGTCTCCTAAATGAAAATCTGTGAAGGATGTCTCGAATTAGGGTCACTCATTAATAGATTGTACTATGAAACAAATATTCCCCCTACATACAAGTCAGATATATGTAGGGTGTTTCTAAATCCATGGACAATCTTGTTCTAAATGACTCTTATATGGTCAAACATATTCTTTCAATTCATCAAACTCCATGCTTTGGGAACATTTGTATCATGATAAGCCTCAATGGACATCGAAAATGGAAGTTCAGTATCCTCATGATACCTTTGTTTGAATATGGATAATATTCCCTGATAGATATACATAAGTTTCCCACAAAAAAGGCATGTCAACCAAAGGAAACGTTTTCCCCAAGATAGTACATTCCTACCTCTATATTCAACAACGGTTTCCATGTGCCATATCAGTTTCACCAATATGATCATCCCCAGAATCATGGTTTACATTTTCTTTCTCACACACATTTGGAGCATATCATAACATCAGTCCTGAATATCCTCTATTTTATTAGGGCTTCTAGATCAATGTCCAAATCACATGACACTAAATTGTATGATCAATGCTGAATGACATGACATTAAAAAAGCATGATAATTGAGGACCAACAACCAACCATGTGTCCAATCAAAATAAATATCACAAATTACACATCCCAATGCATGGATTTGAACTACATGAGAATCTACCTAGACAAAGTGAAGAATGTGTCCCCCCATGTTCTTAGATGTGAAATATGTCCGTATACGGATGCCTGATATGAGCTTTTCCCCTCTAGTAAACTCATTTACAATAATAAAATAACACACTCCTATGTGTAAACCAGATCTGCATATGGAAGAACCTTTAAAATAACTACATATTTATGGATTCCTATTATAATAAGGATACATAGTGACACCCAAACCTCATATCCAGGGTGTGTCCATGAGGAAAATTTTCTTTCACTATTTTTCTGTGTATGTGTTAGAAATATGTTGGGAACCTCATCTTGCCTGTATAATGGGAACATCTCGACCTACTCTTGATAAATTTCACCATTATATTACCATTTAATTTATAGGTACTCACCTTCAGTATCTATACTCTATTTCTAGATTTTTCTGAATCCCCATAACCCTCCCCAACCATCAAAAAAGGAATTTTAGTGTCCTGAGGAAACCATTGTTTGTTTATACATAATATGCATCAGTGGATCTGCTTTTGTTTCCCATAAAAAACATTTCATCCGATGGAAAGATCATACTCATTAGAGGAATTTATTAACACTATATACCCAATAAAGTTTACGTCCCATATTAATCCTTGTATTCAAAAACCTCTTGGATTATAGTTTACACCCATTCTATCCATGTATGCCTAAAGATGACAGGAGATTATTTATCAAACTACCATGGGAATAGGGAATCTCTCACCCTATTTTCTTGAGAAAAATAATTTTAAATTTTAAATCCATTATATATTAGGTGTATAAATTTAGATTTCACCATGTTTAAAACCTCTTTTACACATGTCAAATCCATTTGAGAGAAATTTCTTATTGAAAGATAAACATATTCCCTCTTAGTTAACAAAATCTCTCCATTCAGGAACATTCTTTAGTGGACATCAAATATATGAATTCCCATAAATTAACTAGATATTGAACATGGATGGTTTGGGTCTTGGGGACACCATTTTTTGACTATGAACAACAATCCACACTTGGATCTACATAATTCTTTGACAAAAAAAGAACTGTCATCCAATGGAAAATTCTTCCCCATTAGAGGCATTTACTCTCTATATATGACCCATGGATTCCATTGACTATATCTTGTATCATTATAAGAAATTACAAACCAGGATCACGAAAAATTCATCATTCATGTCTACAGAATATAAGGGAATCATAGGTCACTAACCCCTTTTGGGGCCATCACAGTGAAATTCACAGTCAAATATGTTTGACCTAAAACATATATAACGCTAGTCCAAGATTGTAAGTCATTAAACATCACATAAAAAGAGATGAAATACTCTCTTTTTAGAAAACCCACAAAGGGAATACCTATAACAATCGAGAAACTGATCACTAAACCAACACATTTCTTGGTTAAGAAAAAATATTAACTGATCAAAAAATAATTAGAAAAAGGAAGTTATTTTTTGGTTGAATACCCATAATGTGAAGCCTATGAAAATTTCATGTTATGCCCACTAAGGCAGCATCACTATGGAATTAGGAAAGAATTAGGGTTATAATATAATAGGAAAATAGGGTATAGGGTTTTTTATTGATCCTTAGAAACAATCGAAACATTTCTTGTTGAGTCCCTCGCTGTAAAAGAAAATTAGAGCCTTATACGATTATTTCAATTTGGATATCTAAGATCCTGTTTTAAATCAAAATCTGGTGAACATTATCACTCAAAATGTGAATAAATATAATTTTTTGGTAGTGTAGGAAAGGAAAGGACAATCATTCGGAGGAAAATGAGTTTTTATTTTTTTCATTAAGTGAATAAAGGGGGTGTCCACATCATTGAGTCCCTCCCCGACAATTGTAAGGACAAAATGTTAATAAAAATAGTGTAGGAAAAATGATTAACATGGATCCCGGATCACTTTTCTTAGCAAATTAACCACTGACTAATGTGGTTCATCAAGGGACCGTTCCTAATCAATCCTCTTACAAACCTCAATCTATGTTGCTGGGAAATTTGTTTTCTTCATTCATTACTAAGATCATGACTTATCTTCCTGATTTCCTCATGATTTTCTATTATTGATTAAAGCTTCAAATTTAAACATTCCTCATGAGCATTTCATTCCCACAACTCCTCAGTTTGAAGAAACATTTTATCATGATCTATTTATTATTTAGTGTCTACGTGGTGTATATAATTTTTAATATCCTGTGTGGATTCTGTCTGATGATGGGTGGTGTGAAACTAAGAAAGATGGCCTTTTTTAGCAGATAAGTCTTCTTAATCGTGAAAATATAATGATTAATAATATGCAATGGTCATTAAATGAACCCCCTTGAACCAAGTTCATGGAATTTCAAATGTGGGATATTTTATTTTCTAACCATCTCTTCCAATGAGGTCTCTACAACGATGGTACAAATATAGAGCTAGACCCATGTTCATGTATCATAGTGTATGGCTATGATATGAGGATACTGATCATGATTTCCCACCACTTCTGATATATAATTGGGTAGTGCGATTAAAGGGAACCAGTTTAGGTTAAAAAAACCATCCCAGTGTTGGAAAATCTATCATTACCCCCTCTTAATCTACTTCCAGAAATAGGATGACATGCCAACCAATAGTTGGAAGGGAATCCAAGGAAGTCCCACTAGTACCAACATCTGTAGAGATACAGTCAGTATTTTTTTCAAAAGGATTAGAACTATATCAAACATAGTAATGAGGGGATTGGATTATTAGGATCCATTAAAATTCATAGTTTGTTAAGAAGCTAGACATTCTCCCCTTGAAACAGATGAGAAAGGTACATTAGACGCATGAATAATAGATGTTAGTGTCATCGGTACCCTCTGAATTGTCTTTCCTAGTATCCCATTAGTATAGTTATCTATCCACATTCTGTTATAATATTCTTAATATTTGTATGATGTTCGTATGGATGTTAAATAAATTCCCAAGCTAGAATCCTTACAAAAAATTATTAGCTATAACTACAAAAATGTGATTAGATATGACTCTTTAATTCGTTGAATTGGTAAAGGGGAACACGTTGTATGAAACTGAATTGGTTAGAAAATTTGTAAGGATTTTATAATTTATAGATGGATACACTATCAACCCTAGAATATAGATTTCCATGTTTCATAGATATGATGTAAGAACAATCCTTCATGGTCCCTTCAGTGTTATCAACCATCGTGTCTGAGGGTGCAGGGTGAGGGAAAAATTTGAAATAGGAAGAATCACTAAAATGTACAAAAATTCCAATGATTCAAAGGGATCTTAGGAGGAAGCTAAAAATATAATTTAATTTAGGATGAAATTTGAAGTACTAAATAGTTTCATTTTTTTCGTATTCATAACTCTGGAAATGTTATGCTACCCAACCATATATTAATTGGAATGGTCTGTATAGTCAATGTGGAGGCCTTCATTCAATCATGTGACCCATTAGTTCATGAATACAGGTTGAGGTGGGTATGGATAAGATGATATGGTGTTCTTAACCCAATTTAGCCTTTGTAATTATGTAATAGACCATGATAATAGTATAATCAACCTAATATGGGAGAAGGAATTGGCTTAAAATCATGGAAAAGAATCCTACGATCCTAAAATAATTGGGCACACAAGGTTGAATTGTGTAACCCCATGTGGGTTATTTACCCACATAAATGGTATCCAAATACGAACCCTATATTATTCAAATCAATTAGGTATGGTGATTACTATTGGAAAAAAATTGATCTTAGACCACTGATTTGTAGAGAATGATCTGTAAAATCATCAAACGTATTGAGTGAGCAGACATGGAGGGGCTGACAGCGAAATATCTCAGTCACAATTAATATATCCATAAAAATTGACGATACATGTTCAATGTCGTCCATGGTATTTGAGTTAGTAATAAATAATCATACATGGTACTAATAATGCCAATTCCCCCATGTGATATATGTACCATAAACTGATCCCGAATTCACCATGGGATAGATAGAAATAATTGGTTATTGAGAACCAATGTCTAATGAGTTCAGGAATCAACATTGTCAATGGGTAAACCAATAATTGAGAGACCCATACCCATAGAAATAATTCAACAATCTTTAATGATTTAGGAAATAGAATATCATTCTGGTGTACCAAGAATTCCCTAACCCATTCATCTTAGATGATCCCTCTATCTGTAAATCCTCCATAAGGATTCAGACTCCATTGGGACTACCTCATGAGAGACTAAGAATGAGTATATAGTGTTGAATATGTGATTTTGAATATGTAACATTGTTGTTATAATTTCGTTGTCTCCAAAAAGAGTGGATCATATTGAAGACATTCTATAGACCCAAACTATTAATAATGTGCCACATTGAATAATATTTTACTTACATGTTCTCCCTATACGTCTTGGAATATATAGAGGGGTAATTTTTGTTTACTAATGGAAGAGGAGAATCATCTTTAAGACCTTAATTGTGATGTAGTAGTCTAGTTAAAAATGAGTATTCCATATGTTCTGAAGAAAGGTGGTTCATTATATTACATTCCTTAGGAATGATGTGTCATCAGAGACCCTCCTCAATTTTTTAATCCATATAATTACCTATTCTTGTCATAGTTTTCTACATTAGATCCATTTTACTCTAATGATAGATTCTGAAATATATTTTATATCTAATATAAATACCAAATTACAAAAAAATGGTTAATGTCTTGTGAACCATCAATATGATGAAGTAATGGTCAGTGAACAAAATGTTTTCCAAATCCATTTTTCCAAGAAAGCATTATCCTATAGAGAGATGGATAACGAATAAATGATATGCATAATGATCCTTTTGTGAATAATTTAGCCTCTATATAGAAATTAGAAGTCAACATTTTGTTAATATTTTTAATTTGTGGAAGAAAATTGTTCAGTTCATGGAAAAAGTGAACTAAAAAGAGTCAGTTCGTAGAAGTATTATATGGTCGTTGATTCATGGGATCACCATGATAGCAGTGAGTGTTATTTAAAAAGAAAATGGGATCCCCCCTATATATAGTCATATTCTCCTCCTATCAGTACAAATCCGTACCACTAACTATACAAAAACATGACCACTTCCATCATTAGAATAACTTCCCCTTCATTCTATTAGGAAGCCATTCTGATGGTAAAAAATATTTGGGACCTCAAAATTTACCATTGATTAAGTAGATACATCCAACGATTTTGAAAAGGAATAGAAAAATATAAAATTAATATTTTTATGTAAAATGTTCAATGGAATGAAATTATCAATGGAATGGTGTCCATTAGGAAAAACATTACTCTATGGACCACTGTTGTGCTTGGCGTTCTGCTGCTGCGTGAAATACCAATGAATTATAATGGCACGCAAACAAGGGAAGAGACGACGATGCCCACAAAAAAATCAAAAAAAAATTCATGAAGGAGAATTTATTTTCACTGAAAAAAACCGACCCCTTTGAATGAAATTTTTAATGAGGTATGGAGGCCCATCAGTTCCTAGAAATGAAACAAATTTGTGTGTGAGGTTAGGAAGGATTCTCATATCAATAAAGGGGGTGGTGCTGACTAAATCCTTCATTGGATTCCTCAAAAAAGGTGCAAGGAAACAAAAAGAATACAAATGATGCTGGTATGTATTCCCTCCAATCCTATATAAATATTAACCTAATGGGAAATGGGAAATGGGATCGAAGGATCATATGATTGAAGGATCAACATAGTAGAGGAGACTAAAAAAGTGGAATGGAATGCGAAAACCAGAGCCCTATTGATGATTCCTAGAAGGTAAAATCTACCACAAATCATTAAAAAATACATAATAAGTCATTTGGAAATCCATGATCCCAACACCCATTTGAGTACCTAATTTCAATAGGATGGAATCAAATGACCCCTCTGTGTATATGATTACATTATATAAAAATGAAATGTCAAAGAAATCCTCCCCCACTTGGAGAAACACAATGTGGGTGGAACTTTGTACCACATAGTAGCATGCTATGTAGTCTGACCCTTGGCCCACATTGCACAATTATTCAGGGATGGTACCTTCATTAAAATAGAAATACACTATGGGGAGGGAACCCCATATCACATAAGAGTCTGCTATGCGGAATGGGGCATCCTTGGGTATTAAGACCTCAAGATCTTGCTCCCTTCCATCCTATAAGTGGGAATCATGTAAGCCCTTCCAAGAACAAGTATACTGAAACTAGGACAAGGATTATCACATATATGAAATATTTTAAATGTATATTTCATTTAATTTCCATTCACTATTTGTTTTTGGGGTTTCCTATGCTTTTATGGAGGAATGGGTGTGTTTTCATTAATTGGGCCAAACTGTGAGCCCAATTCCAGATTTAAAAATAAAAGTTGTTTCTTTTATAATATATAATTTTTTTAATATGATTCATCCATTCCAATTCTTATATAGTCTCCATATACATATTAACACAACCACTGAAATTTCTAGCCTTTATAAATCCATAACCAATGTGTATATGGGTTTTTATTTAAATTATTGGGCCTGCTCGAAAGCCCAATTCCGGTTTTGAAAATCAAAATTTTTTAATTAATAACATATTAAATTTTAAGGATATTTAGTTTTTTCCAATCCTCAACCAATCCCAATGAATCCATATGTGTTCCCTGTATCCTCCAACCCACATTGGATCTCATAACCATCGTGATTGTGTGCAGAAAATATTAGGGTTTCTAATATCGGCCAGACGTGAGGAGGTAATTTCATTCCATCATAACTCTCTCAATTATTACTCTTTTTACTCCATTAAAATTCCAAAATTACCTTCTCATCCTTTTTAGACCCACCCCCAAATTGTGGCTATATTCAATTTGAGATTTTGGTGTATTTGGGGAGATTCATTTCAGATCCCTCAAGTAAGTTAGTCCATCTCATTCCTCAATCAAATTTCATAGGGTTTTATTCAATTTGATTAAGGAATATTCCCTTTTTCTTGTAGGACCAAATTAACAGGTGTTAGGGTATTGAACCCAGGGTTTAACCATTTGTTTTCTTGGACAATTAATGTGGTTTTAGGTATGTTCTAAATCCCTCTTGGTGTGGCGGTGGTGCGACTTGATTTCCACACGGTGATTCAAGAGATTTCATTACATTGGTAGGGGATTCCAATTTTTATGAAATATCTATCATTAGAATGATTTATATATGATATTTTAATAACTATTTAATTTGATTAATTATGCAAAAATGTGTTTTAGTGGGGTTTCTATTGAAAGATAAAATATAATGCCAATTTCATTTGAAATTTTGGGGGTTTTCAAATAAATCCTGGATCAGTTCGTTAAGGGATGACCTATAATTGTTATGTTGATTTTATTGAACTTTATTAGGGGTGAAAATAATGTTTTCACGATTATTCATCTTTGTTTGTTTCTAAAAAATTGGGTTTGGGACACATTTGTTAAGAAAATGATTTTTGAGTAGCAATTTGGTGTTGAATTAGATTTTTACATGGATATTCTATGTGATTATTATTGGGGGTTGTTTTATAACTCATGTATTGGGTTTAAAGAAATTTTTTAGGTTCTATATTTTATTTTTTCATTAATGCGATTATTCAAATGGTGTTAAAGTGGAGTTTTCAAAGAGTTTTGGGTGCAGAACAAGGAAAGATTTGGAAAAGTTGGTTTTATTGAAACTCAAAGTCTTTTGATGTCTGTTCTAAATAGTATAAAAAGTGTGTAGCTACTATTCTAGGTTTATGTGACTAGTAGATGTGTTTTACATGAAAATTGATATGTGTTGAATGCTGAAATTGTTTGAGAAAAATTGGGGAAGCCCGAGTACCTAGGTGGGGAGGATGTGTACTAGTACTGCTAGTGGATCAGATGGGTTTTGTCCCTGTTTCACCTTGAATTTTGATAAAACCAACTCTAAATAAACTATGTGGATGATGATTGGGAACCACTATGTTATGAGTATGTTCTATACTAGTGGCACTTGAATGAGAACGGATTTTACTATGGTTACATTACCCCGAGGTATGAGGTAGATGGGGCCTGAGACTATCTAGTGCCTAGGGTTGTTCCTGATTTTGTTGATCATTGTGTTTGTGGTATTTGAACTTGTATTAGGGTATTTTGGGTAGTAACATACAGTAGCTAACATGTCTAATTAAATTCTTTAACATTCTAAACATTTTATCTTGAAACCTGTTTTCAATTGCAAGTGGGATTTCATGGATTTTATCACTACTTTTCATTGCGTACTAAAACTTCTTGCTTTTTCACATAGTATTGCACGCTCTTCGGAATAATTGTATGTTATCCTATTTGGATTAGTATCACACCCAACTTACACCCCTTGGGTGTAATTAAACTTTATTATGCTTGACTCAGGTAAAGGGAAGGCTATGGGTGATGGCGGTTCATGGTGTTAGTTCTCATCCGTGGTGCGGAGTTGTGGAGACGACTTGTGGGTGATGACCCCTTGTTGTGTGGAGTCCTTGGGGATATATTTCTATTGTATTTATTTTTATTTGGAACAATTTTATTTTATTTAATTATAAGTATTCAGTTCTGGTATTTTCTTAAGACTTCTTTGGCTCGAAAATTTCAGATTTATATTATGGATTGTTTTTAATGTTTTATGATTTCATACTCAGGTAAATTGTTCCCAAACCTAAATTAATGATACCCAGGAAATTATACCTTCCCGTGGGGATAGGTAAAGAACTTTGGGACTAGTCATGGGCTGTTTTTAGTGTTGGTATTGGTGGCGACCAGATTCAGTTTGTAAAAAATGGTATTAGAGGAGGTTAATGTTTTTGGGTTATATTGCTATTTTGGGATGAGTCGGGGTAAACAGAAGATAGGACTATCAATGATCAGGGTTTTGGTTGTGATTAGGGTTCCTGACCTACACCTCTCATGGAATACCTTGAGTCACCAGGGGACATTAGAACTTACGGGTTCACTTCACATCAAGGTGAGACGTGTGGGCTACAGACCACATGTGGACATCGGGAAGATGTGGAGTAGTTGTTTATTTCGTTATTCTAATGTGTTTATATTATTTATATTTTAAGTATTTGATTAAAATTTTCAGAATTTTTGTATTGATTATTATTTTTTACAATTTCATGTTGTTGCAACATTCCTCCCCAAAAAGCTCACATCCACCCACAAGAGGAAGCCAAGAGAGTTCTCCCACACCGATTGATTAGAGGCTAGTTGAGGCTATGGTCCTGGATATCCAAGCTATAGGGCAGGAAACAACTCATACTCCTATTCTAGCTTGGGTGGAAGATATGGGTCGTAGAAAATATAACACTCAAGAGTTTTTAAAAATAAGCCTCCTACCTTCTGAGGCATCTCAGAACCCTAAGAAGAAGAGGAATGGATCGAGATGATTGAGTATATGTTTGAGTTCATAGAAACACCCAAGGAGCATAGGGTAATGTGTGCCTCCCTTTTTTTGGAGGGTCCCATCAGAATGTGGTGGTAGTCAGTGCTTCAAATAGGGATGAATGAATAGCTGAGTTGGGGAGGATTCAAGGTTTTCTTCAACGAATAGTACTACCCTGAGGTCTTGGCTTAAGCTAGGTCTAGAGAGTTCATGGACATTGTTCAAGGGAATCAATCTGCGATGAAGTGTGCTAATAGTTTTTCATACATGTTTCGGTATGCTCCAGAAATCATATCCAATGTGTAGGAGAAGACCTAGTGATTTGAGAAAGGCTTGCGACCAGAGATATACTTCCAGGTGTTCTTGTTTAAACTGAGGACCTATTCTGAAGTTGTTGATCGGGCGTTCATGGTGGAGATTGATAGAAAATGTTGGGCTGGTTTCTCTTATTTAGTATCAGTAGTGGGAAGTGGAAGTTCCTCATAGAAGGAAAGGAAGTGGGAGGATCATGTGAAGAAAAGATGTGGCAGTTCATTCCACTGTTGGAGGTAGTTTTCATCTGTGGTTTTTGATGCGAGATCGTTTGTGTGCCACAAGTGTGGGAATCACGGGCACATCAGAACAGCATGTCCACTTCCTCTGAAGCCTTGTTATGAGTGTATAGGTATTGGTCATTTTCAACACTACTGTGGTGTGGCACATGCACTCCCTAGTGGGGAACGGTCAGTGGCTTCAAGAGGAGTGACATCACAGTTCAAGCCGCTGAGGGCTAGGGGATCTCGATTTAGAAGCCATGATGGTAGAGGTGGGACATCTACTATGAAGATCTAGTTTAGGGCACAACCACATACTATCATTCATACTCAGGAAGAGACTGGACATCTCCATGTAGTGGATCAGGCCCCAGCAGGATCAGAGGCGGGACCGTCAACAGTATGAGGTACTATTCTGATCGCATATTCAATAGATTCTTCTCTTTTTTATATTGGAGCCTCTATTTCATTTATTTCTGACCATTTTGTGGACATGCTGAATTTCTAAACTGAGTTGATATCTTTTGCGAAGAATTTGGTGACACCGCTGGGAAAGAAGATGGAGTACGGCCTCTGCTGCCCCTCGTTTGCGCTTTCCATGTCGGTTGTAGAGATGGAGTGGGACCTCATATTTCTAGATATGGAACTGTTTGAAATAATAATTGGAATGGATTTCTAGTACACTTCCATGCACACATTTATTGATACAGGTGGCGAGTGAGTTTCACGACACCTAATGGGAGTTGTTAGCTTTTTGTGGAGAATGGGATCCTCAGTCGGGTCGTGCAGGACCTCCATTCCCAGAGTTGGGAAGTTTTATCTTCCAGTTGTCATCACTCACACTATAGGACACTGGTCATTCCCCTAAGGGATTACTACCTCATGTAGTGAATGGGTTTCCTGATATATTCCCAGATGATTTCCCTAGTTTACCCTTGAAGTTGGATGCAGAGTTTTCAATTAATCTAGGGTCGGGAACAAAACTGATATCTCTTACCACTTATTGCATGGACCCACCAATATAGGGGAATTATAGATATAGATAGATGAATTATAATCTAAAGGAATCATTCGCCCGAGTTTCTCTCCTTGGTTAGCTCCAAGGTTGTTCACAAAAAGGCGGACAGATCCCTCTATTTGTGCATTGACTTCCAGAAGCCAAATAAGGTTACAATTATGAAAAATACCTTTTTCCCAGGATAGATGATTTGTTGGATTAGTTGAATGGGTAAAATTGGTTTTCATAAGTAGATTTGTGTTTGGTCTATCATCAACTCAGGGTGAAGGAGTCATATATCCCAAACACAGCCTTACGAAGCAGGTACGACCACTTTGAGTATTTCGTCATGCCCTTCGGATAGACCAATGATCCAATAGTCTTTATAGAACTCATGAGTAGGGTGTTCCATAAGTATCCAAATTCATTTGTTGTGGTGTTAGTGGATTAAATTCTAGTATACTCTGGCTCTAAATAGGAACATGATCATCACTTGAGGATCGTCTTGGGCACTTTGTGGGATCACCACCTCTATGAAAAGTTGTCAATGTGCACTTTATCAATTAGGAAAGTGACCTTTTGGGGGCATGTGATCTCTGAGTAGGGGGTTTCGGTGGTCCCCGAGATGATTAGTGTAGTTATTTCATGGGAGAAACCAATGAATGTGTTCAAGATCAGACGTTTCCTTGGCCTATCTCATTATTACAGGCGATTCTTTTTAGATTTCTCTCGACATGCTTCACCATTGACCACTCTCACCCGAAAATGGGTGAAGTTCGTATGGGGTCCAGAATGACAGGCATCATTCAAGGTGATGAAGAGGTGGTTGACTACCACCCATGTGTTGATGTTTCCAGATTTTAGAAAGGTATATGTGGTCTATTTTGATGCTTCAGGTACGGGTCGTGGGTACGTACTTAGGAAGAATGATCACGTGGTGTTGTATGGCCCTCACCAACTCCGACCACACGAAAAAAACTACTCGGATCATGACTTGGAGTCCGTAGAGGTGATGCATTCTTCGAAGAAATCATGCCACTAACTCTTTAGAGAGATGATTGTGGTCTACTCTGATCACAAAATCATGGCCTATATCTTCTCACATAAGTACCTTAATTTTAGGCAGCGTCATTGAATCGAGTACATATAGGGGTTCGACATTGACATTGTCTATACCCCACGAAAGGGTAACGTGGTGGCCGATGATTTGAGAAGAAGAGTTCTAGTGACGGATTTTAGGAAGTCTAGTGGTGAGTGGACTTAGATGGGGCTGTTTTTTGAGATGAATGTGGTGACCTGGGAACACAGTGGAGGGGAATTCTTGGCAGGAATCCAGTTGACTCCTTCTCGAACTATTTTTGAATTTATTCTCATTGAGTTTGGAGTAGTAATGACTTAAGAGAAACCTTGTAGGTGTTCACTTTGGTCCATATTTAGTTACTGATTATGGGAAATGTTATTTTGGGTAAACACTTGTTTCTCATTGGTTATAGTTTCCATTTTCATAATACTGTTTATATAATGGGTTTTTTTAGTTTGGATATTGAATAAACCTAGGGTGCATACATGGGTATTTGGGGATGTACTTTTTTCAATTTGAATATGTATACCACCAGGTTATGTTTTCTATTGGAATCACCATGTGGTGGGATTATGAGGATATGGATCTAGTCACCCTCATATGCAAGTTACTACACTTGTGTTAAATCGATGTACATTCTTAGTGAGTCAAATTTTCAATTTTTGTGATACTTCTTCAGATTTCATGGATTAGTGACCCAATGTTGTTATTGTTTTGGATGTTTCTTGAAGAAGTCCTATCTTTGTTGTTTTTAATGAGTTTTTTGTCGTCCTTTATAACTGAATGTATTTTGAAAACTAGTCAAGGATATTTTGTAAATGTGGTTGTTTAGTGACATGTTATTATTATAAAAATAGACGGTTATTAGTTCTTCCACAATTTTAATTTAATTCTAAATTCAGTAGAAGCCTATTCTTTCCCTCGATTTCTTATGAACCTATCTTTATTCTGATATTGATCAATTATTTTTAATTTTATTTAAGATATTCAATTATATTTTAGGATTCTTCATTTTCCTTGACATCCTATTTTATAAATAATTATCCATTAAAATATACATGGATATAAGGCATTCTTGGGGTAGAATATGGTACAATGGTGAGGATGGTAACACCCAATGTGTCACTATAGATATTATTTTTTGTGGTTTTATGGGTATGATATTTTTTATGTTTTCATGGATATTTTCTCTAAAACATATTAATTTTGAGGTTTTCCTTAAATGTACATTTTGAAAACAAGGTTTGGAGGAAACCATGAAGATTCCCTTAAATATCTCCTTGAAACCCTCATGTGTATTTAATTATTGAACTTGAATGTTTTGGATGCACAGTTAGTGCACAGTTGAGTCTTAAATCACGTGATCCCATAGATAAACTATGATGGACCTCTAATGAGTCTGGATAGTGGAATATGACTTCCACCTAGCCAGGTAAACCATAAAATATGTATTATTATGGACTTTATATTTTTATAGTGAAATTTGGAATTTTTGGAGAATGTTTTGTCTGAAAGTGTGGTGTCCCCCGGTAAATCAGGTGACTCATTTTTTCCCTTGGTAGTGGAATTTTTATAGTCGGTTCAAGGTTTAAGAAACCATGCATCCAACCCATGTGACCTAAATGTATTCATTAAAATTAGAAATTTCACTTTTTTGATCTTCAATTATATATATCCAACCCTCTATTTCTCCTTCGTCTCAATTGAAAAGACAAGATGGACCTCCTTGGAGGTCTTATGCCTTCTTACATCAATTTTTTGTGGTCTCTTTCTCTGATATTGGTGGTTTTCTTCTTGGTAAGTGCCTTTAAACCCCTCCTGTTATTCTACTCTTTATTTTTTTCGTTTATTTAACTTCTCTCATGACACATAATCTTTATGTTGGACAATTTTAGTGTAAGGCTCCATACAAATCACGAGGCTTTATTTGTATATGGGGTTGTAGAGGGAACTCCTTGGATTGTGGGAGGGTTCACCATCATATAGGGAAAATTCCAACACCTTCACTATTGAACCAAGATTGTAGTTTCATTATCGTCACTTTTTATTATCAGTAATTAATTTCATATTTTTTTAGAATTTGTTTCAATTTATATCATGATAATATGTTCGTCCCATGAGGGGCCATGAAATTTAATGTAATTTAAAACCATTTATGTAAAAAATTTCTATGCCATGTGTATTTCAATATTATTTAACGACATTAATTTAGTATATTTTGGTTTAAAAAATTGATGGTGATCCATAGCTTTTTGTTTTTTAAAAGTATTACTATATCAATGGATTTGAATATATGTTTTTAGGTCTATTAAAAGTGTTTGAAATGATTGGAATAGGATACTGATTTTAATGGGGTGTGTTAAGCCTTGTGTGTATATTTGAAGCCATTATTACAGGCATGGATTATTTCTAAATAAAAGGTCTTTGGTGTTTAATGATTTTTAAATGATCAAAATGGGGTTTTTGGTTTAATAGGGGTGATTTATCCCATGTGTATTATATTTTCAAAGATGTTATGGATTTAAATGTTTTAAATAGTTGTCTAAAAATAGATTTGTGACTTCTCATTGAGTTCCAAAATCATTTTTAGAAAATTTATATCAAGATTATTTTGAGAAAAAGTTTTGTTGTTGGGAATTAGAGTATAATTCTAAAAATGTTTTTAAAAGAGAAAAGTTCTTTGGAATTTTATAAAGAATGTGTCTTCAAAAAAATTGAAAGTCACCTATAAATTTAACATATAATTATTCATCCATTATATGGGTTGATTATTAATATTTTATACATTGTATTCCCATTTAATTGGAATGTACTAATTTATATAGAAGATACATGGGATTTATATGGGGATATTCATTGTTAGAGTGTTAGAGGTGAGGGGAGTTATTTTTTGATTCTTGTATATCAATATTTTCTTGTGTGGTCACTTGCATTACTTTTTTATTTGACATCAGAACACATGAACTATATGGTAAGTCAATTCTATATTACACTAGTTATTACACTTGATATTAGTGTCCCTATAGTATTTCTTGGAATTGGGCTATGTGGGGTGTGCCATTTGTGGTGATTCCAGTGTGGGGTTTCCGGATGAATAGTGATTTGGACACAATATTTTCAAGAACTAGTTCATTTTATGAATTTATTATTGCAGACATGTCTCATTTTAGGGATCTAGTGTGATGACTCTAAAATTCCATGTTTTAGTTTTGGATAATGTATGGATTATTTTTTAGACTAGGTGCTAAGACGACATGTGAATTTGAGGCCCGCTGTGCCAGAAATAAATATTTGAAATATTTGAAATATATTAAACAACACATGCACATTGTTTTCCATAAAAATTGTATTAACATAAAACCAGGATCCTATATTAGAAATATGAGAGAACCATTGAATTTAGAATGTGAGGTTTACCCTAGATGCATCTTAACATTTGCTAGTGTGGTTTGTTTGTAGATGAGTCATTATTGGTGCAGAAATGAATAGAATAATATAAATAAAACTATTTAATTTCTTCCATAGGTTTAATGATTATTTAATCATTAAATAGATTGTTATTTCATAATACTGGGGTTACCATATTCACCAAGATCTGTCAAAGAGCCTTTGGGTATTCTGTTGAATAATTCACTCAGGCGGATGCTGATGAGATCATGGATTGATGATCAACACACCTTGGATTTGATGCATCTTGCCAAAAGAAAAAAAAATTATTCATTTTTCAGTAGTGATCAATCCAAATCATGGTAGGGAGTGTGTTTTGATTTGTTTATTCCATGTTCAAGATTTATATGATGAACATATATCAATGAATTAATAGATTGATCGTTAATTCAATTATTATGCAGGATGGGATTCATTGTAGGGTTTTTATGGGAGAATATCTTTGTGGTTTGATTATTTTGATTGTTTTTATAATGATAATTGATCAAGATTGACGTGAACATCGATCAAGGGTCGTTCCCCCAATCTTTTTTTGTGATCCCACTTATTTGTTATCCATTGTTGTCATTATTTTTTTGGCTCGTGGATTGACTTATCCCGGTCGAGCAATCATTGCACACCCATTTCATGGAACAATGAACTGATATAATTGATCTTGGATTGACATGGCATGAAAAAGGTGTGATGATGGAGAAGGAACGATTTTCATGGAAGAGGATACCATATATCATGTTGAATAATTCACAATAAAGAATAAGGATTTAGTCCATTTCCAAGTACATTTGATGTTGAAAACTATTATTTTTTAATAGAATGTCTTGGATGGGGATTCCTCTATAGTTTCCCAGAATGGTGTTGCCGGATCGGAGGCTAGAGTGATAATGGATCATACCAAATAGTGAATCTTGGATTCTAGAATAACCTGCATAACATGACATTTGAATTGGTTCTACACATTGTGTTCCCCCCATGAGTGGAATATCGGGTTTCATGTAGGATATAAGTATCAAATGATGTGTAGATCAGCCAGATTGGCATGTGAACTCTCCCCAGATAATTTTCATATACTTTGGGAAGTACATGGACATGGGGTGGAGTACATGGATAGCCTACATAGCCTGTACTCCCCTAAATGGGCATGGGTTGGGAAAATGACATAGGCTAGGCCATTTATAGGTACACAAACATGTGTAAATGGGCTGGAGTTATGTACTGAAACACGAATAGAGTACAACATAAGTGTATATAGTATGTACTACTATACAGACATGGTTTTATAACATGGTCCATTTACACGGGGAGGACTTGGGGTCAAGGGACATGGCTTGTAACCATTATATCCATCATTTACCCTTTTATAGGTGGCTTTAATATCTTATATTATATATCTTGTAAATTTTTTATTAGGGTTCATTCCCCGTATCCTTTCCCACAAAGATAATATTTTATCACTTCCAAATCCAAGGAATATAATCTCTTCAACATGAATTCCTAGAGAGAGTTTCTAGAATCCCTCTGAGAGGCCCGAGGTGATGTACTTTATTAATCTTCTTTCCCTAGGTGGAGTTCCTGGTATCAATGTGACCTGCACTACTTAGGAACCAATCCTATATTTAGCATGTTAATCTATATTGAGATTTTTGGTATGACCTAATGGCCTTTTGAGTGATCCCTATCATTTTATCTTATTCTCCTCAAAGATTAAACATGTTCATTCCCATGAAGAGACCCAACAAGTAGTACCTCTTAGATTGATGTCATCAGTGATATCAGACTATGGAGTGTTTTCTCCTGGATGATTTCTTTTGGGAATCGTTAAGATGTAATCCTTTGGCTATTATACTATGGTTGTGGATTACCTCTATAATTAGATTCTTTTTTGAGTATATCTAGATATTTATTGTTATATGTGTTTTAGACATGTACCTATGTAGAGATAATTGTATTTTAATTTGTTTTAGGCTTTGTTATTTTTTGGTGTCCAAATGAGTATTTTTATAATCACCCCTACACAATATTTTCCAACATGTGTCTTGTCTTGTACAAAAGATTGAACTTTTCATAGAGTTCTAGGTGAACCAGGACCTAATAATACATTTTGAGATGAAACAGAACGATGTGTTTTCTTGTGGATTTAAGACTACAATTTCTTAAATTTATGGTCTATCTTGTGTTAGTGACTCATTGTGTTGGGATTATATTTAGCCATGTTTAAAAATTATTAGTTCCTATCATAATATAGTTATGATATTTATATTTATTAATGACTGGTAGTTAATTTATTTTTAAATTTCATCACTATATACCCTTAGAGATATGTATGTGTAAATGTACTTATGAAAAGTACTATCATGTCAATGATATGCCTTTTGGATGATATTATCTATCACATAACCTATTGGAGGCATGCATGAGGAGTTGGGACATGGGACCCAATGGGACGTGTCGTGATAGTGTGGAATCAAAGGAGGTCAGTTCATATTAGGACCATGAATCCATGAGATTAGTTTTGGGTGACTATTTAAAGTGTTTAAATTTTGTATTTAAGGACAGAGACACTAGTATTGCTAACGTTGTCGAGATATCGATACACCAAGACTCTGATCACCTACATTTCTACATTGTACATGAGAACATTGGTTATAGGGAAAAGAGTCTTACAAGAATAATTTAATAATGGGGTTTTCGTTCCATTTCCTTCTTGAGTTAGATCTCTAGGTATACTGATTGACCATGGAAAATATTATTACATCTGTGATTAATTGATGATGTACGTTGTCTATGATTCAACATGATCTTTCGGTGGATCCCCTTAGTGATGAGGCATCGATACATGAACCATTTAATGAGTCGTTAACTATGGGTGGTGCACCAGTCATACCACCACCGATAGAGCAGCACATGGTTCTCAATTACAAATGGATGAGGTTTGCAGGGTGAGTGTTCTTCCCATGTTTTAGTGACAGAGACCCCTTAGAATCCAAGTCATTCTTCACTCATAGGAGGATCAGGATTATCTTGAGGCGGTGACCCGAGATTTATTTTTAGTTCGGACACTGGAAGAGCATATGGTGGTTTAGACGGTGAGCCTTCTTCATGGTTGAGTTGATGATGTTAGTGTTTGATTTCCTAGCATTATGATGAGGTGACAAATGGATGGGAAGAGTTTGATAATATCTTTTGAGAGGGTTTATGTCTATCTATGATAGGGGATGTATGTATCATGAAGCCGTTGCAGCTCCAGCAGGGCTGCATACGAGTAGATGAGTATTCATCGAGGTTTACCAGCATTTCTAGGTTATGAATGGATATGGTCTGACACCAGTTATTCCTAAATATGACAATGAATAGAGGTATATGTATGGACATATTATCTAGTGTTATCCATATATGAATACCAACCTATGCTGGGTGCTATAGGGGGATTTTGTGGTTGAGTGTTTCTTGGATGATAAGTGACAACTGGTGGTTGTTTGCAGTGGGAAAGTAGGAGTAGCAACTTCAGACATAAGGAGATGATATTATTTCTAGGGACCTATATGTGTGATTAATTTTAGGATGATGTCTTAATATTGAGGATATGCAGTTTAGGGATCACATGGTGCTTCTAATTAGCTAAGAGAGTGGTAGTGCAACTCATGTAACAGTAGAGGACATATCACATGAGATTGTATAACCCACCTAATAGGTGACATTGAGACCATGGATGGGACACTGAGGTTGAGATATTAAAATGATTAGGCATGTTCTATGGGTGGAGGATGTGGTAGAGGAGTTGGGAGAGATGTAAGAATTGGCTGACATGGTGACACGGTGACATGTTACCACCACCACCCATATGTTTTCTAAGCCAGTGCCAGGGTGTTGGACGATAGGGGTGGGGAAATCTGCAGGTAGTAAAATATTATGACTCAGAGGCACATGGAATTATTTTATTTCTCTTTCTCTATTTCATTTCTAACATATATGTTTAACTGATAGACATATGTTCTAGTCATTCATTTTTTTTCACATACCTTGCTTGAGATTTATAGAATTCTTTTTTACAGTTGACTCACCACTTATGCTTGGAGACTCCTACTGGAGAAGACTTAGTGATCGCATATTAGTATTGATACTGTGACATAACTCTTGGAGTCAATACATTCCATGTGAATAACATTGTAGTTTCATCGAGATGTTTTGAAATGATTTTTGGAATGGATTGGTTATCTATATTTCATGCATAGATTGACTATTTTCGGTGAAGGGTGCAGTGTGCCCCCATTGAAGGAACTACTTTCTCCTAATATGGGTAAAAGGAAACACAATAAACATAGGATGGTCTCATGCATAGGAAGGTGTGGCTAATTACTAGTCATTTTGATATCCTAACCCTTGGTGCATTGGATGTGGTGAGTATCCAGATTCCCTAGTTGTGGTAGAGTAGGAGGAAGTCTTCCTTGTGGACGTTCCTTTCTTACCTCCAATCTAAGGGATATAATTTTTCATTGATATAAACCCAAGTATGTAACCTATAACTTTTTCAGTATATCTGATGTATCTTTTAGAGCTTCATGAACATAGAGTGTAGTTGGAGGACTTGCAGAGGAAGCACTTTATTGGACCTAGTGTTTCACCCTGGGCAACCTCAGTTTTGTTTACAAAGACGGTGTATGAGATCTATAGGTTTTGTGTCAACTATTGATGCTTGATTTAGGTGATTTGGAAGAATAAGTATAAACTAATTCGGATTTATGACCCCTTTTATCAGTTGTGTGGTTCTTAATGGTTCTTGGAGGTAGACCTAATGTTAGGTTATCACCAGTTGTGAGTATATGATGAGGATATACTAAAGATGGAATTTAGATGTTTCTAAAGTCACTATGAGTACTTGAGTATGACCTCTTTTTTGATGAAGTCCCTTATAGTGTCCATGGGACTCATGAACCAGGTCTTTAAGACAATCATATATTGGATGTTGGTAATATTCATTGATTATATCGTTGAGCACTCAATGTCCGAGGAGGAGCACTCAAGACTATTGAGGGTATTTCTAGATGTACTTAAAGGGCACCAAATTTATGGAATGCTTTTGAAGTGATTGTTCTAGATTTATTAAATCCAATTTTTGGGACACATTATCTCAGTAGATATAGTGGAAATTGACCAAGCCAAGGTCATGTTAGGGTTAGCTTGAGTGAAACGGAAGAGCGTGATGGAGGTATGAAGCTTGGCTTGGTTGGTAGACTATTACGAAATACTCAAAATAATTTCTGTTGGATATCAAAAATCATCAAAACTTTGACTCAAAAGGGGATGCCTTTCATGTTGAAAGAGAAGTTATAGTAGGCTTTTTAGTAGTTGAGGAATATTATAACAAGTGCCCCCATTTTTATATTTTCATTGGATGGTGTCGAGTATTCAGTCTTTTGCAATGTTTCAGGTATACGGACTATTTGTGTTCTCAATCAGAGGAATTAAATGATAAACTATATTTCATGATTTTTAAGACCACTTGAGAATAACTACAGGACCAATGATCATAATATAGTAGTGGTATTCTTCACTTTGTTAATACAGAGACACAACCAAATGGGCATGTGATTTATCATCTCTTCATATCACAAGTGTCTCAAGTATATATTCTCTCAAAGGATCTTAACATGAGATAGAGGCGATGGATAGAGTTTATCTAGAACCTTGACATTAAAATTGTGTATACTATTAGGAAGGGGAACATGGTAGAATATTATCTTAGTATGAGATCTTGTTTGAAGATGTTGAAAGAGTCATTAGAGTAGATGGCCTTATTGAATATATACATTCTGGATGGATATGGAGTAACTTACATAGAATTAATGGTTGTCACTCATATTATCTTACAGTGAGTCAGGGAGGCACAAATTGTGTATAGTGACTATGAGAACTTAAATTCTCATATATTCTTGGGTCATGTACCAAATTATTTTTCAAAAGGTTGTGAGCATGTCGTTATTTTCAAAGGTTTCATTGTTGTACCAGAAACTTTGTGTGAGGAGGATCTGAGAGTATTTCATAAAACTCTTTTTTCATTACAACTGAGTATTGAAAATATATACCAAGACATATAACATATTTATTGTGGATAGTAATTAACAAAGGAGTTGGAGATACTTTCACTTGATGCCCTACTTTTCTTCAAGTTAAAACTATTCACCATGTTCCAGTAGGTTTACCTCAACCCCTTGAGGTACTATAGTGGAAGTGGGATGGAATATATATGGAAATATTAAAGGGAATACTATGTACTCCTAGGGGACATGATTTCATTTGGGGATCATAGACTGACTCACTAAGTTCGACCACTTCCTAGCTATATGAGGGAAAATCTCAATTGAGAGCTTGGTAAACCAATACCTTCAGAAGATAGGATGATTCCATGGAGTTAAAATGAAAATTATTTCTGATCGTAATTCTCAAATTACATATCAATGGAGGAAGGGACTAAAATTGGTTTTTAGGACTGATCTACAAATAAGAACCATGTTCCACCACCAGTATGATGGCCAAACTGACTAAACCATTCTGGTTCTCGAGGACATGGTGTGATCATTCATGTTAGACTTTGTCCATATTTGTGACGATCAAAAATCAGTAGTATTGTTTTCATACAGAATCATCTACCATTCTACCATTGGTATGGCACCATTCATGGATTTGTATGGGAGACCTTGTTGGTCACCAATTTTCTGAATGGGCCCAAGAAAGTGATCACATAGAGGCCTAGAGTTTGTGTGATCTACACTATAGATGGTCAATATCATCTAGTAGTGGATAAATACTAAATAGACCCATCAGAAGTGTTATACTGATTGGTGAAATAGGCCTTTGTATTTCAAGGAAGGAGAAAACGTGTTCATATGAGTTTAACCTCAACATGGATTATAAAGATTTGGCTGAGGGAAACATATCTATGATGTTCATTATCCCAGTATAGATACATTGTAGAGTCTTCTACAATGAATACCAATTCTCTCTACCTCTATAGTCAGATCAGGTACAAGACATATTAAACATTTCACAGCTTAATAGATATGTGCATGACCCATCACACATTATTGACTGAGGTGGGATGTACATCAAGGATGGAGAAACCATTACTGAGAACCTGGTAGATAAAGAAAAACAATAGGAGAGTATCCTTCATGGGAAATTGATTTATTTAGTTCTTTTTCATTGTAATCATATGAATTTCTATAAGATCATATTAAAATAGGATGTTCAGATTCAGGCTTAGTCCCCACATATTTTTTGAGTAGCCCTTGTTTTGGATTTTAGAGTTGTAAATCCCAATGGTATGGAGAATATAATAACATATAAATTACTATTATTTTTTAGATATTTTATGGATTATTTTCAAGACCAAGCACTGAGACGACATGCGATTATTAGGCATATTGTACCTAAAATAAAAGTTTGAAATATATTAAATATATTTAATATCACACACATGTAGTTTTACTAATAATTTGGATGAAATTATAAAAAGGTTCCCAGATCAGAAATCTAAGGGAACTATTGTGTTCCGAACATGATGTTTATGCTAGGTGTGATGTAACATTATTTAGAATGAGACGTTTATAGAATGTTCATATCGAGAGTAGAAATGAATAAGATAAATTATATTTTTTTATTTGTTTATTGAAACAATAATTTGTGGATATTTGAATAGATCAATATGTTAGAATTATAGTGTCATCTATAGAACTCTTGAGTCATTAGATGACCATTGGAGAGACCATTCTATAATTATCACAAGTGGATGATGATGAGATCATAGATAGATGATCAGCACACCCCAGATTCAAAGGATCTCACCAATGAATGTTATATATATTCGTTCTTTATCAGTGATCGATCCAAATATAGGTTGGGCTTGTATTTTTATTTTTCTTCTCCCTCGTTCATTTTTATACCATGAACAATAATAAATAATCATATAGAATGATACATATTTTTATCTTCATTCAGGATGTGTATATTTATGTGGTTTTGATCGGAGAATATATTTATAAATTTGTTATTTTGATTTTCACTCTAACAATGATGAATCAAGATTGACCGAAACATCGATCGAGGATCATTCCCCCATGATGTTCCTGTGTTACCACAAATATGCAATCAATTTTATAAAATTTCATACATATAATTTGAATAATTATTTTTTAAAAATTTGTGTGTATAAAAAATTGAAAACCTGTTTTTAGAAAAATAATGTTTTTCATAAAAAAACCTTTTAGTAAAAAATGATTTTATAAAAAAATTAATTAAAAAATTGGTTTTAATTAACATAATTTGAATATTAATAATATAATGGAACGTTTTTACAGTGAAACAATTTTCAAATAAAATTTATCTTTTAAAATATCTGAATGAAAAATATAGTTTTCAATAAAAAACTTTATTTTTCACTATACATAAGAAAATCAATCTTTTCAGAAAAATACAAAAAATTCACTCTAAGATAATTTAGATATTGTGATTTTAAAAATGATATTATTTTTAATAAAAATAATTTATAAATGTTCCTAGAATTATTTATAATATTTTCACTAAAAAAACAATGATATAATTTTTTAGGTAATCATTTTTTTGAATCATAAAATAAATTTACTAAAAATATATTGATTATTTACTATGAATTTATCAAAATAATTATATTGAGTAGGAAATTTATATATATTTCTTAAAGTAGCTTATCATATTATTACTCCCCAAATTTAAAGCTGGGTTACAAATTTCAAATTAAATAATAATTTATTAATAGTGTATCATGATTTATATAAACTCGGTGTTGTGTGTAACATAAGATTTCAAAGAAATAAAATTATTTAAATAGGTATATTTTCTAAAATATTGGGTTGTTGCATTGTACCCATTTAATAAATTTTATCATCAAAATTTGAACTTTTTATCTATAATAAATGGATTAACATTTGAAAATTCCAATGATGAAAACACACAATGTAAAACGGTATTATAAAACTTCTTCTAAAAAAGGGAAATATAATTGAGAAGGTCATATATTATTAAATCAATACTAGGATTCCAAATAGGATAACAAATGGGGGGTGTAATGGCATGAATAAGGAATAAAAACCTATTTTCCAAGTATTTATAGGGATAGATTGAGAACATAGAAAAAAGAAAGTTAAAATAAAAAACTATAAATCTATGTTGTTTTAAAAGACCATTGATTTATCAGTAAGAAAATTAAATAGACAATGTTTTTATTTCAATGTCCTTTTGCTAACGTAGAGTGTTTCTTTTTATATGTAGATAGTACTATAGAAAAAATAAACCATCATGTTTTATTTCCATGTCACAAGAATAATATCATACCTTGGTTATCCTTTTATCTACTTTCACATCATCTATTACTCACAGAAATAGATATTCAAGATGTTATTTTCATTATTGAAACTCATTTTATGAATCATGGGATCTATAACTAATACCTTCATCCTATATATATAATCTTAAATGGCTAGTATAGGTTATGATAAATCATAAATTAACCATAGAATATAATATCCAATTTTATACATAATCAACTCCATTTGATGTTAACTTTAAGACTCCACAAAAATATTACAGACCATATTCGAAACTCAAAAAAGAATTGGATCATATATCCTTCAAAGATCAAAAAAACAAAACTTTTAATTATTAATAATGTATAATAAAAAAATTATATACATTGATCTTATATTATCATATATGAACTAATCATATTTGAAAAGGATACAATTAAATCATATATGATTCTAGAAAATAACTCACCCTTACTCTTCAATTTTTCTATTATCAATGAAAAAAAATATTTCCATTGGGTGTTTGGGTTCATGATATCATCGATAAATGATCATAGGTTTATTTAGAATAAGGGTTCATTATTTTGATAATATATAAATAATCTATCTAAGGATAGATAATTAATTTTCAATATAACATCAAATTTTAATAAAGGATAATATTTTTAAAGGGATTATTCATACAAATTTCAACATATAATCCCCTATTCTATAGTAGAGGATATGTGTTCCCTTGCTATCATGATTCTATTCTATTCTAGTAATTATTAAGGATCTACCTTTATCCTTTCAAATAAAATATGTCAATGGATTAATATAATCTTTAGTCCTTAGATTGGGGTTTTGATTCCCAAAGTTCCTAAACTATTCAAAATTATAGAATTAAAGCGTCAGTGGTTCATATTATTTAGATCTATTTCTATTATATTTATTAACTAACAACTTTATATCAATCATAAAATCTTGTAATCAATGTACCGACTTACCAAACTAGAATTATTTTCTATTTTCTATTCATCCATTCACTATTCCTCCTACTAACATTTTTATCAAGGAGGAGTTTTCAGATTTTTCTTCCCACTACTTGAAAAACCATTGTAGTTTCCATGAAAATCAATCTTCCATTTATTATAAATAAAACATTGAGTTTTTTCAGCTTTTGTTTACACTTTCAATTTCTATTGAATGAATAATTAAAATATCCCTATGTCCATTATGGCTAATTCATTTTATTGAAATTGATTCAAAAAACTAATGAATAGGTCAATTTCTCTTTTAGAAGAAGTGAAAAAATGATTTTCACAATAGATGTTTTTTTCATTTTTACAACGATTAAAAAGTTGAAATTATATTATGTAATTTTTTAAAAAAGTTTTTAATGCTGGTTAATAAAATTATACATTTTAAATAATTTTTTGGAAGACTTTCATGTCGTTTTTTATAACTAACATGACAATTTCTATAATTATTGAGTATTCGTGTTGATTAAGGGAAAATGGATTTGAAAAATAGATTACAACATCCTTTTTTCATGTTAGTTATCAAATAAATGACATGAAAAATCTTGATATCATTGTTTTTTCAGGTTGTTTATTGTATTATGATTTGAAAAATCAATAATGTCATCCTTTTCAAATTTATTTGTTTTTAAAACTTATTTGGTAAAAGGTTATAAATCCTTTTTCTTATTGGTTATTAAATAACTGATGTGAATTTTTTAAATAAATTTCTTTTAATTTTTTCCCTCTATACTAGAAATAATAAAAAATTAAGTGGAGAAAACAAAGAAAACCAATAGAACAAAAGAAC
The DNA here is from genome assembly GCA_963277665.1 of Viscum album. Lineage (NCBI taxonomy): Eukaryota > Viridiplantae > Streptophyta > Magnoliopsida > Santalales > Viscaceae > Viscum > Viscum album. The sequence goes on from OY728162.1 coordinate 615,164,444, forward strand.
ACCAACACATACAATTTGTTATTTGATGTTTACTATATATATTAAAAATAAATTAAAATTCAATCAACCATGTGATATCATTAACCCATTAAATATCTAGGTATCTTAGATATATTCCAATATATCACCAAGGGTCATAAAAAAATATGATAATTAAATAGAAATCATTTAACATTTATTCTAAATAAAATGAATGGAATATTAATGAAAATTGTATATAGATATCCATCCTTCTGGAACATCATAAATAGCCTAGTTGAAATCATTTCATACATTAACATTAAAACATAATATTATCTTTCCTTTACACCATGTTTATGACAATGATGATTATATGATTTTTTTTTATTTCAAAATAACATTTTATGTAATATATCAAAAACATTATAACTTTAAATGAAAATACACCTTTACTTTTATATATTTGATCTTTGTGTTCTTTTTTATTATTTTCTCTCTAATGAAATTCCTGATGATGATTGAAAATAATATGAATATAATAATTTTAAATTTCATTATAATATATAAAATTATAAAAATATATAACATACATTTTTAATACATTGATAAAATTCTCTTACACTTCACCATAGATAGATTTTAGACTGTGAAGTGTCTTCTTCCAAGGACAAAACCCAAAATCCAATGGAAATTTAAATATTAATAAATTTAATATGATTGATTATTATCGTAAGAGATATATATTACATTGTGATAAATATATTTCAAACTTTTTAGGATACGGAAATATTCATCACTAAATAATCATATTCTTTTGTAAAATTTTAGTAACATAAATAATTCTTTCAGAATCAGTCATTGTAATATCTATATGTGGAATAAACAATGGAGGAGTGGGATTCTATCTTTATAACTGTATTTGAATATATGAAAAAATTTAATGTACAAAATCACCCGTATATCCTATATCATTACAAAAATATCAAAAAATTCATCTTCCAAATTTTTCTATTTTTTATAAAAATCCTCCATTGAATATGATTCAGAACATGGAAACATTTTTTTTACCGATACCCCTACTGACTATCCTCATTCACAAAAAAGTGTTCAGGTGTTCCCAATTATATAAATAAAATATCCTCCTACCCTCACCTATAAAGACCCAACATATTCCATGCTCATTAGGATTAAAATATATAGAATATTTGAAAATTTCCATATTTAATCACAATATATAATGAATTTATTGAACATAAATAATTAAATAGAGTAAGAAATTTACAATCCGCTATGTTTCAACCATAAAATCATATCTTAGATATTTTCCTTTTTTTCTCATCCAACCCCTCAACCATTTTTATGTCTAGTGGTGGAGACAACCTCTACATTGCCTGTAGACTTAGCTATAAATTTTTGAATAATCTCAGAAATCAATGGTTCGTCAAATAATGTATACCCTCCCTATGATATTGTATGAGGGTATAAATTTCATGATTGGATCTCCAAATGAGAACTCCTCATTTTTATATAAATTGGGAATAAATAAACCAATAATATAAATAAATATAAAAGGAAACATTGAACATTTCATTAATTATTCTAAGAATTTACATTAAAAAAATTAATTCCATGAATATTAATTTATAAATGGATATATATCACCTAAAATATGACATTGGATATTCAAAAAATTGAAATCTGTTGTTAGGGTTGATTTATAATCCCTTCATCTCATAACTCCAAAAGATTGACATTTTTTTCTGACTCCTCAAGTATCTGGTATATTATATTTCATCTGATAAGAAGGGGGAAACATATATTACAAATAAATATTTCCAGATAAGTAAAATAACCATAATCAAGAACACAAAAATGGTATCCCATGTGTGAGATATTCTCAATTAATCAACACTTTTCCAATCATCAATAAAAATAATATCTTTTCTTTTATCTTAAACCAATATAAAAATCTTGAATTGTTTTAAATTTGGACTTATTAGAATATCATTGTCATAAAATTCTACTGTTGTCCTCTAGTCTTCAAAATATGTAACTCTTAATATTGATAAATGTGGGGTTCCATGTTTACCTACCCACAATCTCTTTTTCTGCCTATGGATGTAGATGTCTCTTATAAATAAGGATGAGGAGGCTTATCAATAGATTCATTTGTGTGATCCTCCATAGAGGTATGTGTATTATCCTCTCCATAAGTATGTGGTGGACCTGATGATTGATATTACATTTTCAAAAAATAGAAAGAGACAAGTAATTATTAAACAAATATACAGATCCAACTATTACAAAAAATGTAAATAAGAAATGAAAAAACCTAACTAAAATAAACACATTTTAATTCATATTTGATATAGATAAGTAAAATTATGAAAAAATTAATGTGAGATGAAATTAAATAGATGATGAAATAAAATCCAAAAATGTTGTTGAAATAGTAATAATATTCCCACATATAATACAATTTTTTTCCAATGGAAATAATATTTCGTGAATATATGAAAAATGGTCCCACAAAAAGAAAACAAAACAAAACACATTTTCATTCAAATTTTTTAATGTAGTTAAATAAATTTCTAACCACATTAATCAGAAATGAAAAAAAAATAATTAAAATAAATCAAAAAATAGAATGAGAATAGTAAAAACACTCCAACCAAATAAATCATTTTTTTACAAAAAAGATAATATTTTATTAATATGATCCTTCATGAAATATTTTGGTTTTTATTCAACATATCATATTTAAAATAATTTTTTTCAAATAGATAATTTAATAGATACGTTATGTAATGTTAAACATGGTAAAATAAACTAATCTAACCTAATATAAACAATATTTTTAACTTTTTTATTATAGTTTATGTTTTAAAAAATAAAATAATATTAAAATACTTAATAGTTAATGACATTTTAAAAATTAAGACATAAATAAACATATATTACCTATAATATTATGAATATACTAAATTATTACATTCAAAATTTTATTTTTCAAGATCATTTAGTAAGGCACAAACCATGCCTATGAAGTGGTCATCTATATTATCTGTTAATATTTTCATGGGAGTAGTAATCTTGCAACACCACTAGATTTTGTGAATTTGATTACAATTAAATAATCCTTTTTGATAATATTCATTTAAAGAAACACTAAATATAGATAATTTTATATTAAATCACTATGTTTGGATTGAGTTATATGAAACACAAAGTTAATAGTTTACTCTACACAATATAACCATCAGACTTCACTACATGGATCATTGATAATTTCATGAATTATACACAAAAATGACTTTCCTCGATGAGTTGCATAACACAGAAGTCCAAGGTTTACTGAACAATAATATATTCTTAAAATATTAATTTTTATCATAATAATATAAATCCTAGAAATTAAATTATTATTTATGAATATATTAACTACTTTATAAAAAATTTATGGTTTATACAATATAATATGAATTTATAGGATATCAATTAATTTTAAATGTTTATGAAAACTGGTTGAATATATTAGGAAATCTTATCATGGGAAAAATCTGTTTTACCCTAATAAAATAAATACTCATTTATCTCTTGTAATTCAGTAATTCAAACATTACATTCCCACAGAACACCAACATGGCGTATGTTATAGGCAATACCTAGTTTTTATGAAACCTCATTTTATTAATATAATCATTTAAACGAGTTAGTTAGTAACTAGATATTAAAACATAATAATAGGAATAATAATAACTACCTATTAAATATTATATTATGGTTCTATAAAAATAAATCAAATTAATAATGAAAAATATAAATTTTAGTAATGCCTTTATATCATTAAAAAATAATATTTTCTCAAATAAACTACTTTTCATGTCCACTTGTAGATAATTAAAATTAAAATTAGGCTATTTTAGGTCATGAATTTGATAAAATATACTTCATTTTTTAATTTATAATGTCTAAATTATCCTAGAGTAAATATATAGGTTTTTTTTTGATAAATTCATTTTTTGATGAATAATGAAAACTAATGTGTTTTAGTTAAAAAAACATTTCATTTAATCAATTATTAGTTATAAATTATACATTAAATTTGTTTTATGGTCTCTTTATATTAATTATACAACTATTAAAACAATTTAGGTCACTATAAAAAATGTATCATTGATATTGAATATAAAAACATAACAAGATTTTGAACATTTTTCTACATTAAATCCCCATAATTTCGTCTCATATATATGATTAACATTAATTTTAATGTTCTTAATTTTTTTAATGGAATATTTAAATATTTTCACTCATAGTTATAAAAAGAATAATATATAGTTTGTAATCAGATCAAATTAAAATTTGTTTTTTTGGTAAAAGTTATTAAAATTACTCATAGTGATTAAGGTCAAATTAGGCTTAATTAGGGACTAAACCATAAAATTAAGGGCCCAATTGACCTAGAATCTTTTAAAACACCCATATTATGTCCATAATATGGGTACAAAAATTAAATTCATGATTTATGTGGGTTTTTTACAAATTTCGTTAGATAAGGGCATGTGTACGCCTATCTTGTTTTCAAATATTCTAAGTGAGTGCTTTTCCTTCCCGATAAACAGCGATCACCTCTCACAATTCTTCACACATATAAAAAAGGTTATGTTCATAAAATACCTACATAAGAAAATTCCTATTAATATTTCCTTCCATATATAATCATTATCTTTTCCATAAAACAATCCAAGGAAATATTTTGGCACAAATGAGAAAGAGTTGCCCAATTAAGGGGTAACGTCTTCACTCAAGACATTTATTTTATTTTCCTTCTCCACCCCTACAACTCTATTTATTATATGAATATATAAAAAACATGTATCCCCAATATAATATGGTGTTTTATGTAAATGTTTCGGCCTAAAAATACACACACCTCTATCTAATGTGTAACAAACGTACTAGATTCTGTGTATGGAGAACTACTGCCTCACAAAATGATGATTGTTCATTTTTTCATTACAACCTACCCTATTTTCCATTATGATAAAAACCCTATTTATATATGTAATATATTAAAATTATTATTTCTTTAAACTTATTTATTTCTTTTTACAACAAATATCTATGTTACATTCCATTTTTGTTAATATGATAATTTCATTTTAGAAACTGTGGACTATCACCCCATAAAATTGATATGATTCTTTTATACGCCACATGTATTGTATTAAAGATGATTTTAGTGAATATTTATGATATATATGATATAGAAAATCTAATTTAATAATGATATATACACACACATATATATCATTTAATTTCTTTCGATCAAGAAAACAATTAAATAGAATTAGATTTCATGCGTACGTACGTCCTACCATCTCCATGAATGTTGTTTTTTGTTTTATACATATATATTATATAGATTTTTATAAGACACTAATAATTTATATAAATAATAGTTATATCATGATTTAAATACTAAAAGTCATGATATAATGTAAAAATATCAATGATATAACAAATTAAGACACATGTGAATAATAAAAGGAATATTACCCGAAATGAAACCACAACCAAGGATTGTTAAGATATGGGTAATATAAGGTTGAAATTATACAATATATGGTATTAGATATTATAATTTAGTTCGTTAAAATATGTATAATAAATTTATATTTATTATATATCAATTTTTAATTTGTTTGAGGAGGGTCAAGACACAAGGTAACGCGATTTCATCCCACATTTTATTCTCGTGAGATATATGCTTTGTTATCTACTCTTTCTGTTTGTGTGGTGTATGTAATACACATAATTTTAGTATATTGTATCATATTCATTAATTTATGGGAATTAAAATAACATATTTATGTACATTAACTCATGGGTTTTATGTTTCGAAAGATTCTAAGTTGGAAAAAATGTTTTGTCTCAATTTTACTTCTTTAAGAATCTTGTTTGGTTATGCACCTAAACTCTTTTTCATGGCGTATATAATTCCTTTTACATGTTCTATCATAAATAGACTCATTTTAATTATATTATATGATTTATTTATTTTCATTTCTTACATAGTGAGTATGATCCCATGTTACCATGTTATATGAGTTTATTGAGACAATCTTATCGATTTTCGACATTGTTTACCTTTATGATTCCTTTGATGATTTATTACGTGCCTTATCAGAAGAAATAAATTAATTTTATTATACTCTAGTTAATAATGTGTATTATAGAAAGCTCAACATTACCAACTATTTGGTTGAAAATCTATGCTCCTTCAAAACCATGTTTTTTAAAAAGCATTTCCAAAAATATCATACTAATATCCTATGATAATTAAAATAAATTTTTAACCTTTTTTATTATTAAAATTTTTTCACAGGAATTGTTTTGTTTCTTTCCGAATGAGGCAATTTTATATCATTTTTACCGGGAAAATTATATGATTTTTTACCTCGCACGACATGCATGGATTTATCTACCATCAATCCATTGAAGAATTCATCTTATATTTAATGTATATTTTTTAATAACAATTAAAGGTATTTTATAGGAAAATCATTTTCAATATATTTTATAACATATTTTTTATATTTTCAAGGAGTATTATATTCAAAACATTTTGCAGAATTTTTTATAACTTATCACAGATAATGGGTTTCAGAATATTTTAAAATTCTTTTTATAAATTTTCACAAAAATATTTTTCAAAAAATATTCATTTTATTATAGTTTTCTAAGAATATTTATTTTAAAATGTTTTCAGTATTTATATATATGTATTCTAATTATTTTCAAGGAAACTGGTTTTCAAAATGTTTTAAATCGTTATTTATATGCCTTCAATGTATTTTCATGGAAAATTATTTTAAAAATGTTTTCAAGAACATTATGTAAGATTTAAAATTATTTTCAAAGGATAAATTTTCAAAATGATTTCATGGTATCTTTGTATGTTTTCAAATTGTATTTAAAAACGGTATTAAAATATTTTGATTCTTATTTTATGATTTTTCAATTAAAAAGTTTTTCAATTGATTTCACGTCTTCTTTATATGTTTTATAGTAATTATATATGAAAATGATTATTAAATGGTTTTATGTATTAAAAATACCTTTTCAATGATGGAAGGATGTTTTCATGAAGAAATTTTTCTAAAATATATTTCAAAATTGTGTTCCAACTAAGATTACATCCATTGTTGTTACTCATGCCATTCTATGAAATGATATACTTGTAACATTCATATAATTTTTATTAATGGGTTGTGGTTAACGTGATGGTCTCTGTGAAAACCATTTCTCATTAATGGGTTTCTTGTATTTTAAATCTATTTCACTTTTACAGTTTTTGTGTTTATGAAATCTATTTCTCTTTCATGGGTTAAATGATTATGAAAAATGTTTCACTTTTAGGATTTATTATTTGGATGAATTTATTATGAAACCTGTATCTTTTCCATAATATTTTATATGATTAAATATTTCTGAAAAAAAATTTAATTTCATGGGTTAATATATGAGTTTTATGATTTTTTGGCACATGTATGTATGATTTCATTATGAGACTAGTGGGACCAATATCTCTCTATAATACATTTGTTATGAATTTATATCTCCTTGGATAGATAATGATAGTTTTGGGAGTAAACTATAACTACTATGATTTCCATGAGTGTGAACCATGACTACCAAGATGGTATGTAGAGTGAACTCATCAAAATATGATGTCCATGGGAGTGAACCTTCACTTCCATGATGGTATGAAGAGTGCAAACATGCTACTAAGATGCCCATGGGAGTGATTAATGACTTCCATACTGGTATAGGTAGTGAACCCATACTACCAAGTTGGTCTTGGAAGAAATTCCTTGAATAATATGAAAATCAAATTATATGCTTATGTCTCTTCCATAATCCCATGTTTTATTCCTATGTTATTATTTCTTGGATTTTGTTATTTATTTCATTATGATTCATGCCTTATGAACTGCCATGATATATTCCAGGATTCATGTATAAGAGATTATATCTGTAGTGGATGATATTCTATTTTAATTATCATGTTCTCATACACTTATGCTTATAATTATTCTTACATATCTCCATTATTTACACTTACTGAGAATTTGATCCCACCACCTTTTTATGTTTCCTTTCCCAATGTTATGAAGAAAGGTTTTTCATTAGACTACTAATAATGGAGATATTTATGGTAAATGTTGAAGATTATTCACCAGGATATGGGATTTTATTCCAATTTTTCAATGGCACTAAACTATTACAGTCCTCAGGCATATATTTTGGAAATTTATTGAATATTCATCTAAAATGATGAACTATAAATGTATGTTAATCCTTGGTTGGTATAGTTGGAATAAAAGGAATGGTTTAGTCAAACGAAGTTACCTAGAATAAGAAAAAATTAATGATATACCTAGGTATATATCTATGGATATTTCAACAGATGTCTCTAAGGATATGTAGAAGGTCTAGTCAACCTTTATAAAAATGTCCTGCAATTTTGGTAAAGTGTGGAGTGAGTGGTTTCATAGAAATATATCCCTATCTAGATACTTCAATTGGATGTGTGGCTATGGAACATATTTAACTAGGGGTTACCACTATGAAAATATGTTACAGGCCTAACTCAGTGTAATATGGAACATATAAATGAGCCTTGTTTCACACCAATCTTGACACTCCAAAGGGATATACATAGATAATTGAAACACTCTTTATGAAGAATCATGAAGAATTTGGATATATTTTTTCTATAACTATCCTAGGATGAACATAGGGTGTCATATATTAAGGAAGGTGTCATGATTTAGAAATTCCATAAGTAAACCATTTCATGACCATGTGGTTTTCATCAAATAATGCTCACATTATGCTATTAGTTTTAGTAAATGGGCAAAACAAGAGGAACTATATTAGTATTGAATTTAATGGACTATTTGATGACATGATGTAATGTGGTTTGATGATTGGAGTTAAAGATGTTGTGACCATGCATAATTAGTTTTCAAGGAACAATATGAACAATGTCTACCTTAACTAACTATCTGACTCTCCATGGAAGAGAACGATAGTTTTTTGCGGAGAGTTCAGGTAAGAGAGGTAATGTTTTCAGTTTCATTTGAGTCAATATCGTGGAAATAATCACCTATGTGACTGTATTAGATGAAAATAAATTTTGATTGATTGTGGAAAAGAAAGACACAAAGCAAGTGACTATAGGGGGAGGATGAATATTTATGTTAATGGGATGTATGAGAATATTGGAATCCCAAAGATATCATTTAAGGATTATTGTTTTTAATGTTAAATAAAAGTTCACTATGAAACTCAATGTCTTAATAAGAAATATTCTGAATAGGATCAACAAGGTTGTGTGAGTAATGGATACATTGTTGATGGTGACAAGACTACAGATGAAATGTAAAAGGAAATAGGTATTGCAATGATGGATTAGGTATCCTTGTTAATAGAATAAGGATGAGGTGGTATAATCAATGTTTATATGTATTTTTATTAAAGAATTAAGTTATATGAATGATGAAATATACAAGGGTTGTTCTACTTATGTTTTTTTCTTAGTATTTCAACGTTTTTTTGTAGAATATAATCGATGGACTGGTGGAGTGATTTAATGATAAGGTGATATGTCAACTAAGAAGAAGATAACCCATAATAGGTTCTTTATGTTAATATAATATTGTTCTAAATAAGTAAATTTAACATCATATATTTCCATGGAAAAATGTACGGAGTTTTTAATAGGATTTTATACTATCTATGAAAAAGAATACAAGATTTTATTATTTTTGGAATGTATCCAAATTACTTTTGTAAAAAGGAATAATGCATGTTTTTAAATACGATCTATGGAAATTAAGGTAATTACCATATTTCATGGGAATATACAGAAATGGTAATTTCATGGTTGGAACGTGATAAAGAAAGTGTTACATTGAGATATATGTGGGATCAATGTAATGATTATTTCATGAAATTAAATCAAATGATTTGGATCTCTAAATTTCCGAAGTGTTTTAAGGTAAACCATTCATGTAAAATTTAAGTAAAACATTGGTGGAGGTATTTATGTATTGAGTTGTTTTAAAAACCTTTTATAAAAGGTTATTTAGTTATTAATATTATATTAATTGTGTTCATCATATATATTTTAGAAATTATATTTGTTTTGTTTTAGAAATGACATCAAGTATGTTGGGTGATAACTAATCATGTCTGGAAATGCTGTGGGTTTTAAACCCATGACTGAAGGGTGATAAGTGTTTCATACCTAACATTGGTCTAGATGATATCCTATTTTAATTATAATTATTTTTGATGAATAATTATTTCTGACTAAATAGTAGTGTTACATTCTTATGTTTATAGATTAATTTATTAACAATATTTTTTAAGAACAATTATAGATAAATAGTAATAGTTTTCATTATTTTATGGTCCTTAATGTGTGATAAAATATTATTTTTTTGCCTTAGGAATTAATGATAATTTCTAGACATTCGATTCATGATGTAAAAGGTGATTTGGGAATATATTAAATCACAACTTAATGATGAAAATTTTATTGTATTCTTGGTCAACAAAAGAATAACTCAAAAAAAGGATAATGATGAAAATGAAAAATGGGTTATCCTAATACATTGATTTTTGTTGAACCGATGGCCTTTCAAATCATCAATGAATTATGAATTTGACGACCACTACTTTTCATTGATCCTTTACTTTATTTTGATTGATGACCTCAATCACTCCCTAAAAATATTTACACTTTTCCTCAATGTCCAATCCTCACTCCCAGCCTATGTTCTGCGATATGAAAACATAGTTGTATGATACATTGGGTTAACATTATGGTTCCAACTATTTATTTTTAAAGGAAGAGTTAGTATTCATTTTTGTGATGTGGGTTTCTATGAATGAAAATTTCTAGAATCAAACCATTGATAACCCAAATGAATGTTGAGGGTGAAATTCATTTTAAGGGGGGTAGAATGTAACACCCCAAGATTTTGGGATTTTTTTCAAATTAATGTAACCTTATTTGATATTATTAATTTCAAGCATCACTAATGATAGTTCATTTTTTATTAAAAATTATTTTTGGATTGCATTATATTCATCACGAAGTTAATATTACACAACACGCAACATAAACTACGACCTACTCAACACAGAACACTGATGTTTTCATGCATTATATATGACAATTACATTCCTTAATGACGTGCATAACATGCGAGTCCAAGGTTTTCCGAACATTAATAAATTATTAATATATGATTATTTAATATAATAAGTTAAAACCATGCCATTGTGTCAGTGGTTATGAATATTATTAAAAAATTTATTAAAATATATGGTTTATACAATATAATATGCATTAATAGGTTACTAATTAATTATAAATTAATATAAAAACTGATTGAATATAAAAGGAAATATTATTATGGCCACAAAGCAGTTTTACCCAAATAAAATAAATTTTCATTTTGGTCTTGGGATACACAAAGTCAATCATTTTTTCATAATAAACTTCAACATAGAGTATGATACCCATAATATAGAGTTTCAATAAAACATCAATTTATTCTTATAATTAATAAATTGATTTCGTCGTGACCTAGATGTTAATCCAAAATAATTTGAATAATAATAACTACAAATTAGATACATTTATAATGATTTAATATAAATAAAACTTATGGCAATGAAAAATATAATGTTTAGTAAATCCTCTATATATTTAAAACCTTCGATTTTATCAAAGGATAAAATTTTCTTATCCATTTGGTAAAAATAGTAAAATTTGTTTTAGAAAATTTTTGAAATTGAATTTGATAGAATAAAATTTATTTTAAAATTAATAACGTTGAAATTTTCCTAGGGTGTATTTTTTGGGTTTTTTAAAAATTTCTTTTTATAAAGAATAGTGAAAACTAATGATTTTTAGTTAAAAACTGCCTTTTGCATTAAAAAATATTTAATGGAAAACTATAAATTAAATTTTTTTTGTGGTAACAGTATATTAATTATACATCTATTAATACAATTTAGGTAATTTTTATCAATTAATCCTCAAAATTTAATATAATAACATAATATACTTTTGAACATTTTTCTACTTTACAAACCCTTAATTTTGTCTCCTCCATGGGATATGCCTTAATATTAATTTTCCCACTTCCATGAATTGATTTTTAAGAACAAACATAAAACAATTAAATCAGTATAATATTTATAGATTAATAATAACAACATAATTTTCTTACAAAAATGATTAGTAAAAGTGATTATAATTAATTAGACGAATTTAAATTTATCACAATGATTAAGGTCAAATTAAGATCAATTAGGGATTGAACCTTTAAATTATGCTCCCAAATGACCTATAAAATTTTCCATAACTAACTGGATGTCCATTTTTCGTCCAAAAATATTGAATTCTTGATTTATGGTGGGTTGTTATGAGATTTTTAGGTAAGGACATCTTTACACATATCTTGTTCTTTTCCAACCAATAATTTCTATTTTATTAATAACGAGGGTCAACCAAGATAAGCCAAAAAACCTAACAAAAATTGTGCAGGAAAATAGAAAAAAGTGCAAAGGCAAAAAAGGGGGACTAAGGGGGGAAATAGTGCATTCCAAGGGCGTCAGCCTACACAAAAATAGAGCCATCCACTAGAAATGAACATAGACCTGAAAAAATAACAAGTTATCATTCGCCGTAGCTCTATCGGCCAGAAAATCATCCACCATATTCCCCTCCCGCCATGTGTAGATGATGGATGTGTGACTATCCAGAAGTAACTTGAATCTTCGAATCGAGTACTCAATACTCCAAGGTATTGAGCCTTTGCTGGACAAGGCCTTGATGATGATAAGCGAGGCAACCTCCACCTCTTGGATTGCAATTTTCCTCTATTTACACATATCTTGTTTTTAGAAATTTAATGTGAGTCATTTTTATTCCCTATAAAAGGCCACCACATCTCCATCTTCTTCAAACATCTCTAACCTATTATTATAGGAAAATACTTTCCAATAAAAATCCCATAAATCATATGTTACTTCTATAATCCTTCCCTTGTGTATAATTAAATCCAAGAATGCCTTCTTGCACAAACAAAAAGGATTTCCCGATAAAGACGCAACATATTCTCTCAAGTCTATTCATTTATTTTCCTTATAAAACATTTAAAACTATATTTATTCTATAATTATATAAAAAAATGTGTCCCAAATATTTTTGGATAATTTTATGTATATCTTTTAACCTATAAACACGCACACCTCTATATTATGGGCAACAAACATACTGTTTCTGTGTACTACAGCCTCACGAAACAATGATTGTCCATTATTCTATTAAAACATACCATAGTGGAAATTCTGATGGGAATTTGTTTTTATATATGTAATGTATTAAATTTATTATTTCATTAAGATTCAGTTTTACTTTTTAAAATATATAGGATTTTACATTCTTTTTTTAATATATTAATTTCATTTGAAAAAGTGTGGACTACCACCCCCTCAAAGAGATATAGTTGGCTCATACATAACATCTATTGTATTAATCATGGTTTTAGTGGTTATATAAGATAAATATTATATACTAAATATAAATTAATAGTGATATATATATTCCTATATATACATAAATTACTTTTACTTTCTTTCTATCAATAAGACAATTACACTGAAATAGAGTTCATGCGTACCTACTGTCTACCGTCTCTATGAACAATGTATTCTGTTTCACACATATATATTCTATAAATTATTTTAAAACAAATATAATATAATTACATGATATTTATATCATCGTTTAAATTATGTAAACCATTATATAAAGTATAAATACCGAAGATATAACTATGTAAAACACATACGATTAATAAAGATAATATAAACTGAATTGAAATCTTAATATAGGATTGTTAACAAGAATATAATATAAGGTCGTAATAAAATATTATATGGTATTAGATATAATAATATAGTCTTATAATACAGTTATAACAAATATATAATTCTTATACAGGTGGTTTTAATGCATACGAAGAGAGTCAAGACCCATGGTAAGGGGATTTCTACACACTTTTTATTCCTGTGTGATACATTCTATGTTCACCACCCTTTCCTTTTGTGTGGTATAATTACATACCCTAACTGAATTATATGAATTTTATAACTAAATTTATGGGTATTAATATTTCATTTTTTTAACTTTCATTCATGGGGTTTAAGTCTCAAAAGATACCAAATCGGTAAAAATGTTTCTTCTCAATTAGCCTTCTTTTAATCTCCTAATTTAATATGCACCTAAAATACTTTTCAAAGTGTACATAATTAGATTTTAAATTTTATATAATGAATATTATTATTTTCACGTCAATTTATGCTTCATTAATTTTACGATTTTTACATGGAGAGTATGATTCAAGGTTACCATTTTATAAGTGTTTTTTGAGTCAATCTCATTCCTTCTTGAGTTTCTTTTACATTTATACTTCCTTTAATGAGTTATTTTTTTTCCATATCTCAATATATTCATATTATTTTCTCCTACTCTGTGTATTTATGCTATATTCACATATTGATACTATTTGATACTCTATGGTACATAAGATAGTTAAAAAAGTGTTTTTAAGAAAGTCATAATTTACCATCTCTTCTGTAAAAAATCTATAGTCATTCAATACCTTGTTTTCTAAAAAGGGTTTCCAAGAATATTATTCCAATATAAAATTAAAATTTAAATAAATTTTTACATTTTTTTCTTTTTCCAATTTTTTCAAAGGAATATTTTGTCCTCTTTACAAACGATGGAATTTTTTATCCTTTTTATCGTGAAAAAGGAATTATATTTTTACCCGTCAAGACATGTATGTATTTAACCATCTTCAATCATTGGAAGATTTATTTTCTTGTTTAAAGGTTATTTTTTAAGAAAGTTATTTGAAAATATATTTTCTTAGAAAATGGTTTTCAAATTGTTTTCAAAATTTAGTTATATGTTTTCAATTAAAATGGTTTTCAAAATGATTTCAAACATATTTAGGAAGTCTTCAAGGAAAATGGTTTTCAAAAAATTGTCAAACTAGTATTATATGCTTTAAAGGAAAATGTAATTCAATATGTTGTAAAACTTCTTTGATAAGTTCTCATAGAAAAAGGATTTCAAAAAATTTCATGATTATTTTATAATGTATCAAAGAAAAAGGAATTAAAAATGTTTTGTATGGTTATTTATAGTTTTCAATGTATTTTTATAGAAAATTTATTTCAATTTTTTTTAAAATTAATTTATATGTATTCAAATTATTTTAATGGATAATATATTTCAAAACGTTTTCAAGCACTATTTATATGTTCTCAATTTATTTTCAAAGAAATGAATTTCAAAATGTTTTCATTCATTCTTTATATGTTTTCATCGTGTTTTTGAATAAAAAGGTTATTAAAATGTTATGAATATGATTTATATTTTTTCAAGGAAAAAGGGTTTTATATGATTTTAGGTATTATTCATAAATTTTAATGGTATTTTCTATGAAGTTGATAATAAAATGGTTTTATGTCTAAAAAATAATTTTTCAAAAAAGAAATGATATTTTAACATAGAAATGTTTTTAATGGTATTTAAAAATAATTTTCTACCTAATGTTACATCTATTGATGTTAATCATTCCAATATTTTAAATAATCTAATTATTTCATTAATATATTTCTTATGAATGGATCATGCTTAATTTCATGGTCATTATGAAACATGTTTCTCTTTCATGGGTTTTATGGTTATGAAATCTATTACAGTTTCACTGGTTTTATGTTCATAAAATATATTTCTATTTCATGGGATATTATTTTATGAAATCCATTTTTGTTTCACAAATTATTCTTTTGATGAATTGATTATGAAACCTATATCTTTTCCTCAGGTTATGATATGATTTCATGTTTATGATTACCATTTAATTGCAAGGGTTAAGATATGATTGTGTATTATTTTTTATAGCATGTATGCATGATTTCACTATGATATTGGTGGGAACTATATCTCCCTCCAATACATTGTGTAAATATATATCACATTTGATAGATAAATATGGTCTTGTGAGTAACACTTGAAAATTAATGTGGATAAGGAAGTGATGTGTGACTACCAAGATGGTATGAGGAGTGAACTCAGGATACTATGATGACCATGGTAGTGAACCATGACTACCAAAATGTAATGAAGAGTGAACTCATACGACTATGATTTCTAAGGGAGTGAACCATGAAAACCATGATTGTATGGGGAGTGAACCCATACTACCAAGATGGTCTTTGCACCAATGCCTTGACTACTGTGGAAATAATATTATATTCTTATGTGTATTTCCCAAGACCATGTTTTATTTCTATGATATTCATTAATGGATTATGTTATTTATTTCTATATGTTTCATTTCATTTAAACTATCATGATTTATACCATGATTCAAGTACAAGACCTTTTATATGAATTGAATAATATTCTATTTACAGGATAATGTTCAAATACCCTTATGGTCATATTTATGTTTACATGTCTTCCTCATATGGTAATGACTCTAATTTCTTACCTAGGTAAGGATCATTAGTTTTTCTTATTGAATATCATATATTTTCTTAAAATGGTCACCTAATCAGGATAAGGACATAACTAGACCATCAACGAAGTTTTCAGTGCCTAGATCTCTCGAAATAAGAAAACATGTGGGACCACACGGTTTGTCTCCAAACGTGCGACCTAAGTGCACGACCGTGCGGCCTGTTGTAGAGGGTGTTGAGAACCATTCTACACGGTCTGCAAAAAATTAAATAAACCATGCATAGAGGCCATTCGATGTGCCCAGAGAAGCAGTGCGGTGCACAAGGTTTGGTAAACCATGTGTAGATAACATGATGGATAGTTGTAAGGGGAAAATAAACATTTCCCCCTCATCAATTTTGTGTTCTTATTTATTCATTCTCCTCCCTTATGCAACAAATATACTCCCATATTCCTCCTTGATCCCTCAAAGATCCATCCCCTTCAATCAACTATTACACATCAATTTGGTGTCTGATCTTCAGTCTGTCGGTGGTGTTGGATCTCTCATGGTAAGGATAACCTCTTATTCCCTCCATTATTCACATAATCATGCTATTTATTGCGCTAATTAGGTGCTGGGACATTATCCCTATTTTAATAGTGTTGTAAAAATACTCATTACTACTACAACCTCCTATGAATCTCAGGGAGATAATCAACGAGTCGTCATCTACGACCCTAAGGAATGTGTTCAAGCCATTATCCATTAGTGTTTTCGCCATCTCATACATAAACACATTGTGCCGGGAGCCAGCCTTTTCTAAGCACCTTCTATGTGTGGAATTCTTCATGTCTAATTGAACCAAGCATGATGATATAGTTTAATGGATTCATGGTTAGGGGTTTCAATATTTCCCGTGTTTTCTATCGACTCCCAAGGGGAGTTCCACCTAAATTGGCCATTTTAGGACAATTTTACGAAACGTCAAATCCAGATTTATATTTACTAGCTTGGTATTAAATTGATTTGTCTATGGTTCCATGTGTATATTGAATAATCCAAGACACCCCATTTGTGTTGGGACAACATAAGAATGGAATTGCCAATTTGACCATGTGACGTTTTTCTAGAGCATTTTTCCTTAGCTTGCGCCTTTGTAATTGGTTTTCTATGCTTGGAAAATGGGATTGGTTGATATATTAGGTTAGCTGGGTTAATATGTATATAACACCATAAAATGAATGGCCTCAAATTGAATTCTCTAATGGGAGGGAATGTATTTTACACGACAATAATTATTTTATAAATTCATTTCATAAATGGTTTAGTTTCTTAAACATGAAATGAAACAATGGGGTTTTCCTTGAATAGTTTATTGTAAATGATTATATCTTTATCTAAGTTATGAATAATTATTTATGGATTGGTGGGAGGGATTATTACACCATACCATTTCAATCCTCTAGTATTTATGGGCAGAAGAAATTCTTACCCCATGTTAGTTATAACCTCTGTTTGGATGGGTGACACTCTTACCTCATGCCAGTATCTTATACATGTGGAAAGAATTATTTCCCCAGGATAGCTATTATATATATATATGTGTGTGTGTGTGTGTGTGATTATGGACAAGAGTAATTCTTACCTCGTTCCAATGATAACATCTATATATATATCTAGTGATTTTTTCAGGAATCCCAGCATTTAGCAAAAGCAGGTAGACCCACAAGGGATCCCATAGAACTTGAGTGGGAGGGTAATTTTTCAATTATGTATGGAATTACTCTCATTCAATTAGCTGCACATATTTTTAAATATGAGTGCCACTTGTATTACACATAGACACTCTTGGAGGTGGCCTGCTGAGATTTTTCTCACGCCCTAATCTGGCAGCCTTTGGCACCGAAGAAGTTTTTTATCCTTAAAGGTATAGATAGAGGCAAGCACATCTCATCTGGTTGTTGAATCTCAATTCATATATGTAGCGTAGGAGTAGAGCACCGAGATATGCATGAGATGCAAAGGATCGGATTTTGGATTTTGATTCATTTTTTTTGAATTGTACTATGTATGCCTATTTCCATATTTTCACCATTTTTGAATACAATTCCATGCATGAATATTTATATCAGACACTTTCTTATGAGGACCTTGTATTTAATATTCATCCCTCTACTATTAACTTATTATTCATTTTGATTATTCATCCACAATTGATTATTTTTTCTCTATTCATTATACACTTTGATATGGAGGTAACGTATCCTCGCTGATTTACTATTAAACCCCCACTACTTGTCGACAGCCCTAACTTATGGGGAGATGAGATAGGTGTATTGTGGAAAACTAGGCCCGTGGTACGGGACACATGGAAGCCGAGTCTGGGATGTCACACATTTACACTTACTGAGAGTTTGAGCTCACCCTTTTCTAATGTTTCCTTTACATAGGTTATGAATAAAGGTTTTATTTAGAAGTACTAAGTGTCTAGATCATTGTGGGAGATGTTGAAGATCATTCAATAGGATAAATGGTTATTTCCTTGTTTTCAAAGAAACTAAAATATTATGTTCCTCGTGCATGTATTTTTGTAATGTACTAAATATTTGTCTCATATGATGTAATATACATGTATATTAAACATAGTTCGCTATAAATCTAACATAAATCAACATATTTATCAATATTTCATCAGAAACACAATATTTATCCTTTAAAAAATAGACCAATACATATTAAATTGATGAAGAACAAATAAAATTTATTCTCTAAGTATTTCCATGTTAAAAGTATCAGCTGTGTATTTCAATCTATCCAGATTTACTAGTGTCATTCAAAATTCGATATGTTTAACACTGTATTTACTGATAATATATTTGCAGTTAAACATTGGAAATTTAAATATAATGTAATCAACATCCCAAACTTCTTCAATGACTACATAATATGCACTTGATATAGAGGTTGGGTTTTTGAATTTGGTAATAAAAATTTCAATTACTTCTATGAACACCAATACACTACTATTCTATGATTCACATTTTATTTCGTTATATTTCATATCAAATGTATAGCCATTAATTTCATACATGGAAAATGTTATCTAATTTAAATTTAGACCACCCCCTATCTATCTCAATATTTTCAATGTATCTGATCAACCACACATAGCCTCTTTAAACCATGTGAATTTGTTTTGTATTGCTCATTCAGAACCCACTTATATTTCAACATTGATAACATTGTTTCACCAAATTTATATGAAATGTTATATAATGGTTGAGTAAAATTTATATTACTCACGATATATAAATATTCCAACATTATCTTTTCACCTTTCTTCTCTTATAATTTCAATCCATGGATCCCATTTCCCCCGTAATTTAATTGTTAATGGTGATATATAGGAATAATTATTTCCTACACTGTAGAAACATTTCTTCTAAAAAACATTACAACATCTGATGAAATATAATTTTCAATAATTGATGTTTCATGTCGATATGGATTGTTAAAAAAACCCTTAATTATCTTTATTTACCTTTCAAAATGATACATCCAACATAGATATATAGGTCCCTGAAGGTTTAATTCTCACACCAAATGAACCATTAAATTCACTATGATATCAAAACAATATGGAGGAAAATACATTTCCCATCGATAAACTATAGAAAGAACTTCATTCTCTATTGTTTACAATGAATAAAGATTAATCATTTTAGTAAAATTTGAATTGAAAAAATATCTCACCTTCATGAAATTCATTTTGACACAGGTGGGAAATATTCCATGCAATGAAAATGGTAGGATCTATTGCATCATGATTTCAAAATTAGGATATATTATACCTATATGCTCCGAATTCTTTAAAGAAACATATTTTTTTTAACATTTTTTGAATAACCCTACAAAACATTTATATCAGGAAGTCATTGAAAAATTAAATTTTCACCATATTGTATCATTTATAAAAGCCAGGGGAGAATTTTTTCCTTCAATTAGTTGAGGGAGCTATCTCCAAATGTATTCCCATTGAGAGAAAGTCCAATATTCCATGAAACATATCATTTTTATTTCATTTAATATCAGGAAATTTTCCAATTAATATATCATATATATTCCCCTCAACATAAATGAAATCTGTGTTTTGTTTGACCTCATGACATTTGCAATATTGTAGATCAAACAAATATTGACCATTTCATCCAAATATTTCTATCATTATTGGATTTTTTCTTCATTCCAAATGGCACAGCAATGTTTTTAAAGACTCTAAATACTATTTAGAGGACAACGGTTTTGTAGAAATATCAAATTATATTTATTAGATGAATGGATTTTTAAATTATACAAAAGGGTTATCTATAGAAAAAACCATTCAATGACCCGTCTAAACTATTTTTCCCCATGTTGCAGTTAATAATATGAAGTATGTTGTTCAAAAATTATATAATATTTATGTGGCATAACACGGTGTCCAAACAAATTTCCATATCCTATGAAATCTTTTATAGTGAATATAATCATTGAATATTTTTTATAATATTCCATTTTATAGGAATCATAATCCCTACAAAATTCCTCTAATAAATGTTTTAAATCATCATTTAATGGTGACAAGAAAAAAAATATCATTTATAGGTTGTTTTGGTCTAGATATAATTAAACTCAACATGGAATATTTTCACTTCATATAAAATTTAGGATATAAATTTTAAAGTTCAAATAATATAGTCCCTGAATTATGTGTATTATAGAGACTTCGTTATGGATTCATTCCATATGTTCCCAGTCCATGTATTTGATTTCTAACATAATTTTTGATTGTAGGTAAATATTTATCAATTTTCTTCGACTGTGGACAATCAAATGGATGACAAAAACATTCAGCACATATCCACTCATCTTTATGCTATCTTAAAAAAAATTCATTATTTTAATTTTCAATGAAATGTTACAAATGAGGAATTGTAGGATGATAACAATATTAATTGTAATTTCTATAAATATTAAATGAGAAATTGATTTTTATTTTAACTTATACAATAATGTCCCACATTTAGGAAACCCTAGAAAAAATTCACATTCCTGTCTATATATCGCATATGCATTCTGATAGGCATGAATTGTCTTGTACCCTATTTTCATAGGGCCTAATATTTTCTACTCTTTATAATGTTAATATAGAATATCTTTTTCCTAACAAAAAATGACATTAAAAAATTATATCAACTCTATAAAACTCATTTCACTCCAATAATTTTTATTACTTCATATTAATCATATTTAACACTCTTAAAAAAACATAAATTCAATACAACATTGATAAAATGGTTTTTTAGAATCACCATATATACTCTGAAATTTTGGTTCCATACCAATTGACTCTACTTTAATATCCTGATCCATTTTTCAATTCTATTAGAAATAACATCTTGTAAGACATCATCATCAATATAGAAAAAATTATACAAAATTTCACCAAGTCAAATCCAATGGCTGTGGCTTGGATTAATCCTAGGAAAAATTAAATGATCGTTGATATATCATTTTTTCAACTTCATCAGATATAAACATTTCAAACATGATCAGAACAACATGTTGTAATTTGGAACATTTCATTTAGATAATTCATGAATTGAATCAGTAAATTCTTTATATTAGTCAATTAATTGATGATAAGGAATCCAAATTTCACTCATTATTTTCTAAAACAAATATAAGAAACAAATATCATGATAAAATAAAATAGTGGGGGTAAAATTGAGTTATATGGGAAATAATATATTATTTCAATGATAATCAATATTACACACTATTTTCATCATTCATCAGTAAAATTTTGTAATTATTTTCAAGGATTCTGAATATAATTTTAAATATGTTTATTAAATTTTAGTTTAAAATGAATGTTAATCGGTAGGATTATATAGTCAAATAAAAAATAAATAAAATGACTTTGTATCACTAGAGTTTAAAATACTGTCTTAATGGAGAATAAAAATAATTTTTATCCTTAAAAGAGGGGATAAATATCTTGAAAAATCATGTGATGATTTCATTGTATTGAAATTTTTTAAAAAAATTGAACAATAATAAATTTTCTTTAGTGACTAAAATGAATTTTTTGAAGATAAGAGATTAATTATAGAGGTATTGTTAAAAGTTTTAGATTCCAATGAAACAAGATAGATTTTGATATTAAGAAAGTCATTGAGAATAAATTTCTTAAATTAATATTAACTCTAATGAAATTTGAAACACAAATCTTAGGTAATAGTCAAAAAATTTGGATTTGAAATATTAAGATTGAATAATATAATTTTTTAGAAATATCACCCTTTGATTTTATTATTATATTATTCATCCAATTGATATAAATATTTGATTGAACAACGGAATCAATTTTTCTAAATAAATATACGGTTAAATTTTCAATATAACGACATTAAAAAAATTAGGTTGTTAGACAGCCGTATTTATTTTTCATTAGGAAATTATTTTTTACCCTATGTGAATATTTCACATGATGTTTAACCACAACTAGTACATAGAGTTATTAAAAAAATAAACACCCCCAAAATGATAACAACCCTGGATTTATATTATTCGAAAAATACTTTATGTATAACATGCATAAGTGAAATGATAATATCCTTGTTTTATATTATGAAATTATAATATTAATTTAATGAATTTAGAAATTTAAATATGATAGAATAGTACATTATAATGAAAAAATGACACACACCTATTAAAAAACGTTTTCTAATGGAATGTAAATATATTTTTAAAAATAAATATACTCAAAGATCCACATTTTACTAGAAATAATTTTGATCAATATATATATAAATTGGAAGTAAAAGACGATATAAATATAATATATTAATTCATAATAATACACATTGTTGTAAATGTTTCTTAAAAAAATGATTCCCAAGGATAATCGTCTTGAAACATAAAATATTAGTCTAATAGAAACATAATTCATTTATGGTATAATATAATAAAATTAAAAATTAAAAAAATGTTAAGGAAGATTATAAAATTAAAAATCATTTATTATAATATATTTAATGAAAATGTTCCTTATTACAATTTATATAAAGAAAATGTTGGGATTATATTCTATAAAACAATGTGTATTTGATATTATAGAGATTATGAAATAATTGAATAAAAATTCTAGATATTATATTATAGATATTATAAATGTAGTAATTCATGGATTAATAAACACATCTATAAAAAATTAATCAAATTGAAATGATCAATTACATGATTATATAATATACTTCCCAAAGAAATTATAGATGGTAATTAAATTATTATAACACATATATTGTAGTTCCCAATTCATTTTAGTATTTTTCTAGATTTTGAGAAATTATATATAGAAAGATAATGTAGATTAATATAAACCTACCTAACAAATTAAAAAAATGAAGATGATGATTGAAAAATATAATGTAGATTAATATTCAAAATTGTTAACAAATGTGTAAAAATAGTTGAAATGTGGATAGAAACATATAATGAACAATCATAGTGAGGAGAAAAAAATTAAATTTTTAGGGATCTTGATGGGACATGTTGTGTCATTGGAAGGCTAGGTTTATAATAATAAGGGTTTCCCAATTATTATTGGGTCATGTGATGGAAATGGATGAGAACCATGATATAAAATGGAAAAAATTATATCTAGTGGTAATGATTCCACAAATAATCCAAATCAATATGAATTAATTAAAACATACTTTTTTGCTTAAAAAATCTAACAAAATAAACACCTACCTAAAAAATATTTGTAAATGTAGAATATTGAGGAAATAACATCAATGGAATATAGCACATAGATATTTCAATGGGTGGGAAATGATAGATGATGGTTTATGAAGTTTGTAATACACGATTAGATTCCACCATAATTGAAGAAACAAATGGTTGGGAATTCAACATGAGGGAAACGAGACCACATTCGTGAGAAAAAATAATCCCTAAATGGGTCAGCTCCTCCGTCAATAAATGTTTAAATGGTATTTCACATTGGTTTTTTAGAAGCTAATGTGATAAACTGAATAATAAACATTTATTTCTGGATAATTGATGTTGAAGTTCACCTATGTATTAATTTCAAATCATTGATTTATAAAACAATGTGATAAAATAAATTTTCAACATTGGATTCAAAATATGAAACCTTGAAATTCATATTATACTGAATTTGAAATCAATTATTTTTTAACTAAGATGAAAAATATTTTTTTGTAAGGGTTATAAATAACCAATGTGAAAAAACATTCTGAAAAAAATAATATGTACTATTATAGGGATGATGAATAAACCAGAATCATGAATTATACGTCTTGTAAAATTTTCCTCACAGGTACCAATAGATTTATCATATTTCAACTTAATCTCAAGGAATTACTTCACCATTTCTTATATGAAATACATTAGAAGTACTTAAAGATTATTATTCCCTTAAACTCATCCCATTTCATAGATCCAATTTCCCCACTCTTACTCGTATTCTTAATAAGATTCCAATATTGTTCTAATTCAACTTCCAAACGATAAATAAAATCGAAAACTTTTTCATAGACTCAAAACTAATGAACATAAAATATCTTTTCCATAACATTGATCTATTTCTCTACAACTAGTGGATCGGAATATCCTTAAATTCTGGAGGTTTTTTTCTCCTAAAATATTCAATAATATGTTCATCCATCCATGGTGTATTTATAACTTCAACATGATATTTTTAACCACCAATATCATGAGATAGTTGGGTGAGTATAGTCATAGAATATTTCATTTAAGATCTTATGCCATTTGATTTTTCATGAGAACAATCATTTCATTGGTATTCATATGTTTCTTCACATGATTCTTTTAGGTTATAGACATTGAATAAAAAAATCATAGTTTGAATAAAAAATCATAGTAGGAAACTACATAATGATTAAATACCATTCATTGAGTTTTTAAATCACAACACATTAATTTCAAATATACAACACCTTATGAATATCCTAGGTTATCAATGATCAAATAAATTAGGATGTTGTCCAATACATATACCTAACCCTAGGGTTCTTACTAAAGTTTTCTCTTCATAGATTTAAATGTTTAACTAATTATTGCTTTGATACCATATACAACAACCCATAATTTCCTATCCTAGATTCTACAACAAAACACGTGAATATTCTTTACATAATATTTCACTCCATGATGTAATCATATAGATAATGTTCCTTTGGTAACATGAATTATAGAAAAATAGATCATAAATGATCTATATCATCAACCAATAATTTCTGCATCACTAGAACCCTTCATAAACATATCATTTATAAAACATTTAGTCATAAATAGGGGAAAGCGAACCGAATAATGGGTGTGATCATATGATTTTTAAGGGTAATCAAGGAAGATATTTTTTATTATATTATTATAATTGGAGAATAATGTTGTGAGAACATGAGCATAGCATTTTGAATCTACACCCTGCTAATCATGGATCATAATATTGAGTCATGACCTAAATATTGGTAGTTCATAGGACATGAATCAAAAAAAATCAAACAAGATATATAAGATCATATAATTGGAATAAGATAAGTAATTGTGGCATATTCATAAACTTATTACATTTTGAACATGAATAAATAGAAGCAGGTTAACTCATTATATTAAGGACAATAAAAAAGATCCCAAATAAACTTATGGACATGAATTCAGGATGACACAAAAACTTATTGACATGAATTCCAGGTCTACACATAAAAATATGTATATAAAATTCAGCACCATGCATAAACATATGGAATGGAATCCATGTACATTTATAAACTTATGAACATTAAAACTATTCCCATGAATAACATTTTGAACCTAAAATAAGCTCCATGCATAACATATATACCTCAACAGATTTCTATATTTTCCCAATGTGTTGGGTAAAGATATAGGTCCAAAATGTCACATAATAATAATCATAAATATATGTTTCACATGATTTTAAACAACTCATTGAATCCAAACACAAGAAAATCAATGGGATTCATAAAAATTTTGCCATTATAAACATACTGTATCCAAAGAAAGATTAAATACAATATATGTGGATCATAATCCCAATTAAGAATAAATAACATCAAAGGATGTCATATTCAATAGATATTTATTTTTAAACATCACTTGATATAAATAAGGAGGAAAATAACCTTTTATTTTTTAGATAACTTAATCTTAAGAAGTTGTGCGATTATAAAAAAAACATTTTTTTAAAAGAACCATCTATGCTTGTAAGGAGAGCATCAAAGATTAAATTAGACATGATAGTGGGAAAATACATTCACACCATATAAGTTAAAAATCATTCATTTAACACCATTGTAAAATGGATAAATATTACATTTTTTAGATAATATAGGATGTTTAATTTCAAACCATTTTGTATAAAGTTAAACATGGGATAAAATGACTTTAAATAGTAATAAGAAAACTATTAAAATATTTTTTAAATAATTTTTATAAAAAATGGATATGGATGATAAATATATACTTTAGGATAATGAAACATTAACAATCCTCAGTATTGATGAGACAAAACCCATACCACTTTAGTAACTTTTTTATTTTAAGCCCAATGAAATAGAGATCCTTAGATGGATATGTAAATCCGATAATTATCATGATAAAAACATAAAATACATTAAATGTTAGTATATAAATTAAAAAAGTGTTATATAAGGTATGTGTCCCACAGAAACAAAATTGAGATGAAGATTCTTTACCATGTGTTTCGCCTATCCTCTATCACTTTTAAACCTCATTTTCATTCAGAGACCATCTTTAGATCCTTCCTTAAGGAACCATAGGTTAGTATTTCAAGGAGACAATCAACTATATAACTTGGATAGGTATATTGATAAGAGGTATGAGAAATGGTTAGCTGAGTTATATGGCTCAAAGTGGTGTAAAGAAGTGAGGTGGAGGTTTTCTTTTATAATTGAGGTGTTGAGAAATTTTGGAATTTCATATAAAAAGATACTATAATAATATTTTAGTACAGTCAAATGATTCTAAAGAGTCATTAATTCTAAAAAATATATTTATAGTATTTAAATAACATGAACTAATGAAATGTAGGCATATTTTTATATCATTTTCATCCTTAACTTTTTGATTAACCTCTTGGTTTAATATTTTCAACCATAATAATGTTATACAATGTTTTAATAAAAAGGGTTTATAATATTACTATAATTATAAAAGTGACTCATAATTGGACAATTTATTTTGGGCTCAAACATATTCCATTCACATGATAGAAAAAAAATATTTTGAAGAATTTTAAATAATTTTATAAAATAATATTTTGATAAAATACAGTTAATGTAAAATTTGGCACTGTTCATTTAATTTAAAATTAAATTCATAATTATAATAGTGAAATTAAAATATAATCCTATAAAAATGTGTATCATTGCATAAAAGTCTATAAAATTTGTGGCACACCTTAATTATTTAAACTACATATGTTTTATTATTTTTAAAATCATTTATATCGTAATTATTAAAAATTTTCTGATTGGGTTGAACAAGAATTTAAGGTAATTATATACATTATAAGAATTATAAATAAATTTATATCCTAAAAAAAGTTCCATTACTCTAAAAATTACCATTTACATTCATTCATATATTTCTTTTTTCACTATATGGGCATATAATAGATATTCAAAACAAAGATAAGGACACCTTCCAAATTTTTTGGCATTAAACATTATAAAAATATTTTTTATTTAAATGATTCCATTGAACAAGTATATTTAGTGCCTAAGGTGATTCATATAAAATTATATTCATCAAATAAGAATTATAAGGAAATATTATAGCATTATCACTTGTTTTATCTTATATTAACCCAATTTACTCTTTTCTAAGATGATAAATTTTGTCATAGTTTCTCTTCATAACTCCTATAAATAAAATGGGCCTATTTTCCAAATCTGAAACTAGTATTTATAAATAATAATAAATATTATAAAATTTAATATTATTTTTTAGAATAAATTAATTTTAAAAATATGTGTCGAAAACATGATGAAAACAACTTTATAGAAAAATAATGTTTTCCTTAAACATACATTTTATTGTAATGTTTTTTTACATTAAATTTATTTATAAAATTGATTCCAATAATATTAATTAGATCAATAATAATATAATATAATTAGGTTTACTTTTAAACCATTTTAAAATAAAATTTTTCCTTTAAAATGGATGAGCCAAATGTACAGATTTAAATATTAATTGGCTTTTTTCACTACACTAGGAAATAAATTTTTTCATAAAAATACCAATACATTAACTGTTGATAATAGTGTTGTGAAGATTTTAAATTTGTTATTATTTTTACTAAATAATATTTTTAAAATTTCCATAAATTGATAATATTATTTTCTCACAAAAAATAGTAGAATCATTTGTTAAGTCAATCAGAATGTTGAGGCATAAAATAAATTAATAAAAATGGGGAGATTATTTTCTGAGAATTAATTAATAAATTTATATTAACTAGTAAATTTATATATATTTCATAAATTATTCAATAGTATTTAATTTAAATTAATTAACTACTAGGTTATAACAATCTGATAAAAAAAATATTTTAATAGTGTATCATGAGTCATTTAAACATTATGTTGCATATAACTCAAGATATCAGATAAATTATATTATTTAAAGAGAGATATATTATAAAATCATTTGGTGTTACATACTCCTTTTCCCCACCACTATTTTCCATTTCTTTCCTTCAAAACTTTAATAATAACATTACATTTTTTAAAATGTAATGGCTTCTCCCAATTATACACTACCCATCACTTGTTATAGGGAAACATTACCCCTTCAGGACAACATTATCATTATAATGTAACCTTGAAAATATGAAATAATCCTCTTAATTTTACCCTATAATAGTTTTAAAATATTTTATTCTCCATTACATATCTTAATGCCCTCATTTCTAAGAAGACTTCCATGGAAAATTCGTATCTCCAATGTGAGTATTATCAACTATATAGACTTTTTATTAGATTTATTATTTTAAATTTTTTCAATACACACAAATATAGTTATATTATTTTCATTTATATATTTTAATGTTACATTATTAAGGTTATTATCATTATTTATTCATATAACCCTCCCATTAAGAAAACATATTCCATTGTTTGTGTGATTTGTGGATAATCTCTTCCACGACATAACTTGTATCATTTTCATTATTCACCTTGAAATGATAGATATAAGGATCATATTAAATTATAAATTGAATTAAAATGATATAATTAATTCATTAAATTAAGAAAAATTAGAGATCATATTAATGATATGATCAAAAAACATTAATATTTAATTTAATAATTTTTAAAAGAGTACTATGAGGACACCATTTTATTAATATTTTGTAAAATTATAATCAAATACTATCATAATTAATTATAATAATGAATTTTCAAGCTAATAATCACTAAATTAGATCATTATTATCCTTTTATATTGATATTTGATGAAAACCACCTCATTATCATTAATTAAATTTTTGTATGTTCATGTTCTGTTCAGTTTATCCACATAGATGAACAATATTGTGAACTGTTACCTTGAATGAATATAGGAATATAATTAATAATATAATATGATATAAATTATTAAATTTATTTTTTTTGGTTCTGGAGATATTATATCAATATTTAGTGCCTCAACTATGAAAATACACTCTGATTATCATGAATCAACAAAAAATTATTATTATAAATTTCATATTCATGAATAAATACTAAAACAATCAAAAAAAGGATTTTAAGAATAATAAATTATTATAAGAGATCCATAATATAAAACATTTTTTAATAGAAATTAATAATATTGGAATACTAAACTATATGAATACTGCTATTATTAAACTAGTACAAATGTTCAAAACTATAAACATTCAATGTAGAAAATCAAGAGAATTCATATACAAAAGGACCATTTATATTGAGTATGAATTGAAATGGATGTGATTAAATTTATAAATTAAGTTATTTAGATATATATATTTGTGAAATTGGAGGTTAATGTATGTTTTTGGAATTCAGGAAAAGTGTTAAGGGTTTTCCATATCAATTTCCACTCTTTGAGAATTATTTTTTATTATGAATCTAATTTCATTTATAAGGTATATATACTACCTATATGAGATATTATAAAACTAAATACAATTATTTATGGTATTATAATATAAATTCAATGTCTTCAATTTAAAAATTGTTTTATTTAATTGATACCCGATCAATTCATGAATTTTATTTCATCTCAATTTTCATTCTTCTAGACTCATGTAATAATCATCACTTATTTTATTTTGATTTATGCAAATATTTCCGTGGAAGAATTTTTTAAATAGTACTCATGAAATTTAATGTATTTATAACTGTATATGTTTATTCATATCTCATATTATTTTATCTCATGTGTTACCTTTTCATTTATATAATAATCATTCAAATTTTTTGTAAAAAAAAGTGAGAGTTACTTACTAGAAAATACATATCATTTTGGATATTGGAATGTGGATACTATTTTAGAAAATATTCACCTCAGGGTAATCAACATCAAAAGGGATGATTTCTTATTGACACAATAATCACCCTGATGAATTATGAGTACACCAAAGACTACACACACAGCGAGATACTCTCATAAGATATGATTTAGGATGTTGACTTGCTCATAAAGAACTATGAAAAAATAAAATTAATTCAATTTCATTGGTATCACATGATTTAAAACTAAAAAATCAAATAAATATCTTCCCTGGATGTCCCATCATATTATTGGTACCATCACCCTAATATTTCATTGGAATGGCTAATAACTATTACCAGATAATACCCCATGAGATCTAGGATGATTAATGGTTGTTCTCCTAAATGAAATTTTTTTTCTATTAAATGAGGATGTATTTGAAATATTTATTTCTCAATATATGGATAAAAATGTTTTATTTAGTAATAGGTTCCTCCTGGAACTATATGGATGTTCTTGATGACTCTTACAATGAATTCATTGGATTTAATCATGTGATGAGTAGGGTGTAGAATTATATAGATTCTAGATTCATCGACATGCATCTTAAGACAAAACAAGATGGTTCGTGGTGTATACCTCATCCCATAATAAGATAAGTGTCCTGGTATAAGAACATGAACATTTTTGATGTTTGATATTATACATTCAATTATTATATGATCAATGATTTTGTTATACATATTTTCATTTATTATTATAGATATATTATTCCCTCTATTTTAGTTTATTATGTCTTAATACAATTCCTCAATTATATCCATATCACTTATTCTATGTTTATATTATGTATGACTTCATATTATGATACTCATTATAGAGAATCTGATATTAAACAAATTTTATTTAGTTTTCCCTTTAATCATAATTTTGTTTTAGGTATAATTTTAATGATATATGGGAAGGAATTATAATGGTAACATAATTTTTTTATATTGAATCTTCCATTTTCAATTGAAATTTATGTATGTATCTTGTCTTTGAAGACTATAAAAATTTTTTGTCATTATGTAACTCTTTTATTTTGTACTAATTCACTAATATAACTACTGGTTTTTGGTTTCTATAATCTAGGATGTTAAAATAGAGAAGGTGGTAAAAATTCCCTAACCCTATGAGTTGGGGTTTTTCCAATATTTTCACTATGAAAACTAATGGTACTCTATTTGTGATTTTTCATGTTTTAGTCTAATTGTGAGATAGATGCAATGTGTATTCTAGGAATGAGATAAACTTTATCTCAGGTAGTGATATAGATGTGGGTTTTTATTTTCTTATGTGAGTGGCTTGTTCAACCTTTTCAGAGGCTTTATGTAAGAGTCATTAAATGGATTTCTCCCAATATGTTAATCATTTCTAAGCTTTTTAAATTATAAGATCATTATAGATATGCAATATAATATTTTCATAGAATGTTCCAAATAATTTAACAAATTAAATAATATTTAATAGAGATTATCAGAGTAATTTTGAAATTTGGTTGGGGATGAAATTCCACACCCCACCTACTACTATGTTCACTAAATATGGTGCTAAAAATTATCTTTCATAGCATTTTCAAATAATCGAGGTATGAATGTTAAAGTTATCTATGATTATTTCCCAACATGTGGTGCCATAATGTTGAAAAGGAACACAAATCAATCAATAAGAACATTTACCCCTTAATTTGGACATTAACTAAACTCTCCATGTATGATAGATGCTTTGTCTCTACATGGTGATGAGTCATCCATCGATCCATATATAGTTAACTCATCCATTCCATTTCTAGTGTCTTAGAAACATTTTATTGAAATTTGGAACTAGGATAGAACATTAATGGTTTATTACATTATTTCTAATTATTTACTCATGGTTATTGTGATCTCTTAATCATTTGAGAGATATTCCTCCATATGGTTTGACTAGAGAATTAGTTTCCTATCTTCTATATTGAGGGGAGTAGAAATGTTATGAATCCTAATTTATATATCAAAGGAGGAAAAATAACATTGTAGTATATGTAAAAATTAGTACATAATGATAAATTTAAGTTTATAATGGATATATCAAATTAAAAACGGGCCACATGGTGTGGTTGGGCTCTATATCTCAAGAGCCTCTTGATATCAGGTAGTTCTCGTAGAGGCTTATATAATTGGAGAACCTTCTTCTCTACGATGCATTTCACTAAATGAATGGTCCCTATAGATTTGTCTATGTAAATGACCTCTAGGGCCTTCTTAATATTTTAAATTATGTGGATAACTTCCATTTTCACTTGATGTCTAACTTGAAGAAGTATTTCTTCAACAGAAACCCCTTGTAGGTCCTTAAGTATGGTAAGCTGAAATTCGATAGAGAGAACATTTATTGGGACTAGTGATTTATGTATTAGAAATAGTTTGATTATTTGGATTATTGTTCATTTAGATATGAGGAGGGAATTTACAACTCTTATGATAAATAAATTTCTTATGATTGATATTGATATTTCCATGATGAAGAACTTCTTAGAAAACAATCTAGAGAGGACCTATAGAACTAATAATGAAAATACAATAGGTATTACCTTTATATGTGAATTTTTTTATCTTTATGATGAAGAGTAAATAGACTATTGGGAAAATATTTATATATACTGAATGGAATCATGAACCCAAGTATTGATTGGGGTAGTAATCTGGGAATACTGCTTTGTTTTTCAATTCCTCCAATAAGACTTCTTCATAAATTTTATCAGTTGTGAGGTTAGTGTGGTGCAATATGCACAACTACCTTTATATGTGGTAGCCTTACTAGAAGATCTACCATTTTGACATTAGAGAATATTTATAGGATTTCTACGGATGGCCAAGAATTTAGGGATTCATTTTTACAAATATAATAATATTCTAATGAGTTCTTCATGGTTGGGAGGAATATAGTCCCACGGTAGAGTGACCACTTGAATGTTGCAACAAACACCAATCAAAATGTGAATATGGGTCTACTACTATTTTTATTGTTACTAAGATTTTCTAAATTCCTCTGAAATGGGAATTGTAATACTTTCACACCCCTCATTATATCCTAGAGTATAGCATTCAGCTTCTCTAGTGATGGGAGAAGAATATATATCTACCCTATATAGGCCATCGAGATATGTTGATGTTTCATTCTACAATCTCTAACAAAATATATTGAAATTTATATGAGTTATTATAATGGATATAAGCATCTGCCTCAATTTTTAAAAGGATATTATTGAAATATTCAGTAATAAGAATGATAATAATTTCAGCTCCTTGATTTGTGGGGGGAAATTATCCCACTCCCACCCTTTGGTTTCTTTAGAAAATGATGATGAGCTTCATATATAGTGAAATTAATATGGAAATTCATTCTAGTAACTTTTAGAATATGGGGAAATTCTCTTTATGACACATCTATAGTTTATAGGTATATTTTCTTTATAGTAGAAAATGTTTGTTCCTTCCACCTGTTGGATGTTAGGATATGAAAATATAGTTCTCCAAGTGGTAGCATAGTATATTGGTAGACATGTTTAGCGTGACTAGGAATATTGACATGATCACCGACAACCACTAATGTTTCCCAGCTTACTTATTCTAGTAAAACTAGGATATTTGTTTTCTATTTATGTTAAATGGATTGCTTCTCTTTTAAATAACTATTTTGTGCTTGAAACTGAGTGGATGGGGTCGAGACTTCTTGGGTGTCATCTTTGGAATATTGTTGAGGAGTTGAAGTTGCATGATTCATGTAGTAGTTGTAGATAAATAATACATCATATAATTCTCCTAGGATACAGTGAGGTTTCAGTTATCCTATTGATCAAAATCATAAATATAATGTAGGTATTCATTTCTATTTTATAGGGAGATGCTCGTGAAATTATTGGAG
Source organism: Viscum album (assembly GCA_963277665.1). Taxonomy (NCBI): domain Eukaryota; kingdom Viridiplantae; phylum Streptophyta; class Magnoliopsida; order Santalales; family Viscaceae; genus Viscum; species Viscum album. The sequence goes on from OY728162.1 coordinate 615,199,576, forward strand.
GAATCCACATGAACAACTAATACCATCATGAATCAACATTTAGTGGAAAATATATAGGTATTCATGTTCTATTTGTTTTTGTGTGCATCCTCCAGTGTCATGATAAAACCATTTAGAAGGTACTCCCAGACCAACATTTTATTCACCTAGCATTGTAGACACTAATTGTGTGACATCGCCACTTTGATCATTATGGGTAAAAATTAAAAAATACCATTGGAATACATTTGATGATTTTAGGATTATGATGATTTGGATTAATGGGGTACCATTTTTTGATTTTATTAGTAATATAAGAAAACACATACATGAAAACCCATCAATAAAACATCACAAGTAAGAACATGCTTGACCACATAAGATAAATTCATGATTTATTTTCCATTTTATTTATAATGAAAAAATATGACAAGTGGCCATCATGGATTTCAACATAATTATGTATGATGAGGTTCAAAGGATTTCCATTCACTATTTTTTTAGGGCCATATTGAAAAAATTTAAAAAATAAGGAAATCATGAAGACATTACCAATGAAACATTGAAATACACCTTCATTTAAATGGTTGTATTTCCTTCTCATATAATGTTTTAGAGGGGGGACTGTAGAGAATTAATGGACTCTCATATTGATTTATGATGTATTAATGAACCTTTACCAAATCACTGTGAGAGATGGGTTATTAATGTGCTAGTGTTTTGTTTTCAACATGAATCAATGTGAATACTTATTATATATCATATTTGATCCATAAATATTCAGATCATTATGTATTAGAGGTCTAATATTTATGGGACCATATTTATATATCATAGGTTCTCAATTTTTGTCTTATTAGTTATATTATACTACTGTGTAAATCCAAAATTTGGTACATAAGAACCAATTTACATCTAGGATAGAAATTGGCTATAGTGGTTTAAGGACTTTTCCCTTTATAAGGTACTTATACATATCATTTTGAGGTGAATCATAACCCAATATGTTATGTTCCACTTAAAAGGATACAAAATAACTTTTAAAATCATGTGATGTGGACCATTATGATTCCTTTTATAATTTTTCATCCATTACTGATTCCATGTAGTTTAATGTTATGTGTAATGAACATCTAGGTGAATGGATCCTAGCACACCTTTTTGTACTTATTACACATGAATGAACCTTGATGGTGACCAGGGAGGTAATATAGAATAATGAAGATCAATTTGTTTCACGAAGAATATTAACCTCTGAGGTATGTGAAAATTTTGTCTCATGGGGATATACCCCCACCGAGTTAGTTATAGTCTCATTAGGAATGTAACATAATGGGAATGTTTTCACGGGAATATTAACTAATGAAAGGAAAATCAAGAAAATAGGGAATGTATCCAACTCAGGAAAAACATAAATGATTTCATGAATAATATTGCCCCATGAAGATGGGTTCATAGGTTATACAGACCTAGTGAATGTAAATGTAGGATCTCACAGGGAATATAGATCAATGAGATAATAAGGTTGATCCCATGGGGAGTATGGACGGGTGAAGAAATATGCAGAATATCATGACGTTTGGATTAAAAAATCAAAGATTCATTTTTATTCCCTGATAAAACATGAATCAAATCCCACATATATTGATGTGAATAGTATAAGTATTTCTAATAACACCATACCCTATAGTATAACATCATGTTGTATGGAAGTTGTCACATAGTTTTACATCATGTGAATAGGATATATTTCTTCTAAATGGGGAGGCAATAGAGGATCGATCCATGATTATGTATATGGGGATTCCCTAGGGTTCCTTTAGGGGAATATATACCTTTTATGGAATGTTTCATAGTAAATGTGGCCTATTTAGAGATGAGTTAGGGATTACACATAATGAGAATGATGAAAATTTATGACCAAATTGATGAGGACAATGAAGAATAGAGATCCATATGTTAAATCTAATTGGAGGCCTAACTATTTCTTAAGAATTGGGAGAGCATTACTGAGTCATAAATATGAGTTTTTTTCAAATTTGGATGTCATGGGATCCAAGATTATTGAGTGTTATGATATCATAAATGGGAACATTGTTCTGTCTTACACCTTTCAAGGAATTCCATGTTCTGATGGATCATTGACTGGTATTATGCATCCATGAAGAACTTATACTGATCGAGTTTAGACAATAAACATCTTTTTTGAGATTCAATATCATGATAAAAAATTTCCATTATACTTATAATGAGGAACCTAATTATCATGGGAATAAATGATTGAAAATCCTCAAGGGAATTTATCTGTTAGGGTTGAAAAATGTGATAGAAATTTCAACCAGGGAATACATGATAAAATGGGGGATACACTATTATACTCACAATAATTCTATTTGTTTAGTGAATTTGGATGAGGCCTTGATAATTGGATTCCTATGTATGAGACCTCAGTGAAGGGGTGATCTATCATCTATGATGGGGTGATTATGGAACCCTAGTATTAGATAAGAAAATGATGGTACTCCCTAGTTGTAACACCCCAGGTAAATAAAGAATATGACATTTTTATATTTATCCATATATGTGAATAAAATATTAATATTACTTTAAAGGGTTGCTATGTCCGATAGCATACCCGATACGCAACAAAGAGTTTCATTGAAATCTTACTTCGGACACTAGAAATAAAATAATATTATTTTAAATGGTTGTTAACATGTAGCCGTTGTATTGGTGGGAATGGATAGAAATAACTAAAATATTATTATATATGTTTTTAAATGTTTTTACATTTATCCAATAAAAGGTAAAGGCTTAAAATACAGAAAGAATTCAATTTTAGGCATATATGCCCTAGTTTTCACAAAAGGTTCACTTATCGCCTTTTGATGGTGAACCGTCATTAAATATAGTTTTGTTCACTCTTATACATTCTATTGTACCAAATGAAACTCTTCTTAAGAATTGGGATATCAAAATTTACTTTGAGTAAATTTTTGGTATCTTTCCGATAAAGTTCATTTTTTTAATGAATAGTGTAAAATTTTGTATTTTAATTCAAAACCTCTTTTTAAAATAATTTATTTATATGATTAGATTATTTTTTGAATTGGTTTTAAAGTGAAATTAGATTATATTTTTACCATTAAATCAAATATTGGTCGTTGGAATTAATTTCACTTTGAAATCAGACTTCAACTAGTGTCAATCTTTTGATACTTATTATTTCATAAAAACACGCTATTTTATCTGACAATGGGAATTAATTATTAAATTAATTAATGTGACTTATATGTTTTGAATTTTTTAAAATAGACTTCATTTTTGAATTTGTAATATCAAATATATCTTAGGGTGAATTTTTGGGATTTTTCTGAAAAACTTCAATTTTTGATGAATAGTGAAACCACTAAGTGGTACTTATAAAAACTGATTTCCCGTTTAAATGAAATTTTTCCATCTTTGTGTTTTGAATTTCAAAAATCCAACATACATGGTTGTCATTAGGAAGTAAAATTTGGTTCAATGGGAATAAAATAATTTTTGGTGAATAGTAACATATTAAGTTTTTTATCGCGATTAGAGGTAATTAGTGTAGTTTAAGGTAAAAATAATGTTTTTATAATATGAGATGAGCTTTACACATGTCCTACCCTCATTGGATGTGTCATGGACGACCAGGAAAATCCATGGGCCAACTAGGGGACCCCATGGAGCCACTTTGGTTGGAAAATGACATTAATATCTTTTTATTTAAAGTTAATGTAAAAATGAGACAAACATGAAATGGTTTACTAAAACAATTTTTACATGGGGTTATACAGATCAGATTTTTTACTATAAATATTAATTGGAAATATAAAAAGATTTCGTACATAATAGAAGGTTTTTTATAATTTTTAGACATTAAATAAATTAAATTATTTATGACATCATAATGATGCAGTGATGACCTCATTATTTAACGATTTAAATAAAATGGAAAGATAATGTAATATCTAAGACCTACACATGTCCAAAACCTATTGGATGAGTGGATTTCAAACCCTTATCACCTTATCCTCGAAACACATCAATGTGGGACCACTTATATCTGAATACCATTTTAAAATAAAGAGACTTTTCTTTACCTTCCAAGAGTGCCCCTCCTCTCCTCTTATAAAAGGCCCCCACCTCTACCTCCTTACCCACACCCCCAAATCCATTGGCTCGGCCAACCTCTAGAAATTTTGTCTCTAAACATACGTCTATTACTCCTTGAAGCCTCACTTTGGGCATAAGTCTTCCCAAGGAATCCTTTGAGCTCAAACCAAAGGGAGTTACCCGATTTTAAGGTAATGTCTTCACTTGAGTCCTTTTGTTTTATTATGCTTCTCCAACCCCCTAAACTCTTTTTATTAATTTCTAATGTAACAACTCCAGTATCATCAATATAATAGGATGTTTATTATAAGAAGGATTCGAGCTACAATTTCACACACCTACATCTAATGGTTAAAGAACATATTGTTTCCGTGGATGGCAAATTTCCGGCTCCCGAAACGATGATTGTTCAACATTATTTTAACACCTTCAAAGGTGGCCATTAAGATAAAATTATATTTATATATGATATATAATATTTTTATGTTTTCCTTAAGCTTTTTTATTTTTCATTTTGGGCATACCTTTATGGTTTCCATTATGAGTAAACGTGATATCTTCTTTTAAGGAAGTGCCGACTACCGCCCCCTCAAAGTGATATGATTCGTTAATGCCATATGTGGGACTTATAAAGGATGGATTTAAAGTTAGTATATATGATGTTATACTGGAATTATAATATACCTCTATATCATTATTATTCCATTCCATAAAAATATGAAATAGAAATGAAAGTAGCGTTCATGCGTATGTACGGCTTACCGTCTCTCTGAACGGTGCATTTCATTTCTTACCTCTAAATGATTATGTAAAATTATAAATGCCTGAATATACTGGATATATATGATATATATGATTTATACATCATGAATACAATTCTGGATACAATTAACCTTTGACCACACGAACAACAATTAATTGTAAGAAGTCCACTTTCGACTTAAGAACCAAATATCGACAAAACAAAAATTATTAACTTAAATAATTACATAATGTTTATGACATGGTAATAAGTGATATAAAAGGAATAATGAACTTGAAAAAGGTTCTTAATGAAGTAGAAATTAACTCATGTTTATTATTCAGGATGTTAAAGAACGATCGAGTCAAGTTGGACCCGAGGTAAGGGATCCTACTCCTCTCTTTCTTTTTAAGTACACTCTATTATGTCATTCCTTTTAAGCGAATATTTATTGTGATTGGGATGTTATTTTATATTAATCTTACTGTAATTTTTATGTTCATATTATGAGAGACCCTATTCTCACTCATCAATCCATTTTGGAAGTTTTTAGTTGCATCGTTAGGCTGCCATGTTTTCGTAAGGGGTTTTTCATCTCACTTTTATTCCCATGAGATTTATGCTACATTTGCCACAATTTCCTTTGATTGGTCTATGTACTTCCCATTATTATACACTTTGTGTAGTATAATTTCATTTATGGTTATTATCATCTTCATTGTATGACCCTTCTTCCATGGGTTGTATGTTTCGAAAGTTACCCAACTCGGTAAGGGGACCTTTCACCCTCCTATTTTTAAAATACTTCATTTGTTATGTATTTTAATTCACATACTATTATATTGGGATATGTTCCTTTGTATCCTTATTGATGTAAATTTTTATTTCCAAGTGATGTGATGCCATTTTTATCTCTCATCAACTCATTTTCTGAATTTTGAAGTGATGCCGTTAGGCTGTCGAATTTTACCAAGTGAACTTTTTATCCCAATTACGATTTCTTTGGGTTCAACATGTAGTTATTGAATATGTCATCTTTTTAATATGTGTGAATGACCTTTTATTGGTTTAAACTTAATATCCACTTATATTGGGTGTATTTATATTTTTCACACATAATTTTGAGATTGAATTATCCTTAATTTAAGGATACCTTCTTTATAATGGAATTCATCACATTTGACATTTCTTTTGAGACTTCATTGTTGTTATGCACCAATTCACTCTTATATGGTGTATATACTATCCTTTGGAATATTATATCATGAATCCATTTATTATCATGATATTATAAAGTTCAGACTAAATGTTATTCCTCAACTATTGTATTCAAGTGTCTCTAATTTTGGAAGAACCCCTTTAACGAAAATATCGATTTAAATGTTTTAATTATTTGTTTTTATTAATATCCAAGTTTTCAAAATGGTTTTAAGGATGTATTTATATGGATATTAATGGTTTAAAATTTTAAAATCTTCAAGGTGGTATGGGACACTTTGATTCAAAAATCTATTTATCAAATGTTTTCAATTGTTTTGGAAATGGTTTCTTTTTGAATAGATTCATTATTTCAATATACTAAAATGAAATATTGTGATTGAAATGTAGAAATGTTATGTTTCCTTTATGCATGATTTATGTGATACATTTATGTTATGGTTCTTGGGAATTGTTATGAAAACGGGTGGTTCCGTGATAAATTAAGGGAAGGTGAGCCAGATATAGCTCTCCAATGCATTGGGTAACGCGAAGGAGTGTAACGTTCAGGTTTCTCCGAAGATATTTAGGGAATATATTGTGATGGGTATTCCAAACGTAACCAAGAGCTTTACTCCCTACGTAAGAATGTTATGAATGCCTAAAGTTACCTTTATGTCTTTTGATTTCTATGATTTATTCATGGTTTGATGAGGTATGTTAAAGTACCTATGTTATATGGGTAAAGTATGATTTCATTATTATGTATATATGAACTCATGTTTCCTTTCCATATTTTTATAACCATTACTGAGCTTTTTATGATCATCCCATGTTTTTAGAATGTTTTTCACAGGTCAAGGGAAAGGTACATGATGTTATGATAGTGTCAAGGATGTGTCAAGAAAGAATTAGTGTTTTATTTTAAATATGTTTCCGTTGATGGGAAGAATGAATATTGACTTTTATGTAACCACTTTGTTTAAATGTGGAATGTAATGCAAGTTTCATGATCTAATTCTCTAAAACTCTAAACCTAAAAAGATCCTCAATGTGTAATCTTGTAATAACTCAAGATTAATTAAGGTTTAAGGCTGGGGCCTTATAGTTGGTATCAAAGGTTGGTTTAGATAACTTTAGAGGTTAGGGTATTCTTTAAGAATAAGTTACATTACCATAATGGTTAGGATTTCAAAAAAGAGTCCTAGTTTTAGATAAAGTGAATGAGTAAGTATATCTTGGTGTTTATCTTCCTCATTAATAAATGATGGTTTTGTTGATATACTCACACTATCCTTTTTGGTTTTAGTAAATGGCTGGATCTAGCAGGCACCAAAGTGACAATAGGTTTGAAGGAAACTGTGGTGGTTCTCTGATTAAGAGACTGGATGAAATGGGGGATTCAATGAGGAAACACGGGGTTGTTCTAAACTAACTAGCAAGGAGTCATGATCAACCACTTGAACCTTGGTATGATCTGTAATGCATCATGTACGAGATGACCAATCGTTGTGGAAGTATAGGTAATAATTATAAATGTAACCTTTAGAGTTTATATGATCCTTACTTTTGAGGTAATTATGGGTTATTATATGTTATGATGGAAAATGAAAGGCATGAGATAAACTTGAGGTTAAAATATGTTATGATCATTTTTGAATATTTTATCTCGTTTTGGGGAATGATTTAAGAATTATGTAGTTTTGGAGAAAGGACAACACGCAGACTGTGTGACAACCTGTCGCGTCGGACCAAGCTGCGGGAATCGAACCCACAACCAAAGTGCGACTGGTATTTATCGCCTACCAATGGACTATGTGAATTCCCTGGTTAGTTTCACCGATTCTTTTTAGTTAGATGATTTTAGGATCCAGAGTAAGTTTATTTTGGGTTATCTATGGAAATTATTAACCTATCATGGAGGATATGTGATTTGGTTAATTACTTTTCTATACAAGACTTTAAGAGAAACTGATGTTGTTTGGAGATAAATGTTACGATTTAACTTGGAAGACTATGTGAATAAATCCTTCATATATTTGGGTTTCAATCTTAGTTTGGTTTACTTTGAAAAATTTTATGGAAAATTTTTTTATCGAATGGTCCTCGTTGAACTCTGGGTTTTGTTGGACAAATTTTGGAGATTAAGAATAGATTTTCTTTTTATAAAGGGTTATCCTTTTCTGGATTATCTGATCTTGTACTAACCATTTTGGTTTTAGATTTTTTCTAAAGTCATGGGAAGTATATAGTTCTCTTTGGTGGATTCTGTGATTCTCTAGAAGTTTATTATAGTACTCTTAATGCGAACAAGTCTCCCTAAATACTCATCTTTTGGAAAAAAATATGAGTTTGATTAAGGAATATAGTACAAGTTGAAAGTCAACATGATAAGTGATTATGTTTCCTTATGAATAAATTCCTCAATAAAAAGTAACTTAAAAAAATGTTGTCTATTAACTTTTCCTACTGGGGAATCGAATACCGTTTAACCCATCACAAGTTTGTGATTTTATTATAGTTAACTTTATCCTAGACATGTTGACTATCACTCTCCCTCAAGAACATGAACCTTTGCTTTTTATTCCATGACCATGTTTTTCTACATGGAATCCTAGTGTGGGTTAACATGGGTGACCTCTGTACTTATCTTTCTTTTTTTAAGTGATTGTTTTACGGACTCTTGTTCCGATGGGGGACTTTCAAGGATGTTTCCAAGCTCAATTTTAGAATTGCGAGGACGCAATTCACAAAAGGGGGGAAGGATGTAACACACCAGGTAAATAAAGAATATTACATTTTTATATTTATCCATATATGTGAATAAAATATTAATTTTACTTTAAAGGGTTTCTATGTTTGATAGCGTACCCGATACGCAACAAAGAGTTTCATTGAAATCTTACGTTGCGCAGTAGTAATAAAATAATATTATTTTAAATGGTAGTAAACATGTAGTCTTTGTATTGGCGGGAATGGAAAGAAATAACTAAAATATGATTATATATGTTTTTAATGTTTTTACATTTACCCAATAATAGGTAAATGCTTAAAATACAGAAAGAATTCAATTTTAGGCTTATATGCCCTAGTTTTCACAAAAGGTTCACTTATCGACTTTTGATGGCGAACCGTCATTAAATATAGTTTTGTTCACTCTTATACATTCTATTGTACCAAATAAAACTCTTCTTAAGAATAGGGACATCAAAATTTACTTTGTGTAAATTTTTGGTATCTTTCCAATAAAGTTCATTTTTTAATGAATAGTGTAAAATGTTGTTTTTAAATTCAAAACCTCTTTTTAATATAATTTATTTATATTATTAGATTATATTTTTAATTTGTTTTAATGTGAAATTAGAATATATTTTTATCATTAAATCCAATAGTGGTCGTTGGATTTTAATTTCACTTTAAAATCAGACTTAAACTGGTGTCAATCTTTTGATACTTATTATTTCATAAAAACACACTATTTGCTCTGACAACAAGAATTAATTATTAAATTAATTAATGTGACTTATATGTTTTGAATTTTTTAAAATAGACTTCATTTTTGAATTCAGAATATCAAATATAGATTAGGGTGAATTTTTGGGATTTTTCTGAAAAACCTCAATTTTTGATGAATAGTGAAACCACTAAGTGGTACATATAAAAACTGATTTCCCGTTAAAATGAAATTTTGCCATATTTGTGTTTTGATTTTAAAAAACCTACATACATGGTTGTCATTAAGAAGTAAAATGTGGTTCAATGGGATTAAAATAATTTTTTGGTGAATAGTAACTTATTAAGTTTTTAATCGCGATTAGAGGTAATTAGTGTAGTTTAAGGTAAAAATAATGTTTTTATAATATTAGATGAGCTTGACACATGTCCTACCCTCATTGGATGTGTCATGGAAGACCAGAAAAATCCATGGGTCAACTTGGGGACCCCATGGTGCCTCTTTGGTTGGAAAATGTCATTAATATCTTTTTATTTAAAGTTAAAGTAAAAATGAGACAAACCTGAAATGTTTTACTAAAACAATATTTACATGGGGTTATACAAATCAGATTTTTGACTATAAATATTCATTGGAAATATAAAAAGATATCATACATCATATTAGTTTTTATATAATATTTAGACATTAAATAAATTAAATTATTTATGACGTCATGATGATGCAGCGATGACCTCATTATTTACCGATTTGAATAAAATGGAATGATAATGTAATATCTAAGACTTACACATGTCCGAAACCTATTGGATGAGTGGATTTAGAACCCTTATCACCTTATCCTCGAAACAAATCAATTTGGGACCTCTTAATTCATAATACCATTTTAAAATAAAGTGACCTTTCTTTACCTTCCAAGAGTGCCCCTCCTCTCCTCTTATAAAAGGCCCCCACCTCTACTTCTTTACCCACACTCCCAAATCCATTGGCTCGGCCAAACAGTAGCCATTTTCTCTCTCCAATTCCCTCTATTACTCCTTGAAGCCTCACTTTGGGAAGAAGTCTTCCCAAGGAGGCCATTGAGCTCAAACCAAAGGGAGTTACCCAATTTTATGGTAATGTCTTCACTTGAGTCCTTTTGTTTTATTTTTCTTCTCCAACCCCCTAAACTCATTTTATTCATTTCTTTTGTAAAAACTCCAGTATCATAAATATACTAGGATGTTTATTATAAGAAGTATTAGAGCTACACTTTCACACACCTACATCTAATGGTTAAAGAACATACTATTTCCGTGGATGGCGAATTTCGGCCTCCCGAAACGATGATTGTTCAACATTATTTTAACACCTTCATATGTGGAAATTAAGATGACACTATATTTATATATGATATATAATATGTTTATTTTTTCCTCAATCTTCTATATTTTTCATTTTGGTCATACCTTTATGGTTACCATTATGGGTAAACGCTATATCATTATTTAAGGAAGTGTGGACTACCGCCCCCTCAATGTGATGTGATTCGTTAATGGAATATGTGGGACGTATAAAGAATGGATTTAAAGATATTATATATTATGTTATACTGTAATTATAATATACCTCTATATCATTATTATTCCATTCCATAAAAATATGAAATAGAAATGAAATTAGCGTTCATGCATACGTACGGCTTACCGTCTCCATGAACGGTGCATTTCATTTCTTACCTCTATATGATTATGTAATATTATAAATGCATGAATATACTGGATATATATGATATATATGATATATACATCATGAATACAATTCTGGATATAGTGAACCTTTGACCGCACGAACAACATGTAATTGTAAGAAGTCCACTTTCGACTTAAGAACCAAATATCGACAAAACAAACATTATTAACATAAATGATTGCATAATTTTTATGACATGGTAATAAATGATATAAAAGGAATAATGAACTTTAAAAAGGTTCTTAAGGAATTATAAATTAACTCATGTTTATTATTCAGGACGTTAAAGAACGATCGAGTCAAGTCGGACCCGAGGTAAGGGATCCTACTCCTCTCTTTCTTTTTAAGTACACTCTTTTATGTCATTCCTTTTAAGATCATATTTCTTGTGATTGGGATGTTATTTTATATTAATCTTACTGTAATTTGTATTTTAATATGATGAGAGACCATATTCTCTCTCATCAATCCATTTTGGATGTTTTAAGTGGCGTCGTTAGGCTGCCGAGTTTTCGTAAGGGGTTTTTCATCTCACTTTTATTCCCGTGAGATTTATGCTACATTTGCCACAATTTATTTTGAGTGGTGTATGTATTTCCCATTATTATACACATTGTGTAGTATAATTTCATTCATGTTTATTCACATCTTCATTGTATGACCCTTCTTCCATGGGGTGTACGTTTCAAAAGTTGCCCAACTCGGTAAGGGGACCTTTCACCCTCCTCTTTTTAAAAGACTTCTTTTGTTATGTCTTTTAATTCACATACTATTATATTGGGATATGTTCCTTTATATCCTTATTGATGTAAATTTTTATGTCCAAGTGATGAGATGCCCTTTTTATCTCTCATCAACTCATTTTCTGAATTTTGAAGTGATCCTGTTAGGGTGTCGAATTTTACCAAGGGAACTTTTTAACCAAATTTCGATTTCCTTGGGTTCAACAAGTAGTTATTGAATATGTAATCTTTTGAATATGTTTGAATGAACTTTTATTGTTTTACACTTAATATCCACTTATATTGGGTGTATTTATATTTGTCACAAATAATTTTGAGATTTAATTATCCTTTATTTAAGGATACCTTCTTCATAAGGGAATTCATCACATTTGACATTTCTTTTGAGACTTCATTGTTGTTATGCACCAATTCACTCTTATATGGTGTATATACTGTCCTTTGGAATATTATATAATGAATCCATTTATTATCATGATATTATAAAGTTCGGACTAAATGTTATTCCTCAACTGTTGTATTCAAGTGTCTCTAATTTTGGTAGAACCCCTTTAACCAAAATATCGATTTAAATGTTCTAATTATTTGTTTTTATTAATATCCATGTTTTCAAAATGGTTTTAAGGATTTATTTATATGGATATTAATGGTTTAAAATTTTAAAAGCATCAAGGTGGTATGGGACACTTTGATTCAAAAATCTCTTTATTAAATGTTTTAAATGGTTTTGGAAATGGTTTCTTTTTGAATGGATTCATTATTTCAATATACTAAAATGTTATATTGTGATTGAAATGTGGAAATGTTATGTTTCCTTTATGCATGTTCTAAGTGATATGTTTATGTTATGGTTCTTGGGCATTGTTATGAAAACGGGTGGTTCCGTGATAAACTAAGGGCGGGTGAGCCCAATATAGCTCTCCAACGCATTGGGTAATGAGAAAGAGTATAACGTTAAGGTTTCTCCGAAGAGATTTAGGGAATATACTGTGATGGGTATTCCAAACATAACCAAGAGGGTTAATCCCAATGTATGAATGTTATGAATGCCTCAAGTTACCTTTATGTCTTATTATTTATATTATTTATTCATGGTTTGATGAGGTATGTTAAAGTTCCTATGTTTTATGGGTAAAGTATGATTTCATTCTTATGTATATATGAACTCATGTTTCATTTCCATATTTTTATAACCCTTACTGTGCTTTTTATGCACATCCCAAGTTTTTGGAATGTTTTTCACATGTTAAGGGAAAGGTACATGATGTGATGATAGTGTCAAGTAAGTGTCAAGAAAGAATCCGTGTTTTATTTTAAATTTGTTTCCATTGATGGGATGAATGAATATTGTCTTTTATGTAACCACTTTGTTTAAATGTGTAATGTAATGTAAGTTTCATGATCTAATTCTCTAAAACTCTAAACCTAAAAAGATCATCAATGTGTAATGTTGTAATAACTCAAGATTAAGTAAGGTTTAAGGATGGGGCCTTATACTAGTAGAGTGCACAAATGATAATTCTCCCTAATGAGGCGTAGAAAATTTATTTCTACCTATTCAAAAACAATAATGGTTCATATATATATTTATTCTTTGTATATTTTGGTCCCAAGCAATACTAGGCAGAGATAAATCCCTAGTGATAACAAGGTAAAGTGGCACCCTAGTGATTGAACATCGATAGGGTGGGACTGTAGTGATTTTGGGGCTCCACAGATACCTTTGGATTAATTATGCTCTAGTGTATCCTCTATTAAGTGCCTTTCTATAGAGTTTTGGAGAACTAGGTAAAAAGTGAGTTTTTAATAGAGGTTATAAATGTGTTTACCATCATTAAGAAACATACATACTAATTTCTTAATGTCCATTTTTTTGGACCATGATTATGGAACAATGATGAAGTATGAGATTTGGGTGTGAGACTATGGTAGGAGAATCTCCAAAAAGACTACCCATATTCCAAAATGTGAGAATTTGGACCCATACGTTCTTATTTATTGGAAAATTTTGGTACCTAGTGGAAATTTTCATGGGTATGTAGGTTGTGGGAACAATTTGACTTGGAAACATGGGCTAGGCACGTAGTTTGTGAATACAAGTTGACTTGGGCATACTAACTCAGAAAAATCTGTGATTCCTATTGAAGTAAAGGATTTATCCATAGAAAATTTCATTCCCCTATTAACGGAAATAAATATTTAGTAATGGAGAATGAACTAACAATGACACTAGGGATCTATCAATTGTATCATCTGAAACCACTTTTTAAGTAGAATTGAGGAGAGATATAATTACCAGATTTGGGTGCCAAGTCAAATTAGTCCTGTAGGAAAATAAAAATAAAGGGGATAATGAATTTTTTTCTCAAATAATATTTAGGGGATGATGAACCCCCTTACCAGTTACATACATAGGAGGATTTTCTTCTATCAATGATATTTCCATCCGTGAATGTTGTGGATGTCAATCCTGATGATAACACACAATGTGAATCTAATGAAGGAAAACATTATAAGTATCAATCTATTAATAATGTGGTTCCAGCAAAAAATTGTGAAGAGGGAATGGAAAACCATATTAAATGGATGGATCATTAGTTGGGATATACTCTAAGCATTTAGATACCACTTTCTCGATGATCTTTGACTTGGTATAAATCAAAAGTTTTAATTTTAACCACTACCCACCCAACACCAAAATGAAGTTGATCCAAAATCTATTTAGATGAATATTACTAAGTATAATGATGAAGAAATGAATATGATGTGACTCTATAGTTAATTTATTAGAAGGTTGTATATCTATTGAGTGAAACACTGAATTTGAGGATTATATCTATCCAATAAATATCCCATTTGATAAGAAGAAAATTCTCAACCAGAATGTGTATAGTCTCAAAACCTGACCAATTAAAATTCTAGAGAAATAATGTTTTTGACCCCAAAAAATTATGGATTATCAAGAATACCTTATACTATAGAAACAAATACCACTAATCTAAGAGAGTTACAAAGAGATTCCTGAATTTTATTATCAAAAATAAGAACTAAAAAATATGAGCATATCAATTTTTTAACACTATGTTCAATTGGGTATTGCCCTATGAAAAAATTTCACCCAAACTCATTGACTTCATTGAGTCTCATATACCATAAAAGGGAGTCAAATAAAGGAATAATACCCTAGTATAGATGTAGAGGAAATCATATCATGAGTGAGTGGACTTTACTTCTCACACACCCAGCTTTAGGAATCCCACATTCTTGATATTCATTATTATGTGTAAAGACCCAATATTGATGTACGTGGAAATTATATTTATTTTTTGGAATAATAAATACAAAAAACAAAATTACACCCAAAGACATTGTTAGTTTAGTGTCTTTAGAATCTCATAACATAATCCTTTAACCAATGTGAAATATCTTCAACAACTCCCATAAATGTATTACTCTTTTTTCCTACATAAACCTTTCTTTATATCCGGTGGAAAAGAAAACACAGAAATGGTTAGCTCTATTTCTTAGTAAGGGTGAACATGGGGAACATAAAATAAGCTATAAACATTTCAACATTAAAAAATGAACATGAATATTAAAAGATCAATAACATGAATCATGAAATTAATCATGGTAGTACGTAAGGAATGGATCATAAAGGAACATTAACCATGATATAATTGCATTAGAAGAAAAGTTATAATTGTGGAAAACTAAAAAAGCACATAATATGATCTCCATATTATCCAAGTCATTGCTTCAAAGACCATCATCGTAGAAAAATTCCATTATTGAACTGGTCTTACTTTTCATTCAAGACATGAATTACTGAACCAGATTTACTTGTTGTTACAGTCATGTCTATATAATGAGCTATAAATATTTACCCAATGCATTGAGGGAGATATATGTCCCACCCTTATTATAATAAAATCATTCTCACATGTGCCACAAAACATAAATCATTCATCATAGCATAACCCATGAAATAAAATAAGATTTCTTAAACATCATTCCATAATAACATAATCCATATAAAACACCATTCCATCATTAACACAATCAAATAATAGTAATAAAATGTTTAGAAACAGTACCCTATTTGAAGTGTATCATCTTGGATGAAAAATAATTTTGATAAATGACTTGAACATAGTTCTTCAAGAAAAATATTCATTATTCTTCAAAAATATTTTCTTTTCTCAAAATGCCTTGAAATTTTAAAATAAAATAATTTAGTTGAAAATAAACTTGAAATAGTATTGAGGATGCTTCATGGAAATAATGTGTCATTAAGATGTAAAAAACAATTCATGTCGTATATGTTTAAAATATTCCCCTCTTACTTTTGCAGGAAAAGTAAAAAATTACCTCAAATGGTCAAAAAAAGAAACATTTCTTATATATGAGGTACTAAAAGTAAAAAATAGGTAACAATGACTTTAAATGTACATATAATAATAGTAAACATTCTATGAAAACATTTTTATAAAACATAGACATGGATGGTAAATATATCCCTAGTATATGGATATGTATAAAATAATTACTAACAAATTATTAAACAAATTATTAACTTTTAAACAAATTTTTAACTTTCAACTAATCTGTAATAATATTTATGATATCATATATGTTTTAGTTATGACTTTATATTATCCGTTCATTTGTCAATTCCTTGTTAAAGCAACATTTTGGGTAATAATCGTTTTATTTATCATATGTGTTTTGACATGTTATTCATGATATTACAACATACATTAGGATTTACTTACATCTATAATGTAAAACAATATTTATATATCCTATATATTATGTATAATAAAATATATATTAGATTGATAATTGAAATGAAATACACCGTTCATTGAGATGGTAGGGCGTACATATGCATGAACGTTATTTTCATTTCCATACTGAACAGAATGGTAGTATGTAAATGGAATATATATATATATATATCCGGAAAACATATTATTTCATATGTTTCATGAAAATTTTTTATATATATTTTATAATCATTTTTGAATGGTTTATGTGGAGAATGAATCTCATCGAGTTGTAGAGACGGTAAGCCGTACGTACGCACGAGCGATGATATCATTCCCATGATTTATGAATAGTATTGAAGTGGATGGAGTATAATTAGTCCAAATTAGAATCATTTTATAATTATACTATATATTTAATATTTACATCATTATACCCACCCACAAAAGTGGTGGTGAAAACAGATTACACCACTGCGTGGAGATGGTAAGCCGTATGTTTGCACCTGTGATGATTTTGTTTTTCATAAGATGAATAAATTGTTGAATATGGTAGTTTCACATTTAAAATAACATATAAATATATAATTAATACTAATATTATTACTTTATAAGGAAAAAAATAAGTAATAAGAGTTAGAAGAAGAAATAAAATTGAATTAATTGTTAGAAAAGATTACCTCTTCCTCGAGGTGTCTCCTTTAAATCTCCTCTTAGGGCACTAGAGTTTGTATTTTTAGAAGACCGGAACCTGTATACTGTAACTCGGGAAGTTAAGAAAATAATTTATTAGGGTTTGGCCAAGCATAAATGATAAAAATAGATTAAGGAAGAGCAGGAGGAGGTTTCCTTTTATAAGGATAAGAAGGGATCTTTAGGAAACTCTAAAAATTATTAATTTATAATAAAATAAAACCCTACCCAAAAACCTCAAAAGTGTCCCAAAATCAATGGTTGGGGAACTTTTGAACCAAAATATTTAATACACTCATATTTCATAGTCACTTGGAAAATATTTGGTGCCCATTAATTAGTTTATTTATATTTCTTTTAATAATTCTAAAACCATTTATTTTATATTTCAATTAATAAAATAATTTCTACATCGCTATAGTTTCATGATTAATGGTAATTATTTAATATTTAAAAATTATAAAAAACATTATGTGATATAGTTAATTATTTTATCATTCCAAATACTATCTATAGTCAATTTTACCTCCTAGTTATCGATATATTAAAATTAATATAATTATATAAAATGATATTGTGACAGTTTGTCCATTTCATTAGTTTTTATTACATTCTAGTCATTTTCATTGGTAAGTGGTCCCAAAGTGATTCCATTTCGAAAAAAAGAATATAAGGGTCACATTTATTTATCCAATATGATATTTACATGTGTTAAGGTAGTTTTTTTTATATTATTTTTAGCCTTAATTAACGGATTTACCATTAACCATGGTAATAGAAATAACTACCAAAGTTACTATTCTTAATGCCGAAAAATAAATGTATCATATTAATATAACTTGTACCTACTAATTCCAAATATCGAACCCATTTTTCAAAATTGAAAACAATGAAGTTGCAGTAATTAATTTAAACTTAATCCCTTTGTTGAGAAAACATGGTTTAAAAGTTAAAACATTGTAAAACATTGAAATGTTTTTACCTATGAATTCAATATAAAATTAATGCTAATGACATACATTATATTAAATAGTAAATATATTTATATTTATACTTTAAAAAAATTCAATATTATAATTTATCTTTATTAATTATATCTATGATGAAAGTTCTTTTTAGTAAAAATTTTGGCCATTTTTAGATTTTCATCAAAATATTTAAGTTAAAAAAAATATGAAATATTTTTACAAATTAAAATTTTAAATCCTGATTTAAAGAAATAGTTGATTTTAACAAATTGACCACAAAAATGAGTAAAAAACTATATTTAATGTGGTTATTCCATCAAAAGGTGGAAAAACTGTAGTGTTTTAAAAATATAATTATTTTATTTGAAAAAATGAATTTGTCCTTATATCACGTCTAGAAAAAAAATATGATGAATGTTAATGTTATATAAAATTAAAAATGTGGAAAATACTATTCATAAAGTCTAGTTTATATCCCATTAAATAATAATATAATAACAATATTATTGTTTAGTGAAACTCAGTATCACGTACAATGCAAGCTATCATGAACGGTCGCTCTTACATATAATGCAAGCCAGGTAAGTGCTGTGTGTAGAGAAATATTCTGTTGGTGTTGTGTATTCCATAATCCTAAAATAGTTTTTTTATAAATTGGACATAATATATACTCAATGTTGAATGAATTGTATTATTTCAATAGAAATTGAAATTGTGTGTTACAGAAGCCAAGAATTATGTTGTGTATATGACAAGATAATATGGTGTTGCATATTTCCAAAGATAATCTTAGTGTAGCATAAAACACAAGACATCAAAAAAATTAAAAAAATCTATCACATAAAATCTCAGGGTGTTACATTCTACCACCCATAAAATTAATTTCACTTTAGAATTTTTTTGGGGTTATAAATGGTTCTCTACATTAAGGATTCTTTCATGGAAACCCACATCGTACAGAGGAATACTAAAACACAATTTAAAAAAAAAGAAACGTTTGAAACATAATGATTACCCAATTTAACTCATCACTAGGTTTCCACATAGGAGAATATAGTTGGCATGTGGAAACAAGGATATGGAAGATAAATCTAACCATCAAGTTCTGAGGGATAACGATAGAGAATAAGGTTTGGAGAAAGTTAAATACCAAAAATCCATAAATCTATGATGGTTTTGTGGAAAATATGATTCAACGGATAAGAATGTACTAGGATAACATTTTTTTATAGATCATTTTCCTAAATTTTAAGAACATAAGAAGAAATACTTACTTGATTACAGAACAATGTAGTTATTGGTCATGCCTTAAACAATTTCCGCTTAATCTCTTATTCAATTAAATGATGTTGAATTTTTCATTCTTGATGTGTTATATGATCATGAAATATAATGATATTTAATTCTATCTTTGTCAATAAAAAGATAGCATAGGTAATCTATTATGAATAATTCTACCAATATTGAGATAATACATTTATCTAACAAATGGAAAATACCTTTTATGATCCATAAATTGGTAACATTATAATCCTTCCAAAAACTAAAAATATAAAACACTAGAAATAGGTGATCTAAATTTACTTAACATTTCTCTCCCATATCTCAGAAGTTATTTATTGCTTTTCACATTACGAACATGTGAATACCTTAATCATATATTCTCTTGAAACATGAATTACCATAGGACCTTAATGAAAAGATGAGTTTTATCAAAAGTTAACTCTTTACACATACCAAAAAAACAAAAATTCCATATACTCAAACCATGATATGTCATTGTCCTTGTATCAGTCATGTGGTCATTAATACTATCAAACATCCCATTATCTCATTTTCCCTTCATTATTCACATATCATGTTATTTCTAAAAATATTTGATTCATTTTAAGTGTTACTGGGAATAGATACTTTTGGAAAATCTCAACGGACCAATACATAGATATTGTAATATTCCATAATATTATAATATAGATTCAACAACAATATTTAGTAATCCAATAACATAAACACATAATCATTCCACCACTTCATTAGCATACTCAACAACACCAATAGTGATTTCATATGATTTTACTCTACTTTTTTCCTTAAAAGTCTATTGGAATTAATAATCATCAATAACCCTTTGATTAGGGAATTGGTTAGAATAATTCCCCATTTCCATGAACATTTATCCCTGATTTATGGGAGCTGGCATATTTGGATATTTATATTTATTACCATCACTTTGGAAGTAAAATTATATATAAAATATTTACCATAGATAAAACATTTATGAGTCCCCTTAAGACAATTTCCTCTATGTTTCCTTCCACAGTATAAGCATAATTAAAATCTAATCATATTTTATCTATAATTTCTATAGATTCCTTTGAATTTCATCCATCTTATCTTATCATAACTATGAAATAATTGAAAAACAAAAATCTTCCTTTTTTTAAGAATAATATAAGGAAGGTACATAATGAAAATTAAGTTCTTGAAGACATCCCAATCCAAGGAGTCAATTATATGTTGTTGCCTTGTATTATTGATAATGTTCCACCATAGATTCTCTTTACCTTCCACGAAATAAGTTTCCAACTTAATAATTTCACATTTTGAACGATATAAAATGAAAAATAAATTTTCAAGGGTACTAATCCATTTCTTTTCAACTAATGGATTGGTCGTTCCACTAAAATAAGGTGGATATTGACTTATGAAATATTCAAGATAACTTTTTTCCCACCTGTGATAATTTGTGTGCGTAAAATGAGTTGTAGCCCAAGAAACAAAATTCATTATTCAAAATCCCATTACATTTTGTTATTAGGGATGGAAATCATTGAATTTCACATCACATCGAGCATTTTCATGGTTCCTTTGTGTTCCATCCATTATCTAAAACCCAAAATGAATACTGTGAGAGGAAAAAAACAAACAAGGAAAACAACATAATCATAGAGGGGGTGTACATTAAATATATAACATCTAAGTTCTAATCCTTGGATATTCATGATCGTTATCATATATATATATGACTGTAACCTGTAGTTATACTTAACCTTAGGGATATCCCTAGAAGTTCTTTAGATATATCACTAGGGATCTCACTGATGTTTTCGTATCCTAGTTTAAAAAGATTGACTAAACCTTCACCTTGATACCAACTCTAAATAACCATGCTTGGCAACATGGAAAATACATTTCATTTTTGGAATACTGAATACATGATAGGAAATGACACACAAAGACCAAGTTATTTTACTGTCTTTGGAAACATAGCACATAATCTTCTTAATCATGGTGAAAGGTCATCAACATCTCTCATAATGATCTTCCTCTTTTTATTATTTTTCTAAAACCATTCATTATATTCGGGGGAAAAGAAAACATAAAAAGGGTGAGCTCAAATTCTCATTAACTGTAAACATAGACAACAGAAAACAAGATATAAACATTTGAACATTAAAACATAAACATAATGTTTAAACATAAATATCATTAATCTTGAAATAAGTCATGGTATTACATAAGGCTAGGATCATTAAGGAACATTAAGCATGATATAATAGAATTATCATAAAAAATGTATTTGTCGAAAACTAATAAGCACATAATATGATTTCCATAGTATCCAAGACATTGCTTCCAAGACCATCATAGTGGTAAAAGTCAATTAATGAACTGGGATTACTTGTCTTTCCAACTTAGTATTGCTGAACCATATTTATTTACTATTCTAGTCAAGTTTATCTTATGAGATATAAATGTTTTACCAATGAATGGGAGGGAGATATAGGTCCCACCCATATAATAATGAAATCATTCTTATATGTTCGAGAGAATAGAAATCATTCATCATAGCATAAACTATGATATAAAATGGGTTTTCTTAAACATAATTCTCTCATAACATAATCTATATAAAATACCATTGCATCATTAACAAAATAAAATCATATTAATATTAGGGATATAAACATAACCCTATTTCATGAGTATCATCTTGGAAGGAAAATAATTTTGATAAACCACTTGAAATTAATTCTTGAAGAAACTATCGTTTTTTCTTCAAAAACGTTTTATTTCCTCAAAATTACTCACAATTTTAAATCCGAGGAATTTAGTTTTCAAAATGAACATAAAATTATGTATATAAAACTTCATGTAAATAAGGTTTCATGAAGATGTAAAAACCTATTCATGAAGTATTTGTTAAAAATTTTCTACATTAATTTTTTCTGAAAAAGACAAAAAGTAACTCATTTGGTAAAAAAGAATGTTTCCTTCCATACAAGGAGGTAAAAGTCAAAATGGGTAAAATTAATATAAAAATAAATAAAAGAATAGTGACAATTTAAGGAAAAAATTATTAGAAAACTTAGACATGGATGATAAATACATCAATAGTATATACATACAAATAAATTATTTACTATAAAAATGAGATTGCGAAATTATACCTAACCTTAAGTCTGATTTCTTTAGTAGGTGTCTGAAACTCATGTTTAGTTTGTTTAAAAACATTATAAACTTTTAACAGAACCATAATAATATTTATGTTATCATATATGTTTTACTTATGACGTTATATTACCAGTTCATTTTTTAATTACATGTTAAAGAAAGATTTTGAGTAATAATAGTTTTATTTATTGTACGTGTTTGGACTTGTTATTCTTGATAATATTACATAGATAATGATTTAATTATTTACATAATTTAAAATATGATTTATATATCGAATATATCTAGTATATAAATATATTTAATAGATAGATAAATGAAATATAATACTCCGTACATTGGGATGGTAGACCATACGTACGCATGAGCGCTGTTTTCGTTTCCTTATTAAACTGAATGTAAGTAATAAATGAAACAGATATGTACATAAATCTAGTATAATTATTGTGTTATATGTTTCATGATTGTTTATTATATATATTTTACGATCCTTCTTGATTGGTAAACATGGAGAATTAATCTCATCACGTCGTGGAGACGATAAGTTGTCTGTACGCTCTAGCGACAATATCGTTTCCATAATTGTTGAATAATATTGATGTGTAAGGTTTATAATAACTAAAAATTAGTATCATTTCATGATAATCATATTTTTTCTATTGTTTCACTCATTATACACATCCACGTAAGGTGGTTGTGAAAAACATATTACACCACGACATGGAGACGGTATGTCGGACGTACGCATGCGTGGTGATTTCATTATTAGTAAGATGGGTAGAGGGTGAAATAGGTAATTTTCATATTTATAATAAAATATCTGTATATAATTCATACAGATGTAATTACTTTATTATGAAACAACTAAATAAGAGTATGTTGAAGAAGAATGAAATTTGAATGAATCTATAGAAGAGAATACCTCTTCCTCGGTGAGTTTCCTTTAAATCTCTTCTTAGGGAAATATAGATGGTATTTTTAGGAGAAAATAAATTCTATAATATAACACGGAAATTTTAGAAGAGAAATGGGCTGGTTCTGGCTAGGCTTTAAGGCTCAAAATGGAGTGAATATGAGATGTGGGAGGTTCTCTTTTATAAGAGAGGAGAGGGGCACTTTATGAAACACTCCAAATTATTAATTTATAATTAAATTAAACCTTTCCCAAAAACCTCCAAAGAGTTAAAAATTCAAATATGACATGATACAAAGCTTTAATCGCAACAACCAATAAATTTTGTAAAACTTATTTTGTCAACTCAATCCTTTTCTTTTTCATTGACACTTTGCTATTCTATTAAAGTTTAATGTTTATAATATTGTTCTAGATATTTAATGGTAAATAATTTTTACTTATGTGGTGTTAATTGAACATAAATAGATACTTACTTCAATTTTAAAAATAATAATAATCACATTCAAATTGTTAAATATTTTTATGATTTTTTAAAAATTTAATAAATTGTTATTTTTATAAAATTTATGTAGTATCGATTTTGACACTATTCATTTATTAGGCTTTAAATAATATTAACACATATGATAAATTCAAAACAAAATATTTAATACATTAATATTATATCATATTAACCTATAAATTTAGTGGAGCACATTAATTAGTTCATATGATATTTCTTTTAATATTTTTAAAACCATTTATTTGATATTTCTATTAATAAAATAATTTCAACATCACTATTTTGTAATCATTAATGGAAATTATTTAATCCTTAAAAATTATAAATAAATTTATATGATATAGGTATTTATTTAATAATTAAAAAAAATATCTATAGTTGATTTTTACACTTAGTTATCAACACATTAAAATTAATATACTTATATAAAATGATATTGGGACATTTTTTCCATTTCATTATTTTATATTAAAGTCATGTCATTTTTATAGGTAAGTGGCCATAAAGTGATTACATTTTAAAAAATTGATGATAAGTGGCTAATTTAGTCATCCAATAGGATTTTTAAATGTGTTATAGTAATTTGATAATATTGTTTTTACCCTTAATTATATGATTTACCTTGAACCATGGTAATAAAATTAATTACCAATGTTACTATTCAAAATGCCCAAAATCAAAAGATTCCTATTAACATAATTTTGACCTACGGAATCCAAATATGGAATCCATTTTTCAAAATTTAAAACACATAAGTTTTAGTAATTAATTTAAAATTTAATCCCTCTATTGCGAAAATAGGTTTTAAAAGTTACAACATTGCAAATGATTGAAATGTTTTTTACCTATGAATTTAATGTAAAATTATTTATAATGCCATAGTTTATATTAAATTGTAAAAATATATTATATTTATACTTTAAAACAATTCAATATTATAATTTATTGATATAAATTATCTTGATGAAAAATGTTTTTTTAATAAATATTTAACATATTTTTACTAATTATCAAAATATGTATGTTATCAGAAAAATTTCAAAAATTTATCCGATGTAAATTTTATATCATGATTGAAAAAAAATAAATTTATTTTGTCAAATTGAACTTATATATGTGTCGAAGACTATATTTATAGTGGATGTGTCTTCAAAATGTGGCAATAAAACATTTTTTTGAAAAAAAAAATTTATCTGAAAAAAATGAACATGTTCTGATATCATGTTTAGAAAATAAATAATATTAATGTTCATGTTTTATAAAATTGCAAATGTGTTTAATACTATTCATAATGGAGAGTTTATATCCAATTAAATAATAATATAACAATAATATCATTTTTATTGAAACTCAGTATCATGTACAATGCAAGCTATCAAGGATAATCACTCCTGTGTGTAAAGAAACCCAAGTAACTGTTTTGTGAAGTGAATTACTCCTCTGGGGTTGTGTATAACATAATCCAAACACAGTTAATTTATACATCAAACAAAATCTATAACCAATGTTTCTTGAATGAGTTCTTTCAAAAGAACATGAAATTATGTGTAACACAAACCAATAATAGTGTTTCATATACTACAAGCTAATAAAGTGTTTTGTATAGAGAAAGCTAATATTGGTGTAGCATACAACACAATACCTCGAAGATATTAAAAATAATTCATCTCATAAAATCTCGGGGTGTTACATTCTACCCCCCTGAAAATGAATTTCTCCATTGAAATTCCTTGGGGTTATAAATGGTTTTCTACATGACAGTTTCTGTCATGGAAATGTACATCGTAAAAAGGAATAATGAAACAACATTTTAAAAAGGAAATTTAGAAACCTAATATATTCCCAAAAAAAACTCATCACCGGGATTTCATATAGGAGAATATAGGTGGTAAGTGAAAACATGTATATGTAATAGAACTCTAACCAATATGTTTGGATGGATAGTGATAGAGAATAATTTTTGGAGAATGTTATCTTCCAAAAATCCATAAATCTATGATGATTTAATGGACCATATTATTCATTCGATAAGAAGGTACTAGGATAAATTTTTTGATTTCAAGGTCATTCTCCTAAATTTAAATAAAATGAGAATAAGTAATTAAATTATTTCAATAAAATATAGTCATTTTTCATGCCTTGAACAATTTTTCCTTCATCTATTATTCAATGAAATGTAGTTAAATTTTCATTCCTGAGGTGTTAGAAGACCATGCGATAGAATTACATGTAATTCCATATGTCTAAACAAAATGTTAGCACAAGTAATCAAATATTCATAAGTCTACTTATAGTGAGATAATACATAAATCTAACAAAAGAAAAATAACTTATATTAAATGTAAATGGATAAAATTAAAATCCCTCCAAAAACTAAAAATATAATACATTATAATGAGGTGACCTAAATATGCTCAATAATTTTCTCCCATATTACTTGAGGTAGTTCCCAGTTGCCACATTTCGTTCATGTGATTACCTTAAACATCTATTCTCTTAAAACATGAATTAACCTTGAACCATAATGAAAACATTAATACTGTCAAAAGTTAATATACCATGTTCTTTCCAACAATATTTCATTATCTCTTTATCCCTTCATTATTCATATACCATGTTCTTTCCAACAATATTTCAATCATTTCTCATGATTACTGGTACCATATACTAATGGAAACCCACCATGGACCAATACATAGATATTTTAATATTCCATAATACTATAATAGAAATTCAACAACTATATTTTGGACGCCTATTACATAAACATTTAATAATTCCACAACTTCGTTGGCATACTCAACATCACCAATAGTGATTGCATGTGATATGACTTTTTTATTTTCTTTAAAATGTTGTTGGCATCGATAATCATCCATAAGCCTTGGACTAGGTAATTGGTGAGCATAATGCGTAATTTACTAGAACATGTAAACCAAAATTATGGGAGGCACACTCTTTGGAGATTTATATTTATTCTCATTACTTTGGTTGTAAAATGCTCGACGACCTTGTTTCCCACACATAAAACATTTATCGGTCCCCTTAAGAAAATTTCCTTCATGTGTCTATCCACACATTGAGCATAAATAAAATCGAATATTCTATTCTTTGTAATTTCTATAGTTTCCTTTGAATTTCATCCTTATCTTCTTATCATAACAATGATATGGATGATAAAATACAATCTCACCATTTTGTAAGAAGAATATGAGGAATGTACATATTAAAAAATAATTTCTTGAACTCATCCCAATTAATTGTTTCAATTTTATCTTATTGCCTCATATTCTTGCTAAAATTTCACCACATATTCTCCATAACATCCATGAAATAAGTTCCAAACATAACCTTTTATGTTCTGAATAGCGAAGAATGAATAATATTTTTTAATTGTACCAATAAATTTTAATGCAACTAGTGGATTGATTGTTCCAATAAAATAAGATGGATATTTCCTTTTGAAAGATTCAAGAGAACATTGTTCCGAACATTGATCATTTAGATTCCTAGAAGTATTTGTGGTCATAGAAACAATATTCTTTATTCAGGATCCTACAACATTTGGTTGTTTAGGAGGAAAATCATTGAATTTCTCATCTCATCCAGCATTATCATGGTTCTTTTGGGTTCTATCCATTGTCTAAAACTGAAAAAGAATAGTGTCAGAGGCAAAACACATACTAGTAAAACAACATAATCAAAGGGGGATTACATTCAATCTTTAAAATCTATGTTCTAATCATAGGTTATTCATGATTGTGATCATATCTCTAGGACTATAACATATAGTTATACATAACCTTAGGGGAATCCCTAGACATACATTAGAAATGTCTTTAGGGATCCCACTAATGCTTTTGCAACCTAGTTTCCAATGGATGACTAAACCTTATCATTGATTACAACAGTAAAGGCCCAATCTATATGTACATGGAAATTAAATTTATTTTTCAGAATACTTAATGAAAGACACAAACAAGGGACCAAAGACCCTGTTAGTTTAGTATATTTGGAAACTCATAACATAATCATCTAATATTGGTGAAATATCTTCAACATCTCGCATAAAGATCTTCCACTATTTGTTTTCCTTCCTAAAACCATTATTTATATCCTAGGGAAAATAAAAAATAAAAAGGTTGTGATCCAATTCTTAGTAAGGGAAAACATGTAGAAAATAAAACAAAACATTATCATTTGAACATTAAAACATGAACATAAAGTTTAAAAATCAAAATCACGAGTCATGAAATAATTCATGGAATTACATAAGGAATGGGTCATAAAGGAACATTAACCATGATAGAATATCATTATCATAAAACATGTAATTTTGGAAAACTAATAACCACGTAATATTATTTCCATAGTATCCAATACATTGCTGTGAAGACAATCATAGTGGAAAAAGTCAATTACTGAATTGGGTTTACATGTCGTTCCAACCATGTATTACTGAACCATATTTACTTATAGTTCTAGTAATGTCAATCTCATGAGATATAAATCTTTACCCAATGCATTTTAGGGATATATAAGTCCCACCCATTTCATAATGAAATAATTCTTTCATGTGACACAAAACAAAAATCATTTATCACATCCTAACCCAAGAAATAAAATGGGTTTTCTTCAAAATCATTCTATAATAATAAAATATATATAAAATATCATTCCATAATTAACACAATAAAATCATAGTAATAATATGGATTTATATATAACCCTATTTAAATAGTATCATCTTGGATTGAAAATAATTTTGATAAACCACTTGAACATAGTTCTTAAGGAAAATATCATTTCTTATTCTAAAACATTTTCTTTTTTAAAAAAGCTGCACATTTTTAAAAGAAATGATTTTTGATTAAAATAAAGGTGTAATAGTGTAGAGAATGATTTATCTAAATAATGAATCCTTGAGATGTAATAACTGGTTCATGAAGTCTAAGTAATAATCATTCTCCTTGTAATTTTTCCTGAAAACTCAAAATGTACATTGTACGATAAAAAATAGAAATATTCCGTCCATACTATATAGTAAAAGTAAAAAATTTGAAAAATGAATTTAAAAACACATAGAATAATATTAATAATTCTATGATTTTTTTATAAAACATGGATATGGATGATAAAAACATCTGCAGTATATACTTACGTATAAACAATATCAGATAAAAATGAGGTTGCAAATTTATCCCATAACATATGTCTGATTTCTTATGTTTGTATCTGAAAATAATATCTAGTGGGTTTAAACATATTATTAACTTTTTACAGAACCATAATAATATATATGATATCATATTTGCCTTACTTATGACCTAATATTAACCATTCATTTGACAATTCCATGTTAAAGTAGCGTTTTGAGTATTAATTTTTTATTTATCATATGTGTTTGGACTTTTTATTATTGATATTATTACATAGATCATGATTTAATTACCTAAATAATGAAAAAAATTATTTATAAATCATATATATATACTATATAAATATATTTAACTGATAGATAAATGAAATGGAATACACCGTTCATTGAGATAGTGGGTCGTACATACGCATGAATGCTGTTTTTTATTCCTTATTGAACTGAATAGAGGTAATTTAATGAAAAATATAGGTACATAAATCCATTAGAATTATTATGTTATATTTTTCATGGTTATCTATTATATATATTTTATAATCATTATTTAATGGTTAATTCAGAGAATGAATCTCATCGTGTCGTGGAGATTGTAAGTTGTACACACGCACGAGCGACGATATCATTTCCATAATTGTTTAAGGGTATTGAAGTGGTTGTGGTATAATAAATAAAAGTTATTTTAATGTTATAATAATAATATATAGTTATTATTTACCTCGTTATACCCATCTACGTATGGTGGCGGTCAAAAACATATTACACCACGTCGTAGAGACGGTAAGCAGTATATATGCATGTGTGGTGATTTCATTTTTCATTGGATGGATATAAAATGAAATAGGGTAGTTTCATATTTATAATAACATATCAGAATATATAATTCATACTGATGTTATTACTTTATAATTAAATAACTAAATAAGATAACGTAGAAGAAGAATGAAATTAGAATGAATCACTAGAAGAGATTACATCTTCCTCGACACACCTCTTTTAAATCTTCTCTTAGGGAACTAGAGTTGGCCTTTTGAGAAGAAAAAAACCTCTATAATGTAACTAGGGAAGTTGATAAGGGAAATCAATAGGGTTTTTCTGAGCATGAAGGCTCAAAGTAGAGTGATGTAGAGTGGGAGGAGGTTCCCTTTTATAAGAGAGGAGAGGGGCACTTCAAGAAACTGTCAAAAATATTAATTTATAATAAACTCCATAGCAACCAAAAAACCACCAAAGTGTTCCCAAATAAAATATGAGTTGATATAGGGTTTAATAACATCATCCAATAAATTTTTTTCAATTTTTCTTTTCAATTTAATCCATTTTATTTTTAGTTGACACTTAGTTATTATATTAAATTTTAATTTTAATAATAACATTCTAGATATTTATGGTAATGTATATTTACTTTTTTGGTGTTAATTGACTTTAAATGGATAATTTCTTCCATTTTCAACCATATAATTTTCACTTTATTATTTTTAAATATAATTATTATTTTTAAATAATATAATAAAAAGTTACTTTTATAAAATTTCAATAGTGTCACTTATGACACTATTCATTTATTTGGCTTTAAATGAAATTCACACAGAAGATAAATTCGATCCAAAATATTTAATAAACTACTAACATGTCATAGTCGACTAAAAAAATCTTGGAGAACATTAATTATTTAATATTATATTTCGTTTAATATTTATAAAACTATTTATTTGATATTTCCTTTAATACAATAATTTTTACATCGCTATTGTATCATCAATAAAGGTAATTATTTAATCTGTAACAATTTTGAATTAATTTCTATGATGTAGTTAATTTTTTTTATTTCCATAAAATATCTATAGTCTATTTTATGTCCTAGTTATATATATATTAAAATTAATATACTTATATAAAATGATATTGTGACAATTTATCCATTTCATTAGTTTTTATTACATTCATGTCATTTTCATACGTAAGTGGCCATAAAGTGATTAAATATTGAAAAATAGTGATAAAGGTTTAATTTAATCATCCAATAGTATTTTTACATGTGTTAATCTAATTTTATAATATTATATTTACCCTTAATTACAATATTTACCTCGAACCACGGTAATAAAAATAATTTAAAATGTTACTATTCATAATGCCCAAAAATAAAAGTAGCCTATTAAAATAATTTGGACCTACTGATTAAAAATATGGAATCTATTTTTCCAAATTCAAAACAAGGAAGTTGCAGTAATTAATTTAAAATTAATCCCATAGTTGAGAAAATGGGTTTCAAATGTAAAAACACTGCAAAATACTAATTTGTTTTTACAGATGAATTCAATGTAAAATTATTTCTAATGACATATATTATATTAAATGGTAAAATTTTATTCTATTAATACATTAAAACCATTCAATATTATAATTTATCCGTATAAATTATCATGATGAAAAAATTTGTTTTTAATTAAAAATTAAGAGATTTTTACTATTCATCAAAAAATGTAAGTTATCATAAAATTATCAAAATAATATCCAAAGTAAACTTTTATATCCTGATTTAAATGTAGAATTTTATTCTGTCAAATTTAACTTATAATCGTGTCAAAAATTATAAGTAAAATGGGTGATCCATTAAAGGGCAACAAAAGTTTTTTTTTAAAAAAACATATTTTATCTGAAAAAATGAACTTCTTATTAAATCATGTCTAGAAAATACATAACATGAAATGTTAATGTTATATAAAATTCAAAACGTGGTTAATACTATTCATAACGGAAAGTTTATATCTCATTAAACAATAATATAATAATATTATTTTTTAGTGAAATTCAGTATCACATACAACATATGCTATCAAGGAAGGTCGATCTTGCATTACATGTAAGCTAATTAAGTTTTTGGTGTAGTGAAATATTCCTCTGGTGTTTCATATATCATAATCGAAACATTGTTCATTTATACATCGATCAAAATCTATACTTAGTGTTGCTTGAAATTAATTTTTTCAAAATATAATGAATTTTTTTGTAACGCAAGCCAGGAATAGTGTTGCGTATACTACAATTTAATACGGTGTTACATATAGCACAAGCTAATGAAATTTTATCAAACAACACAACACATCAATGATATTAAAAATAATCTATCACATATAATCTCAGGATGTCACATTATGAGAGATCTAAAGAAGCACCTTAATAATTTTTCACCACGATGCGACCCCATGATTGAACATTTGATAAGAATGAAACAAATAAACATACGTGTTTATTGAAAAAGATTTAAGGACTAACAACTTATTTTTTATTAAAACCAATAAGTTTTTTCTATTGTTAGTGAAGAAGATTTTCGATAGTGGTTCCTTTACCTAATCATATCCACATATGGAAAGCATATTATTATGGACCTCTCAAATAGAAAATGTTAAATTTATAGTTTTTTACACATCATTGATTATTTGAATGTATTCCATTTTTCTTAGAATATTTTTATTATATAAGAGTATTTATTGGATATATTCATATAGAATCACTGAGATGTGTTGCATACATTTCTTCTTCATTTGATATGCCTTGTTAGATTCCATGACCATTTAGTAGTATCATAGTGTATATAAAATTACATTCATTGTTCTGAAGATAAATCTCAACCATCATAATAAACATAACGGATGAAATATTTTAATGTAGAAAAAAACAAATGTCACACTCAAACTAGGACCGATTCCAACTACAACTCCCAATCCCGCTCACTATCTTGTCATACCTCATCCTGAAAAACAGTTTGATCAATAAATCCTTAATTATAATCGAAAGAAGTATAAAAATTTCCAGATCATTGTCAACCAATTTGGCATGGTATATTACTTCTAAAAAGATAATGTTCAAGGATTATCCCAATTACTACTCATTCTATTAGATATCAGTGAATAATATATATTAATGTTTAATATTCAACGAAAAAATATTGAAGTTGATTGTCACTGAACATGTGAATTTGTGTAAAAATTCAAATCATATGGTTCATGTATCTGCTACTATATCAGATGAAAGAGAGTCGAAGGATGTCTCTAATTTTCATGTGTAAAAATTTGATTACTAGTTGAATAAAAAAATGTCTTATTGGAATATAAAATTATCAGCAAATCACTAAATCAACAAAAAAATGACCCTTGTTCCATGAATGATACTTGGTGAAATATCTCCACCATTAAATACATCCTAGAGTTAGTGGAATCTTCATCGATGGAATATAGAACATAGAGAATATTACATACTGGAACCAAATATGGTCTAGAGTATCTAGGATATCTTACACCGAACATTTGGATAAAGAGAACAACACCACCAAATGAAATTTTCATCTACTGAGGAGTCATGATAATTTTTTTTAATGTTATTAAAATTAAATATCCCTTCAATAATGAGGATAATTCTTATGAACCCATGTTCCCAATAAATATTATTGGAAGTGATCATAGAGGCAAAGAAATAATAAACCATGGTGGACCTCCTTAGTCCAATGTCATCTACACTGATGCTTTAAAAACATCTAATACTCTAAGAAATTTACATCAACAAGATTAATAATGAAAACATTTTTATCATGAATATCTTATAGATCATTCTAATTTTATCATACTAATAGATAAATTAGTATAAAAATAGTCAATTGGTAACAATCGAGGCAAGGGGTGGTAAACGTATCCCAGCCTACAAACAGAAAAAACAACAACATATTATTTTCGAGGAATAGGGTCACCAATATAGTTTAATTTTCACCATAGGCCTCTTTTTGAGGAGAAACCGTAGTACAAGAACTACATACCCTTATCCCATATGTATTACACTGTGCATAATCTCTTTTTCATCTTTTTTCTGACTCTCATTGGTGGATGTCTTTCACCTTTCAAAATAAATAACATAATTTAGTATAATGGATCTTACAAGTCCTTAAGAACTCAAGATTGATATCATAGTATCAATAATATACTATACAAAGACCAGTTCCACTAAGCGTCCTACCATCATTTATTTTACAAGAGTAGACCAATAAATAAACATACCTGGGTGCATCTGGACTTTGTACATATCTATACAGATTAATGATATCAATGTTTTTGAGTTCCCAGTGGATAATGGTTATGTATTAAACCGCATCTAAATCAAAAAACTACAATTTATAGAACATATTGGACATTACATTTCTCTATCCAATATAAAAAATTGGAGTTATAACTATAGTGGGGATAGGTGAATTGGAATAACTAAATTGAGAACACAATTTTGAAATCTCATATCAGATTCAATGTATAATGTGGTTCACCATACATGAATTTCAATATCCGTCAAGGAGAACCCATGATTTATATGAATGAAAATATTCCCTTATCATATCACCAATTCTTGAAATGCTATATTGATGGGAAATTACATTATTTTATGGTGATAGATACAATTTCGAGTCTTGTGAACATCCATAAATAGATAACACTAACTATAAAATGGAGGGGAAACATTAATTGGTAAATAAATACACATATATCACTCCCCCTATATTTTTGGAAACTACACTAGTCAACCCTTTGTGTGGAGTAAATGAATATTTAATGTTTTATATCAACCAAATCAAGGAGAAAAACTATTTATAAGGAGCCACTAGGTTGTGTTAGACAATTAAACAGACCCCATGATCACTTTCTTCACCTATGATGGTTATGTAGATATCAAAATCAAAAAAAATTGTTTATGGGGGAAGGTATTATCATATTGACCATATGGATTAATGTATCACTCAGACCTCTTAAGAGACTCTGCATGTTTTAATGATCACAAATCAGGTTTCATGTTTTTTTAAATATTCATGTTTTAATGTTATCAAATTGATTTTTATATTATTATAAATCATGTTCAAAATCTCACAAATTATATTTTAATATGGGGAACTATGTTTAATCTTATAATATTATGTTTTAGGATTATTATGTTTAATCTTAATACATTCTATGAAGATTTCTTCTTAAAATATCTTGCAAATATGTGGCTAAGTATGTGAAACTATAAGCATGCTACCAATTCTGGATTTCGGCAAAGGACCTGACACAGTTTCCATGATACAATTTCCTAGACACCATAATAAAACACCATTCAGAACATTGGCAATGTAAATACAATGTTATCTGAGACACCGTTACCCTAACACTATAACTATGCTACTGGTTCCAGAATTCATAAAGGACTGGCCACCATAACATTGCTACTAGAACCAGATCTCATAGAAACAATGGCATTGTGATTGTCTCACTATGACTGGATCACTGTGACTATCTCTCGGTGATTTTCTTACCTTGATTGTGGAACTATGACAGTCACATTATGACTTTCTCACCATGACTATCTAACCCTGGATTTCTCATTATGATTGTCTCACCGTGACTCTCTCACGATTATTTCCTCACTGTGACAGTCTCACTATGACTACCTTATAGTGAATGTGGCACCAATACTGTCTCACCGAAACTCTAACACCATTCCACACATTACCATTATTTTTTCTTATATAATTAAATTTAAAAGTTATTTCTAACCATCATATTTGAGTTAGTTAATTAAACTGATATAATTAATGATCTTTTATAGTCCTCTAAGCAAATAGAATGAGGTATGAGGTGTGGAGATCATGCACCTTGTTGGCTCCAATATAAGAACCCAAAATAAAAACAAAACATGGAACTAGAGCTAAGAGAAATGTAGTAGTTTAATGAAAAAAATAGATGAACACCCATACATACAAGAATACATCTAAGGAAGAACTCTTAATTTCGAGTAGTTTAAAAAAAATAAACTACTATGAACCATCTTGAAAAAATCCTTGAAAGAACTCAAGGAAGAAGAAGAACATCTCACTACGGTGAAAACCATTACACTCGACTCACAACAATCATTTTTAGTCGAGGACTATAACATTGATTCTATTGCATCCATAAAGTCCAGATCTACATTTCATGACACAAAGGGCCTTCTAAACTCTATCTCATTACATTATCTTTTGTTTTGTACTATTTTAATTATTTTTGAGCAGTTTTTGTATCTATATAAAAACCCACATTGTATTCTGCAATGAACTAAAGGATATAATATATCCTCACTCAAATATATTTTTACACCTTGTTTCAACCATTTATAATTCTGGAAGAGTTCATGCATGACAAAACTATTAGTTTTCCCATGAAGAACATTTTAGAGGTCATATATCTTGGAAAATATTCTTTACAGTCGTTTCCCCAGATACAAGGTGTGGAGCAATTATTTTTATATATTTTTCTGGGTGGAAGGCGATCTCCAAGGGGAGTGGATTAGGTATCTTATTGAGAATAAACCACTTGTAATATCTGATATATATTTCAATTTATTCTTTATCTGTTCTAACTCATATTCCATAAAATTAAATATTAAATTGATGTGTTTATTGGATAGTATTTATAAATATTTTTGCTTAATATTTTAGTTTGGAATGTTGTATCAATATCTCATATTTTTGTAACTGAGAATTAATCAATCTTTTGAGAAACTAATTAAACAGTCAAGCTATTATAATTCCAATTCCAAGATTAATTTCCATGTTTTATTTTAATTGGGGGAATATTTGAAACAACATTGTTAACATATGTTTTTATATGACCTCAATTAACCCCCCTTTAAAGTGTCATACTTCATCCAATATTTTGTAGAAAAGGATGTTTTCATGTATCTTTTTCAAAAAAAAATTAATATGTTTTTAAAAAAATTCATCGGTTATTTTCATTATATTTTAAATATCAATAAATTTCTGTTAGTTATAAATATATAGTTCATTAAAATATTATTTAATTATCATAGATAATATATTGGAAGGTGCTGCTACCAATATACTTCCATTCATTAATTGAAAAAAATTTGCATAGTGGAAAATTAAAATTAAAATTCTTCTAGAAAGTATGGATTTTGATATTTGGTCGTCAATTATCTATTAATATACAATTCCTACAACTGATTGTAATACTTGGGATTTCCCTAATAAGAATTCTTATAACCATAATTTCAATTCCTTGAATTCCCTAAACTATTCTTTTGATGATGGTGAGTATAATAGAATTTCTACATTTAACACAACCAATGAAATTTGGGACACTTTATCTATTTGACACGAAGGAACCTCTAGTGTTAAGGAAATTAGTCTTAACAAATATATTTTTTAATAAGATAACATTAATATGAATAATGATGAGACAATTTCTGATATGTATATCAAGTTTAATGAAATTGTGAATACTATGTTCTATCTTGGAAGGGATGTTACAATTGAGGAATAAATCATGTGAATACTCATATACTAAATAGATAGACTGATTGGTACTTCTATATTAATTAGAGAATCCTTTTAGATCAACAAGTTTCTAGAGAATGAATTTATAGTGAAACTGATGATGTGTGAGGAAGAGTTAGGCATAAACAAAGAGAAAGAGGATGATCCAAAAAGAATGTTAGTGTATTTTAAAACCACTACTTCCAAAACAATAGAAAAAGAAAGGGTATAAGATCATTCTGGTATCACTAGTAATGATTATTCACCATACAATAGTGATGAGGAGATGGATCAATTACCAAAAATATTTAAGAATTTTAATATAATGGAGAAATTCTTTAGGAATCTTAAATAAAATTAAATATGAAAAAAAGGGAAATTGAAAAAAGGATAGGATGAAAGGTGATACTTTGAATGAAGTAGACTATCATGAATGTAATAGAAGAGGACATGTAAAGGTTAGCAGTCCAAAGATATGATATAATATGATATATGTGGACAAAGATAGAAACTATTAAAATGAAATGAAAGTAACATGGAGTTATTCATAGGACAAATCAAGTGACTCAAAGTGTTCAAATGATGAAAATGATGATAATGAAAATATTTGTTTCATAACAAACACATCATAGGTAACCCAACATTATCTTGTAAAAAATTATTTTTATTCTTTAGAAGAATGTTATTCTTAAATTTTGACCAATGATGAAATTTTTTAGTATTTTAGAATTCTTGAGGACACCTGTAATGAACTAAAAGATCCATAAAAATATTTTAAAAAATAACATGCATTGATGTCCATTGTTAAATTTGATCATAATGTAGAAATAGTGAAAAATTATCAACGGCTTAAGGAAAACTATGAATTTATATTTTCAAATGAGGAATTGAAAATGATCTAGAAAAATTAACCTATGGAAAAGAAATAGTAGATTAAAATCATGGTAAACTTGTTTCCCTTATTTATACTATTGGAATAACATACTAACTAGGAAATAAAAAGTTTAAAACAACTTATTTTTAATAAAAATAATAAAAATCACGGTTTATGCCCAGTTCTAGAAATTTTTTTGCAAGTTCCAGCTATGAGACATCTTCTACTATTTCATGTATTTCTAGACTAAATAATGTCTATTTTTTGATAACATTACATTCTACTTATTGGAAGCCCATAAAAAAATTATGGGTTCCCAAATATGTTATTATTAATGTTTTTGGGTCCAAACAAATACGGGTACCGAAATCATCTTTTGTTTGATCATAATGTACAAAAGCTATTTGAAGAGCTCTTATACAATTATATGGAACCAGGATAGTGGATGTTAAAGATCCCTGATAGAAGATCACTCATGTTTCAAGAACTTGATAAAGATTTGTGGTGGAAACGTCTCCTTTTGTGAAAATTCTAAAGGAAAAAATAATTGTCCTTTTCTAGATTGGTAAGTCTAACTCTGTTTTAATTTCAAAAGTACTTTTAGTTGATAGATTTAAAAAAATCTCTTACTAATTCAAAATTATTTGATGATGCTTTTAATGTTAAATCTGAATATAATTCCTATGATTTTTACAATTTAATAAATAAATTTGTATTTTATTCTTTTATAAATGAAAATGTTATGTTGTTAACATATATTCTTTAGTTTGTCAAAAAATTTCATTCTAATGTGTTTTTCAAAATGAGCCTTGTCTTTTGAATAGAAGAATAGAACACGGTAATATACATTCTCTTAGAATTATTGTTAAGAACAGCTTATTCAAGGATATATACAAATATGTGTTTCCAAACAACAAAGTCTGTAACACTTGTAAAAAGGGTAAACATCAAAAAATCTATTTCAAACCGAAGAATAAAGATTCAACTTTTCATCCTCTTGAGTTGGTTCACATGGACTTGTATAGACCTTCTAGAGTTTCATGTCTTAATAGGATGCAGTAAGTCTGTGTTCTTGTAGATAACCACACTAGATATAGTTTGACATTTGTCTTGGCACACAATGTGAAGCTTTCTCTCATTTTACAAAGTAAGCTATAACTGTATAAAATCAATG
Organism: Viscum album; assembly: GCA_963277665.1. NCBI lineage: Eukaryota > Viridiplantae > Streptophyta > Magnoliopsida > Santalales > Viscaceae > Viscum > Viscum album. The sequence continues at coordinate 615,239,400 of OY728162.1, forward strand.
TGGTCTTAAAATTAAATCCATAAGAATTGACCATGGTGGTGACTTTGAGAACCAAGAGTTTTAATTTTTTTTCTCACAAAATGTATATAGTCATAACTTCTCTGCCACTTAGACGCCTCAAAAAGATGTTGATGTAGAATGAAGAAATAGAACCTAAAATAAATAGTTCAACCAATGCTTAATGAATATAACTTACCTATCAACTATTGGGTAGAGGTTGTGAAGACAAATTTTGATATAATCAATAGATTCATGATTAGTACAATCCATAAAATAACTCCTAATTAATTAAGGAACAATATAAATCCTAAGGTTAATTACATCAATTTTTTTTTGTTGTAAATCTAATATTCTTGATACTATGTATAATATGGAAAAAAATTCATCCCAGAGTGATGTAGGAATTTTTCTAGATTTCTCAATTTTTAGTAAACCCTATAGAGTATTCGATAAGAAAAATAAATGTGTAAAAGAATCTGTATATGTAAAATTTGATGAAACAAATCACCATGAACCAATAACCTCCACAGGAAATGTTGAGGATGATATGTCAAATCTGGATATGAATGCTAAATCCTCTGAACATCCTTAGAAGGAATCTATTAAAACTTCCAGTTTTGGATTTTCTCAAGATTCGAGCCATGATGAACCCAAATATATTGAAAAACCTTAATTTACTTGTATTTTTTTGTAGATCTGTCAGAACCCTTAATAACCATCCTTTAGATGGTTTAGTTGAAGATTAAGAAAATGGTATATAGACTAGAGCTTCTCTAAAAAATCATGTTGTTCATCAATCTTTCTTATTGCGTCATGAACCAAAGAAAATCAATGAGGATATCAATGATGATTTTTGGGAGATGGATATGCATGAAAAATTAAACTAGTTTGAAAGAAATAAAGTCTGAAAATTTGTGGATAGACCTAAAGAAATCATAACTATATGCACTAAATGGGTGTTTATAAATAAGGTAGATGAATATGGTACCCTAGTAAGAAATTAAGATAAATTTTTTACACATGGTTATAGTCAAGATGAATGGATTGACCATGATGAGACTTTTTCAACTATTCCAATAATTTAATCCATTATAATCATGATTTCATATGTATCACATCTAAATTTCAAACTATATCCAATGGATGTAAATGTTTCATTACAAAATGGGTATATTAGTGAGGATGTTTTTTTCGAACAACATCATGGTTTTACAAATCCTCATTTTTGAAATAATGTTTTTAAATTAAGAAATGTTTTATATGGTTTAGAGAAAGCTCCATGATCTGGATATGATAGAATAAGTAGTTTTCATATTTCCAAAGGTTGTAAAAAAAGGTATATCTGATCATACTCTCTTAATAAAAACAATTTCTAAAGATGATTTAGTTGTTCAAATCTATGTTGATGATATTATTTTTAGATGTTCACAAAATTCATTATGTATTGATTATTCAAAGATGATACAAAATGAATTTGAAATGTGTTTTATGGGTGAACTGAAAATCTTTTTTACATTTCAAATCTTTCAAAATAAGGAAAGTATTATATTAAATCAATGCAAATATACAAAAGATATTCTAATTTTTTTTCTTAGATCGTACTAAATGTAGTGATACTCCAATGAGCACCAACAATAAGTTGGATCTTTATGAGAATGGTAAATTAGGTGATTAGACCACCAACAGAGGAACGATTGGGAGTTTACTCTACGTAATGGCTAGTGGGCCTAATATTATGCTTATGGTGTGTATGTGTGCTCATTTTTCAGAAAAAATTAATGTGTCACATCATCTTACTATTAATAGGATTTTATAATACATTAAAAATAATACCAACTTAAGACTATTCTATCCTTGAGGATAATCATTTGACTTAGTTAGCTATTCAGATATTGATTTTGGTGGGAGGATGTTAGATAGAAAAAGCACCTCAGAAATAAGTCACTTTTTAGGCAAGTCCCTAGTTTCGTGATATAGTAAAAATAAAATCTTTGTTGTATTGTCTAACATTCAAGATGAATTCCTAGATATTGATGGTTGTTGTGCTCTGATTTTTTATGAAACACCCATTTTTAGACAATGGATATCAATGTAGAAATGTCCCTCAAAATTGTGATAACACAACTGCTATTTACATATCATCAAATCATATTTATCATTCTATAACAATGAATATTTATATAAGACATCAATTATTGAGAGATAATTATCAAAAAGAGGAAATTAATATAGATATCAATGGAACAGAACATCAGCATGCTAAAATTTTAACAAATCCCATAAATTCAAAATAGATGAATTACATCACACGTTAATTAGGAATGATTATCCTTGAGTAAACATTTTACTTCCTCAGGATTACTTTCTTCTTTTATTGTCTTAGGAATAATCTCTCAGTTTACTGTCTCAGGATTTCTATATCAAACTACTATCTCACATCTTGTTGACTTACATTAACTGTCTTATTTGAAATGATCCAACCGTTTAGAGTTACATCATAGGACTGATGCCCTGAATTCCTATTCTAGTATCACTGTACTATTTAGAATTTATTTTTAAATATTTCTTGTAGTATCAGGTCATTTATTTCTTTTTACATTGTTTTTATTTTGACTTTTGAACTTCCTAAATGATAAATACATATAGCTTCACTTATTTCAAGCTCACATATCTCAAAACTAAATCCATCTGTATCTCTCAAACTTTGTTACCTCCCACTAATCTTTCATGAGCCTGCACTGAATTCCCATTATATGGCATCCATCCTTGTAATATACTGATAAGTGAAGGTCTCAGAAGAAATAGAATAAGGCTCCTCTTGTAATTCCTTAGAAGTTGTTGAACAATGTTCTTGAGGATCATAGTGTCTTGCCCAAAAAGGAAATCCGTGTGAAGTGTCTCTTTCCTAGTATGTATCATGTTCTAAGAGTTCTAAAATAATAGGGGTGGTTGTATTTGGTTACCAAAGTGTAGAGATCAATTTATCCAAATATTTTTTTGAGTTTTATCAGAATGTTCTATTTACCATCAACTCCAAGAATTATTTTATAGTAAGGAGATAGATAAATGGTCAAATATTCACTTTATTAGTGAGGTTATTTACATCCTACCTAGGAATACCTCATGAAGGGTTTTTTGTGGACTCTAGAGAGGATATCCACCACTTAGTGATTTGTTTATCATAAAAAAACTCTAGTAAACTTGACTGAAAATTAGAAGAATAGAAGTCTTGTAGCTGCTATGTTTGACGGTGAGTCAAGGTGGTTGTTTAAGATCATTCAACATCTCATTTTCCCATGAAAAGAGGATTTTTACACTCTTATGTATCAGGATTTATTTTTGAATCATCTTCTGAATAATTGACACAAAATCAACTTTTGTATGTATATTATACGTAACATGTTTTATATGCTCAAAACTACATGAATGTACACCTCCCTGTTCTAATAAAGGTTCATTTCCCCTATTCTTCTAGCCAATGGAGTGGTTTCCTATAATGAATAAGTGTTTAAGGAATAATATTTCTATATCTATATGGATACTTTTAGGTGAATAAAAATAAACTAGAATACATGGAAGAAAACATTGGTTGAGGATAATGATTGGTTGATTGAAGATTTTAATCCTGTTGAAAATCCCTCAAGAGAAATAAATGTAACTGATCATGGTTTAGAAGATGATGATATCATTAAATATTTAGATCATGATATATATGATGTATTTAGTGAAGTTTATGTGAGATTATCTATAAGACCCCAGCCTTAAACCTTACTTAATATTGAATTAAATGAATAATTCACGTTGAGGATCTTTTCAGGTTTAGAGTTTTAGAGAATTAGAACATAACTATTTCATCTTAAAAGATTACAAAGTAGACACTTCTACTAAGTCTCCATAAAATAAATAAAAAACTCTTAAAAGAAACATGTCTAGTTCCATGATTTATATAGAATGACATTCCCTTGATCCCATCCTTGACCTTATTCCACATTAAGTCCTGTGAAAAACATTTCAAAAAAACTTGGGGTGAGCATAAAAAGCTCAGTAAGGGATACACAAAGAATGAAAACTGTTAGTTTTTCAAAATCAGGTAAACCATGTATACTCTATCAACGTAATACCTTCACCTTCATGAAGTTGTAAAAAAATCATCACTGAATAAAGTATCATTACTTACCTTTTTGTAACCAAAGGATTACCATAAAATCCATAAAAAGAACACATAACATTTATAAAGGTAACTTGGGACATAAACATACTTAAGTGGAATAACCATACGGTCAACTTCCACACATATCACTTAATGGAATAGCCATACGGCCAATTTCCATACATACTTAATGGAATAGCCATACGGCCGACTTGCATACCCAATGCATTGGAGGTTATAACGTAACCACCCGTCCTGGTATTCACGGCACCACCCGTCATATGGTGTATAACGTAACCACCAGTTAAAATGTCCAAGTACCAGTATAAAATCATAAAACATAAAACCAATATAAAGGAATGATAACATTTCCACATTTCAATCACAATATATCATAAATATATTGACATAATAGAATCCTTTTTCAAAACCATTTTCAATAACAAAATACATAAAAGAGTATATGGTATTTATTTTATTCTAAAAACATTACGGCTTGTTGAGAAATCCAAAGACCAAATAATACTCGCGGCGGAGGAAAAGGTCGTTGTCACCGTGTACGTTAAAAAAACAATCCTTTTTGTCATTTAGTAAAACGATTCGTAGAAAAAGATTCCTTTTGTATAAAAGAAAAAGTCAAAGGGGTTTATACACCGTATAAAAGAAATTTGTGTATAAAACGAAATATGCCTCAATGAAAGGGGATTGAGACGAAGTCCCTTACCTTGGGTCCGACTTGACTCGATCGTTCTTTAACGTCCTGAATAATAAACTTGAGTTAATATATACTTGCTTATGAACCTTTTTCAAGTTAATTATTCCTTTTATATTATTTTATGAACATCATGTAATCATTTAAGTTAATAATGTTCATTTTGTCGGTATTTGGTTCTTAAGTCAAAAATAGACTTCTTACACTTACATGTTGTTAATTTGGTCAAAGGATCATTATATCCAGAATGATATTAATGATTTGGATAACATATATATCATATATATTCATCATATACATGTATTTATAATATTACATCACATTTAGAGGTAAGAAATAAAATTCACCGTTCATGGAGGCGGTAAGCCGTACGTACGCATGAACGCTACTTTCATTTCATTGTCATATTAATGGAACTAAATGAGAGGTATGTATATTTTAATTCTAGAATTATATTCATCATTTAGATATATCATTAATTATATATATCCATCATATACATGTACTTTTAAAAGTACATTACATTTGGGGATAAGAAATGAAATGCACCGTTCATGGAGACGGTAAGCCGTACGTACGCATGAACGCTACTTTCATTTCTATCTCATACTTTAATGGAAAGAAATAATAATGATATAGAGGTATATTATAATTCCAGTATAACATAATATATAATAACTTTAAATCCATCCTTTACACTTCCCACATATGGCATTAACGAATCACATCACTTTGAGGGGGCGGTAGTCCGCACTTCCTTAAATGAAGATATCGTGTTTACCCATAATGGAAACCATAAAGGTATGCCAAAAATGAAAAATACAGAAGCTTAAAGAAAAAATAAACATATTATATATCATATATAAAAATAGTGACATCATAATGGCCACCCTTGAAGGTGTTAAATGAGTATTGAACAATCATCGTTTCGGGAGGAAGAATTTCGCCATCCCCGGAAACCGTAAGTTCTTTAACCATTTGATGTAGTTGTGTGAGAGTGTAGCTCGAATAAATCTTATAAAAAATTCCTAGTTTATTTAAGATACTGGTGTTGTTACAAAATTAGTATATAAAAAGATTTTAGAGGGTTGGAGAAGCAAAATAAAACAAATGAACAAGAGAGAATGATTTACCTTTAAAAGTGTAACTCTTTTTGATTTGAGCCAAAAGGCTTCCTTTGAAAATATTATGCCCAAAGGGAATCCTCTAGGATGAGAATAGGGATGTGGATAGAGTAAATGGGAAGGGGTTGGCTGAGCCAAAGGCTTGAGGAGTGTGTGAAATGAGGTAGAGGTGGGGGCCTTTTATAAGAGGAGAGGAGGGGCACTTTTGGAATGTAAAGAAATATTACTTTATTTGAAAATGTGTTTCGGTTTTAAAAGGTCCCACATTGATATAATTCGTGGATAAGGTGATAAGGGTTATAAATCCACCCAGACAATATGTTTTGGACATGTGTAGTTCATATATTTTACATTATCTTTCCATTTTATTTAAATCGTCAAATAGTGATGTCATCGCTGCATCATTATTATGTCATAAATAATTTAATTTATTTAATGTCTAAAAATTATAAAAAAAATACTATGATGTAGGAAATCGTTTTAGCTTTCCAATGACTATTTATAATCAAAAGTTGGACCTGTTTAACCCTACTTAAACATTGTTTTAGTAAAACAACTCATGTTTGTGTCAATTTAATTTTAACATTAAATAAAAATTTATTTATGCCATTTCCCAACCAAAGTGTCTCCATGGGGTCCCCAAGTTGGCCCATGGCTTGTCTTGGTCGGCAATGACTCACCCAATAGGTGTAGGACAAGTTTCATGGTGTTTTCACATTCTTATAATATCATTTTTACCTTAAATTACACTAATTACCTCTAATCGCGATTAAGAACATAATAAGTTATTATTCACCAAAAAATTATTATAATCTCATTGAACCACATTTTACTTATTAATGACAACCATGTATGTCGGATTTTTGAAATTCAAAACACAATGATGGCAAAATTTCATTTAAACGGAAAATCAGTCTTTATAAGTAATACTTAGTGGTTTCACTATTCATCAAAAATTGGAGTTTTTCAGAAAATTACCAAAAATTCACCCTAAGCTATATTTGATATTCCGAATTCAAAAATGAAGTCTATTTTACAAAATTCAAATCATATATGTCACATTAATTAAATTATTAATTAATTCCCCCTGTCAGAGCAAATAGCTAGTTTTTATGAAACAATAAGTATCAAAAGATTGACACTAGTTTAAGTCCGATTTCAAAGTGAAATTAATTCCAACGACCACTATTGGATTTAATGGTAAAAATATTTTCTAATTTCACTTTAAAACAAATTCAAAATATAATCTAATCATATAAATAAATTAGATTAAAAAGTGGTTTTGAATTAAAATACAACATTTTACACTATTCATTAAAAAAAGAACTTTATCAGAAAGGTACCAAAAATTTACACAAAGTAAATTTTGATGTCCTGATTCTAAAGAAGAGTTATATTTGGTCCAATAGAATTTATAAGATCGATCAAAACTATATTTAATTACGGTTCTCTGTCAAAAGGTGATAAGTGGTCCTTTCTTGAAAATTAGGGTATAAATGCCTAAAATTGAACTCTTTCCGTATTTTAAGCCTTTATCTTTTATTGGGTAAATGTAAAAACATTTAAAAACATATATAATCTTATTTTAGTTATTTTTATCCATTCCCGCCAGTACAACGGCTACTCGTTAACTAACATTTAAAATAATATTATTTTATTACTTGTGTGCAACGTATGTTTTCATTGAAACTCATCGTTGCGTACCGAGTACGCTATCGAACGTAGAAACCCCTTTTAATTAAAAATAATATTTAATTCGTAAATATTAATAAATATGAAAATTATTTATTCTTTATTTACCTGGGATATTACATCCTTCCCCCCTTTTGGAAATTGCGTCCTCGCAATTTTATTCACTTATCAAAATAAGTGGGGGTATTTATCCCTCATAGCATTTTCAGATTCCCACGTTGCCTCTTCAATCACATGGTTTTTCCACATAACCTTTACCTGATGAATCACCTTATTCCGTAACACCTGCTCTCTGTGGTCAAGAATCTGGACTGGTTGTTCCTCATAAGATAGGTTCTCTTCCAGCTGAACTACCTCTGGACTCAAAACATGAGATGGATCTGGCATATACATTCTCAACATTAAAACATGAAAAACATTGTGTACCTGAGATAAACTCGGAGGTAAAGCCACCCGGTATGCAACTGATCCAACTCTCTCCAGAATTTCATATGGTCCAATAAACCTTGGACTCAGATTTCCTTTCTTACCAAATCTCATCACACTTTTCCAAGGAGAAACCTTGAGAAAAACATGATCACCTACCTCGAATGATAGATCCTACCTCTGGTTATCTGCATAACTCTTTTGCCTGCTCTGAGCTGTTCCCATGTGCTTCTGAATCAACTGATCTTTTTCTGCCATCTTTTCTACCAATTTTGGTCCCATCAGCTTCCTTTCACCCACTTCATCCCAAAATGCTGGAGTTCAACACCGCTTCCCATATAATGCCTCAAATGGTGCCATCTGTATACTGGAATGAAAACCGTTATTATAAGAAAACTCAACCAATGAAAGATGATGGTCCCAACTTCCCTGATAATCCATAGAACAAGCTCGTATCATATCCCCCAATGTCAGGATTGTTCTTTCTGACCGCCCATCTGATTGAGGATGAAAAGCTGTACTAAAATTTAATTCAGTACCCAACGACTTCTGAAGGCCTTTCCAAAAGATAGAAGTAAACCTGGGATCACGATCCGATACAATGGAGAGAGGAACTCCATGTAACCTAACTATCTCTTTAACATACAAACGGGAAAGTTCATCTAGAGAGAAAGTATCTCGTATAGAAAGGAAATTAGTAGATTTGGTCAAGCAATCAAAAATAACCCAGATTGCATTATTACCTCGGGATGTCCTCGGTAATCCAACAACAAAGTCCATGGATATATTCTCCCATTTCCACTCTGGCACTGGTAAAGGCTGAAGCATCCCTTTCAGTAACTGACGCTCTGCTTTAACCTGTTGACATGTCAAACACTTCACAGTAAAATCAGCAATATCTCTTTTCATTCCATCCCACCAGTAATACTCCCGCAGATCTCTATACATCTTAGTACTGCCCGGATGAACTGAAAACGGGGAACTATGAGCCTCACATAACAACTCATTCTTAAACTGTGAATCACAAGACACACATAACCTCTTCCCAAACCTCAAAACACAAACACAAACTTATCCAAGAACTCATGGAAAATTTTATTCATAAGGTCCATGAATACAGCAGGTGCATTGGTTAACGCAAAAGGCATAACTAAAAATTCATAATGGCCATATCTAGTACGGAACGCAGTCTTCGGAACGTCTGCTTCTTTTACTTTCAACTGATGGTACCCCGACCTCAAGTCAATCTTCGAAAAATACTGAGCTCCCTGGAGCTGATACCACTTCAATCGATGGCCCAACATCTGTTAAAGTTGTTGCAAAGGATTTCACCACCCCATTCTGGTTATAGTCTGGCTTCATTCCCCCAGTTGAGTTCTTCGTTGGACACCCGTTTGCATAATGACCCATTTAATTACACTTAAAACATCTTACCGCTGGCTTTTCATTTCCTGCTTGATCATCTTCCTTACAGTTACGAGCAATATGACCGGACTTACGACACCGAAAGCACTTACCAGACTTGGATAAACATTCTACAGGATGCATTTTACCACACTTCTCACTGGATGGATATTTGGTTTTCTTACCTCCTTGCTTCTTTGATAAATTCTTCCCCTTTGCCTGCCAACTAGACCTCTTATTCTGTTGTTTGTCATAGAACACCTGATCATCGGCAAACTCCATTTCCACCTTCTCCGCACATTGAACAAGTTTTTCATAACTTTTGAACTCAGGAGAAGCTAAATCACTTCGATACTTGGGCTTTAACCCTGAGTAAAAACGATTGATTTTACTATCAAGGTCTCGGATGAAGTTTGGAGCATACCTTGCCAATCGAGTGAACATTTCTTCATAAGTAGCCACTGAGTCTTCCTCTTTCCTCAATTCCAAGAATTGATTTTCCATCCTAAGTCGAACAGCCTTAGGAAAATACTTCTCAAGAAACATACCTTGGAATTCATCCCAGTGAAGATCCTCAATCTCATCACTATCCCTTATATTTTTCATCATCGACCACCACTGATCATCTTCACCTTCAAAACGGTAAACAGCAAGACTAACCTTTTGATGTTCTGAACACCCCATGACATCAAAAATCCTCTCTAGTGCTTTAATCCACCCTTCAGCTAGCACATGGTCAGATGATCCTATGAATGATGGGGGATGTTGCCTCATGAAATGTTCCACCACTGACATGTTCCTCTGCGGTTGATCTGGCTGATCTCGTGCATGGATACCACCACCATTTATAGCCTGAGTCAACTGTGCCATCACTGCAACAAACTGTTCAGTTCCGATTCCAACCATCTCAGGTTGCTGATTTGGAAGGTTATCTTCCTCCTGATGTCGTCCTAACATAGCTGCTTTGTTTCCTCTGCGGAAAACCATTCTGAACACAGAAATATCTTAGGAGAAGCAACATGGTAATCCGTAAATTCTATATCATTTCAATAATATTATAATTTAACACTTTTCTAACTCCTAAAGTTGTCTAAACCGACCTTTGATACCAACTATAAGGCCCCAGCCTTAAAACTTACTTAATATTGAATTAAATGAATAATTCATGTTGAGGATCTTTTCAGGTTTAGAGTTTTATAGAATTAGAACATAACTATTACATCTTAAAAGATTAAAAAGTAGACACTTTACTAAGTCTCCATAAAATAAATAAAAAACTCTTAAAAGAAACATGTCTAGTTCCATGTTTTATATAGCATGACATTCCCTTGATCCCATCCTTGACCTTATTCCACATTAAGTCCTGTGAAAAACATTTCAAAAAAACTTGGGGTGAGCATAAAAAGCTCAGTAAGGGATACACAATGAATGAAATCTGTTAGTTTTTCAAAATCAGGTAAACCATGTATACTCTATCAAAGTAATACCTTCACCTTCATGAAGTTGAAAAAAAATCTTCACTGAATAAAGTATCATTACTTACCTTTTTGTAACCAAAGGATTACCATAAAATCCATAAAAAGAACACATAACATTTATAAAGGTAACTTGGTACATAAACATACTTAAGTGGAATAACCATACGGTCAACTTCCACACATATCACTTAATGGAATATCCATACGGCCAATTTCCATACATACTTAATGGAATAGCCATACGGCCGACTTCCATACCCAATGCATTGGAGGTTATAACGTAACCACCCATCCTGGTATTCACGGCACCACCCGTCATATGGTTTATAACATAACCACCCGTTAAAATGTCCAAGTACCAGTATAAAATCATAAAACATAAAACCAATATAAAGGAATGATAACATTTCCACATTTCAATCACAATATATCATAAATATATTGACATAATAGAATCCTTTTTCAAAACCATTTTCAATACCAAAATACATAAAAGAGTTTATGGTATTTATTTTATTCTAAAAACATTACGGCTTGTTGAGAAAGCCAAAGACCAAATAATACTCGCGGCGGCGGAAAAGGTCGTTGTCACCGCGTACGTTAAAAAAACATTCCTTTTTGTCATTTAGTAAAACGATTCGTAGAAAAAGATTCCTTTTGTATAAAATTAAAAGTCAAAGCGGTTTATACACCGTATAAATGAAAGTTGTGTATAAAACGAAATATGTCTCAATGAAAGGAGATTGAGACGAAGTCCCTTACCTCGGGTCCGACTTGACTCGGTCGTTCTTTAACGTCCTGAATAATAAACTTGAGTTAATCTCTACTTTCTTATGAGCCTTTTTCAAGTTAATTATTCCTTTTATACTATGTTATGAACATCATGTAATCATTTAAGTTAATAATGTTCATTTTGTCGGTATTTGGTTCTTAAGTCAAAAATAGACTTCTTACACTTACATGTTGTTAATTTGGTCAAAGGTTCATTATATCCAGAATGATATTAATGATTTGGATAAAATATATATCATATATATTCATCATATACATGTATTTATAATATTACATCACATTTAGAGGTAAGAAATTAAATGCACAGTTCATGGAGACGGTAAGCCGTACGTACGCATGAACGCTACTTTCATTTCTTTGTCATATTAATGGAACTAAATGAGAGGTATGTATTTTTTTAATTCTAGAATTATATTCATCATTTAGATATATCATTAATTATATATATCCATCATATACATGTACTTTTAATAGTACATTACATTTGGGGATAAGAAATGAAATGCACCGTTCATGGAGACGGTAAGCTGTACGTACGCATGAACGCAACTTTCATTTCTATCTCATACTTTAATGGAAAGAAATAATAATGATATAGAGGTATATTATAATTCCAGTATAACATCATATATAATAACTTTAAATCCATCCTTTACACGTCCCACATATGGCATTAACGAATCACATAACTTTGAGGGGGCGGTAGTCCGCACTTCCTTAAATGAAGATATCGTGTTTACCCATAATGGAAACCATAAAGGTAAGCCAAAAATGAAACATACATAAGCTTAAAGAAAAAATAAACATATTATATATCATATATAAAAATAGTGACATCATAATGGCCACCCTTGAAGGTGTTAAATGAGTATTGAACAATCATCGTTTCGGGAGGCAGAATTTCGCCATCCACGGAAACCGTATGTTATTTAACCATTTGATGTAGTTTTGTGAGAGTGTAGCTCGAATAAATCTTATAACAACATCCTAGTATATTTAAGATACTGGTGTTGTTACAAAAGAAGTATATAAAAATAGTTTAGAGGGTTGCAGAAGCAAAATAAAACAAATGAACAAGAGAGAATGAATTACCTTTAAAAGTGTAACTCTTTTTTATTTGAGCCAAAAGTCTTCCTTTGAAAGAATTCTGCCCAAAGGGAATCATCTAGGATTAGAAGAGGGATGTGGAGAGAGTAAATGGGAAGGGGTTGGCCGAGCCAAAGGCTTGAGGAGTGTGTGAAATGAGGTAGAGTTGCGGGCCTTTTATAAGAGGAGAGGAGGGGCACTTTTGGAAAGTAAAGAAATATTACTTTATTTTAAAATGTGTTTCGGTTTTAAAAGGTCCCACATTGATATAATTCGTGTATAAGGTGATAAGGGTTCTATATCCACCCATACAATAAGTTTTTGACATGTTTAGTTCATATATTTTACATTATCTTTCCATTTTATTTAAATCGTCAAATAGTGATGTCATCGCTGCATCATTATTATGTCATAAATAATTTAATTTATTTAATGTCTAAAAATTATAAAAAATATACTATGATGTAGTAAATCGTTTTATCTTTCCAATGAGTATTTATAATCAAAATTTGGACCTGTTTAACCCTACTTAAACATTGTTTTAGTAAAACAACTCATGTTTGTGTCAATTTAATTTTAACATTAAATAAAAAGTTATTTATGTCATTTCCCAACCAAAGTGTCTCCATGGGGTCCCCAAGTTGGCCCATGGCTTGTCATGGTCGTCCATGACTCACCCAATAGGTTTAGGACAAGTTTCATGGTGTTTTCACATTCTTATAATATCATTTTTACCTTAAATTTCACTAATTACCTCTAATCGCGATTAAGAACTTAATAAGTTACTATTCACCAAAAAATTATTATAATCTCATTGAACCACATTTTACTTCTTCATGAAAACCATGTATGTCGGATTTTTGAAATTCAAAACACAATGATGGCAAAATTTCATTTAAACGGAAAATCAGTCTTTATAAGTACCACTTAGTGGTTTCACTATTCATAAAAAATTGGAGTTTTTCAGAAAATTACCAAAAATTCACCCTAATCTATATTTGATATTCCGAATTCAAAAATGAAGTCTATTTTACAAAATTCAAATCATATAAGTCACATTAATTAATTTAATAATTAATTCCCACTTTCAGAGCAAATAGCGTGTTTTTATGAAACAATATGTATCAAAAGATTGACACTAGTTTAAGTCCGATTTCAAAGTGAAATTAATTCCAATGACCACTATTGGATTTAATGGTAAAAATATTCTCTAATTTCACTTTAAAACCAATTCAAAAGATAATCTAATCATATAAATAAATTATATTAAAAAGAGGATTTGAATTAAAATACAACATTTTACACTATTCATTAAAAAAAGAACTTTATCAGAAAGGTACCAAAAAATTACACAAAGTAAATTTTGATGTCCTGATTCTAAAGAAGAGTTATATTTGGTCCAATAGAATTTATAAGATCGATCAAAACTATATTTAATGACGGTTCTCCGTCAAAAGGTGATAAGTGGACCTTTCTTGAAAATTAGGGTATAAATGCCTAAAATTGAACTCTTTCCGTATTTTAAGCCTTTATCTTTTATTGGGTAAATGTAAAAACATTTAAAAACATATATAATCTTATTTTAGTTATTTCTATCCATTCCCGCCAGTACAACGGCTACTCGTTAACTAACATTTAAAATAATATTATTTTATTACTTGTGTGCAACATATGTTTTCATTGAAACTCATCGTTGCGTACCGAGTACGCTATCGAACGTAGAAACCCCTTTTAATTAAAATTAATATTTAATTCATAAATATTAATAAATATGAAAATTCTTTATTCTTTATTTACCTGGGATGTTACAGTATCTACTAAGATATCACCTCTCTCTAAAGGTGTTGTTGATGCAAGTGAAAAGGATAAATATGATTATAAAGGATGTGTTTGTGTAAATCGGAATGGCCCGAATGAATTCATTTTTTTATTATTTTTTTAAAATACACCTTTCAAGGGGTGAGGTGGAACGCTTACAAGGCCTGAAGGCTAGGATACAATTAAACGACCCGTTGGTTTTAGGGGGAATCACCCCGACAAGACAACTTGGAACTAATCATCCCCAACATATGTCATGATATCAGCACTCCACCTTCACAGGGATAGTTGGATAGATATCATTTCCAAAGCTGCACAGGCCTGGTACCGATGGAAAATCCATGCCCTTGTAGGTTCTAGGCGCAGTGAAAGCACATTGGTGGGTTTTCCAAATATTAATTTTATCATTAACAACAATCATTACGAGATTCGTCATGATGTAAAACACCATATCTTTATAACAGAACGAAGAATGAAAAACAAAATATGGAGTCTCAGAGCCATAGAGTTAGGATCATCATATCTTTGTTATAATTAATTTAATTAATTTTCAAGAATTACATTGATGAAAATCATTCTTCGTTAATGTCTCCACTTATGGTCCGGTGTGATATGTTGTTGCGTAGTAGAATCCAAGTGTAGGATTCCTCTAGTAATGGTCCACACATTTTCCATGTATCTCTGGATGTCGCCGAAGGGATCTCTAAGTGTTAGCGTAGAAGAACATTCGCTTGTGATGTCCACTTCTGATCACCTCTATCAGGAGGTGGTGGATCTCTCTCAGTCTTGAGAGCCTTCTTGTTGGAAGGAGCTTGTTTGACATTGATATAAATCTCCAGAATTTTTGTGCAAAATGATTGGGAAAAAGTGTTGTGGTTGTGAGGATATTTATAAGCAGGTTTGAGGTTATAGAGTTATGACAATAAATGAACACATTATGCGTTTTATTTTTTTCATTAACTCTCTTTGAAAAACCCCATGTTGAATTATTAATTCCTCGACATGATCCCACCTTGATTATAATAAATAACATTTAGTAAAATGATATTACTTCTACAAAATCCTGACTGGGAAAACTACTCAGCGTGTAATCATAAATACAAGGCGTGCACTTGATTTCCATGAAAACTACACAGCATGAATATTCAATATACATATAGTGTACTTTTATTTTCCATTTTTATTTATTTCCTCCACCACATTTATTAGACCTTGAGTAATGGATATTTATTTGTTAAATAAATTTAACTACACTACTCGCTAATAATATATATTATTTCACCCACAATATATTCTCTCGAATAACTAGTGTATAAATAAATGCGATCAGGAATCCTTGAATAACTATTAAATCACAGTCAGGAATAATAATTATTTAACTTGATAAATTAATATTTAACTGAGATACATGGACACACTTATTTTGTGACCCTCTAGGCCTCTTTCTCATTAGCATTAGGCAAGCTTGCCTATAGTCCAAGATTACTGCCTAACAACGGGTCAAGGCACCCATGTGAAAGAGGTTGACGCCGTATTTCCATGTCACCTCATACGAATGCTTACTGTGTAATATAATCCCTTTTTCATGAATCTCGAATCAAGTGGGTTGCATGCTAGTTCCATCAACCCATGTGATCGATTATTCTTTCTTTGACTTTCCAAAATTGAACTCTCCCATACCATACCATGGATGTGGATTTATTTAAACTATATCAATTCCATAAAAGGTCCGGATATGTATAATTCGGTTATGGAATAGAAGGGACAAATCCTTCCCCACATTATCTATTAATGGAGTATTACTTGTGACGCACCCAACATATCCTACCTCACTTCGAACAGTGCGTCATCACAGTTTTCATCAATACATCTAAGTGTGAGGGTTGTAATACCCATTAATAATAATCATAATTTCTAAGGACCAATACACATGTCCATCGGTTGGAACATCCAATGACACTATGAAATGTTGATTTCCTACTGGAAAGTCTTCTTCTCATAATATCCTATTTAATATTACTGAGGGCGCACTCCATGAGAAGGTGCCTCAATGTTTTATGAGTCCTCACCCCTAAAGGCCTATATTATTTGTGCCCCACAAATAACATCATCCAGCCAAATAACATATATTTAAAAACAGTGTTATGGAACTTATGGGTTCTCATCATAGTAGGGATCCACTATGACCGATTAATGTAACAACTCTTCTTAGGACATTATCACATGAATTGTCACAGATAAGAACAATCAAGATGTGATAAGGTATTTATTAATGAATAAAGTACAATGTAGTTGGTTCTAGGCCACCAAATCCAAAAAACTCCCACTTGGACTAGATCCAACTGCTAATATCCTTTAACCCGCTAGCTCTCACATGACATTCATGCTTCTACTGAGATAGGCCTTTAGTCCGGGGGTCCACCATGTTCTCTTCCATGGACAGTTTGCTTACTGTAACTTCACCCCTTTGATAGTAATCCCTCAATAGGTGATACTTCCGAATTATGTGCATTGTATGTTGATGCGACGTTGGTTCTTTTTCAAAGTCCACCTCTACAATATTATCACAATACAATGTGATAATAAATTTAATGCTAGGAACCACATCAAGCTTCTAGAAAAATTTCCTAATCCAGACTACATCCACGGCTGCATCAGAAACCTCTATATATTCGGACTCTACTCTATTATCAGCGAAAACTGGCTGCTTTGAATTCTTCCAGGTCACAGCTCCTCCATTGAGACAGAAAGCATATCCAGATTGAGACTTTAGATCGTTCTGATCTATCTGAAAACCAACATCAACACACCCTCGGATGACAAGTACTTTTTATCCTCCATACACATAGATCATATCAATAGTTCTTCTCAAATACTTAAGGATCCAGGAGAACAATAGTCCAATGTTGTTCTCCTGGATCTTCTTGTTATCTTCCTACCATGATCAGTGCATAGGCAACATCGATCCTAGTACATAACATGGCATACATGATTGATCCTATAGTCTAAGCATATGGGATCTTACTCATTCTATCTTTCTCTTGTTGTGTCGTTGGACACATTTTCATAGAACGATATAGGGGATGTGACACTAGAACCAATCCCCTCTTGGATTGTTCCATACTGATCTCTACAGAATCTGGTCAATGTATGTACCCTGAATTAGTCCAAGTAGCCTCTTGGATCTATCACAAATGATCTTGATCCCTATAAGGTAGGCTGCTTCACCAAAGTCATTCATAGAGAAAAACTTTTTCAACCTGTCCTTAACTGACTCTATGTGTGGTACATCATTTCCAATAACCAATATTTCATAAACATATACCACTAGGATAATGATCGCATTCCCATTAAAACTCTTATAAACACATGGCTCACATTCATTCTGAATGAACCCAAATTCCAAAATAGCTTCATCAAATTGAATGTCCCATGACCTGGATGCTTTCTCTAATCAATAAATGGATTTATGCAACTTGAAATCCCATTTGGCTTCACCTGGTGTCACAAACCCATCTAGTTGTGTCATATAGGCATCTTCGTGAAGGTTCCCGTTATGGAATTATGTTTTGACATCGATTTTCCAAATCTCATAGTTATGGTAAACTACAATGTAAAGTATTATTCTTATGTATTTAAACATGGAAACTGGTGAGAATGTTTCATCACAGTCAATTCCTTGATGATTTCTAATTCCTTTATCCACTAGCCTTGATTTATAGGTTTTAACATGACCTTCCATGCCCATTTCTATCTTGAAAACCCATTTGAATCCAACAAGCTTTACATCAACTGGCTCATTGACTAGAACCCTGACTTGGTTCTGATACAAGGAATCTATCTCAGAATTCGTAGCATCTTTCCATCATGTGGCTTCTGAGCTTTCTACTGCTTCCATGTAGGAGAAAGGTTAAACATTGTCCAATAATAGTGATTCACCATCCTTGATGACTAAGAAACCAAATCTATCTTGTTCCCTTACATCTCTTGAGCTCCTACGCAATACTTGTGTTTCTGGAACCTCTTCTGCGGGGACCTGAGGAACTTGTTCTAGTACCAACCCTTGTGTATCATGAGCATCAACTTCGCCGTATTCAATCTTTCTCCCACTATCCTTTTTGATGATGTTCTACCTCTCAAGAAAGACGTCTTTTCTAGAGACAATAAAATTCTTTTATGAAGGGTTATATAGGTAATATCCTTTTGTTTCCTTTGGATATCCTATAAAGATACAATTTGTGCCATGGGGTGCTATTTTGTTTTCTGAAAAGGCCTTATCAAACACCCTGCATCCCCATACATGTGTGCACGACAAAATGGGTTTCTTCCCATTCCATTACTCGTATGGAATTTCATTTGCCACATTAGTTGGTACTCTGTTTAATATGTATGCTGCAGTTTGTAATGAAAATCCCCAAAAGGATAATGGAAGATCTCTATGAATCATCATCAACCTCACCATGTCCTACAAGTTGAAGTTCCTCCTTTCAGTAACACCACTCCACGGTAGTGCGTAAGGATGAGTGATTTGAGATAGAATCCCAGACTCCCCTAGAAGATCGATCAAGTCTTAGTTCAGATATTCTCCACCTCGGTCCAATCGACGTTTCTTTATCTTCTTACCAAGCTAATTCTTCAATTCATTCTTGAATTCCTTAATTTTCACTATGGAGTCTCACATATACCTCATTAATATGACATAACCATATCTACTTAAATCATCAGTAAAAGTAATGAACTAAGAATATCCACCTCTAGCATCTACTGGAAATGATCCACATACATCCATGTGCACCAATCCTAGAATATTTTTGGCCCTTTCACCCTGTCCACAAAAAGGTGGCTTGGTCATTTTACCATGTAAACATGTGAAACATATAACAATTGGTTTTATCCTAGTACAGTCTAAATAGCCATCCTGGCAGAGCTTTGTCAAGTGCTTCTCGTTTACATGACTGAGATGGTGATGCCACAACTGGGTGATGTATGAGTCATGTGAGTTTGTTTTGTTATTTATTTACAACACTTGGATTTCGTAATATAATACATAAAAGCCATTATTTAGATGTTCCATACCATAACATATGTTGTTCATATAAAAGAGACAACCCTTATTTCAAAACATGAAAATAAATCCTTATATATCCAACAAGATACAAAAATTATGTTCTTGGTTACACTAGGAACATAATAACTATTACATAAAACCAAAATCATCATGGTCGACATTGAGAGGTGGTAATCGCCAATGGCCAAAGCATCCAACCTCGTGTTATTGGCAGCTTGATGATCCACCTCTACTCTGGTAATCGTTCTAAATCTACCTTGTTCCTACATTTGAATATAGATGTGAGCTCCAAAATCTGTATCTAATACCCAACGTGTAGAAATAGAAAGAATACACTTGATAACTGTAACGACCCAAAATACCATTAATGGAAATCCCACTTGATCTAATTAAATTTCAACTTCTTTGGTTTTATGTTAATAATTTTGAACATTTCTAATATAGTTTTTGAACAGTGATCACATGATTAGTATAAATACAGGGCTTTTAAAAATCCAATTCACTTAGTCAAAGGAAGCGATGACCTCATCCCATATAATTACTCCATACGAAGCCAATGTTTCTAAGCTCGGAAATGAGGTGGCATATTTGGGCTTCTCTCTTGACCAAGCCCAAGCTGAGCTTCATCATGTCAAGCTCGAATGAGACCGTCTATGGGAAAAGTGGATGTTGATAGAGATTAACAATTGACCGATGTTATCCAAGACACCACAAGAGTCTGTCACCATCGCACACCTTACCCATAGGTCTTATGCGGTTGTTTTAAGGGGTTATGTAACAAATTTCTAGTACTATGTTCATGTGGATTATTTTTGAATATAATAATGAATATACATTCTTTTCCTTATTGATTCTTTGTAAATAGTTTTTAAAGTACAAGTAGTATTTTTAGTTATTATTTAATTAAGAAATATATTTTATTAAATTAAGGGATTTTTGAATTAAATAATATTTTAATAAAATATTATCATTATAAAAATAATTTTATTATATATAAATGATCATATAATTTTATCAATGCAATTATAATTTTTATTTAGGTTTAAAAGCCATTTCTATCAAAACCTGTGAATTTTCGATAAAAGTCTATTTTTATTTTTAAAAGATAAAATTAACATATTTAGAAAATTATTTAAATAAAATAAATGATATTTCTCAAATCCGGACATCGAAATTATCCAATAGTGAATTTTTCATAATTTTCAGAGATAGCCAAATTTTTGGGTAAAAATTAAATACAGTTTAAATATATAATGTGTTTTATGACATCGTAATGACCAAATAGTGATGTAATAAAATACTATAATCTTTATGTTCGTCCAATATATGTTTTTCCATTAAAATAATGTGATTTTGTGTTTTTTGAATTATTTTCAATGCATTAATGGACCCCTCAAGTCTTATTAAACATCTTGTCTTTTTAAATTAATTTCTATGGGAGTAAGACTCACCTCCACATAAGAAACCCCATTATTTTAAGAAGTTCAGACTTTAGCCTTATAAAATATATTTTCTTCTATTTCCTTTCCCAAAAACCATGTGCAAAATCCATGAGCTGATTTGATTGAAAAATTAGTTTAATGTAAGGGGTCCCAAACCTAAATAATAAATAATTCACTCACCTTTCTTATATAAACCCCCCCAATATCCCACATCCTCCTCACTCAAAGACTTTTTAGTTCGTCAAAGCTCTTCCTTACTCTCTCTTTAATCCTTAAAATGTTTCTCCAAGCTCCCATGAAGCCACTCTTAAGCCTCTCTCAATCCATGGAAGCACACTTCCAAGTAAGGGTTTTCTCTTCCTTTACCATTTTTGTCCAATTTTCTTAATATTGTTATGCCCTTTTAGTTTCAATTCTAAATTCTGGGGTATGATTTAACACCTCCCCCATACTTCCCTTTTATTGTTTTAATGATGGGAGACCCCTTTCTCTCTCATTAAATGCCTCCCACGTACACCCGTTACTATCCCGAAATTCCGAAAGGAACTTCTCTCTCCTCATTTACATTCAAGCAATACTTTTGTATCATGAAACTAAATTCTATTACAATTGATGGGAAATGTATCTATATGACCCCCTTACTAAAAATTTCATGTAAATATTACGAGGAACCCCTTTTCTATCTCATAAACCATTTTAATGAATTCTTTTGTCATGCGGTTACGATGCCGAAATCACACCGATTTTCTAAAACAATGTCATTGTGTAGTGAATACCATGTCCATTTCTACATCAAGGGTATTCACCTTTATTCACATTTACATATTGATTATAATGTTTAATGTTTTAATTCCACATTAATTTATCTTGTAATAAATGATTATGTTTTATGAATCCATGTTTTATGATCGATGTGGCACACTTATGCATGAAATGAAATGTTTATGAAGGGTGTGCCCTTAAAGAGCTCCAATGCATTGGGAAAAGTATAGTATCATGATACTTCATGTGAAATGAGTGTTGAATAATGATAATTTAAGTACAGTTAGGGTTTACTCTTGCTTCATGTGCAATGATAATTTACTTATGCTCTATGTGCAATGATCCTTGGCTCATGCTAATTCCATGTTAAGTGTTGTTTCCACATTTCCATGTTATGATTATCATGATTTATCTTTCCTTTGTGTTCATGTTTCTCTTGTTCTCTATTGATATTCCTATTTTATAACATGTATTTCACTCCTCATGTATTTTATGTTTATTCCCTTATGGGGATTTATATCTCACCCCTTTTTTATGCATGACCTCAGGTTATCCCATGAAATGTTAAGTATGAGGGAATGTAGTGGTCATGTGAAGTATGTTTTCATTAAAGATGTCTTATTTCATGTTTTAAGTTGGTATGTAATGATCCTAAGGCCCAAAGACACTAGACCTCTTGATATTTCATGTTGTATTAAGTGAATAGGTTAGGTAACAAATCATGTATAAGTTTGTAATAAAATCAGGGTTATCATAGTTGGTATCAAAGGGAGGTTTAGTTATTTTTTGGGATTAGGATTAGAAAACCCCATTAAAGCCTCAGAGACAATACTATGTATTATAAAAACATCCCTAAGTTTTGATAAGTCCTGAGTGAGTGGTTTATCAAGAAAATTCATCCCTGTCTGGATACGAGCAGTTAGAGGCAGCTCTGGCACAGATGTATCCTATGGGTAAAACACAAAAACGCCGCTTTGAGCTAGACTAGAACAGGAACTAGTGCACAAAAACGGGACTTGCTGCACTCTTGTTTACGACACTGCCGGGGGATATTCTTTAGTAAATTCATATGCCTAGTATGAACCCTTATTATGGGAATAAAAAACCCCCTAGGAATATATGTTAGAAAGTAGATCTTGAAAAGCCTTGATTGAAACCTATAGAATCATAAGTTAAGGAAATAAAATTTATTTATATGTCATCATCTTCTGTCTTTGTATTACTCTTTATGTGTTACCTCCTAACATTCCTTTTATTCCATACAATGGCTTGTAATAGGAGGAATCAGGCTAACAACCGATGTGAAGTTCAGTGTGATGACTGTACTAAGGAGATGCCCAATCCAATGGGAGCAGGAATCGCAAAATTTGTCACACTTCTCTCTTAGTTAACTCAAGATTTGAATAGAAACACATGTCAAGAACAATGTCCAAACCCCCTTTAAAAGGAACAAGTCGCTATCGAGAGCTTCATGAGAAAAAATACCCTAATTTTAGTAGATCGTCTGATACCACGATCGCTGAACAGTATATAAACTCCATTGAAAAGATCTTATCCATCCATAAATGTTTTGAACAAGAGAAGGTTCTCCTGGTGGCATATCGTATGGAGGGTGAAGCTCATAAATGGTAGATGTTGATCAAAAATTCGAAACCTATGGAGGAGATCGAGGTGTTGGAATGTATTGATTTCTGGAAGATGTCTTTGGATAATTATTTTCTGCACACCCACCGGCTTAATATGAAATTGGATTTCTATTCCCTCAAGCAAAAAGATGAAAAAGCTGTTGGAGTGTATGAGGCAAACTTCACAATGCCTGCACGATATACTTACGGCATGGTCGTTACCCCCGAATGCAAGGTTGACCGCTTCATTGGTGGGTTGAATCCTAGCCTCTGGAAAACATTAGTGATACGTGACTTCGACAGCTAGGAGTAAATTGTCTGATGTTCCCTTGAGGTCGATATAGAGATCGAGGTATCACAGGGGTATCATGGGAACAAGAAGTGTAATGTGGAATTCAATGCTGGTGGTCCTATGGATAAATCCAACGGTGCTAAGAATATCCATCACCCCACTTGCCAAAAGTGCTGAAAGAAGAACCCTATAAATTGCCTCAAGGGGATGAGGAAATGCTTTAGGTGTGGAAGATATGGGAACCTAGCTGTTAACTGTCGGAAAGAAAGACTCGCGGATATGATAGAGGAGAGGAACGCTACATTTTAACCTAAACACATTGTTCATTGCTACAACTACAACGAACCAGGGCATTTTGAAAATCAATTCCCTAATCCAAGGTTTTTCTGAGGCAACCAACAACCTCCAAGGCAACAAGGAAGAGCTTTTTCCAACACTTCGGCTGAAGTGAACCCTGACAACAAAGTGGTGATAGGTACGCTAGTCATTCATTCAAGAATAGTGAACGTACTTTTTGATTCAGGATCTACGGATTCTTTTATATCTCAAATGTTTATTAGAACAATCACAGTACCACCAAAAATCATGGAAGTGAAAATGTTGGTGAGTTTGGAAAATGGGTCAATCATTGCATCCCATGAATACAACTCCTCCCCTGTCATAATCTATGGATTGAGTTTCATATAGAACCTCATCATACTCCCTATAGTTGATTTTGATGCAATTTTTGGCATGGATTGGCTTTCCTTATATAGAGCCAACATAAATTGTCGGGAGAGGGAAATCACACTCCATATAAAAAATCGACCCCCGATTCATTACAAGTGTAAAGAGGAAGATGCATCTCCTTTAGCTCCATCATCTCAAGCATGGATATTACTACCCTATGAGCACACATATCTGGCTCAGATGATTGAGCCCATGGAAGAAACCATCCTTGACGAAATGCCTATTGTGAGGGAATTTTCTGAAGTGTTTCCCGAGGAACTGTCTGGTCTTCCTCCTAAAAAAGATGTTGAATTCTCAATAGAAATTATACCACGGGCTCTACCAATATCCAAGACTCAATATATAATGGATTTCGTGGAGTTTGAAGAGCTGAATAAACAAATACAGGAGAATATGGATGAAGGTTTTATATGCCCAAGTGCTTCACCATGTGGTGCACCAGTCCTCTTCATCAAGAAAAATGATAGGTTAATGCACCATTGCATCGATTATCGTGAGCTCAAAAAAATCACGATAAAGAATAAGTATCCTCTCCCATGAATTGATGACTTGTTTGATCATCTGTGTGGATCAAAACACTTCTCCAAGGTAGATTTGTGGTCGGGATATTATCAAGTAAGGGTGAAGAAAAAAGATGTCCCCAAAACTGCTTTTCGTACAAAATACGGGCACTATGAATTCATAGTAATGCCTTTTGGACTCACTAATGATCCAGTAATATTCATGGACTTTATGAAAAGAGTCTTTAGAGATTACCTTGAAAATTTTGTTTTATTCATTATAGATGATATTCTAATATACTCCAAAACCAAGGAGGATCATGAGGAGAATTTAAGAAATGTACTAGAGACATTGCGCAAGTAGAAGCTCTATGCAATGTATAGCATGTATGAGTTCTTGTTGAAGGAAGTCTCATTCTTGGGCCAAATCATTACAAGAAATGGGATATCTGTGGATCCCTCCAAAGCAGATGTAATTGAGGGATGGCCAAGGCCAAAATCGGTAATTAATATCCGTAGCTTCTTGGGTATAGCTGGATATTATCTACGATTTGTGAGAAATTTCTCACGATTTTCCAACCCTCTTACCAGGCTAACTCGAAAGTGAGTGAAGTTTTATTGGAGTGATGAATGCGAAGAAGGTTTCAAGTAGTTTAAAAGGAGGGTTATCACTGTGCCCGTGCTCACTTTACCCATAAGTGGGGAAACTTTTGTGATATTCAGTGATTCTTCAAAGAAGGGCTTAGGTTGTGTGCTGATGCAGAATGATAAAGTGATATCATATGCCTCATGACAGTTGAAAATCCATGAGAGAAACTATCCAACACATGATTTGGATTTGGCGGCAGTGATCTTTTCTGTGAAAATCTGGCGGCATTATCTCTATGAGGAGAAATGTGAGATATATACTGACCACATGAGTCTTAAATATATATTCACACAGAAAGAGATTAATATGCGCCAGAGAAGAAGGATAGAGCT
Organism: Viscum album; assembly: GCA_963277665.1. NCBI lineage: Eukaryota > Viridiplantae > Streptophyta > Magnoliopsida > Santalales > Viscaceae > Viscum > Viscum album. The sequence goes on from OY728162.1 coordinate 615,265,481, forward strand.
CATCAAGGAATATGATTGTTCAATACATTACCACCCTGGGAAAGTGAAAAAGGTGGCAGATGCCCTAAGTAGAAAGGACCCAATGATTCTATCAATGGTGAGAATTGAGAAGGATCTAATCTTTATAGACTTGATGAAGATGGACATAGGAATCATAAAGAAGGGAACATCATCAATCCTTACACAAATGATTTCTCAACAATCTATTTTGGAAAGATTAAAGGATTCTCAAAAGGGTGACGTGGGAATTCAGATAAAAAGAGAAGCTATCGAAAAAGGTAAATCCCCGGAGTTTAATGTTAATGAAGATGGAATTGTTCAATTTGGGAAAAAACTATTTGTTCCGTCAAGTCCATAGATGAAGAAGAAACTTATGGATGCTGCACATAGTTTTAATTTTTCTATTCACCTAGGGAGCACAATGATGTATCCAGATCACTAAGAAAATTTTTGGTGGGATAATATCATGAAGGAGATCGTTTTATATACATCAATGTGCCTGGTGGGCCAGCAAGTGAAGGAAGAGAGGCAGAAGTCTTAGGGGATAATGCAAAAATTTACCATACTATAATGGAAATGGGAGAACATCACCATGGACTTTGTCACTGGACTTCCGAGGAAATCCAAAGGCAACAATGAAATCTGGGTTGTGGTGGATCGTCTTACAAAGGTTGCACACTTCATTGTTATTCAGGAATATTTCTCATTGGATAAACTGGCACGGATATATATCAGTGAAGTGATAAGGCTGCATGGAGTACTACTCTGTATTGTGTGTGACCGAGATCCAAGATTCACCTCTATGTTTTGGAAGAGTCTTCAACATGATCTGGAAACTGAACTGAACTTCAGTATAGACTATCATCCTCAAACTGATGGCCAATCTGAGTGGACTATCCAAACACTTGACCGCATGTTGAGAGCATGCTCAATGGACATTAAAGGAGGATGGGATCAACATCTTCTTCTGGTTGAGAACTTATATAATAAAAGTTTCCACTTGAGTATCCAAATGGCACCATATGAAGCCATTTATGGGATAACATGCAGAACACCAGCGTTTTGGGATGAGGTTGGTGGACGTAAGCTGCTTGGACCGTAAATGGTCATGGAAATGGTGGAAAATGTGAAAACCATTCAACATCATATCAAGGAATCCCAGAGTCAATAGAATAATTATGAAGATAATCATCGATGAGACCATGAGTTTAATGTTGGAGACATGAGTTTTCTACGCATTTCTCCATGGAGGAAGGTCATGAGGTTTGGAAAGAAAGGGAATTTAAGTCCAAAGTACATCAGCCCCTTCGAGATTTTTAATCGTTTCAGGGTTGTGGCCTATCGACTAGAACATCCACCTACCATGTCCAAAGTACATGATGTCTTTTATGTATCCCTCTTAAGTAAGTACATACCGTACCCTTCACATGCACTCACTTCTGTGGTGGTACAGTTGGAGGATGATATTTCTTATGAGGAGCAACAAGTGAAGATATTAGATCATAGAGAAAAAGTTCTACAAAATAAGACAATACCCCTCGTCACGGTGTGGTGGTGAAACCACAAGTTTTAATAAGTGACTTGGGAATCAGAGGAAATGATGAATCTTAGTAACCCACATCTGTTTTAGTGTGGGAAAAGGAAATTTCGAGGAAGAAATTTCTTAAGGGGGGAATAATGTAAAGACCGAAAATTTCATTAATTGAAATCCCACTTGATCTAATTAAATTTAAACATATTTGGTTTTATGTTAAGAATTTTGACAGTGGGTAATATAGTCATTGAACAGTGATCACATTATTAGTATAAATATAGGGCTTTAACAAATCCAATTTACTCAAACAATGGAAGTGATGGCCTCATCCAGTAGAATTTCTCCATACGAAGCCCATTTTTCAGAGCTCGGAAAAGAGGTGGCATCTTTGGGCTTCACGCTTGACCAAGCCCAAGCTGAGCTTCATCATGTCAAGCTCGAACGAGACCTTCTACTGGAAAAGTGGAAGTTGATAGAGATTACCACTCGAGCGATGTTATCCGAGCCACCCCAAGAGTCTGTCACCATCGAACACCTTACCCTTAGGTCTTATGCGGTTGTTTTAAGGGGTTATGTAACAAATTTACAGTACTATGTTCAGGTACATTATTTTTTATATAATAATTAATTTACTTTCTTGTCATTATTGATGCATTGTAAATAGTTTTTAAAGTACAAGTAGTATTTTTAGTTATTATTTAATTAAGAAATATATTTTATTAAATTAAGGGATTTTTTAATTAAATAATATTCTAATAAAATATTGTTAGTAATATTAATTTAATCTTATTATATATAAATGATCATATAATTTTATGAATGCAATTAATTTTTTTGTTAAGGTTTGAAAGCCATTTCTCTCAAAACCTGTGAATTTTCGATAAATGTCAGTTTTTATTTTTAAAAGTGAAAATTAAAATATTTAAAAAATTATTTAAATAAAATAAATGATTTTTCTGGGATCAGTAAATTGAAATTATCCAACGGTGAATTTTTCATAATTTTCTGAGATAGTCAAATTTTTGGGTAAAAATTTAATACCGTTTAAATATATAATGTGTTTTATGACATCATAATGACCCAATAGTGATGTAATATAATAATATAAGCCTTATGATCGTCCAATATATTTTTATATGATTTTGGGTTTTTTTGACTTACTTTTCAATGAATTAATGGACCCCACAAGACTTATTAAACATCAAGTCTTTTTAAATTATTTTCCATGGGAGTGTGACTCACCTCCACATATGCAAGCCCATTATTTTGAGAAGTTAGGACTTTGACCTTATAAAATATTTTTTCCATATTCCATTTTCCAAAAAACATGGGAAAATACTACGAGTTGATTTTTGGTTTGGATTAGTTTAATGTAAGGGGTCCCAAACTTAAATAATAAAGATTTCACTCACCTTTCCTATATAAACCCACCAAATCTCCCATTTCTTCCTCACTAAAAACCTTTGCAGTTCGTCCAACCTCTGCCCTAATATCTCTATACTCTTCCAAGGTTCCCCAATCTCTAATGAATCCTCTCTCAAGCCTCTCTCAAGACTTGTAAGCACACTTCCAAGTAAGGGTTTTTTCGTCCTTTCTCATTTTTTCCCAATTTTCTTAATATTATTATACCCTTTTAATTTTAATTATAAATTCTGGGGTATGGTTTTGAACCTCCCCCATACTGCCCTTTTATTGTTTGAATGAGGGGAGACCACTTTCTCTCTCATTAAATGCCTCCAATGTACACCTGTTACTATGCCGAAACTCTGAAAGGAACTTCTCTCTCCTCATTTACATTCAAGAAATACTTTTGTATCAATAATCTAACGTTCATTACAATTATTGGGACATGTATCTATATGACCCCCTTACTATACATTTCATTTAAATATGATGATGATCCCCTTTTTCTCTAATCATCTATTTTTATGAATTCTTATGTCACGCCGTTACGCTGCCAAAATCGCACCGATTTTCAAAACAAGTGCCACTATGTAGTGAATACCATGCCCATTTCTCCATCAAGGGTATTCACCTTAATACACATTTACATACTGATTATAAAGTTTTTTGTATTAATTACACATCCGTTAATTGTGGAATAAATTATTATGTTTTATGAATCCGTGTTTTATGATCCATGCGGCACAGTTATTCATGAAATGAAATGTTTAAGAAGAGTGTGCCCTTATATCACTCCAATGCATCGGTTAAATTATAGTATCATGATACATCATATGCAATGAGTGTTGACTCATGCTAATTCAAGTGCAATGAGGGTTTACTCGTGCTTCATGTTCATTGAGAATTTACTCATGCTCCATGTGCAATGATCCTTGGCTCATGCTAATTCCATGTAAAGTGTTGTTGCCACATTTCCATGTTATGATTATCATGCCTTATCATGCCTTTCTATTCATGTATATTTTGTGATCTATTAATATTCTTATTTTCTAACATTTATTATAATACTCATTTATTCCATGTTTATTCCCTTACTGGGCTTTATATCTCACCAGTTTTTTATGCATGTCCTCAGGTTTTCCCATGCAATGATAAGTACAGAGGAATGTTGTGGTCAAGTAAATGATGTTTTCAATAAAGATGTTTTATTTCATGTTTTAATTTGTTATATAATGATCATAATCCCCAAAGTCACTATACCTCTTGATCTTCCATGTTGTATCAAATGAATAGTTTATGTAATAAATCATGTTTATGTTGGTAATAAAAGTAGGGTTGTCATAATAACTAACGCCCCTTTAGCATCCCCATGCTTCTGGGTGCAGTTCGTCTTAAAGTGGCCTCACATTCCAAATCCAAAACACACCACCTCCCATTCCTTGCCCTACCTCTAGAACTTCCCCATCTTGGAAGGAAGATTCTTGGGGGCTTAGAACCAGTTATAAGTCTTTGGCCCCTTTGACTTGTACTTCTGTTTCTTATTCACCAGAAGGAGTGCGGGGTTTTCATGCCCCATGGCCTTATATACCTAGAGAATTAAGTTCAGATGTTCTGATAGACTCTTCTCATTATTACTCATGTTTTAGTTGAAAAAAATGCTTGAGAAGGTCTTGGGAAGTAATGATAGGATGAGATATGTACGCAACTCATATGGGAACATAATCCCTAAGATGTCCAGGTGTTCAATTTAGCCAATGAGTTTGACTACATGAGGCCCAGCTAGAGCATACTCTCAAAGCATAGTTGTAAAAAAGCGTTGGAGATCTCAGATCTCTGTTTTCTCGCCTTCTCTTGGTAGAGATCCTTAAGGTGAGACATCATGCTATATGCGTCCATGTTTTCATGTTGCTTCAACAGCTCATTAGACATGGATGATAGCTTGAAACACTAGAAATATGTGGAATTATCCATGTGTTTCATGTAGAGAGATAGTTCCTTGTCATTTGACTCCTTTCTCGGAGCAACTCGAATAGGCTCTTCCAACACATACAATTTTCATTCGTGGCGAAGGATGACGCGTAAACGCCTCTACCACTCATGGAAATTGGTGCCGGTGAGAAGGATTTCCTTCTAGAGAATGGTTTGCAATGATATTTTAAGTCACTTTTCTTTCAGTTTCCATAAATTAAGATGAGCCAAGGTTTAGTACTTTATTATAATACTGAGACAAATAAATAAATTAATACTTATTAGTCTCCAATAATTTTATAGAAATCCAATAGCCCTCACCTTTGACTTCAGAATATTCTTTTGCCTGAATATTCTAGTGTAAAGAATATATATTTCCCATCTCATAACCCCAACTAGTGTTGGTCAAGAAACTTGAAGGGTTTTTAGGTAGGAATTCCCAATTCCAACTGCATTAACTTGCAGTTCCTTGATCCGCTGAGTGGACTCCTCAATCCGAAAATCCTTTTATTTTGTACTTCCTCATCCTTTGCCTCTTGGTAACATCATGTCCTGCTGTGATAGTCAACCCTTGATGCGAACCAAGTTACGTCAACCCAAAATCATGAATTAGAATTCCCTAATAATTGAAAGCACCCCAACTAGGGTTGGCCAAGCACTTTTAACTATGGTTAGATTCTATCCAATACTAGGGATGTATAAACTGACATAATATTTCTTTTAAGGATTTTATCCCTATACATAAAATACAATTTTATGATCATTGATTAAATTATTGTTAATATTATTTGGGATATACAAAAGTGATTAACCATGTCTTAGACAATATTAAGGCATAATCCGGTCTTTATTTTAGTTCCTCCTTGCATGCTTTTTTAATTCATTAATTGTGTGATTGTAACAACACACCCACAATAAATAAACCATGCAACTGGAAAAAATAAAATAAATTGTATGATCATGATCTTGTTCTATTGTTTAGTTTATATAGCGGTTGATAAAGTAACCCAAGTCCTAGGGGTGAAACAGTTTTAACCTTTCAAGTTAGTTTTTATTTATTTCCACCTGTCCACCTTTGTATCTCCTTAAATTGGATTTGCCTTGGATTTTTACTTGAGCCACCTCCACTAGCTTGGGAGCTCCATCCATTGCATTTGAATTTATCTCACACCCAGGTGAGGGGTAAAAAGGGGTTATTACATAAAACAATTTGTGGGCATGGAGGCCCTACATAATAATGAGGAGAATTCTCACGGGCCATCAAATTTAATTGAAATAAATAAATTAAAGAAACCATTCACATATAAAGGTCTTGGTATAGCTCATGATCATCCATACATGCAATGATATTTATGCATAAATAAAACTAGCATTCAATTCATTAATCAATCTTGTTTAATATAAATCACGCTTGAATCAATTAATTACCTTTAAATAATCAATCCTTTTATCTTAATGCCTTTTCTGAATTTCATTTAGATTCTCATGCATCATAAATTTAAAAAAATTAAAATTATCCTTGTACGTAACTTGTACCTTGGAAGAAACCCGGTGAATTCTCGTTCATTACACAGATGTTAAATTACACACATACATCTAAAACACCTATCACGTGTTGTGCCTCAGCTTTATGCATGCAGCAAGGTATGTGTCTCAAAGGTTTGTATAATATAATAATAAATTTTAATAAATATTAAAAATTTGGGTGAGTACTCGTCATGTAGTTCTGACAACACGAAGTGTACTTTTCTTCACCATCAATCCGAATTAAACGCCCAAGGATGTGGCGTGTTGATGTACTTATGAAATTTTTAGAGTTCATGGTGTGTTCAATTGGACACATGCTGTGTAGTATCCGTGTTACATGGTTTCCAGCAGGGCAAGCCATGTACGGGGCACACTATCCAATCCTAGCCGAAATAGACAACACATCTTGTTTAGTGGACCACACAATGTGTAATCCAGAAACAATGTGGTACCTGTTCCTGGTCAATACATGGTGTCATAAATGAATCAGATTGGATCCAATACATGACCTAATTTAGTGGACCAGTCCTATACATTGAACCTAGACAACACGATGTGTACATACGAATACACGTCGTGTATTCTGGTGTTGTATGGCCAGGAACATTTGGCACCTCCGGATTAGTTCCTCTATTTTATTTTAATCAAAATTCAAAGAAAAAATTATTTCTGTAAGGTGAAAGAGAAATGAGAGAGGAGGATCATATCTTATGATACTAATTTTAAAGAACAATTAACTTTAATTGAAACAAATAAGTTATTAAATGCGTGAATCACCAACAAAAAACTAAATAATTATAGAAAAAATATGTCCCCTCTGATACAACTTGTAGGTTTTGGGAACAGTGGTAGTGAATTTGTGGGTTTCCCCTAAATTAATTTTAGCGTTAACAGTGTTCAATCTGAGATCATTCACGATGTAAATCACCGGATCTTCAGAATAGAACGAAGAACGAAAAACAAAAGAGGGAGTCCTGGAACCATAGAGATAGGATCATCATATGTTGGTTATAATTAATTTAATTAATTGACAAGAATTAACTTGATATAATACTTTGTTCGTTGATGTCTCTAGTGACGATCTAGTGTGATCCATCATTGTGTCATAGAATCCAAGTGTAGGGTTCCTCTAGCGGTGATCCAAATGTGCCCCATGTTTCTCTGAACATCGTTGCAGGGATATTTGGGTGCTAGCATAGTAGAACCATCGATTACGATGTCCTCCTTGGATCACCTTGATCTAGTGGTGGTGGATATCCCTCTATCATGAGAGTGTTCTTGGAGAAAGGAGTTCTTTCAACCTGGAGAGAAATCTCCATAATTATTATCCACAAAGATTGGGAGAATGTGTTGGGGTTGTGAGGATATTTATAATTGGGTTTGAGGTTATAGAGTTATGACAATAAATGAACGTGTTACACGTTTTATTTATTTCATTAACTCTCATTGAAACCCCCATTTCAAATGATTAATTCCTTGACATGTGCCCACACTGATTATAATAAATATCATTTAATAAAATGATATTATTTCCACAAAATCATTACTGGAAAAACTGCATGGCGTGTAATCATTAATACATGATGTGTACCCATTTTCCTTAAAAAATACAAAGAATGTATATTCAATATACATGGAGTGTACTTTTATTTTCCATTTTTCATTATTTCCTCCATGACATTTATTAGACATTGAGTGAGGTATATTTATTTGTTAAATAAATGTAACTTCATTACTCGCTAATAAATATATATTATATCGCCCACAATATATTCTCTCAAATAACAAGTGTCGAAATAAATGTGATCAAGAATCTGTAAATAATTATTAAACCACAGTTGGGAATAATCATTATTTAACACTTTAAATTAATATTTAATGTAGATACATGGAAACACTTTGTGTGTGACCCTCTAGGGCTCTTTCACATTGGCATTAGGTGGGATTGACTAAATTCCATGATTACTGTCTAGAAATGGGTCAAGGCCCACAATAGAAAGAGGTTGAAGCCACATTGAAGTGTCACCTCATTCAAATTTTTACAATGTAATATAAGCCCATTGTCACGATATCTTGAATCAAGTGGGTTCCATGATAGTTCCATCAATGCATGTGCTCGATTATTTTTTCATTGACTTTCCAAAAATGAACTCTCCCATACCATACAATGGACAGTGATTTATTTAGGCTTTATCAATTCCATCAAAGGGCCTGAGATATATAATTCCGTTATGGAATAGAAGGGACAAATCCTTCCTCACATTATCTATTAATAGAGTATTACCCGTGATGCACCCAATGTATCCTTCCTCACTGTGAACAGTGTGTCATCACAGTTTTCATCAATACATCTAAGTGTTAGAGTTGTAATAACCATTAATAATAATCTTAAAGTCTAATGACCAATACACACGTCCACAGATTGGAACATCTAATGAAAGTATGAAATGCGGACTTCCTTCTAGTGGGTCTCATTCTCAGAATATCCTCCTGGATATTACCAAGGGAGCACATTATTAAAAGGTGCCTCATAATTTTATGAATCCTCACCCCAAAGGGCCTATATAATTTATGTCCCTCAAATTACATCCTCCGGCCATAGAAGATATATTGAAGAATAGTGTTATGGGACTTCCGGGTTCTCATCATAGTAGGGATCTGCTATGAAACTTTAATGCAATAACATTCCATAGGAAATTATCACATGAGTTATCATGAAGAAGAACAATCAAGAAGTGATAATATATTTATTATTGAATAATGTAAAAAGTAGTTGGTTCTAGGCCACCAACTCCAATAACCCTCTAATACATCCTATTTCAGTTAGCTCTGCTCTTGTTAATGCATGTGCCTTGAATCTTCCTCTGAAGCCTTGTCCCTTGTAGTCTGACCGGTACATCTGCATTTCAAGTGGCAAGAAGTCCTTAGGGTGGCATAGAGGCCTTATGGTGGCCCAAAGGCTTTGAGAATCATCTGGACCGAAGGCCTTGGGTGGCCCGAAAGCCTTGCATGACTTGGGGTCCAAACTGCTGGCTTAAAGGCCCATATGGATGAATAGTTTCAACTGCTACAATACAGAACAGTACCTGCTATAGTACTGCTATAGTACTCGGAAATACACCTCCACCCAGATTTGATCTTGTTTCTCTTGGATACACCTACCGATTCTTCACCAACCGTGCTGAGGCTCATGTGCAAGTGTTTGTGTAGAGGAAGAGCGTATTATTGAGAAAGAACCTACTATTGAAGAATAGATTGTTGGTTCTATGTAACAGAATAAATAACATGTTGAAATCGACGTACTCTTATCTATTGAGGAAAGGATATAACATTACTTTCATCTGGCTTGAGAAGATATGAGAATGCCTGATAGAGCTGATATTATGGGAATGGGTCAAGAGAATGACTCAATTAGACTTGCGAGAGATGCTCCATTTGAGGGGAGAGAAGCACCCCATAATAGAAAGTGTACAAATTGAAAATCTTATTGACCTTTGTTTTGCGGAAACATGGTATGTATTTTCTAGTTATTTGGATGTGGATGAACCCCAAGAGGCCTCAGTTCAAGAGATATATCATGGAACTATGTTTTAGTTCAAACCAATATTTACCATTGAAATAACCCCTAATAATGAATTTGATGTTGTTTCTCTTCCCATTTTTGAATCTCCTCAAGAGTATTCTGATTTTGTAAGTCATAGTGATTTGAATGATTTTGGAGACAACATGTTGTCTAGATTTTGGATGCTTCTATAGTCTTAATCTGCACTTGTGATAAATCTATATGATAGTGATGCTGCACTACTATTTTGTATGATTATATTCAATATCCTATTGAAGAGGTTCCGTGAAATTCAAGAAGTTTGGATTGAGAAAATGCATCTATGTGATGAGCAGAAATATCTAAAATCTATGGTAGAAGATATGAAGAAAGCCTTGGAGACTGATCAAGCTATTGTTGATCATCTTAGTGAGGATGAAGTTGATACAATTTCACATAAGGTTGTATCTATGATTCAACCAAACTTGATTACTTTTTATGGAATGGTGGTTGAGAACAACACCAAGATATACAATGAAATTCATGGGGTTTTTTTCTAGACTCAATATGCTGGCCGATGGATATAGAAGTTGTTTACAAAGTATTCTAAATCAGTATAATACTCTAACATCAACAGTTTCTGCTCTATCTTCCTCTGGAAGACAATTTCTGTCTATGGCCAATGACTTGATCAAATCTGACTTCATAGAAGTGATTCATTCTCTGTTGGGTGGGTTTGATAAGGAAAGTCTCTCTGATATCATCAAGAATTATGACCATTTTATTGAATTGTTGAGGTTCCATTCAAAGATTTCAACTAATTCTCAAGAAAAAAACTCTAAAAAAAGTAGACATCTACACTAAGAGAATTTATTCTAACCATGAGTTAAATAATCACTTTAAGTATCTTGTGGAGAATTTAATGATACCTCTAGTCACTTGTGACATTAAGGATCAAGTACAGAAGAATAAGGAATTCACACCCACCCTTGAAAAATTTGTTGAAAATAAGGATGAATTTGTGAAGTCCATGCAGTATGGTGCTAGAATCATCTTAGATTTTATCAAGCTATTGAATCCTTATCTTCATGTTCTGAGTACTTCAATTGGGTGTCATGTTGCTGTTCCCTTGAGGCATGGTCTACCTTCATCCACCTACCCTTCTTCCTCCACCTCTTTATCACCAGTGACCATGTCTATTAGGAAATATCTTAGCCAGATCAGACCTGTCATTATTGATCATTTTTAGCTTTGGTCTTCCACCATACCTACACTTCCACCTTCTATCATTGAAGGAGTGTGACATTCGTCTCAGGACACTGATTTTACCACTAACAGTTCAGCATATCCTACTTCTCCATCTAATGTCTATGACAAAGGAAAATCAATGTATGAGGACTCCTCTGAAAATTTATTTCTTTTTTTGATAGGGATATGTTGTATTTTCATTCTTGAATATACTGTTCCTTATTTTTATCCAATGTTGGCTTGATTTTGATACATTTCAATTTATTTTCTTTTATTTTTTTTATTTTTCTTTCTCACCACCATTTTTTATAATCCCAAAAGGGGGTGAAATATTAAGAATGCATCAAAAGTGGATAATATATCAGAACTAAAATTCTATGTGGGTGAAATACTAGGGAGAGAACTAAAAAACTATGAACTGAGAAATGGATTACCCTTTATGATATTTATTACATATATTCTTCTATATCATGATATGATATGTAATCTATTTTTGTAATCCTAAAATATTTGGCTTTTGAATAACAAGATTTTTTATTATGAAAAAGTGGGAGATTCATGGGCTCATCCCATTTTAATTTTCACACGTCATATTTGGAGATTATTGGACTTCACATGTTTTAGTGATTACAAATCATGTTCTACATTCGTATAACTAATTTTCAGAATCTCAAAAATTATATTTTATTCTTCTGAACTATGCATAGGCTAGTTATATTATGTTTTAGTATGATTATGTTTAATCTAATCATTTTTTTCAATATTGATTCTTAAAAATTCTTATAGATATTTTTTGAAGCCTGTGAAACTGTAAGCTCGTTACTAGTTCAATATTTTCGCAAATGGATAGGCATTGTTTCCGTGCTACCTTTTCCAAGACAACATAACAAGATATCCTTCATAATTTTGAAAATCAAATCACAAATGATATCTAATAAATTGTTTCCCATAACACTATAATTTTTCTATGAGTTCCAGACTTTGTAAAGGACCAGCCATTATATCTTGGCTATCCGTTCCAGATCTCTCTATAACTATGGCACCGTGACTGTATCAATGTGATTGTCTCTTCCTGACTTTCCCATGGGGACTGCCTTTTGGTGATCATGGCATCGTGACTGTCTAACTGTGACTGTCTCTCCATGACTATCCTACCATGACTGTATCACCATGAATTCCTCATATTGACTGTTTGACCATGACTGTCTCACCGCAACTATGACTCTATTCCATACTTTACTATTTATTCTATCATTTTTTTTAATTAAAAATGAAATTTGGTTCTAGTGGATATATTTTAATTATTTCATGACACTAATATAATTAATGATCTTTTTCATTATTTCTGGCATAAATTTCATGATACAATGTGTGGAGATCATGCATATTGTCGCCTCCAACACAAGAACCCGAAATAAAAACAATGTATGGAACATAGGAAATAACAAGATTTATAGTTTAATGAAAAATAAAAATGAGAACAACACCCATAAATGTAATAATACACCAAAGGAAGAAATCATAATACTTTCTTGCTGAAAAAAAAGAAGAACCTGTTGCGACCCATGTTGAAAATATCCTTGCAGCATGTCAAGGAAGAAGAATAATGTCTTGCTGCACTAAAAAGTAGAGCACTCAACTCCCAACACAGTAATTTTAGTAGAGGAGTGGAACATTTCATCTGATGCATTCAATGATTCTAGAGTTTCATATTCTGACTCATAGAGCCTTCTAACCTCTATATCATTACATTCTGCCCTGTTGTGTACTGTTTTATTACTCATTGAGAACTGTGTGTATAGGTATTAAAAACACACAATGTCTCCTCCACTGAACTATAGGATACATGATATACTCACTCAAATATATTTTTACACCTTTTCTAACTGATGTATAACTATAGAAGAGGTCATGTGTGAAGAGTCTATTAGTTTTTCCTTGAAGAATACTGGCAGAGGTCTTGTGACTTGAACAGTCTTATGTACTATTGTTAACCCTGATCGAATGTGTGTATCAAATATTTTTATATATATTTCTTGGAGGAAGTTGATCACCAAGTAGAGTTTATTAGGTCTTGAATTGATACTGAACCACTTTTTTATCCATTGTGTCTTTCAATTTAGTCCTTTTCTGTTTTAACTCATATTTTAGAAAACTAAATTCTACTTTGATAGTTATTCATGGATAGTAGTTATAACTATTTTTCCTTATTTGATTAGTCTGAAAAGTTTTCCCAATATCTCATAGTGTTATAACTAAGAATTAATCAATATTCTTAGAAACTATTTGAATAGTCAAGATATTATAATTTTATTACCTTAATTAACTTTCCATTTTTATTTTAATTGGGCGAATATTTTAAATATACTTTTAACATAGATTTTTATTGGAACTAAATTAACCCCCTATAGAGTGTCCTACTCTAACCAACACCTCAATAATTTAATATATATTTGATAGATACACATTCAACACTCCCAAGGTCCATCAATTGAATGGGTATAAACCCTAGAATATGAACATGGGTGGTAGTCCACACATACTCCCAACTATAATTACACTTACCATTTGATGGAATTGAAGAAGAATAATAGATGTTAAATAATAAATATATATATATATATATGACAATGAATTTATTATTTAATAATCAATACCTTGGTTTTAGATTTTGTAGAAGAAAAAATATATTAAAACGGGTTGGGTAGAATAAATACCTCTTCTTTGGTAGGCCTCATTTATATCCCTTTTAAGTACCATTGGAGATGTATTTTATGATTAAAATAAAATATATTTCATTACTAGATATGTTTATAAGTGAGTTCGGTAGTTGTTGGATGACATATATTACTCATAGTGGTGTAAATAAGGGAAAGGAGAGGTTTTTTGTGGGTAGGGGAGATGACATACAAGGAATTTATTTAAATATTAAAATATAATAATTTCATACCAAAAAAAATATGATTCCAAATGGAAATAGAATAATTTTTTTGATTTTATTTTGTTCAAATATTTATGTCCATATTTTTTAATATAAGGTTATTTGGAAATCATTCCAATATCTACTGGTTTACTGCCACAAAAACCCCTTTCTAACCCTTAACATTGTAATGAATATTTTATATATACCATATTCATTATGAAAAATTTCTATTCACATTATTATATATTGTTAATTATTTTGATTCAAAATATGAAATCCATTTTATCAAATTAAATTCACATTATTTTAAGAATTTAATTTGAAATTATTCCAGTAACATGCGACGAAAACCAAATTTCCATAAAAATGATTTCTTTAGTTTAAAAGTTTTCTTGAAGAATCGAAAGAAAAATTATTTAAAATGTCATTAATTGGATTATAAATAATATAAATGAACTAATCTTATATTCAAATAATTTAAAAATTTTATAATTTTGAAACCCGTGAAATGAAAATACATTCTCAATAAAAATGAATATTTTTAACAATTTAATGAAAAATCAATATTTTAAAAAAATTATCAACATTTTACACTATGATATTTTTGAAATGATAATTCAAAATATGAAGTTAATTTTTCATATAATTTTTATACATTTATTTATAAATAAATAAAGTGTTTCTAAAAAAATAAAATAGGTTTTGAGGGGAAATATATTTTTGAAGCATATAAAGTCCACGAAAAATTGAGAAATATTTTATCATTATATTTCATTTTTCTAAAAATTGTAAATAATTTTAAAAAATTGTTTATTCCCATTAAATATTTCTAATTATAATCTAGTATGTAATAGTATACTATATTATGGCTTATATAGTCTTGGGTTTTCCTGTTTTACAAGCTATCGAAGAAATTTAATTCATTTGATGGGAAATAAATCTGAAAATCAAAGAGTTTTACAATAAATCACTAGTTCATTGTCATTAAAGTTCATTATACTATGTTACATTCATAAATGATGAAACATAAAATTTGTGGTTTTCTTTATCAAGTACATGTTAGATATATTCTGAACCTACATCCATAGGAGAATGATGGTGGAAGAAGTGGATGGATGCAAAATAAAGTACATGAGGTCAGACCATAATGGGGAGTATGAAGGCATGGTGTTTTTGAGGTTATATTTATGGAAGGGAACAAATTAAAATAAAATCATATTATTAAGTATATAAAAAATTGACTCACATAGAGGATGAATTATATATTAGTTCACTAATGGATTTTTGGATAAATGCTGTGAATTGTAAAACCTAGTTAAAGAATATTATTCATTCATCACTATTGGTAGAGGAAATACAAAAATCATATTGGTATATATTTGGGATTGAAATATCTCACCATAAGTTATATGGTTCACTCATATATGTATACGTTGATTCTAATGAAAGGAAAATAGAATGATATCAGGTTCTGATAATTTTTCTTTTTTAGGTTATCATAATGAAGAATTTATATTTCAGACCAACAATGAAAAAATAATTTTTTTTCCAATTTCAGAAAGTAATATATGATGATGAAATTTTGTGGTTTCATTTTAACCTATTGTATATTGTCAATGAGATCAAATTCTAATCACAATATTATGTAATATTGAATGGGTTTTTGGATGCTAAGGATATTGCCAATAATTCTAGGAATATGTAACCTTTTGAAACAATGGAATATCTAGATAATTTCCAAATTATTTTATTGTTTCAATAGTGTTTCCAATGATTGAATTACTAGAAAGTCTCTGGAATGCATAGTCATGGGGAAGAGCCATTGAAGGAAAAATTTAATAAGTAGTGGTTTAGGAATGAGATAATCAATAGGGAAAGTTATGGGGGTATACCATAATTTTGTTATATGTGATGTGTTATAAAAATAATTTGAATTTTTTTCTTATCATGGGGGTTAAAGAATCATAGATCTTTATGGAGGATGTATGTCTTAAAGACATGAGTTAGTGGGATTTAGCGATAAGGTTACATGTTTTAAAAACATATAAGGTAATGTAACATCCTACTATGAAAATATTTATTCATAAAAAATGGTCTTTTCTATTGAATAATGTAGTAGATCGTATGTGGTGGTAAAAGAAAAGGGTTTTTATGAAAAAGTTTCAAAAATGGGAAGTTATGTATTTTTCAATGATATATTTGGTGGTTGTTAAGAACATAAATATTTGGATTGTGAGAAGACTTTCCATGTAGGGTTTTCATATGAAGTATTTAAAAATGATTATTATATTTCTTCATAGAGTCATATATAAATTAATATTCATGGTGTGGCCATAACGTTTAATGTATCGACAAAATATCAATATTGGGTGAAAGCTGATGTAGAGGCTTTGTGGGTTGAAGAGAGTAGCATGTTAGTGAAAATATAAGTCTAACACCTTTACAGATAAATATAAGTTAATCTAGGGAAATTCATATCATTAATATTAAATAATGGTGTCAAATGGGGGTAGATTCATCAACTAACTTCTCTATACTAATTACATAAAAAATGGTGATCATGTAATGGAATTTTTTTATGATATTATAGATTAATTATTATGAAGTATTTAGGTAATGGATCTCAAGCGAGATAAGATCATCCTAGGTATGTGAATCATAAGGTACATATATTTAATAACAATGATCCTGACATAGTCCGACAATATCTAGAAGGTGGTGGAATGCTTCGGGATGAGCGAGGTGAAGCTAATAACCAAATTTCTGCACAGACACTTGAATTTCAGCAAGGATATGTTTCCAAACTTTAATGTAAAATAAAATAATATCAAAATGTTTTATCATTTTAATTAAATTCAGAATCGTGAAGTATACTATATATTCTATATTACTCTAAATTTCACATGTAGTTGGAGTAGTTAGGATATTCCTGGAAAGTCTGATAAAATATCACTAGGAAATAATTTAGTGAATCCTATAGTATCTAATTTTTTTATGTACAATCATTTTATATTGTAAATATGGAAAATAATATGTATTTTAATATTTTAACAGTATGGGTGGTTGAAAAACATAAAGGATAACTGTGGGATATGTGTTCACATATGATGGAACAAATATGAGTTTGATGTCAAAACACAAATTATTATTTTCTACTTTAACAACGAAATTATATTATATTTATTTCATGGAATATGGTGTAAGGCCCTGACCCTAGTTGCCTAGAGTCGGTGGATTATTACATAACATTGGCATGATCACAAGAAAGATCAAATCTCGAAAGACCGATTGGTTTAGTAGCCTTGGAAACACTAGATATATTCATAAGTTTTACATTACATCATAAAATGAAAAACTACTACAACAACATAATGTTTCCACAGTCCACACTATAATCCCCTCATAATATCCTTGCAGGTCATTCATAACTTACATCTTCACTTCCTGGGAAAAATAAAACATAGAAAAGGGGTGAGCTCAAATGCCCAGTAAGGATAACAATATAGCGGAAACTTTCATAAATAAGAATAAACATTTAAGGCAATGTATAACTAAAACAAAATCCTTTTAAATATGAAATTTCAACATGGTATGGCATAAATAAAATGAAATAATTCCATTTACTTATTCACATGGATATTCTACTAATCGAATAATCACATGAAAAAAAAATCAATAACCACTTTCATAATGTTGGAATGCATAATGCCAGACTATCATAACCACATAGCCAAGGCCTCGTGCCAAGACTACAAATAAGATTTTGTCAAGGCCTTATGCCAAGACACTAGTTTGTCTCATGAGACCTACCGATGCATCGAGGAGCTATAGCGGGCTCCACCCGTAACATATTAAGTCCAATGCATTCCCATATGAAAAGGTTTAAACATAACATAAACATTCATATTAAAACTAGCATATGAAATGTCAATACTTTCACCATAAACTATAAATGGTATAAAAATAGCACATCCACAGTCAAACATATCACAAAACCTTCAATACAATATAGAAGTTTTGTATCATAATAAATCAACTTCAAATAATCTTAAAATCCATCAAAGGATGTTGACATAGATGAAATCAAAATTCTTTTTAAAGAAATATCTCCTTTTATTTTGAAATAATTTAAGATCCATATAAAATAAAACATTTTCTTTGAAAATATTCTTATAATCTTGTAAGGGAAGATTTGAAGATTTTATAACGGCGGAAAATAGCCACACCCGCCGTATAAGTTAAAAAACATTCTTACCTTAATTCTGTCGAAAAGGTTAAAAAGGACCTTGTTTTGAAAACGACCGAAAGATTCCTTTATAAACCACTTATAAAAGTCAAAAAGGGTATAAATTACTTTAACTCATATTCTAGTAAATAGTAAAAATGTTTTGAAATGCATTTTTAAAAAACATGGATGCGGATGATAAAGAGATCCCAGTAGATTATTACGTATAAACAACCTTGGATGATGAAGAGGTTGTAAAGTAAACCCTTACCTTGTATTTTTCCTTGGTTGGGGTAGGTTAACCTCCTGAATAATGGTGAAATAGTTGTTATTAAATTATACAAGAATCATATATAATAATATGATATCATATATGATCTTTTAACATTGATTTTTAATAATATCTTAGAATTATCGTCGATTCGGGAGTTAACTTACTCATTTTCTTTTATATGTTTTGTTACATAAGCCATGGTTGTTG
This sequence comes from Viscum album, assembly GCA_963277665.1. Taxonomy (NCBI): domain Eukaryota; kingdom Viridiplantae; phylum Streptophyta; class Magnoliopsida; order Santalales; family Viscaceae; genus Viscum; species Viscum album. Next base: position 615,284,332 of record OY728162.1, read on the forward strand.
TATCTTATTCATATCCATAATGATATCTAGTCCTTAAACATTATTTTTAAGTCATCAAATGATAATTATACTTGAATGGATACGATGAAGAATGAATCTCATCGCGTTCGTGGAGACGGTAGTCCGTACGTATGCACGAGCGACAATATCATTCTTTTTATATTAAAATAATATATAAATGGATGGTATATCATATATACAGAATCATTAAGATGTTATATTTATTATTTACATGAGTTACACATCATTATTATACCCATCCAAATAATATTATATTGAATAACAATTACACCACGACGTGGAGACGGTAGTCCGTACGTACGCACGTATGGTGACATGTTATTCAAAGGGTGGATAGAATACTGAATATGGTTGTACCATATTTATAATGACATCATAGTATATGTGAGATACTGGAGTTATTATTTTATAATTGTAAGAACAAAGGAAGAAGAAGTGGAAGAAGAAATGAACTTGGAGAAGGGTGGTGAAATCATTACCTCTTCTTCGGGTTCTTCCTTTTGATTTGATAAAAAGGGCTCCTTAGGTTGGCTTACTGATCAAACTAAGGCCTCTAGGTTGTAGTGAGGGATTTTGGGAGAGTATTTGGGCAGAGTTTGGCCGAACCAAAAGGCTTTTAAGGTGTGATGAAATGAGAAGGAGGAGTGCCCTTTTATAAGAGGGGTGAGGGGCACCTTTGGAAAAGCTAGAAATATTAATTTATAATAAATTCATATTCGGTTTCTAATGGCTCCAAAGCTTATTATTCAAAGGTTAAGGTGGGGATAGGTCGAAAACCACTCAACCAATATAATTTAGACAGGTTTGGGTACTTATATTAACCTTATCTTTAAGTATTAACTCTAAGTTAATTAGTTTCACTTTTACAATGTCTCTTTGTATTTTTATATAATATGGTTAATAAACATACTATATACATCCAAGAGACCCCGAAGTGGTACATTAATGATGAACCTATAATTATATAAGTCTCTTGGCCGAACCATAAATTTTTAGGAATTTAATATCAATTAATAATATAATATTTGTTTTAAGAACTCTTTTATGTCAATTTTGACACTATTCAATAGTTGATTTTTGTGAAACTCATAACAGATTGATTACTTCGAACAAAGTCAATTAAATCAATCCTAATATATCATATTATTCTAGAAAATTATCTTAATTCATTAAAAGTTTCATATTTTATTTATTTGGGTATTTATAATATCAATTATTTTAATTTTTCACTATTACAGTAATTACTGCATCATCATTGTGTCATAAATAAAATAAATTATTTAATGTCTAAAAATTATAAATAAAATATAATTATGTAGGAAATCTTTTTAGTTTTCTAATGAATATTTATAATCTAAAATCCAACATATATAACCATATGTAACAATTGGTTTTCTAAAAGATATATGCTTGTGTCATTTTTGTATTCATTTTAACTTAATTAAAATAAAGTGTCATTATCATTTACAAGTGGATCCATGGGGTCCCAAAATAGACCCAAAGATTCCCATGGTCGACCATGTATCAACCAATAGGGTTAAGACACGTTTTAGGGTAATTTAGTATTATTATAATATTATTTGTTTAACCCTTATTTACCGGATTTACCCTTAACCATGGTAAATAAAATATTTACCGCAGTAATTATTCAAAATGTATAAAAATAAAAGTTACCAATTTACACAATTTGAACATCGTGATTCCAAATATGGAATCCATTTTCCTAAATTCAAAACACATAAGTGGCAGAAATTAATTTAAAATTAATTCCCGCTGTCAAAACAAAAAGCGTGTTTTTAAGAGATAATAACTATCAAAAGATTGACACTCGTTTATGTTCGGTTTAATTGTAAAATTATGTCCAATGACCAACATTATATTAAATGGTAAAAATATATTTTAAATATACTTTAAAACCACTCAAATTCATAATTTATCACTATTAATTATTTTGATTAAAAAAGTTGTTTTTAATTAAAACTTTGTAATTTTCACTATTCATCAAAATATGAAAGTTATCTGAAATGTACCAAAATTTCACCTTAGGCTAAATTCGATATTCCGAATCCAAAAATGAAGTCCATTTTCAAATATAAAATATATATAATTTCAAAAAGTAGGTATTACTATTCATAACGGCTAGTTTTATTAGTTATGGTGTGTTAGAACTCGGTGTTGCGTACAACACACGCTATCACATTATTCAAAGAGAAGCGTATTGTAGAAGCATGGCGTGTTACATTCTCCCCTCCTTCAAATAATTGCGTCCTTGCAATTTCTAGGGTATTACTGCATAAAAAGACTCGGGTGGTTCTTCATCATAAGTTCCTCGGGTTCCCACGTTGCCTCTTCCATCTTATGGTTTCTCCACAAAACTTTTACCAGACGCGTCGTCCGGTTTCTCAGCACTTGTTCTCTCGTATCAAGAATCTTGACGGGCTCTTCGCAATAAGACAAATCGGGTTCCAGTTCTAATTCCTCATAGGTGAGTAAATGCGTCAGATCAGGCATGTATTTCCTCAATAGAGATACGTGGAACACATCGTGAACTTTGGAGAGACTTGGCGGCATTGCCAATCGGTAAGCTACAACCCCAATTCGTTCTAGAATTTCGAAAGGTCCGATGTACCTGGGACTCAATTTACCTTTCTTACCAAAACGTATGACTCCCTTCCACGGAGATACCTTCAGAAAAACATGATCACCGACTTGAAATTCCAAATCCTTCCTTCGATTATCGGCATAGCTCTTCTGCCTACTTTGAGCTGCTTTGATGTGATTTTGGATTACTTTCACCTTTTCCACCATTTCCTCCACCAGTTCTGGGCCTACAAGTTTTCTTTCACCAACGTCATCCCAACAGGTTGGTGTACGACATCTCTTTCCGTATAACGCTTCATATGGTGCCATCTGAATACTCGAATGGAAGCTATTGTTATAGGAAAATTCTACCAGAGGTAAATATTGATCCCACATACCCTGAAAGTCAAGTGATCAAGATCTCAACATGTCTTCTAAGGTTTGAATAGTCCGTTCTGATTGTTCGTCTGTCTGAGGGTGGTAAGCAGTGCTCAAATGAAGTTCAGTATCCAGGTATTTCTGAAGACTTTTCCAGAATCTTGAAGTAAAACGGAGATCACGATCAGAAATAATCGATCGGGGTACTCCATGAAGTCTCACAACTTCATTAATATATATTCTTGCTAGACGTTCCAGGGGTAGATCTTCTCTTATAGCAAGAAAATGTGATGTCTTGGTAAGACGATCAACACTAACCCATATTGCATCGTTCCTTCTAGGAGTCCTTGGTAGCCCCATGACGAAGTCCATCGTAACATTGTCCCATTTCCACTCCGGTATGGGAAGAGGTTGCATGACTCCTCCAGGTTGTTGCCTTCCAGCTTTCACTTGTTGACAAACCATACATCTGGACACAAAATCAGCAATCTCCCTCTTCATGTTGTCCCACCAAAAATGTTCCTTCAAATCTCTATACATTTTGGTGCTCCCAGGGTGTATAGAGAAATTGGAACTATGAGAATCATCCAGCAATTCCCTTTTTAGATCAGGTATATTGGGAACACAAAGTCTCTTCCCGAATTTCAAAATTCCATCTTCATACACAAAGTCTCTCAATCTCCCATCATTCACAGCTTTAATCTTTTTTCGGAATTCTTCATCATCGGTCTGAGAACTCTTAATCCTTTCTAGTAAAGATGGTTTGGCAACCATTTGAAAAAGCATTGTTGTTTCACCTTCCCTGGTTATTCCCATGTCCATCTTCACTAGATCCATGAAAATTGGATCCCTTTCAATTCTCATATTGTTCAAAACTCCATGGTCTTCTCTACTCAAAGCATATGCCACCTTGTTTGCCTTCCCTGGGTGGTAGTGTATCGTACAATCATAATCCTTGAGTAATTCAAGCCATCTCCTTTGCCTCATGTTGAGTTCTTTTTGTGAGAAAATATACTTCAAACTCTTGTGATCAGTATAAATCTCACATTTTTCACCATAGAGGTAGTGCCTCCATATCTTCAAAGCAAAGATCACTGCTGCTAACTCGAGATCATGAGTAGGATAGTTTTGTTCATGAATTTTCAACTGTCGTGATGCATAGGCAATAACTCTATCATTCTGCATAAGGACACAGCCAAGTCCTTTCTTCGATGCATCACTATAAATAACGAACCCATCATTCCCCGATGGTAGTGTCAATATAGGAGCATTGACTAATCTTCTCTTCAGTTCTTCGAAACATTCTTCACACTCTTTTGTCCAAACAAATTTAACCCCTTTACGTGTGAGCTTCGTTAATGGGTTAGCCAATCGGGCAAAATTCTGGACGAAACGTCGATAATAACCCGCCAAACCAATAAAACTACGTACCTCAGTTATACTCGTAGGTGCTGGCCATTCTTGGATTGCCTTGGTCATAGAAGGATCAACAGAGATTCCATCTTTAGAGACAATATGGCCAAGAAAAGAAATCTCCTGAAGCCAGATTTCACACTTGCTAAACATCCCATATAATTCATGTCTCCTCAGAGTCTTCAAGATAATGCGCAAGTGATTTTCATGATCTTCGTAGGTTTTGGAGTATACCAAGATATCATCAATAAATACCACCACAAATTCATCGAGATACTTCTTGAAAACTCTATTCATTAGATCCATGAATACAGAGGGTGCATTAGTCAATCCAAACGGCATTACAGTAAACTCGTAATGCTCGTACCTGGTTCGAAATGCTGTTTTCGGAATGTCTTCCTTCTTCACACACAACTGATGGTATCCAGATCGAAGGTAAATATTTGAAAAGTATTGGGCTCCATGCAGTTGGTCAAATAAATCATCAATACGAGGTAGGGGATACTTGTTCTTTATCGTTATAGCATTGATCTCCCTGTAGTCGATACATAACCTCATAGATCCATCTTTCTTTTTAACAAAAAGAACAGGGGCTCCCCATGGAGAAACACTAGGGCGAATAAATCCCTTATTACTCAATTCCTCTAGTTGTTTCTTTAGTTCGACTAACTCTACAGTGGCCATTCTATAAGGGGTCTTCGATATAGGCCTTGATCCAGGAATCAAATCAATAGAAAACTCAACTTCTCATTCTGGAGGATGTCCAGGTAAATCTTCTGGAAATACATCTACAAATTCTTTCACAACAGGTACATCCTCTATTTGAACATTCCTTTCCTCACCCGCGGCTATTTCATTCTCTTCATCCCCAATAATTGAATTAAGTTGAGCTATTGAGGGTGGATCTAAATAAGAATTAGGTGGTGATGATTCTGCTCTAAAAATAAGGTGTTCCTTATCATTATCATCAAGAATTGTATCCTCTTTCTTCTTACAATAAATCTTCGCATCATAGTCCGAAAGCCAGTCCATACCAAGGATTATATCAAACTCAATCATAGGTATGACGATGAGATCAGCAGATAAAGAAAATTTATGTGCTCTAATGGGGACTGATTCACAAAACATTGTTGCAATGATACTTCCCTTAGGAGTTTTAACTGACAACTCCCTTATTAAATCAAATTGGAAATATCTAATTTTCTTAGCAAACTGGGAAGATATGAAACAATGCGATGATCCAGAATCAAATAATGCATTTGCTAAACTTGAGGAAACCATTAAATTACCTGCCACCACGTCTTTCGGAGATTCTACCTCAGCAGTAGTGATAGCATAAGCCTGGCCTTGATCCCTTGGCCTTTTCTGAGGTAAGTTCTCCTGACGCTTAGGAAATGCATTTTCATAATGCCCCATCTCCCTGCAATTGTAGCACTGAACGTTGGTAGCTTACTTCTTCCCCTTGCAATCATGAGCTTGGTGGCCTTTTTCACCACACTTGTAACAGACTCCCATTCCCTTCAAGCAAGTACCAGGGTGTTTCTTCCCACATTTACCACATGATGGATATTCAACCTTTCCTTTCTTCCCCTTATTTCCATTCCCAGATTGATCAGCAGGTCTCTTATTCTCTTGCTTTACTTTAAAGTCATAAGACTTAGAGAATTCCTTTTCGGTCTTGATAGCACATGAGACAATGTCTTCGTACAATGAAAAAGATTATGAGACTAATGCTCGACGGAGAAATGGTTTTAACCCATCAAAGAAATGATCAATCTTACTTCTTGGGTTGCGAATATAATCTCCAGCATACCTCGCTAACCTTGTAAAGTTAGCCTCATACTTTGTGACATTCTCATCCTCCTTCTGTCTCAGACTCAGAAATTGCCTTTCTATATCTGCTTGATGGTCGCGAGGAAAGTATTTTTCTAAAAACAGATCTTTGAACTCCCTCCATTCCATATTTGATACTTCATCATCTTCATTCGTATTTTGAATCAATGACCACCATTGATCAGCATCTCCAGTGAGGCGGTAAACTGCCATGACAACCTTTTCCCTTTCATTACTCCCCAAAGCCTGAAATATTTTCTCTAGGTAAAATATCCATTGCTCAGCTACTAAGGGATTTGTATTACCATTGAACGTTGGTGGTTGTTGCCTCATGAATCGATCTAACATTGATCCTCCACGCTGCGGATCAGGGTGCTCCATACGGGTAAGGTTATTATTCATAACCTGAGTAAGTTGTCCCAGTATGGTGATTAGCTGATCGGCACCAGTTGCATCACCATCCCCACTATAATTATCTTGAGAAGGAGGGAAATCCCTACATGGAGTGCGTGCATTGATACGGTTTCCATTTCTTCCACTAGGCGCCATTTCTAAACAATGGCATAAACTAGATTAGTTTATGAATCAAAATACATAATCCCATACTTATAAAACACTTAACATAAATTGAACTATTTATGGATATAATCCGTAATCATAAGAATGTTTTCTTTGATGATGTATATACTAATAATCCCTTCAAAATGATTTGTAAAGAAAATGAGAGTTATCCTAAGCATATCCCCCGGGAGTGTCGTAACCTAGAGTGCAGCAAGGCCCGTTGTCGTGCACCAGTTCCCGTTCGAGTCTAGCTCAAAGCGGTGTTTTCGGGTTTTACCCCTAGGTACATCTGTGCCAGAGCCGCCTCTACCTGCTCGTATCCAGACAGGGATGTATTTCTCGGAAAACTCACAAAATCTCTACAATACCAAAATTCTAGGAAGTTCTTCTATACTAATCCTCAAAGTTCATCTTAGGTCTACGTGCTCTAATCAGAGTTTATCTAAATCTAGTTTCCAAGGTTAGTACTAAAATTCCTCTGATACCAACTGTAAGGCCCCGACCCTAGTTGCCTAGAGTCGGTGAATTATTACATAACATTGGCATGATCACAAGAAAGATCAAATCTCGAAAGACCGATTGGTTTAGTAGCCTTAAAAACACTAGATATATTCATAAGTTTTACATTACATCATAAAATGAAAAACTACTACAACAACATAAAGTTTCCACAGTCCACACTATAATCCCCTCATAATATCCTTGCAGGTCATTCATAACTTACATCTTCACTTCCTGGGAAAAATAAAACATAGAAAAGGGGTGAGCTCAAATGCCCAGTAAGGATAACAATATAGCAGAAAACTTTCATAAATAAGAATAAACATTTAAGGCAATGTATAACTAAAACAAAAGCCTTTTAAATATGAACTTTCAACATGGTATGGCATAAATAAAATGAAATAATGCCATTTACTTATTCACATGGATATTCTACTAATCGAATAATCACATGTAAAAAAATCAATAACCACTTTCATAATGTTGGAATGCATAATGCCAGACTATCATAACCACATAGCCAAGGCCTCGTGCCAAGACTACAAATAAGATTTTGTCAAGGCCTTGTGCCAAGACACTAGTTTGTCTCATGAGACCTACCGATTCATCGAGGAGCTATAGCGGGCTCCACCCGTCACATATTAAGTCCAATGCATTCCCATATGAAAAGGTTTAAACATAACATAAACATTCGTATTAAAACTAGCATATGAAATGTCAATACTTTCACCATAAACTATGAATGGTATAAAAATAGCACATCCACCGTCAAACATATCACAAAACCTTCAATACAATATAGAAGTTTTGTATCATAATAAATCAACTTCAAATAATCTTAAAATCCATCAAAGGATGTTGACATAGATGAAATCAAAATTCTTTTTAAAGAAATACCTCCTTTTATTTTGAAATAATTTAAGATCCATATAAAATAAAACATTTTCTTTGAAAATATTCTTATAAGCTTGTAAGGGAAGCTTTGAAGATTTTATAACGGCGGAAAATAGCCGCACCCGCCGTATAAGTTAAAAAACATTCTTACCTTAATTCTGTCGAAAAGGTTAAAAATGACCTTGTTTTGAAAACGACCGAAAGATTCCTTTATAAACCACTTATAAAAGTCAAAAAGGGTATAAATGACTTTAACTCATATTCTAGTAAATAGTAAAAATGTTTTGAAATGCATTTTTAAGAAACATGGATGCGGATGATAAAGAGATCCCAGTAGATTATTACGTATAAACAACCTTGGATAATGAAGAGGTTGTAAAGTAAACCCTTACCTTGTACTTTTCCTTGGTTGGGGTAGGTTAACCTCCTGTATAATGGTGAAATAGTTGTTATTAAATTATACAAGAATCATATATAATAATATGATATCATATATGATCTTTTAACATTGATTTGTTAATAATATCTTAGAATTATCGTCGTTTCGGGAGTTAACTTACTCATTTTCTTTTATATGTTTTGTTACATAAGCCATGGTTGTTGTATCTTATTCATATCCAGAATGATATCTAGTCCTTAAACATTATTTTTAAATCATCAAATGATAATTATACTTGAATGGATACGATGGAGAATGAATCTCATCGCGTTCGTGGAGACGGTAGTCCGTACGTACGCACGAGCGACAATATCATTCTTTTGATATTAAAATAATATATAAATGGATGGTATATCATATATACAGAATCATTAACATGTTATATTTATTATTTACATGAGTTACACATCATTATTATACCCATCCAAATAATATTATATTGAATAACAATTACACCACGACGTGGAGACGGTAGTCCGTACGTACGCACGTATGGTGACATGTTATTCAAAGGGTGGATAGAATACTGAATATGGTTGTACCATATTTATAATAACATCACAGTATATTTGAGATACTGGAGTTATTATTTTAGAATGGTAAGAACAAAGGAAGAAGAAGTGGAAGAAGAAATGAACTTGGAGAAGGGTGGTGAAATCATTACCTCTTCTTCGTGTTCTTCGTTTTGATTTGATCAAAAGGGATCCTTAGGTTGGCTTTCTGATCAAACTAAGGCCTCTAGGTTGTAGTGAGGGATTTTGGGAGAGTATTTGGGCAGAGTTTGGCCGAACCAAAAGGCTTTGAAGGTGTGAATAAATGAGAAGGAGGAGTGCCCTTTTATAAGAGGGGTGAGGGGCACCTTTGGAAAAGCTAGAAATATTAATTTATAATAAATTCATATTCGGTTTCTAATGGCTCCAAAGCTTATTATTCAAAGGTTAAGGTGGGGATAGGTCGAACACCACTCAACCAATAGAATTTAGACAGGTTTGGGTACTTATATTAACCTTATCTTTAATTATTAACTCTAAGTTAATTAGTTTCACTTTTACAATGTCTCTTTGTATTTTTATATAATATGGTTAATAAACTTACTATATTCATCCAAGCGACCCCCAAGTGGTACATTAATGATGAACCTATCATGATATAAGTCTCTTGGCCGAACCTTAGATTTTTAGGAATTTAATATCAATTAATAATATAATATTTTTTTTAAGAACTCTTTTATGTCAATTTTGACACTATTCAATAGTTGATTTTTGTGAAACTCATAACAGATTGATTACTTCGAAAAAAGTCAATTAAATCAATTCTAATATATCATATTATCCTAGAAAATTAGTTTAATTCATTAAAAGTTTCATATTATATTTATTTGGGTATTTATAATATCAATTATTTTAATTTTTCACTAATATAGTAATTACTGCATCATTATTGTGTCATAAATAAAATAAATTATTTAATGTCTAAAAATTATAAATAAAATATCATTATGTAGGAAATCTTTTTATCTTTCTAATGAATATTTATAATCTAAAATACAACATATATAACCCTATTTAACAATTGTATTTCTAAAAGATATATGCTTGTGTCATTTTTGTATTCATTTTAACTTAATTAAAATAAAGTGTCATTATCACTTACAAGTGGATCCATGGGGTCCCAAAATAGTCCCAAAGATTCCCATGGTCGACCATGTATCAACCAATAGGGTTAAGACACGTTTTAGGGTAATTTAGTATTATTATAATATTATTTTTTTAACCCTTATTTACAGGATTTACCCTTAACCATGGTAAATAAAATATTTACCGCAGTAATTATTCAAAATGTCTAAAAATAAAAGTTACCTATTTACACAATTTGAACATCCTGATTCCAAATATGGAATCCATTTTCCTAAATTCAAAACACAGAAGTGGCAGAAATTAATTTAAAATTAATTCCCGCTCTCAAAACAAAAAGCGTGTTTTTAGGAGATAATAACTATCAAAAGATTGACACTCGTTTATGTTCGGTTTAATTGTAAAATTATGTCCAATGACCAACATTATATTAAATGGTAAAAATATATTTTAAATATACTTTAAAACCACTCAAATTCATAATTTATCACTATTAATTATTTTGATTAAAAAAGTTGTTTTTAATTAAAACTTAGTAATTTTCACTATTCATCAAAATATGAAAGTTATCCGAAATGTACCAAAATTTCACCTTAGGCTAAATTCGATATTCCGAATCCAAAAATGAAGTCCATTTTCAAATATAAAATATATATAATTTCAAAAAGTAGGTATTACTATTCATAACGGCTAGTTTGATTAGTTATGGTGTGTTAGAACTCGGTGTTGCGTACAACACACGCTGTCACATTATTCAAAGAGAAGCGTACCGTAGAAGCTTGGGGTGTTACATATGGAAATTATTTTATCCTGAAAAAAATAATGATGGAATTATAATTATAAGTCAATATAATGGAGTGTTGTTTTGTGATTAAATAATATCAATTCACATGTACAATTATATAATGTTTCATTCTTTTAAAAAGAATAATTATAGGAAGTATGACGTCATCTAATAATTTTTGGGGGAGAAAGAGATGTATACATGGAAGGTGTATGGAGATTGGAATTTTGAAGATATTTGACTGATGTGGTGGTCTAGGATTATTTGTGGGGGTGTTATGCCTTAGTTGGGTTGTGATAACTAAGAGGATGGTTGGGGGAGTCAGAAGTTGTATAGAAAGTTTAAATAGAAGAAAAAGTTTGAAAATATTGATAGTGTGATGTGTGGTGAAACATTAAAAATGATTATCATGTAATGTACTATTACTTACAGCCATGTGAAAATCATTTCATATCTATGTTATTAGAACTACTAAAATGAGAGATTCCATTAGAAATATTTATGACGCTCAGGTGGTGGCAGTGGAACAATAAAAAATTGATTGGATTTTTGGATGATGGAATACTAGATGATGGAAGGTAAAAGAAGGAAATCAACAATACAGTTGGAAAATCATGAGGGGAGAAATATTAAGGTAAATTTTATTTTCGTAAGGGTATATTTGGGGATATATATTTCTCATACCAAAGTATACATATGGGTTGTTTGCTAGTGGTTTTGTGGAAAATGGGAACACATAAGATGCATTAGGATGATTCCAAATATTTAACGCATGATTATTCTAGAAAAACCTAGTATTTAACAAAATTGAAGGATTATTTAGTTAATCCCTTTGATTGAGTGAAGGGATTCCAATAAAAAATTGAGATTTTCTATCCTTTAAATTATTACAATCTTCAATAGTTTTCTTCACAAACAACACTGAACAAAAATGATCAAATAAATATTTATTATTATGAAAATTAAATAATAATAAAACCATTAGTAAATAATAAATGATTTTAATCGCTAAAAAAATGCATAAAACACATGATTAGGAAAACATAATATTCAAGAAACGAATTTTTTTAATATATATATATTGAATTAACATTTAAATGTAAAACTTATAATTTTATGAATTTTTATTTCATAAAAGGATTATTATTTCTTAATTAAATATAATAAAAATATATCAGGGTAACTTTTTGAGATTTTTATAAAATAATTTTTTTATTTGGAAACTGAAAAATACAAATGTTTATATTACCATTTTTTTGACATTATCATAATAAATTAATTAATTAATATATTTTGAAACATTTTCTTTATAAAAATATATATATTAAAATTAAAAAATTTCATTTTTTATTACTATTTTTAATTTATTAAAGCCATGTGTAATGTTTTGTAATCATTTTTAATATTTTATTATAAAACCTTTAATTATTCTATTCTATAAAAACAAGTTTTGATACCTTGTAGAAACTAATTATTTATAATGTATTACATATTTTACACCAATACCATCATTTTACGTAAAAAATAAAATTTCTTTTTTGACCTAAAAATATGATTACAAATATTAAAGTAAATAACCCTGATAATGGGAAATAAATTATTTTGTAATTGTTGTGTTATTAATATTGTATGATTTCTATCAAATTAAAAATAATTAATCTTTAATAAAAAAAATTCTTTAACATAATTTATATTCCTTATATATAATTATATTATCACAAATTCAATTTTTAACGAATACTAAATAAGATTCATAACACTTATTGGTAAAACAAAAGTTCTCTATAAAACATGTATTTTATATATGAAATGATTTATTTTAATATTTAATTTTATATGTTTTGAAATTTAATTTCATTAAATAGTTGTTAACTTTAGGTTATTAATTTATTTTAAATATCTTCTATTTTATATTTTTATTAAAACATATATTATTTTGTTAAAAATTGGTTACCTTGGTAAACATAATAAATTAAAAATATAAATAACCCAATGGTAAATGAATTGAAAAATGTTTTTTTATAATTATAGGTACAAGATTTATTGAAATGGAATGAATTAAAAATCCATTATTTCTCACACTTGGATCCTTTGACCCTGAAATAGTATCATTCTATTAGTAAAAAATAATGGGTGTTCATAAAGGTTCTATTTTATTCACTTATAATGGAGGAACAATTAAATTAAATCATAAAACATGAATTAATTCTAATTTATACCATAAAATATTCCAAATCACTCATAATAGATGTCTGTGTCAATTTCATAATCCTCTAGTATCAATTAGTTAGCATAATCCCTTCATTTCGAAGGTGTCTTTTAAGATAAATTTCAAGGTCCCAAAAAGAGTATTTTTTAATCCTTATATATTTATTCTTCAATTATTCATAAAAATTTAATATAAACATAGTTATATATTGACCTTTGAATCATTATTAAATTTAATCATTTTTATATTAATGTAAAAAATATTATTTATTCATTCCAATTAACTTAGAAAAATGAAAAGAACATCTATCATGTGTACGTGTAGATTTTCTCTACCACAATTCAACTTCTTCCAGTATTTTAACCACCTCTATTCACTGGTTATAAGGATGGATTTAATGAATAAATTCAAAATATTTAAAAAAATTATACCTATAAAAAATTATAATCCGCCACCATTCCCTCTCATTAAATAGAAAATGAAAATTTATCCGTGTGTTGTGCGGACTACCTCCATTTAAAGTAATTTGTCACATATTAAATATTGTTTCATTATTATTTATTAATGTATTATTAAAATTAATTAATCATAATAAAAAAATAAAAAAGTGTCATTTTTCTTATTTAATAAGGATGGTATTCCCAAATAATCCGCTTTTAGAATGATACTCATCTATTAATTAGGGCACGATCATATTTTGTTTTAACTAACCACCTTCTTTAAAGATGATATACAATAATATAATAAATCATTATGAGAACTTAATTAATGATGATATATGATATAAATAATAAAATGATGATTTCTTTTTTGGTCCAAAATGTAAGAACCCATGTTTTGGATTGGGTGGTTTGTACGAGGGTTTTTGAAATTTCTACAACTAATGGATTAGACGGATTTAAAACTAAACATGAGAATAATGTTTTAAAAGTTGGAACATATTAATGTTATTTTATTTAGATTGGGTAAAATCTCGATGAGTTTCTCGAGTGGTTAGATGGGTTTCAAGAGCATGAGACTGGGAAATGTAGGTTATAAAAAACATGTAGAGGGTTCCTGGTTGGTCCATAGTCATCCTAAATCTGTATCCCATAGCAGGTATCCATTTATATTACTTCTGGGGGACATAGGATTTCACATGGCTAGCATATCGTTAGGCTAACCAAGTGGGATAGCCTTGTGAATGGAATTTCATAAATACGGGGTGTCACACGGTTGGCGTACCGTTTTCCAAATTGTGAGGCTAGTATTGTGCATGATTTTTTTTAAATTGTTTTATTTTATACTTAAATTAAAAAAATTTAAAACAAAACCTAAATGTATATCTCCCTCACCTCACTCGTACAATAAAGAGAGAGACCCTCACCATGAGGCGCGATGGACTGCCCCTCCATCGACTCCCCCGTTCTTTGATTTTTTGGTTGAGTACCTTGCAGTTTCTTTTCTAGATCTTCAATGTAGTTCTCTATCCCTCCTTATTAAGCATCACTTCAACTGATTTGGATTCGCCGTCACCGCAAATAATTCAACTAAAACCCTAGAATAGGGGTTTAATCTAATATTTTTATTCATCCATTTCTAGGATGTAAAAAGGGTGTCTTGGGACCCATTGGTCTGTGTTCTAGCAACAACCATCAAATTCAAGGTGTTCTGGGATGTTTCGATCCACCATAATATGTTTTAGGTAAGAGTTGAACGTGATTTGTTTAGTTCACACCCTCTATTTAGAGATTAGTGGGGTTTATGTGAGCTGGTAGTTTTTTGTTGGGTGTTATAATCATTTTCAATGTGAACTTATGTAGTTGTCCCAGATATGAATATATCTATAGATCTATATCATCTATGTGTGTGTTTTCTCTCATTATTTGTGGAACACACGAATCAGTTTTAGAATATATATAAATATGTATATAGGGAAGTTCAGGTGTGCGATCATGCTGCTACTCAAGTATGAAAATTTTGTTGGGCTACCTTTTGAGGTAGGGTCCCTAACCTTACCCTTTCAAAATTAAGAAATCATTAGTTGATTATAAAATGCTTCTTCATTAGTTGAATCGATTAATTATGAAATAAACATTTGATGAAGCATAAAATGATTTTATTGGGTTCAAAGTCATGGTTTTATAATAAAACCCCTCCATCGAAGTTGTGCTACATTCAAGCTAAAAACATAGTGATTACCCTGTTATGTTTTCTTGGATTTATTCTTTGTGTTTTTTTATTCAACCCTAGAAATAGTAAGATGGATTAAACTAAAGGGATACAGTTTTTCTTAAATAGATGATGTGTTTCATCTTTTCATTTTGACTCACCATTTTGAAATAATTCCTTGGAATTAGAATGGGATTACGTGCGAGGATGACCCCATGTGAAAATTTTAATTGTAAATTTTATGAAATCGGTGGGTATGCAACATGATAGGAATGAAAATAAATTATAACAATGGGTGGGTATAAACCTTGGTTTCATGGGTTTTGAATGGGAATTAATGAAAGGGTAAATTCATTATAATTAATCTAATGCATTTAATGAATGTAATGGATAATGGGTGGGTATGCACATTATATTCCGTAAATGGTAAATGGAGATATATGGGTGGGTATACCCATATGGCATGTTTAAAAAAACAAATCGAATACATGAGTGTTGTACTCATATTGTCTGTGGCATACATGCAATGGTATACTCACTAAGTGAAATTTTACAGTTATATGGGTGGGTATACACTTATTCATAGGTTTAAAGCCTTGTTTTTAATTGTGATGAAATGTTTGGTAAACCCATCATAAATGGATAATTGGATGGTATGAGTGGGTATACTCATATGGAATGGAATTTATAAATGATTATATGAGTTGCTATACACATAAGTTAATTGATAGAATGGTTTTTATGAGTGGGTATACTCATATGGATTGATTTGATACATGTTTTTGAAATGAATGAATGGAATGATAGATTCCTTGGATTGATTTTTGTAGATATGGAATGATTTAGTGGACACCTTCAGTTGATTATGAATTGTGGGTCTTGATTCCATGGGATACCTCAGCCCTTGCTACCTTAGGAATCCGAATATCATGGACTCACATTGGAGATGTCGGTACACATGCTTTTAATACTTCAACTAGTTCCTAAACCGAGTTTCCATTGGGACACAGATGTGACCTGATGTGGATGCCTTGGATCAGTTCCATGGATCTGGACCTTCATGGTCTAGAATTATTATATGGATTCCTTGGAAGAGTTCCTTGGATACAAACCATCATGGTCTAGAATTATTATATGGATTCTGTGGACCGGTTCCTTAGATCCGTCCCTTTAGGGTCCACAATTTATTATATGGAATGGATGTGAGGTGTGGGGTATACACGAATATATAGCTTGGCCACGCAAAATTGTGATATGTGGTTATACGATAAGGTCGTAATGGTATTCCAACATTAGATGAATGGTCGGGTTGTGTTATTTATTTGTGAAATACCTATAGCTGCCTTGTTAAAAGAGTTCGACCATTTTGTGCATGGATCATTATGGGGAAATGTTGGTATAAATATCTAAGATGTTTAGATGGATTGAGATTTTCTTCATATAATTGACTAGTTATCTATTTACCTATAGATTTCTTGTCTTACTTATTGCACATATTGGTTTGGGCGAGATGCCTTGGGTGCCGACCTAATGAGATGTTATCTCAAAAAATTCTGATGTTCCATTTGTAACTGAGTAGAATCTTATTGTTGGGAGGGATAAGGAATTATTCTTGTGTTGTTTAGTCTATTACCTTGGAGTTATAATTAAACGACCGAGCAAGAGATCATAATGATTAAGGAGATCACCCTTAGGTATTTGGGTCTATTTTTTATACAGAGAAGTAATGAATGTTGAACTATTTACTTCATTCAAATTATGAATCATTATTGGAATGCATGAATTGTATTGACTAGCGTCATCCATTTCATATATATTCATGTTATTGTAGCTGTGTTCCTCCACTTTGGTTATTGTTTTTATTCTTCTTCCACTGAAAAATGTTTCTTTCTATTAATGTCTATTTACCATTTTACACTCTGAATATGAGGTTATAGTATCCCCATTAACCATCCTTACACCCTCACTACTAG
Organism: Viscum album; assembly: GCA_963277665.1. Classification (NCBI taxonomy): domain Eukaryota; kingdom Viridiplantae; phylum Streptophyta; class Magnoliopsida; order Santalales; family Viscaceae; genus Viscum; species Viscum album. Next base: position 615,301,703 of record OY728162.1, read on the forward strand.
TCATAAGATCTTGATGTATGAGGAGATGCGCTAAAGGACATGTGGTTACCAGTCTATCTACAAGATTACATTTTAGTCGGTCTGGAGGTTACAAAGTGGTATCAGAGGTTATTTTTCAATTCTCAAACAATTCTCGGATGATTGTCTGGAGAAAAGTAACGTATCACTACTTGGGAGATAACAGTACATGGGACCGGTCACCCCACATAGGTGAAATGACCAATTATCATGGGCTGGTTATAGTTGTTATACTACTGATGTTATAGTTGATGTCATTTCACACTTGGAAAATTTTGTATTTTTCCTTTGTTTGTGGATTTATGGATTTTTTAGTAAATATTCTCTTGGATGAAATAGAAAGGAAGTGCCATGAAATAATTCATATTAGGCACATAGAAACTCACATTCCATGAATATATTACTTCCAATGTAGCCTCTTTATATGGTTTCCTATTAAGTATGATTATATACCTTGAATGATTACATGATTTTTTTACCTGTTAAGGTAATCTGTTAGCAAGCCTTCTTACATAACATGTTTATTATATTATATTCTATACTTTTGTGTTATAGTACGTTCTGAGTTACAACTTATGATCACGTCTTAATGATATTTTGGTATATAAATGGTTACACAGGATGAATTAGTTGGTTTCCTTTATGACAGTAGAATATTTTAGTTATAAGGTGTATGAGCAACTTATAATTAGGGAAAGGGTGACCTGTGTATTCAAACTATTGAAAAAATTATTTTTAAAGACCATGTTTTAAATGAAAATGGATGTGATTAATGGGATATGAATGGAAACAATAAAGTGTATTGGCACCATATTGATTTGTAGATGGCCACCCATATGACTAAGTTATTGTATAACCATGGTGTGTCTAGGAATGGTTATAAATGTAGAATTGTGGACTTTTTATTTGAAATGGTGTAAGGTATAGGATGTCATTTTTGGGACATAAAAAAATTGATATTATTAAATGGGGGCCTAATTCACCATTATAAATGTTTTTGTGCTTTATACATTTGTATAAGACCACTCATCTCACTGGACTGTTATGCATGTGAGGATGTGATGTTTTGAAATGGTTTTTTAATTTTCAAAATGTTCAATTAGACCCATGTAGGTCAGTTGAGGAATGTCTTTTTGAAAAGAACCATTATAGGGATTCTATTTTCAAGAACTTGGGTTGAATAAATGGGACCCTCAGAGGTCACCTTTCATTTGAGAGGAATTTAGATTCTATATTTCTTATTTATGATGGAATTCCTTCCAATGTTAAATGTTTAAAGGGTAGTTTATTGTAACATACTTTTTTCTCGCATGGGGAGTTGTCTAAAACCATGTTCCTTGTTTGTGATATAGTTTTTTGGGATTTCTAATATTTTTTTTCAAAATTTTAATGTTGAAATGAATTAATTTAATGTATTTAAATTGGATCCTAATGCTGTTTCATTTTTTTGAACCCATGTGGAGTGGTAGTTTTAGATGTTTCATATGGTATGCCTTGGAATGGAGACGTGAGTGATCATACATGTGCTGCTTCATTTTATCATTGGCATAAATAAAAATTGGGGCTCTTTAGCCTAGTGAAAACTATTTTGTGATACTGAGAGATAAGGTATATAGGATTTCTTTGTAAGGGGATAACTCTTGGTAGGTATCACCCTTAGATCTTGAGATGACTTGATCCCGCTATGATCTGATGAACTGTGCGATGTTTGGGTGTCATTGTCCCCAATAGGACTTTTGGGTTTTAAAAGACACCATTTTTTGGAGTGGTGGGTGTGGTACAATGACTCTGGTTATCGGAACAAGCATTGAGGTATGCTTGGTTCAATAGGTTAGACATTCCTCTGGAAATGTTGGCCACTTAGGAGATCGTGTGAACCTTTCCTTTCATTAGTAATGGATGACTCAATAAGTCTTCATATGAACTAATGGTTATATAAGAAGATGTGATGTTTATTTTGAGAAGGTGGGGATGAATGTGTTGATATACGCAGTACATGTAAAGTTTTTAAATATGGAATTAACATGATGATTTCGGTGCAAACGTTGGTCCTATGATGTTTAGGATGTTCAATGGATAACTCTAGGGTAGAGTGACTAGGGTGTTATGGAAATGAGTGTGTCCCACTACAGAAAAGGAATTTCTTTGACTTTGCCCTTTTTAAACACCATTTGGTTGGATTACATATTTCATTCCAATTATAGTCATGGTGATCATGGATTGTGGAACATCACTCGGGCATTTAGGGTGTTTCTATGATAGTGTGCTTGTGAGCAGCTGGTCTTTCATTTTGACGACATGGACACTCTTATGTTTAGTAGTGACACATCGGTTATGGTGTCTGTGTTTGTAATTTCTTTGCCGTAAATCTTTGATGTGGTTGGTGGCATACAAAATCCATAGAAACATGGTTAGTTTAGGAAGAGTTTCAGTGGTAAATATTTAAAGAACCCAAATTCATTAAGTGGTATAAGCATCAAGGTTCAGTTGATGATGACACGATAAGTGATGTCCAACTTTTTGGAAGAGTTGACCAGTAATGGTTTGACATATCATCTTGGTTTACTCTCACTGTACTCTTACGAATGAGTCTATCACATCCCCTATCGTGACACTGTCTAGGATGAACTATGAGAGCATCATTTATAAGCCGCACTAAAGATTAAAAGTGATGGGGTTGTTTCGTGATCTCCTAATAGGATGTATGTGAGATGAATGGTTATTTGGTTTACACCATTTTTCATGTTGAGGCATGACCATTTTATAATGTTATTGTAATGGTTTGGTTTGGGAATGTCAACAAATGTTGTGTAAGGAATTTGGTGTGCATACTTGTGTTAGCTGGTGAATGATTTCCAGAGGAATGCTTTGCAGATTAGTTCAGGATGAATCAACCATATAGTCTAGGAATCTTTGATAATGGTTATCTTGATGTGGCTGGAAATGTTTCCTTTCATTCTTGTTTTTTATGGTTGGTGATGAAATCTTTTCTAAGGAACGTCTCCATTTTAAGGGTGAGTGTGGGTTTGTGGGTGGGCGATGACTTTCATGGAAAACATGGACAACCCGTTTCAGTTAGTTTTTTTATTTTCAAGTTTTTCATTTGATGAAGTCTATGTTATGACCTTAATATAATCGGGTTCTCCTAGTTTAGGGATCCACATGAGAAGCATCATTAGATCACTTAGGACGTATCCAATTTGGCAATCCCAATAGTGAAAGAGCCACGATTTGTAATTTGTTGTTAAATGCTAATACCCCTGCTGGGAAACACCAATAGGAATATAAATAAAAAGATGATTATGTGATTTTGTATCTAGTTATGTAGAACTAGTTAAATGATGCATTGGTGTTTTGGGTTGGAGTTTGAGCTTTGTCTTCGGGTTTTAAAGGCTTAAACCCTTAGGATTGGGAAGTGGTTAAAGGTGTGTATGAAATTGGAAGTGAAACACAATAATTGTTATGGAACCTCGTTAACTCTATGGTTTGGGTGGTTTTTTAATTATTCTTGATGGATTTTGAAGAATGAAATTTTTCTGGGTGGGTAGATTGTAAGAACTAGTGTTTTGGACAGGGTGGTTTGTAGGAGGGTTTTGAATTTCTGGGAACTAATGGATAAGAAAAATTTAATAATGAGCTTCAGAATCAATTTATGACTGTTAGTTAATTTTAATTTGATGTTATAGAGCATGGGTAAAGGCCCATTTAGTTTCTTGGGTGGTTGAATGGGTTTTTGGAGCATCAGACTAAGAATGGAAGGGTTTTAAGAACATGGTGATAGTGCACAGTTTTCACATGATCTGACAATGTGTGCAGCCTGTAGTATATAACAGTGCGTCTTTATTATTGGAATATATTGGAATTCAAATATTCAACTCACGAATAGGATAATCGTGTGGGACAACTATGCGAATAGAATTTCTTATACAGTGGGCTGTCACATAGTTGTCGTACAGTTTTCCAAATCGTGCGTCTTTACCCAAGTGAGACATTCATTTAACAAAATTAATTTATTTTAAAATTATATAAAAATATTAATTCAAAAAAAAACATAATCCTATCTCTCCCTCACCTCACTCACATTATGCTCAGGTAGGGCATCCCCTTGAGGCTGAACAAATGACCCATCCTTCGGCTCCCCCATTCTTTGATTTTCCAGATGAGTCCCTTGTTGTTTCTCATCTGGATCAACACGTTAGGTATCTCTCCCTACTTTTTATTATTTTCATTGAATAATTTGGCCTCCCAATCACCCTAAAAAATTTGTCCAAAACCATAGGGTAGTAATTTTATCTGATTTTTGGTATTCTTCCCATTCTTGGTTGTTTAAAGTGTGTCTCGGGAAGAGTGGCTCTGTGTTCCGTCAACTTCTTCCAAAGTTTAGGTTCTTTGGGTCTCTTTGGTTCACCACTGTTTGTTTAACATAAATATTTATAAATATATATTCATTTATCACCCTTTATTTAGGGTTTATTGGTTTTTATGAGATCGGGGGGTGTTGTAGGGCGCTACGATCATTTTACAAGTGTGCACTATAATTTTTCCGGGTATGAATATATATATATATATCTTATGGGATCATGTCCTTTCATCGAGCTGGAAACACATGAATCTGTTTAAGGATATTTTAGGGTCCCAAAAAAATATGCAAAGGAGATTCTACTAAAATACTCCAAAATAATTGGGGAAGAGAATGTACAAAATTCAAAGGAGAGACACAAGAAGGACCGGTCCGGAGACCGGTACCATGAGAACGCAACATGGCCAGGCCCCACGAAACACCCCTTCCACGAACCGTCATAGTTCATGAAATGGAGGCGGAGATCCTCCACAGTCGCGAGGCAGGATGGGCACTGATCTGGTTCACCATTATGAACCGCCCGAACCGCGGACCGTGTCGACCAGTTCAAGCCGCATTATCTCTCGTTTTTGAAATGGAGGCGGAACCCACAGCAGTCGCGATGCACTCCCTGAGTTTGGTTAATGGGAGGGGAGGAGAATCATTCAATACCCACTGCGAATTACAAATTTTCCATGTCAGCTGTAAACCGAGTATTCAGTTATATGCCTCCACAAAAGGTGTCGTGTGACCACAGATACATATCATTCCCACTATATAAAAGGAGACCGAGGGGAAATGATTCGTGGATTCATATTCGGATGATTAGAAGGAGGAAGAAGAGAAGAGAGATCAGTCTCAGGCGGAAGGATTTTGAAGGAAGTCTTTGGATTTCGCAAATAGTGAAGTTCCTATTCGCGAACCAGAGCAGGTATAAACCTGGGAACAAACTAATAAGGAATAGAAAATTCATAATAATTTGGTGAACCGCGAACTCAAAATAACATAAAAAGTGATGACCGCAAACCATAGCCCCTCTGCGGATGCCCTACCCATGTACCAGGGAGTTTATGCCTCTTTTCTGATCTTCTGCACCGTGTAACACCCTCATACGCGGGCGAAGCCTCAACCGACGAACCCCCGATCGGCGCCACACTTGTCCTCCACTGCTCTCATGATCCCCTATGTGTACCCCCTGGTACGTGGGCCGAACCTGATGTCGCGATCCACCCTGGTTTGCGAGATGCCTCTCAGTCCGTGGACCACCCAAGTCTGCGGACTGCCTCTCTGTCCGCGGACCACCCTGATTCGCAGATGGCCTCTCAGTTCGCGGACCACCCTTGTTCGGGGATGGCCTCTTTAGCTGCGTAGCACTTCCCTATGCGAAGGGCGCTAAAACGTTTGGATTTCCCATTCCCAGAGATAGATAAAATCCCTCTGATCTGGTTCGATCCTTCACAACCTCCTCATTGGCCTACTCGTCGGCCCCGAGCCAAGGCCTCCACCAGAGCCACCAGATCTATGTGGTGTAACCCTCGGGCGCACCAGCATGCCATTTGAGTTCACATAACCATGGTAATGCGGGGTATGAGCCCGAGAGCACCCTTCCTACCTCTACTCGCCAGGATGGGGGGCTACACGCTTCGGCGGTCAGGCACTTCTCCCCTCCCTAGAGTGGGGGCGACATACCCATCAGAAGGCAGCCATCCCCAAGCACCTTGGTACTTCCCCGAGGGAATAGGAGAGGTGACGGGCACAGGAGCACCCCTTTTACCTCTCCCCCTATTCTTTATCGCCATGGGCCTCCTCAGAGTGTAATCCCCAATCCATCGCTATGGGAATCCACCTAGGAGAATGCCCCGACCTTATGGGCCACCCTCATACGTAAGCCCCACTTCGCTTATCAGAGATGCATCTTTCACGACATTATCCTATGGTTCTTGCTGCCTCTTGTTTCTCACACCAAGCATGAATCATGTGGGCTTAGAGTAAGCATCAACCATGACATCCTCTTATGAGCCTCCTCAGAGTGTAAGCCCCAATCCATTACCCTGGGCCTCCTCAGATTGTAATCCCCAATTCATTACTATGGGATTCCTCAGAGTGTATTTCCTAAGCCATTCGAACTAAGAGGACTTTGATTTCCTACCAATGGGATAAGTAGGAAGCCTCTCCGAGGTTCATGACCTATCGCAACCGGACCCCCGGGTCCACCTTCATGTCGGTTCTCCGACACCCCAATTCAAACTTCGTGGTCTTTGATCCCTGTCTCCTAGGCAAGGTATGTAGGAAGCCTCCATGAGTTTCAATCCCAACAACTGGTCGATCCGACTATCTTCACATCAGTTCACCGAGAAGCTCCTAGCACCATCTCAATGATTCCAGAATCCTCGGGGTCATTAATCCAACGGGGGATGGTAAACCACGGGCATAAATGATTCCTAACCCCTGTGTTCAGCTGACCATTGCCAACCAAGGGTTAAATCCGTGGATACTATCCATGGGTATAAAACAAAGATTGAAGAACATATGAATACGTCTTACATATATAAGAGAGTCCCAAAACATGCAACAATTCCCCTCAAAATGGTGCGATGAGCCCGAATTCCCATCTTCTTGTCCAATGTGAGTTCTTAAGCACTACTGGTCAAACCATCCGGTGAACGCCTGCCTTTGGAAAGCAGGTTTGGCCATCATCAGATATGGAGCCATTGGGAATTTCGAGGTAGAAACCGTAAGAATAAAAATGGTGAACCCGACGTGAATCATTAACCAAGCATGACAAATTTAACTTAATCCCACCATGTGCCCATTTTACTCACATGGAGGGCCAAGCAAGGTCATTAACTATGCATGGGATCATGAGATGTTGCTTTGACGGGTTTTATTCTTGTATTTATTATAATGATTTACAGGTGCCTTTAGAACTCCCTTCAATCCAATGGCATCACAAAGGAACTCACAAGAGCGCGCTACTAACAATGCAAGGACCAGACACCCTCACCTATGGAGGACCCCGTCACCCACCCAATGTCTTCAAAGCTGGGTCTCAGACATGGTGATCCGAGAGTACCATATGAATGGTACTCTCCCAACGGTGAAGGCAGCCATGCACACCATCCAATCCGCCAGAACTCGCCGATCGCCTGCCTGGCAGCGGCCACAATACCAGATTCAGACAGCCCTTGTTTTTGTCTCCAACCGTTTCGGGAGTCTATCCCCAGAACAAGACAATGCGTACCTACCTTATCTTAGGGAGGCGGATGAAGTCGACGTTGAGGACTTCATCCCCACCGATCGGGGGTTCCACTCCAAGTCCCCCACCGGCAGAAATCATCACGGTCACACCGTTATTCAACTTGCTCGCGTCGAAGAGGATGTATCCCTGAGGATTCAGGCCCACACTCCTTGAGCTCCAGCCCCTCGGACAGGCCGACGAGGGTGGTAGATGTACAATCAGGGATAGGTCATCACCCTGGTCCCTGGGGAGGTGCTCCACTGCCCAGCCACAGAGACGTACCATGAACAGGTACATACATCTCTTCGCTCCTCCCAAGCCCACCATCAAGATATGGCGGCATCATGTGAGCAGGCGTGCATCCCTGCCAAGATCCATCAATCTCGTTGCTCCCACAAGACGACACTTACTGAGAAGGCACATCTCCCTGCCCAGGGTCGTGAAGCCCACCATCCTGACGTGGTGGAGACCCAGCGCCTGTAGGACCATCTCCTAGTAGTTTCTTCTGACACCCACCATCCTTATATGCTAGCGATCAACAAATCCTGCCACCCAAATGTGGCGGAAACTCATAGCTGGTCACGTCTCCCCACCAACAAAGGAAAATGACTCGATACGGTGGGAAACCAATATATACAGGGCCAGCTCCATACAGATGCAAGTAAAGTCTGACATCCCGATGTGGAGACCAACTGAGAGATAAACCGGCATATCCCGGTATAGGGGCAGATTCATTCACCTACCCCGACACAAGAGAATTGTCAGTACCCATTGAACTCTGGAGGACCGAACATGAATATTCCTACTCTGATACCGAAGAGGGCCTTCATACCCATTCCAGCCAAATATGTCTCTCTACATATCCTGGAAATGATGGAGGGGCAGGTATCGATCCAAGATCATATCTTTGAGACTTTTTAGAATTTAATTTCATTAGTGGAAACAACAAGGACTCGGGCCTGTGAGCCTGTCTCCCCAATTGAGGTGACCCATCTGAGAGACGTGATAGCCACCTCGGTGCAGATCATCATCCCTGCTTCAGCCCAGGAGGGTCGCCGGCTATATTCCGCGAAGTAAGGGAAACAGGATCGAGCAACATCACACATTCCAACTAGGGGACACCCGTCCATCACATTGGATGCTCCAGAGCAGGCATATATCCCTTCTAAAAATCAAGATGTTCGTTGGCGTATCCATACAACATCACGAGACCAAATTAGATAGGGACCCAAAGGTGAAGGTCCTTATCAACAGCAGACGGTCCCGACTACCCATAGAAAAACACCACGAACGTGCCGAAGGTAGTCGGAATATAAAGGGGGAGTTCATGACTCCGCTCTGCTGGAAGCTGGGGTTCCCAACACTGCTAAGAATACATCAAAGGATCAGAACCCTACCCACCCATTACTATATTATGGGAGTGTTAGTAGCATTTGTGAAGGTCCTCCCCGCAATGTTGCTACCATCATCTCTAAAGGTCCTCCCGAGAGCACTCGTGGGGGCCTTCCCCGCAGGCGTTTAATGATCGATCAAGAGAGCTCCTCTTTTGATGTGAGTCACGGAAACCCTCCACGTGGCCAGAAGATCGAGCAGCAAGAAGGTCCTCCACTTGATGCGGTCCACCTTGAAGGTCATCCCCAGGGTATACGCTGCAAAGACTCTCCATGCAGTGGGACCAGAGATTACGATAGTAGTCCTCGCTATCATATTCACATCTACGGAGGCCCTCCCCGCAGTGATGTCTCATCAAGAAAAAAGGCCCTCCCCTTATCATGGCATTCCCTGAAGGTCCTCCCTAGGGGTTACGCTGCAACGGAACTCCACACAGCCAGATGTAAGATCACGGTGGCAGTCCTCTTCACAATGATGAAGGAGGTCCTCCCCGTAGAGACGTCAAGAAAAGAGAAGGCCCTCCCTTCGCAGCGGTATATTCTAGAGGCGTTTCCCAGGATTTATCCCGCAGATATTCTCCCGACGGCAACCATAACGGTAGTCCTCGCCATTGCCACAGCTTTGATTGTAGTCCTCACCACCATGGCCACCATTGCGAAGGGCCTCCCCGCATTGGACCCAAGCAATAAGATGGTCCTCCCCTAGTCGCAGTGTGTCCTAAACGTCCTCCCTAGGATGCACATCGAACATCAAGCCATGATGGTCATCATCACCATGATGGCATTTGTTGCAAAGGTCCTCCCCATAACGATGCTACATAGCCAGATTGTCCACTCCTTGTTGTGACATTCCTTGGAGGTCCTCCCCAGGGTGTGCACTACAAAAGTCCTCTATGTAGTGAATCATCAAGCAGTAATAGTAGTCCTCTCCATTACAGCCGCCATTTCAGATTTTCTCCCCGTGATGACATATCATATCAATAGGAAGGTCCTCCTCCTGCTGAATCAGGCACCGAAAATACCTCGTATGTCGAGGCACTCAGAAGGAAGGGATCAAGCATGTCAGATTCTCAGTTAGTTGCGGATGAAAACCTTCTTCAATCAGAAGACGGTCCAGGGCTACGTCCATCCTTTGAACCACCTCAGAATCACCCACATTATGATTCAGCACCTACCGGTCCCACTACCTCTGATTACACTAACAACGAGCGTCTCAGCTGGGCTGGCCAGGTAGAGGAGTCACTAGCAGAGGAGTATGCCGATATAATGCACCCGAGAAAACGACTATCAAGGGATGATATACTAGTTATGTTTTGGCCTATGGCCACCTCTCAGTTCGACATACCCAGAGAGTTGTCGGAAGAATGTGTGCACAGAATCCACCATAATATATGGACAACCCTCCACTGACTGAAATCAAGCTTCCTGCCATACGACGGGTATGTAGACCATGTCAAGACGATAGGAGACCTCATGCGTCACCTCAACCTGTAATCTCTTCCATCAGCAGAGTAATAGTGACTCGAGAGGCGTAAAGGAAACATGGAGACAGCCTGCCTCCGTGCGCTGCACCAGCTGCGCCGCCTCATCGGTGACGCTCCAATGGGAGTCCATATCAGGCGAAGGGGAGAACATGGAGATCTGAATTTCACTCTGCTCCCCACCCAGAATAACCCGTTCGGTATGGTGTCTTGCAACGTCGTCACGTCAAGACGACAATCTAGTGGTATCCCTATTCAGGTAAGGCAACACACCAAATAGAGTCATGCCTTGAGTATGTCCCAGAAGCATCAGGCCTGATGAGAACAAGCCATTCAAGAACTTCTGAATCAGGCCACCGAGATCATACAATAGGCATCTCGCCTAAGAGAGGCCAGTGACCGATCTTTTCGGGCCTCCCTAGAAGGGATTGATTCACAGAAGAACTCGGCACCAAACCCAGTTCACCCCCGAATGGGGGCACGTGAGATCAGGAAGGTCATGATAGCCACAACCACTACCGCAATCTTGGGTCAACCCCAAACTACAGGTTTGGGGGAATTTTTAACAAAAAATTCCCCCATAAGTCCAATGAAACTGGGAAGAGAATCGATGTCCAAGGAACGGGGCCAACCCCAGCCCTCAGGGTTGGGGGCATTATTACCCCCTCAACAACAACCTCCTCCACGAGAGTCAATATTCTCTAATCTAGGGAAGACAGTCAGAAGAGGAGGTTCCCATCCTATCTCGTCATTTGAATCATCATACCCTCCGAGAGGAAGGCACACCATAAGGTCGCATCAAATAACTCTCAACGTCACCCTTCTTCAAGATGTCTGACGGAAATCCCAGGACCGAAAAGGGAAGTCCAACAGAAGACGCAGGAGATCCAATTCCTATTTAGAAGATGACATCTTCTCCACCCCACGATATGCATCTATCAATGTAATTGAGGTTAACCCCATGTGTGACACCAGAGATACTGCAAATCAGTAGGGATCGGGAGACGATTGTTCTAACCAGGGTGTGACTCACAACAAACCACCAGTTGTGCACTCCCTGAACCAAAGGGCCACCCTAAATATGGTTGTCCTTCCACACAATCCTCCTCCTCCTACCTAGTGAGATTCCAATAGGGATAAGAATAAAGGACTGGTTACCCTTAACCCACCTCCTTCTCTCGACAAAGATGAGCCACTCAAGCTCAAAGAGGGATTTTCTCGACAGGAAGAGGAGATGAAAGAATTGTGGTGGAATAATGTCGAGCTACTCCAGAGGAACCACCTTGAGGAAAGCATGTCCCTGGAGGAGAAACATCATGCACTCCTAGTAAGTGCACCTCAAAGACTAAGGTTGGCCATGGAAAACGAAACACGGTCAAGGCTCCCGTCCAAAGAGGCGCCTGGCCCATACAACTACCTAAATGTAGATTCGGATGAATACCAAGACTTCCCTCTACTCAGGAAGAAACTGGAGTGAGTACGCCTGAACCCTCCGAAGGTGCCACAAACGGAACATGCACCCTTGGTGCCGGCCAATCCGAATCCTTAGGCATTGCCTCGGGCTACGATGGAAATAACAGTTCGATTGGAAGCGATGGAAGGTCGATGACCTCCAATACAGCCAGAGTGGAAACCCTACCCAGATTGGGTGAACAACACACCACCTCCACCCAATTGTGGGAGCCCTATATTCCCTATCATCAAAGGGTCAGGCTATCCACAACAAAATGTAATGCACTATGCATCCTATTGCGACCCTATGATGGGAACTCTGGAACAACAAGAAGTAGTGAAACTCAGATGCTTCGTATGGACCATGCAAGGATCCGCCTTCGTTTGGTATATGAGTCTGCCAGCCCAGTCAATAAATAGCTGGGAAGACCTTCGGTAGCAGTTCCTATTCCACTACATCTCAACGTTTCCTAAAAAAAGGTCAGTGATCTCATGAACTACAAGAAAAGGGAGAATGAGAGGTTCTCAGATTTCATCGCCATATCGAATGGTCTGACCTTTTATATGAACAGGACAATGCCTCAATATGAGATTCTACTCATATGCATCGATAATCTTCAAGATGAGTTGCGAACACCACTCATACCAGTGGAGTGCACCACTGGCTTCCGCCATCTCTCACCCATTTCCTAGAGAATTGAGGACTCCCTACAGCGGACTAATTTGAAGACCTGAATAGCCTCACAGACTCCTGCAAAAAGAGCCCCTAGAGGTGAAGCATCCACTATCACACTAAATCTGGACCCTGTGCCCACTCCACCGCTCAAGTATCCACCGAATCGTCAAGGGACTCCTGTATATCAGTGGCCACCTCCGCCTAAACAGGATGATCTGTGAGGAAAAAAGCGGAACTAGTTTCAGTAATGAAGAAAAAAAGTATACTCATTCCGAGACAATCAAGTCTGCGCCTGCTTCATTGTTTCGATGAATAGAAACTTGCTCCACCTTCAGGAGCCGAGGAAACCTGAAGTGGTCAGCCGCGATGATAGTCCAGATTACTGTCCCTACCATCGGATGTTGGGACACAGTATTAGAGAATGCTTCGTCTTCAATGACCTCAGGCAGAGGATGGTAGACTCCGGACGGGTCGAGTTGGGATCACCCCCGGCACATGTGTCATGTATCTCTACCACTGACTCCGGCAAAGAGGAGGGGTGGAAGAAAGTCACCAGAAAGTAGGGGCAGAAATTTGACAATCGGATGACTCGAAAAACTATCTACCGAGCCCAGGTCATACTTGGAGCACAACTACAGCAGTCAGTGTTTTCACCAATATCCCCTGAAGCTGTAGAGCTGACAGTATTGACCTCACAAACCTCCACGAGCCGGTCATCCAGGCGTAATCGAAGGGGGAAACAATCACAAGAGGATCAGTTCATGATGAGGCCAAAGTTAGTCCCGACCTTGGCAGATTATATTCCCTAGAATATGGCGCCACCGGCACCGACCCACCAAACGGCACCATCAGGGATAACAGACCAGGTTGACCTGTCAGAGGATGAAGAGCCAATATTTGGTTCTATTAACATCATCCATCTTATGGAATCATTCCTTGACGAAGGATATGGTTACGAACTAGTGTTCCCTGCACGAGGAGCCGGGAGGAGGAATTACAGAGGTAAGGGATAACAGGGGATGCGCACCCGTGGCCGAATCCAACCCTATGGTTGGACCCCAGCCCAAACTGTTAGTATCGTAGAAACCCGTGGGAGAGCCCATCAATGAACTCAGTTTGAGAAAGAATGCCCCTCTGCTTCCACAAGCAGCCACTCTTGCCCTGTTATTCTGCGATACCCACCAGAGGAGGAGAAAGTGTCTGGCCGCCTAGTGCGCACAAACCGACTGGACGGGCCATGTCCTCAAAATGCGGGAGTTCCATCGATATATGACCCCGCGGCCATCCCCTCCTAGTCAAATGCCCCATCCCCTAAAGCACCCGCTAAGACTCTCCCCCCCAACGGAGAACCATCGGCCGCTGAAGCACAAATACGATATCCTTATGCATCTGGCATTGGTACCGGCCATGCTATCAATCCTCGATGCCCTAAGTCTGTCAGCATACCTCAGGGAGGTGATTATTGATGCTTTGATCAGCCCCTGGGAGATTCAAGCTGAGTTAGCTGCCACCGAGATTTACCGGATGGAGACTGACCCAGCTGAATGCAATTCAGTGATTTCCTTCACTGATCAGGATGAAGATGTCGTCATGAAAGGACACATGAGACCACTATATGTTACCGGAAAACTGAATGGTATTGAGATTCGGAAATTCATTATAGACAATGGCTATGGATTTAACTTCTTTCCACTATGGACACTCCATAAGTTAGGCTACAATCAGGATGACCTAATTCCCTTGACCACAACATTGTTGGGTTAAAAAAAGAGTGAGCAGAAACCAATGGGAAAAATTAAGATGATGACCCATTTTGGTGACCTGGTAGCCTACACGGAATTCCTGGTGGTCCGACAGAGCACAACATTCAATGCCCTGCTGGGAAGGTCGTGGCTCTATAAGAACATGGTCGTTCCTTCATCCTATCACCAGTGTATCAAGTACTACGCCAATGGACAAAGTTGAACATTTCACACCGACAATTCCCATTTTGCGCTCTCTGAGTCACATTACATTGACGCTGGGTTCTATGAGAAAAAGAAAAAGAAGCCTTTGGTCGATGGTGTCCACTAGATCCCTGCTCATAATGGCCTAGAGATGGTTCCTGATGACCCCCTCAGGCAGCTTGGCAGAGATTATGTCATACCCATCAAGCACGTTGATAGTGGGAGTTTGATTCCTGGAATGCACTCAGATTTCCTCATGAATTTAGCCATAACGGTCGAGTGTGACGTTATGGGAACTTCCCCCAACCCTCAAATTGGGGACGAATACTCAAGAGGGGATGCCCATGATGCCTCTCCCTCAAACCCTCGAAGTCTCATACCGGATGCTCTCTCCTCATTGGATCAAGAAGATGAGGAGTTGGGAGAAGAAGAGGAGGAAGATCTCTAGTATGCACTCCTGCATTTGAGGAGGGTATCTACACCACTGTGGACGAACTCAGGGAAATAAACCTGGGTACCGAGAAAGATCTGAGGCCTTCTCTCATTATTGCAGCCATGTCCCCTGAGGAGCACGAGGTATATACCTCTTTCCTGAGGCAACAACAGGTTGTTTGCAACTGGAATTACACAGAAATTCCGAGACTTGATCCTGAAGAAACAACACACCACCTTGGTCTTCCAGAAGACCACTGGGTCTATAAACATGCCGCCAAAAGGACGCATCTCTCACATGCCACCAAAATAGAGGCTGAAGTCAATAAGCTCGTTATAGAAGGCTTCATTCGAGAGGTCCAGTACCCCGTTTGGTTGGCCAACATCGTCCCTGTCAAGAAAAATAACGGACAAATCCGTGTGTGCATTGACTTTAGAGATCATAATCGTCATTGTCCTAAATATGACTTCTCGATTCCAATCACCGAGTTGTTAATCGATGTAACGGCCGAGTATGAGGCTCTATCCTTCACAGATGGCTATTCTAGATATAATCAAATCAGGATGGCCCGAGAAGACGAATAATCCACTACCTTCAGGGCCCCTCAAGGGGTATTTTGTTAGAGGGCCATGCCCTTTGGTCTCAAGAACAATGGCGCCACATATTAGCGTGCCATGCATCATATCTTTAAACCACTCCTGGGGAAATTCGTTGAATGTTACGTGGATGACCTAGTGGTCAAGTCCAGATAGTGCTTAGATCACCTGTCGGACCTTGAGACCGTCTTCTACAAGCTTCGATAGCACAACTTGATGATGAACCCCTTGAAATGCCCCTTTTGGTTTACCTCAGGGAAATTCATTGGCTTCGTCGTACGCCATCGTGGCATCGAATTCGACCCTGAGAAGACAAATTCTATACTTGGCCTGCCACCTCCCCACAACCTAACCATGTTGAGGAAATTCCAAGGGCACCTAGCTTATATCAGGTGGTTCATAGCCACCCTGGCAGAAAAATGTTTTCCCTTCACCAGGTTAATGAAGAAGGGGGTCACATACCAATGGATGAATCACTTCCAAGAGGCATTCAACAACTTGAAGAAGTACCTATTAAGCCCACCGGTGCTCATGCCCCAGGTTCAAGGAAGACCTCTCATCTTGTACATGACAGTGTTAGAGCAATCGCTGGGAGCCTTCCTCGCACAAAAGAATGATGCGGGTAGTGAAAACAGTCTCTATTACCTCAGCTGAACAATGATTGATGCTGAGACTCGATACTCAAATATCGAGAAGAACTGTTTGGCCTTGGTTTTCATAGTTCAAAATTTGTGACATTATCTGCAACTTCATGAAGTCCATTTGATCTCATGGAGTAAACCACTCAATTATATCCTCATCCACCTGACGCTAACTGGATGACTATCCCGATGGGCCGTCATCCTGCAATAGTTCGGCATCTAGCGTGTGCCTCAAAAATCCATCACGGGTCAGGCATCACCAGAAATTCTAAAAGATCACCCTTTGATAGGGACCACTCCACCAGACGTCGAGCTATCTGATGATGACATCTTCTCGGTTCAAGAGGACTTCCGGTCTTGGGAAATGTACTTTGATGGTGCATCCCGAAGCCCAATTGAGAGGAGGATGGAGGATCCCAGATTCAACAATGTGGGTTTGGGGATAATACTCATGTCCCCAGAAAGGGCAGTCTTTCCATATTCCTTCCTCATATCAGAGGGATGTACAAACAATGATGCGGAATATCAGCCCCTCATTGTAGGCCTGGAACTCGCACTCCAGGCATAAGTACATCACCTTAAAGAAAAAGGTTACTCAGAACTAGTCATCAAGCAAGTCAATGGTGACTATTCTATTAAAAAGGAGGAGATAATCCCCCTTGTTTACCATGTCCAAGGGTTAATGGCAGAATTCTCCATAGAACCAACATTGACCTATATTCCCCGGTCTCAGAATGCACAGGCTGACGCATTTGCCAACGCGGGCACAACCAAATCTGACCCAGGCCGAGATGAAACGATTACCAGTATTGATCACTATTGAATGGTATTGTCATTTGTACAAGATAATACAAAATAAATCCACGAATTCAGTCCTGTCCCCTAGCCATATGTTCCTACCACCGGCTGGATGACCACCATTGCAAACTAACTTCAGCGGGGATAACTTCTATCAGACATGGATTAACGATAGAAAATACGGATGAGGGCAATCAACTTGTCTTATATGGCGGCGTGGGTCAGCAAGAGGTCCTATACAAATGAGGCCTTGATGGAGTTCTTCTCAAATTCATTGATGGAGAAGAAGTCACCGCTGTCATGACTGAAGTTAATACTAGAGCGTGTGGCGAACATCAACCAGGGAACAAGCATTCCCATCAGGTTCGAAGGCTTGGGTACTACTGGCCTACAGTGGCACGAGACTGCGTACGTTTTACCGCAAAATGAAACTCATGACAAATTCATGCCAACTTCACACACCAACCCCCAGAGTTACTCCATCAGGACAAGTACTCCTGGCTGTTTTCCATTTGGGGAATAGACGTCATGGGACCATATCCTCCTGCCACGACCAAACTGCTGCAGTATATCCTCACGACAACTGACTTCTTTTCCGAATGGACATACACCATTCCCCTTAAGGAAGTCGGGGTGAGAAATACAGTCAGATTTGTGAAGACCAAAATCATCGCCAGATTTGGCGTCCCTCATACCATACTGATGGACAACGGCACCAACTTCTGCTCTGCTGAATTGGAGAAACCATACCACGAGTATAGTATTAAAGTTAACCACTTATTCTGCTACCATGCAGCGGCCAACGTACGCATAAAGGCTTTCAACAAGACCCTTTCCAACATTCTACATAAAATGTTGGACAAATACAAGAAGTCATGGCCGGATAAACTCCTGCAATAATTGTGGGCTTATCGAACCACAATCTCCACTGCTACTCTGGCTACCCCGTACTCATTGGTGTACTGCACAGAGGCGGTCCTGCCCATTGAACTCCAACTTCCCTCACTCTGTGTTTCCATCTGTGATCAATTAACTGATGACGAGCATTTATAAAATCATCTTGGTGAATTGGAACATCTAGACGAGAAGTGGTTGCACTCTTTGCACCATATGGAGGTATACCAGAACCGGATCGCACGATCCTTCAACAAAAAGGTCCATCTCTGGTCTTTCATGGAAGGAGAATTGGTATTGGTCATTCAGACACCAATGATACCCAGATAGGAGCCTCCATAGTTGGAGCCCAAATGGGAGGGACCATACACTGTACACAAGGTCTACTTGAACAGAGCATATACCCTGATCTCTATGGACGGACAATTTAAAATAGCTCATACAAATGAAAGATTCCTAAAGAATTATTTCTCATAGAAATTGAAAGTTGAGAACTTCCTTACCACACAACGTTAAACTGCATGGAAGACATATTTACCGCACGATGTTCAACTACACAGAAGAAATCTTTACCGTAAGACGTTAAACTGCACGGAAGACATCATTACCACACGACGTTAAACTGCACGAAAGTCGTCCTTATCGCATGACATTAAACTGCGTAGACCCCCCTTTTTCTTTCACGTCGGGTCACCTACATCCTTACCGCATGACGTTAATCATCATGGAGTTCGTCCGAGCTGCATGAAGTTAAACCTCCAAGCACCCAACAACCCAAACTCTATGACCTTAAAGAAAGAGTATTATGTCCTTACCGCATGACGTTAAACTGCACAGATAATAAGAGTCAATAATTCTCCCTTCCACCATGTACGGACCAGACCTGCACGGGGTGTACACTTCACCCTCATCTCTTGACGTTAAATTGTGTGGAATCTAATAATACCCATCATCCTAACCACATGACCTTAAACTGTATGGAACTCATCCTCACCACATGACATTAAACTGCACGGATTCCAGAGAACTACGTACGGCTTGATTCCTGCCCCTGCAGGATACGTAGTGACACCAGGATCCCCTATCCTAGCCCAGCCACTCCAAAATAAAAGTTAAAAATGCCTCTTTCCCCCCGTGTATGGACCAGACCTGCATGGGGTGCATTCCTCGTCCCCACCGCATGACGTTAAACTGCATGGATTTCAGAGAACTATGTATGTCTTGATTCCTGCCCCTGCAGGATATGTCGTGATGCCGGGATCCCCTATCCTGGCCCAGACACTCCCAAATAAAAGTTAAAAATTCCATTTCCCCCATGTATGGACCAAACCTGCATGGGGTGTGTACCTCGTCCTCACCGCACGACATTAAACTGCACAGAGAATATGTTTTAACAATTCCCCTCTCCCCCTGTGTATGGACTAGACCTGCATGGGGTGTAATTTTCTTCCAGATAACTATTTATGTCTTGATTCCTTCCCTCATAGGATACGTAGTGATGCCAGGGTTCCCCGTCTTGTCCCAGTTCCTCAATAAAAGATGAAAATGCCATTTCCCCCCATGTACGGACCAGACCGACATGAGATGTACTCATCATCCTTACCGTATGACATAAAACTACATGGATATCAAGATTTAAAAATTCCCCCTTTCCCCCCATGTACGGACCAGACCCGCACAGGTGTACTTTGCGTCTTTTCCACGCCACGTTAAACTACACGGACAATAATGTTAAAAATGCTCCCTTCCCCTATGTACGGACTAGACCTGCATGGGGTTTATACATCGTTCATACTGCATGATTTTAAACTACATTGACTTCGTCGTTACCGCTTGACGTTAAACTGCACGGACTTCGTCCTTACCGCATGATGTTAACATGCACGGACTTAGTCCAAACCGCATGACATTAAACTACATAGAGTTCTTCGCGACACACCCAAGACACATGGGGATACGATATGGAGATACTCCTTGCACATTTAGATGCATCCTCTCCATACATCAGACTCCATGACCTGGATAATTATTGATCTTCGAAACAATTCATGGATATCGAAAGTGGAAATTCATCGACCCGTGGACACCTTTGCTTGACTATGCATACCATGCCCTCAGCGGCTTTAGATAATGATAGCCCCTGGCTTATCTACCAAAGGCATGATTTACATAGGCGACACTCTTCCTAGCTCTGTACGCTTACCGGCCTCAGGGACCCCATACCATAGCTCCTGATCCAGAAGTTTATGGCGAAGTGGATTACAAGTTCATTCCCCTTTTCACATCCAGGTGTCGCCAATGTGTCCCTTTCAGGCTAGCCTATGTTCCCTCTGGTGGTTCACATAGCGACATGCATCAAAAAACATCAAGCCAGGACTAGGCTACCTTGACTCAACGTACAATTGTAGTGAAGATGTTTCTTGTATACCCGGTCACAATTATCCCCACCTGCCGAACTCTGCACTGTGAGAAATTGCGGATTCTCATAGTCATTCATGGCCATCGGAAGTGGGAAGTTATCGACCCGGGGTAAACTTTATACAACTATGCATACGATTCCCTCAGCGGCTCTGCATAATGATAGCCCCTGACTCGTACATCAAAGGCGAGATTTCCTTGGGTGGTACTCTTCTGAGATCAGTATGCTTACCGGCCTAAGAGCCCCCAAATCACACCTTCTGATCTGGGAAAACTCAAAGTTACAGTTTACAACCTTCATCTCCCACCTTGTTCCATGTATATCAGAAAATGTTGACCTAGTTATCCCTCTAGTGACCGCAACAATAGTCACTCAATGGTCCGAGATCTAGGACCGCTAAACTAGGAGTACAACATTTTTAACACACGATGTTAAACGACATGGAGTAAAGGTACACCCCAACGCACAAAGTAAATCAACGCAGGGATCTCTCTAAGATTTAATGGCAACCAGGGCCGAGGAGGCCAAACATGTCCAGAAATTTCCTTCCCTGATGACATACTTCGTGTCCCGTATAATTGCGCACTACCACAAAAACAGTTTTTCGCAGCGCCCCCCTTTATCAGCCCTAACGAAAAAGCACTGATAAAGGGCCCCACTTTGTCAGCGCTTGTTTAGTAGCGCTGATAAAGCGAGGGCCTTTACCAGCGCTTTTTTAAAAGTGCTGCTAAATGGTCGGCTTCAAATAAAATTAAAAAATTAAAAAATATTAATATATTAATATATAAATATATTTATATTGTTATATAAATATAATATATAATTTTTAAATATATTTTAGATAAGTATAAATGTACATTTACACTTATTATACTTAATATATAAGATATTTGGTGAAAATGACTTCTTACAAAATTTTAAAAATATTTTTAAATAATAATTTGATAATAAATGTGGAGTAATAGTCATTTAATAACAATTTGAGGACTAAAAAAATTAAAAAAATTAAAAAAAAGATCCAAAATATGTTGAAAACGCAACTCAAACATCAAACGGCCATAACTTTTGATCCGGGTGTCCGTTTGAGCTCTACCACTGGTCAAATCGAAGCCTGCGATGAGTTCTACGTCGTTGTGACCTAGGGGGACCCTGGGAAAGCGTTTTTTGAGGCCAAAAGAGCCCATAAGGCCTCCAAAACTGAGTTTTTAGTCGGGGTACCCCGATTTTTTAACATTTTGTGGATTTTCAAACTCGTTTAAATAGGGATTATTGGATTTTTTTTGCTGGGACTAAATTTATTCCAAGGTATTACATTCATATTGATATTATGTCTTTGAAATTTCATCCTTTTTTATAATGAACTGCTATTTATAATTAAATATATAACTATATGTACATATTTTTTATATATTCGCACCTAAAAATTAAATTTTTGAAATAAATAATTAAATATATTTACATATAAAATATATTAGCTTTATCTAAATAATAACTAATATCCATTTTATTTAAAATGCCAATATATGAATATTTATATACCTATATATTAGTCTAACTATATATATATATTAATCTAACTATATATATATTAATCTAACTATATATATATATATATATATTAATCTAATAACTATATATATATTAATATAACTACATATATATATATATTAGTATTACTATAAATATATATATATTAATATCACCAAAAATATATATATTAATATCACTATATATATATATATATATATTAATATAACTATATAAATATATATTCATATAACTATATATATGTTAATATAACCATATATATGTTAATATAAATATATGTATGTTAATATAACTATATATATATATTAATATAAATATATATTACTATACGAATATATAACTATATATATATATAGATATAGATATATATTAATACCACTATATATATATATATTAATATTACTATATATATTATAATATAACTATATATATATATATATTATAATATAACTATATATATATTAATATAAATATATATTACTATACGAATAAATATAACTAAATATATAAATATATATATATAGAGATATCATGAATTGGAAAGCAAATCAAAATAGTGTAGTGGTAAGGGCTTAGGCGCGTAGGGGGGAGGTCTCGAGTTCAAATCCTGGTGGAGGCACGGGTGTGCGCACATGGGGAATATTGGAGCAAGCGTTGGGGTGCGTGGGGTGCTGTATAGGGGCCGAAATGTGCTGTAAAAGGGGGGGGGGGGGGGTTCAAGCTCTATAAAGCCCCCCCCCCCCCCCAATTGGCATTTTTTTTAATTTTTTTTAATTTTTTTATATTTTATCAGCGCTTTTTAAAAGCGCTGATAAAAGGGTCCTTTATTAGCGCTAAAACGAAAGCGCTGATAAAGCCAGCGTAGATAAAGTGGGGGGGGGGTCCCCTTTATCAGCGCTCCGAAAAGCGCTGATAAAGGCCATTTTTAGCACTGATAAAGGCCATGTTTGTATTAGTGCAGATCTTCATAACCATTCATGGCCATCGGAAGTGGAAAGTCATCGACCTGAGGACACCTTTGTATGACTATTCATACCATGCCCTTAGTGGCTCTACATAATGATATCCCCTGGATCGTCCACTAATGTCACAATTTCCTCAGGCGACACACTTCCTAGCTCCGTACGCATACCGGCCTCAGAGCCCCCATGACATATCTAATGATCCAAGAATCCCTGGAACCATGATTTACACCATAAACACAACTCTATGTCTTGGACATGCCATGATACTTGAGCCCAGTTACATTCTAATCAAGAGAGGCCTATTTTAACTACGTCCTCACCACATGACGTTAAACTGCATGGTCAATCATCCTTGCAAGACGACATTAAACTGCACAGCATTGGCAGAAGAAAGAAAAAATCCCCTTGTCCTCGCTGCATGACGTTAGATGACACAACATTCTTTAACACTACTCTACGTCTTTACCGCATGATGCTAAACTACATGGTAAAACCCGTCATGGGTTCAGTAAGGAATGGAGGCTTTTCTCTGCCCTTCAGTGCACGGGTCAGACCGGCACAAGCCACCGTCTCACACCCGTGTGAGAAGAGATTACTTCACCCATTCTCGGGAAGTTTATTTTAGATGTTTCCCCCATATCCAGGCACCCTCTCATCAAAAACCATACTATGTACTCATAAAAAATCCGGAATCTCAAAATCCACCCCTGGTTGTCCCAAATCTCAACTTCCCTGAAGTTTCTTGGCTATCGGGGAAATACAATCATTGACCTAAGGACACATTTCCATGACTATGAATACCATGCCCTCAACGGCTCTGCATATTTTTCGCCCCTGGCCAGTCTACCAAAGGCATGATTTCCATAGGCAATGCTTCTCTCCGTACACCTCTTGGCCCCTGAGCCACCATGTCTATCTCAGGATTCAGAAACCCTCTGAGCTATAGTTTACCAACCTCTTTCAAAAACCTTCCAGAATAAGGTGGAACGTCTTTGACAAGATTACTGAGAACCATGGGAAGTTGTTCCATATTAAATGATGTCCCAGTTGCATGACCTTAAATTGTGCCAAGCCTCAACCATCCCTTACGCTAACAAAATTCATAGGGAAGTGGTCTCCTGACCATGATACTAATTAGTACGGATGTTCCCAAAACCCTTTTAGATGTCACATTCCCCTTCTGAGTAACCCCAGTTGGATTTCATAATTATCCAAGCCACCCATCGTGGTTTCCATGAGCCGGACATCCATAAAGTCCCCTGGCCATCAGAAATGTATAGTCATTGACTTAAGGACACCTTTCCACGACTATGCATACCATGCCCTCAGCGGCTCTACATATTGATGGCCCCTGGCCCATCCACCAAATTCACATTTTCCGTAGGAAACTCTCTTCCTACCTATGTGCGTTGACGCAGATCACATGCCTTGAGGAATGCATTGAATGCCATTCAAATTTAAACATGTAGTCCCCATGATCATCTAAAGAGTATTGAGACAAATTTTAATTAGTCGAACCCCATTGGGGACCTTTCACCACCATGTTTGGCCAAAGCTATTCAACCTAAAACATCATTAATGATAGTCTTGTCGGTGGGACTTTAAGATGCTCACAAAAAGAGGCAAAAGCATCTTAGGCCGAAAACCAGAAAAGGGTGACCAAAGAAAAAGTCAGGATATACATGGTGGGCTCACACTAAATGGGCCGAGGAAAAATTAGGACATTAAGAAGAAAAGAAAAAAAGTTTTTGGGGATTTTCAACAGAACCCTAGAAATAGTCGAACTATGCTCGCTGGATCCCTTGGTCCAGGAAAAAGATAGAGTTTTTTTTATTTTTATCGATGTTCCTGGACTCATATTATTCTATGTTCGAGGAATTAACATGTGCAGTGATCGTGCCAGATTATTTATATCACATGAAAAGGTGATAAGATAACTGAGTAGAAATATTTTGTTGTTCCATAAAAATGTTGGTAGGAAGGGCATCCAAAATCTGGAGCCGCCTCTAGCGTGAAAGATAATTACACACGTTTTTCGGAGGATTCAAAAAGTTGTATCAGGCACTGGTGAGAATCATCCATTTTCGAAGAGAGATTCTGCAGTAAGGCTGTTTCAGCTTCTGCACCATCCCGCAACTCTTCTGCCTCCTGGTCTGCCTTTTTGTTCCCCATCATTTCCTCCTCCTTCCGCCACTCCCCATCTTCAATCATGGAGGAATCGTTGGCCTCTTCCTGCCGTGGCCGCTGTATCTCATTCCTCAGCACCCCCAGGTGAGAACGCTACTCAATAACTTCTCCCCAGAGCCTCGCAACTACCCCGGCGTAATCATGAGCCTATGTTAAGCAAATATGTCGGGTTGCAGAAAGGTAGGATTCAGATTGGGCAACAAAAAGGTGAGATTCCAAAACCACCCAGTCTTTCCCAATCTGCAACCACCTGCTTGAATATGTTGTAAACACCATGATAGTCAAAGCCAGAAAATCCTAGCAGAAAAAATATATTATACATCTTCGGTAATATGGTCGGCATCTCGGCTAGGGGCTTCTGAGAAATCAATCTCCAAATTTCCTCCAAATACCATTTGCGAGCAGTCCGAAGACTGGATAGGAATTTTTGATCGGGCTGAGAGTCACTCCCCGAGGAGGACACATCCTCAAGGATGAACGTCACCAAGGAGGGACACGATGTGGCTTCACCCGCAAGATCTGGCACTACAACAATTTCACCCCTAACAATTGTGGTCATATGCACGGTTGGGTCTGATGACACAATCGCCAGCCCCAAAGGTCTTGGTCCTAAATCTCGAGAGTCAATAAGAAAAATAATTACCCCTAATTAGAAAAGGAAAGGAAAAGGAATTTGTGGAAACATATATGGAAACTTACTCAAGATCGTCAAGGCGTCGACATCCTCATGCATTGCACTGCCACGACAGCCACTCGTGAAAGATACTACATCCTCAAAAGGAAAGGGAGTCCAGGGAGCCCCCAGAGGGGTCCAGGACCTAATGCCATGACCGAGGCCAGTAGCTTCCAAAGCTGTCCCCAAGAAGACGCCTACGAAGACCATGCTCGGGGAAATCACTCCCGTGGTAAACAAGACAGTGGCCCACTTCAGGTTTCCAAAAACTGGACAAATGGTAGGCTCTTCCTCCATTACCACGGGATCTCTTAAGGATGATGTGTCATGCCACGTCGGATCTGGAGGCCCTAATCAATCACGAGCACCCCATTTTCCTACGCGATAGAAATGGTTGTTTGGTCAGCAGGAGTCTCGAATACCAGCAGTTCCTCCTCTGATGCATATCTAATTAATAAAGGCAGGAGTAAAGCATCCATATCACTGGCCCTTCCAACAGGTCCCTCCATTTCATCGCGCCCTAACAAGGCTAAAGAAGATTCCACATATGGAAAGGAGGAGAAAGGTATGACCGCTTGCGTAGCCGCAACCATATCCATGAGTGGCCCTGCACCATAATCCAAAACAGCTAATGACTGGAAGAGTCAGAATATACAGGTTGGAAATTAAGAAAACGGGAAGTCATGATTACCCAACATCCCTTGTCTGAGCTCTTCCGATAAATGGAATGCCTGTTGCTGTCTCTGGATCTGGCCAGGGGACAGTTCGCCCAGAATTCTAGGATGAGTTGGAGGATGGAAGACCCTAGCTAGATCCGCAATGGTCGTCTCCATAAGCTCAGCCGCACTAGAGGACCCCTCCATGATGACCCATATGGGCAAAAGCGCATCCTCACCCACAGCGGTACCACGGGGAGTATACTCCGAAAAGAGAATTTCCCCCTGAGATTTTTTGGCACCATCCATAAAGGGGAGAAACCTTAGAACCTCCCCAATAAAGGGGGAATAAATCCAGGATGGGCGGCAGAGAAACCTCTTCTTCAAGGTGACACAATTCAGGATGTCTAATCATCATGGAAACCTGGGTGGTCCCATAGAGCCGGTTTTGGAGTGAGTGCACGTATGTGTCCATATCCTTCAATGATGCTACTATGTCACCCATGTCCTCTTCCAACTGAAGGTGTTGTGGAGAAAAAATAACCCCAGTACCTGGAAGCTTGAGAGGGCTCATTTGGAGTGATGCCCAAACCTCTTCATCTGAGCCCCTGGCCCTTAGGTCATCCCAAATCCTCCATGCATTTGAGAATGTAGCCTTAATAGGAATGTCTAGCCTGGAAGGATCAACTTGAGAGTTTCGGGCATCCAAAGGGGTTAGTAGGGGCGCTAATGACCGTATTTGCATTCCGGATCTCTCCACCACCCTAGAACTCTCTGGGGTACCTGTGGGAGGGACCTCCAAGTAGTGAGGGGAATTCCCTTGATTCAGCCAAGACGTAGAGATCACCAAAATCATCTCCCCCAGATGAGTGGTCACTTCCTCCCCCCTCTTCATCAGTCACCGGATGCAGCATGGCCTAGAATCGGTGGGTTAATACCATGTGACCCTAGCACGCGTAAATATAGGATTAACGATCCTAGAGATATCGATTGACCTGCTCAGGGTCCACATCATAACGTATGTTAACAAGGGCGGATATATAGCCCAGCCAGTAAAATGCCACTTCCGATTCCTGAAGATACTGCCACAGAGAATGGGGGTACTGGCTACGAAAGAATGATCGACCTTTGAATTCAGCCCATTAACCCTAGGCTATTGGAAAGGCAACATCTTCATGAATAACCACCCCCCCTATGGGCATCCTCAAGGGAATGAGAGGATACACCTCTATCTGTTAAGATCATCCCCAGAAGCACGGGACCAGCAGGGTGGTGAATGAATTTTCCCGGCCTAGTTGAAGCATCACCCCCCTTCTGCTTATTCTGGCCCTTTGATGGCTTGGGACTTGAAATGGTAGGAACCAATGTCCCTAGCTGTCCATTTGTGTATGATTATACCTAGGAGTCTTCATAACTCTTGGATAAGAAGGGTGTGGAGTCTACAAGCATCGTAGTCATGACCGCGTAACTGGTATCATCCCAGGTAAACATTAACCACAATTTCCTGGAAACCTTTATATGATGGTTCTCGTGGGCACCATTAAGTGCGGGAGGACACAGTTCTTGGACGCAGCCAAACTGGCGCCCGAATCTGCAAGGCGCGTACCCCTCACAGATCAGTTCCCCATCAATACGATCCAACAAAATACCCTCTCAATGGGAAAAAAGGTAGCCTCGCTTGCTAAACTCCTCTGTTATGGTTTTCGTGATTTCCCCAGTTGGGGAAGAGAACGGATGGAAATTGAAATGATCATAACATGAGATTCGACTCGATAACAAACATATGTTCTGAACTGTCTTTTGTCTATCCTTCTCATGGGTCGCCCACTCTTCAGGCATAACCCCGCTGGTCAGTTGAAAGTATGGCCAGAATGTGGTGCCTGAAATCCGAAGTGGGTTGATGAAGGTGTAGCAGTTCTTGACATGAACTCCTAGACATCCCTAGAGAATCAGAAAAGCACCGGCACTGGGTTTGGCCGACTCCCATCGCTAATATTACCAAGCAATCGGTAAATTCTGGACAGCACTGGGACGGATAGGTTGATAACGTTTCCGGTATCCAATTGTGCCGCCATGAAAAAGGTAGATACATGTACGCCACTAGACTCACGTACAAGAAATATCCAGCCGCTAAAAAACATGGCCAGAAATGCCGCCAGATGATGCAATCGATTGACATCAGGGAGAAGCTTACAACCCTAGTCATTGAATTGGCCTTGCACCAGGTTTAGCCAATAGCTGCCCTTCTTCTTTTGGGACTCCATTGTAGGGCATGTCGTGGGCCTACACAGAATAGCTATAGACTCGATCTCTCTGGAAAAACCCTTGATCCAGTCGTGATATGGGATAAGATGTCTCAGAGACATATCTTTCGGATGCTCCTCACGTCCAGAGATAGGTTTTTTCGAAGATGTATCCTTCGAATGTTCATGGGCCAGATCAATGAGTCGCTTCACCAAGGGAGGGGTTCTCCTTTCATAGTCCCACACAGAAGGGGGAGGCAGGAATTCGTCATACATACCCCCAAAAATGGGGACCCCTTAAATCTAAAAGGCATCCCAAACAGTAATTCCCACCTCACAGTGGACCAGATCAATGGTGTTGTTGTCCGGGCTCCAACAGCTCATAAGATTCCTGGTGAGGGCCTGAGGCCGGTAGGTATTGGTTTGGGAAACCCATGCAGCTTCATAAAATCCTACGGCTTTCAATTCTGCCTCGAACTCCGCATAGCTCTGGAGGACCCAGAAGGGCCACCCCCAATCAACGGACATAAATGGTCCTCCCGGTCGGAGATCCCGATTCGCTGACCAGGCATGGTGGTCGCTTACCATGGCATTGCAGGCAATGCTTCGATAGTAGTGTATCACTCCTTCCTGTTGACATTGTTTTCTTGTCAAAGATACTGGGAGGTGATTCAATATAGATCTGACTTCTATGTCCCTTGGGGCTGGCCTCTCGTTGAGAGGTATCACGAACCGAGGGATAATGGTAGTGAATATCCATGCTTCAGGATTGTTGTCATGGGATGGTACCGCAATCGGGGTATCAGATAGCAAACCAAACCCATAGGCCGGAAGGCTGTTAGAAAATGGGTATTATAGTTGTGACTTGGAGAGCTGGTCAGCAAGAAAGGATGATGGTGGGGAGTGGAAGACTCCATCTTGAACAGAGCTGGCCATGTCCTTCAGGCGTTGATCTCCAATTGGGAGCGGCTCTACAGCAGGCCTCGGTGTTGAACGGGGGGGGGGGACCATGTTTTCTCCCTACACAATGAGAGACAACAATAGGTTAGTCCGGAAAAAAATCTGGAAAAAATACTAGATATATGGATGAGAAATAGTTGAGGAGCCTTCATAAGAAAAGTCCGCAATGTGGCCTTGGAGGATGGTTCGCGATGACAGCATCCTGCGAACCTTCCCTTTGCGAAGTCATTTCGCAAAACCCTAGACCGAGAGCATTGTCCAGGAAATCGCAAACCAAGTTGCTCCACATAATTTCAATCCCAAATTTAAGTGATTAATTTCAGATGACTTAGAAACTTTTAAAGTTCAAGAGATTTTAGACATCAGAGCATCGAAACTGCGGAGAACCAAAACCACGAAGAAAGTCCCTCTGCAGCCCGTCATGACTTAATTTTTAATTAACTAAGAGTAATGGTTCATGGTTGGGGAATTGGTTCATGGGTGAAGGTGACTGTGAAGGTGGAATGGTTCACAGAAGTCGCATCAGGTTCGCGGACGAAGCACTTTGCGAAGGAACGAGCGTGCGGAGGCGAGGGAGTTCAGGTTTCGCGAAGAATTCAGCAAAGGACAAATGAAGCAACCCCACCACCCCCCACCCCCCGTATTTATAGGCGTGTTCCCATAATAGGTCCACTGCCCTACCACAAACCATATATGTTTCAAGACCAATTTACTTCGGAATGGCCTCCTCTTCATTCCGATCGGACCCCATTCCGATGGGGGCATTTGTAGGGTCCTAAAAAATCCACAAAGGAGATTCTACCCAAATCCCCCAAATTAACTGGGGAAGAGAATATAGAAAATTCAAAGAACGGACACAAGAAGGACCGGTCCGCGGACTCGTCCCATGAAAACGCAACGTGGACAAGCCATGCGAAGCACCCCCTCCGTGAACCATCGTCGTTCACAAAATGGAGGTGGAGATCCTCCGCGGTCGCGAGGAAGGATGGATGCCGATCCAGTTCACTTTCATGAATTGCCCCAACCGTGGACCACATCGACGGTTCAAGCCACATCCGATATCATTCGTGAAATGGATGCGGAACCCTCTGCAGCCGCAAAGCACTCCCTGAGTTTGGTTAGTGAGGGGGGAGAGGTATTCAATACCCACCACGAATTACGGATTGACCAAGTCAGCTGTAAATCGGGTAATCTGTTATGGGCCTCTGTAAAAGGTGTCGCATGACCGCAGATATACTTCTTTCCGCACTCTATAAAAGGAGACCGAGAGGATAAGATTTGTGGATTCGTATTCAGACAATTCGAAGGCAGACGAAGAGAAGAGCGATTAGACTCAGGTGGGAGGATTTAGAAGGAAGGTATAGGATTTCGCAAATAGTGATGTTCCAGTTCACGAACCAGAGCAGGTATAAACCTGGGAATGAAATAATCAGGAACCGAATATGAAAAAAAAAATTGGTGAAACATGAACTCAAAATGACATAAAAAGAGAAGACTGTGAACCATTTCCCCTCCACTGATGCACTCCCCACAGACCAGGGATTTTATGTCTCTTTTCGATCTGTCGCACCTCATAGATCCCTCTTACAAGGGAGAAGCCTCGACCGATGAACCCCCAATCAGTGCCTCCCTTGGCCGCTGCTGCTCGTGTCGACCCTTCCGCGTACCCCCTGGTATGCGGGCCGAACCTGAATCTGTGAACCACCATGGTTCGTGGGATGCTCTCTAGACCGTGAACCACCTTGGTTCGCGGGATGCCTCTCAGTCCGCGGACCACCCTGGTTCGTGGATGACCTCTGAGTCCGCGGACCACCTTGCTTCCTGGACGACCTCTCAGTTTGCGGACCACGCTTGTTTGCAGATGGCCCATCCATCTGCATAGCCCTCCCCTACACGAAGGGTGCCAAAACCTTCGGAGTTCCCGTTCCCCGAGCCAGGTTAAATTTCTCAGATCCGGTCTGATCCTCCACAACCTCCTCATTGGCCTACTCATCGGCCCGGAGCCGAGGCCACCACTAGAGCCACTGGATCTGTGTTGTGTAACCCTCAGGCGCACCAGCACACCATTTGAGTTCACATACCCACGGTAATGCAGGGTCTGAGCTTCAGATCCCCCTTCCTACCTCTACTCAATAGGATGGGATGCTACACGCTTTGGCGGTTGGGCACTTCTCCCCTCCCTAGCGAGGGGGCGGCATACCCATCAGAAGGAATCCATCCCCATGCACCTAGTTTCTTCCCTGGGAACTCTCCCAAGGAACAAGAGAGGTGACAGGCACATGAGAACCCCCTTTCCCTCCCCCCGCTGCGCTTTATCACCATGGGCCTCCCCAGAGTGTAATCCCCAACCCATCGCAATGGGCATCCACTCATGAGTAAACCCCAACATTATGAGCCTCCCTCATGTGTAATCCCCACTCCGCTTCCAACGGACGCACCTTTCGCATCGTTATACTCTTGTCCCTGCTGACTCTTGTTTCTCACACCGAGCATGACTCACATGGGCTTAGAGTAAGCATCGACCATGATATCCTCTTATGGGCATCCTCATAGTGTAAGCCCAAATCCATCACCCTGGGCCTCCACATAGTGTAACCCCCATTCCATTTCTATGGGTTGCCTCATAGCATAAGTCCCAACCATGCAAACTACGAGGACTTCGATTCCCTAACATAGGGATACGTAGGAAGCCTACCCGAGGTTCAATCCCAATCACATCCAAACCCCTGGGTCCACCTCCACGTCAATTCTACAACACCCCGATTTGAACTACGTGGACTGTGATCCCTATCTCCTAGGAAGGGTATGTAGGAAGATTCCACGAGGTTCAATCCCAAAAACCGGTCGATCCAACTATCTTCACATTGGTTCACTGAGCTGCTCCTAGCACCGTCTCATTGATTCCAGACTCCTCGAGGTCATTACTCCAATGAGGGATGGTAAACCTCTGGAATAAATGATTCCATACCCCTGCATTGAGCTGATCATTTCCAACCAAGGGTTAAATCCATGGATACTATACTTGGTTATAAAAAAACGATTCACAAACATATGAATACGTCTTAAATCTATAAGAGAGTCCCAGAACATGAAATAATTCCCCCCAAAAGGGTGTGATGATCCTGACTTCCCATCCTCTCGACCAAAGTGAGTTATTAAGAATTGCTGGTCATACCATATGGTGAACACCTGCCTTTGGAAATCAGCTCCGACCAACATCGGATACGGAGCCATTGGTGGTTTCGAGGCAGAAACCATGGAAGTGGAGAACATCTTTACTGCACGACGTTAAGCTACACGGAAGACGTCTTTACCGTACAAAGTTAAACTGCACGGAAGAAGTCTTTACCGCATGACGTTAAACTGAATGGAAGAAGTCCTTAGCACACGACGATAAACTGCACGGATGTCATCCTTACCACACAACGTTAAACTGCACAGACCCCCCTTTTCCTTTCACATCGGGTCATTTACGTCCTTACTGCACGTCGTTAAACTGCATGGAGTTCGTCCGAGCTGCATGACGTTAAACCGCCAAGCACCCTACATCCCAATATCTAAGACCATAAATATAGAGTATTATATCCTTACTGCACGATGTTAAACTGCACAGATAATAACAGTCAAGAATGCTCCCTTCCCCCGTGTACGGACCAGACCTACACGGGGTGTACACTTCATCCTCACCGCATGACGTTAATCTGTATGGAATCTAATAATACCCCTTGTCCTAACAACATGGCGTTAAACTGTATGAACATCTTCCTCACCGCATGACGTTGAACTGCACAGATTTCAGAGAACTACATACGGCTTGATTCCCGCCCCCGCATGAGATGTAATGACGCCGGGATCCCCTATCCTAGCCCAGACAATCCCTAATAAAAGTTTAAAATTCATCTAGCCCCAGTGTATGGAACAGACCTGCACTGGGTGCATTCCTCATCCTCACTGCATGACGTTAAACTGCACAAATTTTTAGAGAACTAAGTACGGCTTGATTCCTGCCCCCGCAGGATATATAGTGACGTTGGGATCCCCTATCCTGGCCCAGCCACTCCCAAAAAAATGTTAAAAATTCCCTTCCCCCGTGTATGGACTAGGCCTACACGGGGTGTGTACCTCGTCCTCCCTGCATGACGTTAAACTGCACGATCAAGAAGTTTTAACAATGCCCCTCTCCCCCCGTGTACAGACCAGACCTGCACGGGGTTTAATTTTCTTCCAGAGAACTACGTATGGATTTATTCCTGCCCTCTCATGATACTTAGTGACGCTAGGGTTCCCCGTCCTAGCCCAGCCCCTGAATAAAAGATGAAAATTCCCTTTCCCCCCATGTACGGACCAGACAGGAACGAGGTGTATTCCTTTTACTTACCGCACGATGTAAAACTGCATAGATAAAAATATATAAAAATTATCCCTTTTCCCCCGTCTACGGACCAGACCGGCATGAGGTGTACTTTGCATCCTTGACGCACGACGTTAAACTTCACAGACAATAATGTTAAAAATTCCCCCTTCTCCCATGTATGGACCAGACCTGCATGGGGTGTATACTTCATCCTTACCGCATGATGTTAAAGTGCAGGGACTTCGTCCTTACCGCATGACATTAAACTGCATGGACTTCATCCTTACCGCATGACGATAAACTGCACAGACTTTGTCGCGACCCACCCAAGACACATGGCGATATGAGATGGAGATACTCCTTGCACATTTAGATGCATCCTCTCCATACATCAGACTCCACGACCCGGATAATTATGGATCTTCATAACCATTCATGGCTATCTGAAGTGGAAAGTCATCGACCCATGGACACCTTTCCATGACTATGCATACCATGCCCTCAGTGGCTCTTCATAATGATATCCCCTGGCTCGTCTACCAAAGGAAAGATTTCCACATGCGATACTCTTCCGAGCTCTGTACACTTACCGGCCTTAGGGCCCTATACCATACCTCCTAATCCAGAATTTTATGGCGAAGTGGATTACAAGTTCATTCCCCTTTTCAAATCCAGGTGTCTCTAGGGTATCCCTATCTGCTTAGCCTATGTGTCTGCCAGTGGTTTACATAGTGACCTACATCAGCGAACATCAAGCTAGGACTAGGCTACATTGACTCAACGGACAATTGTAGCGAAGATGTTTCTTGTATACCTAGACACCATAATCTCCACGTGTCAAACTCGGCAATTTGAGCAATCACGGATTCTCATAATCATTCATGGACATCGAAAGTGGAATGTTATCGACCTGGGGACACCTTTGATCGACTATACATACCATTCCCTCAGTAGCTCTGCATAATGATATCCCCTGGCTCATCTATTAAAAGAATATTTCCTCGGGCGGTACTCTTCGTAGCTCCTTATGCTTACCGGCCTCAGATCCCCCACACCACACATCCTGATCCGAGAAAACTCAAAGTTTCAGTTTACAACCTTCCTCCCCCACCTTGTTCCAAGTATATCAGAACATGTTGACCAAGTTATCCTTTGAGTGACCAAAACAATAGTCCCTCAATGGTCCGAGCTCTCTGACCGCTAAACATGGAGTACCTCTTCATTTCTACATGATGTTAAATTATATGTAGTAAAGGTACACCCCCACGAAAAATGTAAATCAGCGTAGGGAGCTCTCTAAGCTTTAACGGCAACCAGAGCCGAGTATGCCCAACATGTTTAGACATTTCCTTCCCCGATGAAAGACTTCGTGGCCCGGATAATTGCAGATATTCATAACGATTCATAGAGATTGGAAGTGGAAAGTCACCGACCCAGGGACACCATTGTACGACTATGCATACCATGACCT
The DNA here is from genome assembly GCA_963277665.1 of Viscum album. Lineage (NCBI taxonomy): Eukaryota > Viridiplantae > Streptophyta > Magnoliopsida > Santalales > Viscaceae > Viscum > Viscum album. The sequence goes on from OY728162.1 coordinate 615,337,082, forward strand.
CAACAGCTTTTCATAATGATAGCCCCTGGCTCATCCACCAAATGCATGATTTCCTCGGGCGACACTCTTCTTAGCTCCGTACGCTTACCAGCCTCAGAGCCCCCATGACATCTCTCATTATCCAAGAAGCCTTGGAACTATGATTTACACCATCAACCCCTCCACGTCTTGGACATTCCAGGATACTCGATCCTAGTTACATTCTAACGAAGAGTGGACTTTTTATCTATCCCTCACCACACGACGTTAAACTTCATAGTCAATCGTCCTTGCTGCACGACATTAAACTGCACAATATTGGCAGAAGAAAGAAAAATGATCCTCGTCCTCATTGCATGACATTAAACTGTACAACATTATTTAATTTTGCTCTTCATCTTAACCACATGAAGTTAAACTACACATTCAAACCCGTCATGGGGTCAGTATGTAATGGAGGCTTTTCTCTATCCTTCAGTGCATGGGTCATACCAGCCCAAGCCACCATCTCACACCCACATTAGAAGGGATTACATCACCCATTCTCATGAAGTTTCGTCTAGATGTTTCCCCTTATCTAGGAACCGTCTCATTATAAACCATACTCTGTACTCATAAAAAATCGGACTCTAATAAGCCACCCATGGTGGTCCCAAATCTCAATTTCCTTGAAGTTGCTTGGATATCGGGGGGAATACAATCATTGACCTAAGGACACCTTTGCACGACTATTCATACCTTTCCCTCAGCGGCTCTGCATATTGATCACCCCTATCCTGTCTACCAAAGGCAATATTTCTTTATGCAATGATTCTCTCCATACGCCTCTTGGCCCCTGAGCCCCCATGTCTATCCGGGGATTCAGAAACACTCTGAGCTACAGTTTACCAACCTCTTTCACAACACTACCTGAATATGGTGGAACGTCTTTGACAAGATTACTGAGAACTATGAGATGTGATTCCATTTTAAATGATGTCCCAGCTGCATGACTTTAAATTTCTCCAAACATCAACCATCCCTTACGTTAACTAAATTTGTAGGGAAGTGGTGTTCTGACCATGCTCCTGATTAGTACGGATCTTCGAAAAACCCTTTTATATGTCACACTCCCCTTCTGAACCACCCCTATAGGTTTTCATAATTTTCTAAGCCATCCATCATGGTTTCCATGATCCAGACATCCATAAAGTCCCTTGGACATCATAAATTGATAGTCATTGAATTTAGGACACCTTTGCATGACTATGCACACCATTCCCTCAGTGGATCTACATATTGATCACCCTTGGCCTGTCTACAAAAGGCAAGTATTCCTTAGGTAACGCTCTTCCTACCTATGTACACCGACGCGACTCCCATTCCTTGAGGCATGCCCTGCATGTCGTTCAAATTTGAACATTTTCCCCGCATGTACATCTGAAGAGTATTGAGATATCTTTAAATCAGAGGAACCCAATTGGGGCCCTTTCCCCACCATGTTTGGTCAAAGATGTTTGACCTAAAACATCAGTAATTAATTTCTTGATGGAGGGACTTTAAACCGCCCAAGAATGGAGTAACAAATCATGTTAGCCCGAAATCCCGAAAAGGGTGACTTGAGAAAAATTTGGGCCATACCCACTGGGTCCGAACTAAATGGGCCCAGGAAAACATATGGAATTAAAATAAAAGACAAAACTTGTGTGGGTTTTTCCTATAAAATCCTAGCAATAGTCGAACTATGCTCACTGGCCCCCATGGTCCATGAAAAAGATAGATCATATTTTTCTGAGTTATGATTAATCCTGATTTAGTGAATTTTTATTTACACAACAGTTGTTCTAAGTAACAATCAAATTTCACAGCAATAAGTGATTGACAGAGAATGTGTTTCATTCAAACAGAAAAAGGGGGACGTCCACAAGCTGGGGTCTCTCCCTCACAAAAAAGGGGTAGAGGGGTAAGTAAAACAGAGGGTACAAGAGTAGCTTTGATAGTCATAAAATAGTCTGACTCGCTCTCTCCCCCAGATCAGCAACCGTACAGCGGAGGTCGTTGCAAGACTGTTCCAACACAGCCTTCTCCCTGGATTCAACCTCAGCCACCAGACGAGTATGCTCCACTATTTTTTGGAGATAGGTGATCCCTTTTCTAGTGGCTTCGAAAAGACAAGTCACAGATGAGAACCGATTCTTCATCATCACTGCACGTTCTTCACATTCATGCAACTCGGAGGATAGGACGACCACCTGATCTCGAGAGGTAGCCTCCTGTGCCATCAGCTGATGGAGTTGTATCATGGCTTCCCCCATGGCTCGGGTCACTCAATGAGTAGCATCAAAGTGATAAAGTTTCCATTCACTAGTGTCAGCTTCCTCACGAGCCATGACAACTTGGAAATCCAGAGAATGGAACAGCCGATAGTCAAATCCGCCAGACCGCAAACCCATGAAGAGTTGTCGAAGAGCATCAGTCTTAGTTTCCATATCATCTAGAGGGGTTTCGGCAACGATCTCTCAAATTCGAGGCCATGACCACATGCGCACCTCCTGGTGGTCTTCCATGACACGAGGATCTTTGGTGTCCTCTCCAGATAGCACGGGAACGAAATCTGGCATTGCAACCAGCGCAGGCATGGGCTCGCTAGAAGTTGGTTCCAAAACTGGAATGTATTGACCCTCTATCCCCGTTTCAGGCTTGGGAATCATGTTGTTAAGCCTAGTTTCAGGTGTAAAAACATCCGGGATTGTCTCACTGGGACTCGGAACCACTAGGTCGTCCCCATCCACATCCATGAAGGATGAACCCGCCTTAACATCAGCCACCACAGGACTGGGAGAGGAAAATCCCCTGATCCAATTTGATCGACGAGCCATCAGTAGATCCTCCCTTAGGGCTGATGTGGAAGGTGAGGTAGACGTGACAGCCACAATACCTCCTGATTTGGGAACTTTCCAAATGGCCTTCCCTAGGATCCTATCGGGATAGCATTTTGCCAACTCCTTTTCATACTCCATGGAAAGGTCTGCGGCCCCCCCACGATAGGCATTGTAATGCTCACGTTAGATCCCTCACACGTCAGCATAAGCCACCATTGACGAAGTGTGGCTGGGTTCTATCATTGAGCCTGAGGAGGGGGAAGGGAAGCATGTACTTTCATGCACCCAAACCGATGAGAGAAACTAAATGGGACATACAGCTCACACAGAGAAACCATGTCGATCCGTGCGGACCGAAATATGTCCTATAGAGAGATCATGTAAGAGAAATCCTTCAGGATCCCCCGGAGGTTGTCAAATAAGACACCAGAAGGGGAGGGGTAGAGAGTGAATGAAAACTGGTAAAAGTCACTCAGAAGCTTGAGGAGTTCACTAGGCCTAAGGGATTTCAGGAGAACTCCAACTATATCAACCAGGGTAGGCCGAAATGTAGGAAGCGAGATGACAGTGTTGTGACGATACTCATAGAAGTGACAATGATCTGCTATCCAACCATAAAAAAATTGAAATGTCCCACTCAGATGGAAGGGTGAACCGCCCTTCTTCATGTGACCTAATAGTTCATAAATGCGAGCCAATGTGGGCACATCCAAATTCACCAGGTGGCCCTCTTCCAGCTCAACTGCCATCATCAGGGTGCAAGCCCTAATGCCAGGATTAATATCCCGAGAAGGGAATAGCCACCTACTCAATAACATAGCAAACAAACCCGCCAGCCAGAAAATAGGTGACAAACCAGGGCGCGCCTCATAACCCCATGAAAAGTAGTCGCCCGCCTCTAGAACCGCCCAGTAGGAACCCAGAGAGGTTCATGACTGTTGAGAAGGATGATTTTTGGTGTGCTTTCTCTTCAGCACAGGACCATTGGTGTTCAGAAATAACCCTATCCAGGTACTATAGGGAATAAGAGAACGGGCACGCAAAGCCTGACCCAGTGGCTGCTCCTCCATAACCAACAAATCCCTCAACAATAAAGGCACTTATTCAATATCATCCCATGCGTCAAGAGCAGACAGAAATTTTTCATACGTTTCATTGATAATCGGGAGTCCTCCCAATTGATGGATTTCCCACAGACTAATACCAACTTCACCATGGAAAAGGTGGAAAGTATTAGTTCTTGAACACCAGCGACTAAGTAGGTCAGGCAGGACCATGGATGGTGGGTAAATGGAAAATTGGGAGGCCCACACTGCGGAGTATAAACTGACAGCTTCCAGTGATTCAAAAAACTCTCAGTAGTGATGATGGACCTAGAAAGCCCAGGCCCTGTCATTTGAGAAGATCCTTCCAGATCGAAGATCCCACCTTGGAATCCACCCCATATCGGGATCTACTCGATCAAAGTTGATAATAGAAGTGTAACTCTGGAAGACAGCTTCCTGAGAAACATTTCGTGCATGCTGATCACTTTGGGTCCAAACAGAGCCCCTCAAAATGAAGGTGTCTTTCTAGTCATAGTTGAAAACCATATCCCCTGATTGGGTAAGTTTCGCCTAAATACACCTGGATGACCCTTCAAACAAAGGAGAAGGAAGACCTCAGAAAGTGGGGGGAATAGGGGCATCGTCTTGAAGACCGAATCCATGAAGTGGAAGTCAATTTGATAGTGGATAATCCAGGAGATCAGGAGGGAGAAAGTCTTTCAAGGCACCATTTTCGGGAATGATGGACTGACTAGGTTCCTATTGGATATTCTCCACTCTGTGAATCATAGTTAAAAGCCTCCCTGAACTAATTGGGAGCATCTCTGTAGCAGGCCTCGGTGAAAAACGAGGGGGAACTTTGTTTTCCCCCTGCACAATGAGTGCCAACAATCTGTTAGTCCCGAAAAAAATCTTGAAAAAATACCAGATATATGGTTGAGGATCAGTTGAGGAGCCTTCATAAGAAAAGTCCACAAGGAGGCCTCGGAGGATGGTTCACAATGACAACATCCTGCGAACCATCCCTTCGTGAAGTCAGTCCGTGAAACCCTGGCCCGCGGAGCATTGGACAGGAAACTGCGAACCATGTTTCTCCATGGAATTTCAATCCCAAATTTAATTGGTAAAGTTCGGAATACCTGGAAACTTTTAATGTTCAAGATATTTTAGTCCGAAGAGCATCGAAACCGTAAATCATCAAAACCACGGAGCACCAAAATCGTGAAGCAAGTTCCTCTGCAGCCTGTCATGACTTACTTTTTAATTAATTAAGAGTAATGGATCACAGTTGGGGAATTGGTTTGTGGCTGAAGGCGACCGCAAAGGTGGAATGATTCGCGGAAGTCGCAGCCTGTTCGCGGATGAAGCACTTCGTGAAGGAACGAGCACACAGAGGCGCGGAAGTTTGGGTTTAACAAAAAATTTGGTAAAGGACAAATGAAGGGCCCCTGTATTTATAGGCTTGGTCCCCTACTAGGTCCACTGCCCTACCACAAACCATCTCAGTTTAAGGACCACTTAGCATTAGAATGGCCTCCTCTTTGTTCTGATCAGACCCCATTCAAATGGGGGGCCTTTGTGGGTCCTAAAAAAATACACAATGGGGATTCTACCCAAATCCCTCAAATTAATTGGGGAAGAGAATGGAGAAAATTCAATGAAGGGAAACAATTAGGACTGGTTCCATGAAAAATCAACATGGACAGGCCCCATGATGAACCCCCTCCACGAACCATCGATGTTCGCGAAATGGAGGCGGAGATCCTCTATGGTCATGAGGCATGATGGGCACCGATCCGGTTCACAGTCATGAAACTCCCCAACCACAGACCGTGTTGACCAGTTCAAGCTGCATCCACTGTCATTTGTGAAATGGAGGAGGAACCCTCCACGACCGTGAAGAAATCCCTGAGTTTGGTTCGTGGGGGGGGGGAAGCGTTCAATACCTACAGCGAATTACAGATTGACTAAGTCAGCGGTAAACCGGGTATTTGGTTATGGGCCTCCGCAAAAGGTGTTGTGTGACCGCAGATACATACCTTTCCCCACTCTATAAAAGGATACCGAGGGGAAAAGATTCGAGGATTCGGATTCAGATGATTCAAAGGATGAAGAAGAGAAGAGAGATCAGACTCGGGTGGAAGGATTTCTAAGGAAGGCTTAGGATTTCGAAAACCACAATGTTCCAGTTTGCGAAACAGATCAGGTATAAACCTAGGAAAAGCTAATAAAGAATGGAAAATGCATTATAATTTGGTGAACCACGAACTCAAAATAACATAAAAAGAGAAGAGCACGAACCAAATCTCCTCCGCTGATGCACTCCCCACGGACAGGGAGTTTATGCCTCTTTTCCGATCTGCCGCACTGCGTAGCACCCTCCTACGCAGGAAATGCCTCGACCAACAAACCCTCGATCGGTGCCACCCTTGGCTGCCGCTGCTCACAGGGACCCCTCCACGTACCCCTTGGTATGCGGGCCGAACCCGAAGCTGAAAACCACCCCTGTTTGTGGGATTCTCTCTAGGCCACGAACCACCCTGGTTTGCGTGATGCCTCTTTGTCCGCGGACCACCCTGGTTCACAGACGAACTCTCTGACTGCGGACCACCCTGGTTCGTTGATGGCCTCCCATTCCATGGACCACCCTGCTTCACAGAAGACCCCTCCATCCACGTATCACTTCCCTACGCGAAGGGCACCAAAAAAATCAGAGTTCCTATCCCACGAGCCAGATAAAATCCCTCTGATCTGATCTGATCCTCCACAACCTCCTCATTGGCCTAATCATCCGCCCCGAGACGAGGCATCTTCTAGAGCCACTGGATCCATGTGGTGTAATCCTCAGGAAGACCAGTGCACCATTTGAGTTCACATACCCATGGTAAATATGGGAAAAGGTGTTTCCCCGACCCTTGGGAGATTTTTGAAGCATGCCTGGGTCCACATTCCCATGGTAATGTAGGGTATGAGCCCGAGAGCCCCCTTCCTACCTATACTCGCCAGGATGGGGGGCTGCACGGTTTGGCGGACGGGCACTTCTCCCCTCCCCAGAGAGGGGGCGACATACCCATCAGAAGGAAGCCGTCCCCATGCACCTTGGTACTTCCCCAGGTACTTCCCCGGGGAACAGGAGAGGTGACGGGCACATGAGCACCCCCTTTCCCTCTCCCGCTCCACTTTATCGCCATGGCCTTCCTCAGAGTGTAAGCCCCAATACATTTCCATGGGAATCCACCGAGGAGTAAGCCCCGACCATATAGGCCACCCTCATGCGTAAGCCCCACTCCACTTCTCACAGACGCACCTTTCCTGACGTGATCATCTGGTCCCTACTACCTCTTGTTTCTCACACCGAGCATGACTCACATGGGCTTATAGTAAGAATCGACCATGACATCCTCTTATGGGCCACCTCATGGTGTAAGCCCCAATCCATCACCCTAGGCATCCTCAGAGTGTAAGCACCAATCCATTTCTATGGGCTGCCTCAGAGCGTAAGTCCCAAGCCATGAGAACTACGAGGACTTTGATTCCCTACCACAGGGATACGTAGGAATCCTCTCTGAGGTTCAAGCCTTATCCCAACTAGACCACACGGGTCCACCTTCACGTCGGTTCTCCAACACTCTGATTCGAACTACAAAGACTTTGATCCCTATCTCCAAGGCAGGGTACGTAGGAAGCCTGCATGAGGTTCAAGCCCAACAACCTGTCGATCCGACTATCTTCACATCGGTTCACCGAGATACTCCTAGAACCGTCTCAATGAGTCCAGACTCCTCAGGGTCATTAATCCAACGAAGGATGGTAAACCTCTGGTATAAATGATTCTGAACCCCTGCGTTCAGCTGAACATTTCCAACCAAGGGTTAAATCCGTGGATACTATGCTTGGATATATAACCAAAGATTCGCAATCTTATGAATACATATTAAATCTATAATAGAGTCCTAGAACATGCATCAATTCCCCCAAAAGGGTGATATGAGCCCGAATTCCCATACTCTCAACCAATGTGAGTTCTTAAGCATCGCTGGTTAGACCATCCGATGAACGCCTGCCATTGGAAAGCAGGTCCGACGATCATAGGATACGGTTTTGTTGGGCGTTTCGAGGCAGAAACCATGGAACAAATATATATATATATATATATATATATATATATATGTGGGGGGGGGGGGGTATGTGAGATGGTTTCCTCTTGACATAGAAAGCATTGATGGGCCATATTTTGAGGTAGGGATCCTAACTATTCCCTTTTAAAATTAAGAATGCATTAGTTGATTATAAAACACTTTTGGATTAGTTGAATTAATCATTCGGAACTGAACTGATTATGATGAATAATATTAATTTTTTTTAAAATAAATTCATGTTTTTACAATAAAATCCCTCCATACTAGGTGCACAAATTCCAAGATAAAAACATAGTGACAACCCTATTATTTTTTCTTGGATCGATTATTTGTGGTTTTGTTATGCCTTCCTAGTTAGATGAAGATTATTTAAATGAAAGGTATATGGTTTTTTTAATAGAAGGTTTCTTTACTCTCTTTCAAGTTGACGCACTTGTGCAAAATAATTCTATGGAACTAGATTGGGAATACTTGGGAGAGTGAACCCATGTGAAATGATTAAGCGTGAATTGTATAAATTTGGTGGGTATGCAATGTTATTGGAATGTTTGTGAATTGTAACAATGAGTGTGTATACTATTTGGTTTCATGGGTTTTGAATGGGAATTAATGAAAGGGTAAATAAATTATAATGAATCCATTGCATGTGATGGATGTGATGGATAATATGTTAGAATGATCATTATATGAATTTAATGTTAAATGGTTATATCTGGTAGTTATACCCATATGGATTGTTTAAAGCCTCATTTTGAATTATAATGAATTGGTGGGTAAAACGATGGTAAATGGATAAATTGATGATATGATTAGGTATACTCGTTTGGAATGGAATTGATAAATGCATATATGAGTGGGTATACTGGTATGATAAATGATAGAATTGTTTATATGAGTGGGTAAACTCATCTAGTTAGATTTGATAAGTGGTTTGAAATCAATGAATGGATTGATAGATTCCATGGATTTCACTACTTGGATATGGATTATGGTAGTGGATGCCTTTGGTTGATTATGGCCATTGGGTCTTGATTCTATGGACCAACTCGGGCCTTGCTACCCTTTGGATCCAGCTTGCTTAGACTCATGTTGTACAGGTCGGTACACAAGCTCCAAGGACTCCAACTAGTTCCTAGACAGAGTTCCCACTAGGATTCCCTTGTGACTCTATGTGGATGCCTTTGATGAGTTCCTTGGATCTTGGCCATCATGGTATAAAACTTTTATATATATGTCTTGGATAAGTTCCTTATATCATGCGCTTCATGGAATATATTTCATTAAACAACAGGAAAGTGAGGTATGTGGTATTCTCGAATATATAGCTTGGCCATGGGAAATTGTGACATTTGGATATATGATATGGCCGTGATGGTATGGCAGGTTTAGATGATTGGAAATGTCATGTTATATTTTTTGAAATAGTCGTAGCTGTCTTATTATAGGATCTTGACCATTTTGTGTAGGGATCCTTATAAGAATAAGATGGTATAAATGTATTAGTTGTTAACATGCATTGGGAATTTCTTCATTTCATTAAATACTAACTTATTTACCTACACACTACCTATTTTATATATTACACTTCTTAGTTTGGGCGATACACCTTGGGTGCTGACCTATTGAGATATAATCTCACACGTAACTCAGGTACCATTGGTACTCAAGTATAATCTCCTTTTTTGTAGGGCTATAGACTTATGCTTGTGTTTTTTACTCTTGTACCTAGGAGTTTGGATTAAATGATCAAGCAGAATCTTGGTATGATTAAGGAGATCACCCTGGGGGATTTTGGACATCCCATTATTACTACACTAGGATTTAAAGAATGCTAAATTTCTTACTAAATTTAAATTATGTAACATTATTGGAAGGAATGCATTATATAAAATTCCATTCTATATTTCCTATATTCATTTGATATTGTAATTTTATTATGCTTCATTGGTTATTGTTTTTATAATACTTCCCTGTATAACCATTACTTTCTATTACTATTTTTTTACCACTTTGCACCCTGAATATGAGGGTATAGTCACCGGATTGACTATTCTCACAGCCTCACTTGTAGTCGTCCACCTCTAGCATACTGGGTGACAAGATTGAGGTCTTGTGAAAACCCATCGGACTATTGTTTTAGTGTTAATTTGGGTTGGGATGTTGAAAAATATGGTATCTATATTATTAAATTGATTAATTATGATATCACCATTAGTTTGTAAAAAATCAATGATACATGTTTGTTACAAATTTTTTCTACCTGAACCAAAAATAAAACTCTTAGAGAATGAAATTATAACATTATAAACTATCATAATAAATCCATGATATTATTTTTTATGATCTAGGAATGTCTAACCTTGTGTAAATAATATATAACAACCCCAATATTATGAAACAAGTTGAAAATGATCATAAAAATTCACACCAAATATAGAAAAGTGGTGATAACTTATGAAAATATATATAGATAATAATTATAAATGATGTTTATAAAATTTTATAGATATTAATGAGGCTAGTAAATATTTGACTAATGTGGTTATGTTTCTTATACATAAGGATTTAGTGTGTCCAACTAAGTGGGGATACAAGGTATGGTTGTTTCAGTTTAGTTTCCTTTCATTGAGACAAGATTTGTTTATGAAAATAATTTCATATTTTTATTGATTCTAATTGTGTATATCATATCATGAATTATATTTTATTTATAGAAATTTTAGTTTAATTTTAATCTTTTTCTCTTGAGGTGGTTTTACTAAAATGATTCTTCAGCAAAGAAGGATATTGATTACTGAAAACACGTTTCATTGGGTTATAATGGTTCATCATGAAGTTATCTCTTAAATGATTAGTTTATTTCTTCTAGTGATTTTATATTGCAATTTATCCTTATATATGGGGAAAATTAAAACATTGATTCAAATATTCAATCATTTTTAATTTCTTCCCTTTCAAATTATTACATTATTGTGCATAATTATTATTCGATTTTACAATGATTTTTCTTTCATGTCCATATTTTTCATTCCTACCTATTATCTCTTTTATATTTATAAACATAAATATATTTTATCTCTAGTAACCAACATTTTTCTCTTCCCAACAATAAAAAGTATCTTTTATTAACAATTTTTATAACGTGGGTTATCAATAAATCTATTATTAAATATTAAAAATATTTTCCATCCATTAAAAATAAGATTATATATTTTCTAATGTATATTCTCGTTATAAATAAATATTTTTTATAATATCTATTTTACTAAGGAAAATTTATGAAGTAATTTGTGTCCAAATTTTTCACTTTACCTTTTCAAAAATGGCTTTCCAAAGTAACAATAACTTCTTTTCTTACACTAATTAAACAATGATCTTCTAAAAACACTTTTACAAATTATCTACCCATATAAGAATTATTATTTACTACAATTAAGTTACATGTTTTTAAAATTTATACACATTATTTTATATATTGATATTTTATAAATTAAAATGAAATAATATAATATTTTTTAGATGTAATTTATTATTCATAAAGAAGTTCTTATTTTATTAAAATACATTTTTGAGGATTGTGTCCTTAAGAAAGAAATATTCATTATTTTTCAAAGAACCATTGTTTTAAATGATTTTAATTTTGAAACAACTTTTTTGTTTTAATGGTAAATATTTATGTTTTTATCATGATTGAAGTATTTTTTTTTATGGAAAACATGATGAGGATTTTCTAAGCACTACCACAAGGGACGTTTCTTCGTGTTTTCAAATGTGATTTATCAAATAACATGATAATGGTGTTTCTAATCTATGTAAATACCATTTGAAATTATTATTTTTCTATAGAAAAAAACATTTCAGACACTATCCGTATTTATTTCCATGGAAGACTTATATATTCTTAATGGAATGTTTTTCATGAAACTTATTTTTTCCCATGGGTTAATTAAGTGATGTTTAAAAGATGAATATTTTTATGTTTCTATTAGAAAAAAACTGTATGAATAGATATTATTTGTGGGTGGGTCCTATATTTCCATCTAATACATTTGGTAAATATTTATATCTCATGAGATATGTATGTTACAGAGGGAAATCTTTTTTGTTATCAATATGAAACATCAATAGTTTGTTCATTCCCAATTTCAAGAATAGAAAATTTTTTGATCACAAAAAGAATCGTTGGTATTTTGTTTATTCACAATGTGAAGCATGTATTTTTTTTCAAAATGATACAATTTCTATATGCTAATGTTTTCTCTAAATTTATCTGTTATGCTATGTTTTTTGTTCATGTTGTATTTCTATGTCATATTTTTATGATTATAATTCATGGATCACGTTTACCATCACATGATTTTTTACTCGTTTTTATTGGTATATGATTGTTCATTTCATTTTACCAGTCCTTATATAATTATTTATAGACAAAACATATTATTCAATTTTTATTCAAAAATAAATTTCCCCATACCCATGTTTCTCATATTCTGATGATCAAACCCTTGATGACATGTTGAAACCTTTTCCCTTATAAAGCATTTGATCTAAACCATTACATTTGTTTAATTTCCCAATGTATTAATATAAAAATAATATTATGAACCCAAAAAAACTAAAAATATAATTACATAATTTTTAACATAAACATCCAATATTTACATCCCAATTGTCGTGATGACTAGTGTCTTTAAAAGACAAGGTACAAAATACATTAATTAAAACAAAAATATTATATATATATATATATATTATCCTATGTGATAATTTAAATAATTTTTATCTCCTAAAATTACCTAATATAACCTAGGGAAATGAATAAAACTATGGGGTGAGCTAAAAAACATACATGTGAAAATCAAGGTAAGAAAGAAAAACATAAGAGTTACAGGAATAAAATGACATCATAATGGGGAATTATCAAGAGTAATAACATTGGATAATTACATAAATAACATGTTATTATAAGATCATCGAATCATAGGAAAATGATGTAGTATCATAAAACATGACATAAACATAAGTCATGTCTAACCAATGAGATATCCTCACATAGAGGACAGAGTCCCATAATAAATTATGTTCACTCCACAACCCCATGAATGATCCCCCATGAGATTAAAACATTACCCAATGCATTGGAGGAATATATAAATATAGACCCATACATAAAATAAATATCACATACAAGGATATGTGTGCCACATAAGGAAATATATCACAATTCAAAAACAAAACAAATAACCATGGATAGAAAATAGGTTTTATAATATTATATCATATCGCAATCAAAGGAAATATCCTAAAGAAGGAATTTAATGGATAAACATAAGGAATGCGTTACCAAATAAAATTTATTTACATAAAGATTTTTATATATGAAAGACAGATGTATATATATATAATTTTTAATTAATCCAGAAAATTATTAATTATGGTCATTGATGAAAATATCATTATAATATTAAATATAATATTTCTTGATAAAATTCACATTTTCACATTGAGAACACTTCTTAAATTTTTTTGAAAAAAACAATATTATAGAAGAAAATTATCTTAAAATAAAAATTGAAACATATAAATCCATATTCAAATAATTTAATGGTCATGAACCCAATTAACTCTATATAATTAGTACAAGTTAAAAAAATTCCTTTTACAATATTGAACAAAAGTTAAAAAGTTCTCTGTTCTGAAAACGGAGAGAAGAAACGTCTCATAAAATTTTATAAAAATTAAAACATGGGTAAAATTTTAATTAATAAATAAATTATATATTGATTAAAAAATTATTGAAAATATTTTCTAAGCAAAATGTTGTGGAAGAAAAAATATTTTCAAATAAAAAGAAAGATGAAGTTAGTTTTTCTAAAAAAATGTTTTCTCAAAAGTTTTATGGACCAAATAGAGGAAAATGGTACTATATAAAATATCATTAATGAAAATTGGATAATAAATTTAAATGTTTTTATTATAAAATGTACATAAAATTTCTTATAATGAAAATTAAATCCCGAACAATCCCAATCAAAATGAGAATAAAACATAATCCTATACTACATTGGTAAATTTCAAATCATAATTCCCATGTATAAAGTAAAGTAATTTAAAATTAAAACATAATTAAGAACATATTATTCTATATGTATTATCTAACGGGTTATTATATTCACCATTTAAAATAATATTAGGTTAGAAAATAAAATTTGTCTCAAAGATAGATATTTTAATATGAAACCATTTCCTCCAGTACAGTCTTGTCATCTATATCCTATATGTCCAATATAACAAACAAATATGATATATTTATTTTCAAAATAAAAATTAATGGTTTAATACCTTATATATAAACCATTTAAATCTTTTATTATATTAACATATTTAATCACTTAATCAGTTTTTTCCACGTCGGGTGTTTTGGTGACGTCGAGTTCATAAATTTGAAAATGGAATTGGTGTGCTGATCATGGTTATAGGGGTCATTTTATATTATTTAAATAATAATAATAATAAAATATTTATTACTTTTATAGATAAAATTTAATTTTAAAAATAACTATGAAATATTTTTATTAAAATTTTACTATGTTACAATCAAGGATAATGTTGGTCATACATATGCATGTGTAACATTTCAGGCTTTCAATGATCGTAATGTAATTAAGTAAAGTGTATTTTATCATTATAAAATTATTATAATATCATAAATATCATATTATATCATTAAATAAAATTAAATATACCATTCATTTGATGTGGTAACAATATAAAAATCAATCACTTCGCGAGGCGGTAGTCCACCGTAAACAGAAACAAAGTTATCATTTTTATGGAATGTTATGGTAAGAACATTATTATTTAATAGTTTTTAAATATTTTTAATATTTAATTAATGTCATCTAAAAACATTAATCATATTATTATAAATATGAATTATAGGTGATGATGGAAAAATAATTACATTAGTTCACGAGGTGGGAGTCCTCCGAACACAAGAAATATGGTTTCATTTTCTATTTCATGGAAGAGTAAAATGGATAAATATTACTACATAATTACAATATCATTAAATTATAAAGGATACAATTGTTTTAATATTTTGTAATTTTTATGGAAAAACTGATTGTGGAAAATGAAGAATTAAGAAATAGAGTTTGCTGAAGATGATTAACTTCACCAAGAGGATCCTCCTTTTGATCTCTTATTAAAGACCCTATGGTTTGTATTTTGGGGAGAATATATGTTATAGAATTTTTATGTGGATTTTTAGAGATATTTTGGTATGTTTTGGTTGATCCCAATGTGTTGAGATGTGTGAATAAGTGAGGGGATGTGTTCCCTTTAATAATTAATGAGGAGTGGCTATTTTATAAATAAACAAAACTATTCAATAATGGTTAGTCACTCTCATGAAAAGTTATTCCCAAATATAATAATAAAAGTAAAGGGAAGTTATAAGGATGAAAAAAACTCCACCACTAAAAATAAGTATGTTTTAAAAATCTTATCATGTTTTCCACTAAGCCTACTCGCTTTTACAATTTTAGTTATTTACTATGATAAAAATTTATTGACATCATTTAATATTTATAACAACAAAAAAGTATGTAGAAATTATTTTATAATATAAATTATTTTAATTAAAAATATTTAATCCATTTTATAAAATTCAATTCACAAAAGTGGACTAATTTAACTAATAATAAATCTCACAATCACAATGAAAATTGCATTTTGAAGAAAAAAATGATTTTAAAATAATTATGTGACAGATCGTATTCAGTAAATTTACTGAGAATAATAATTTAGATATTAAATATGTATATATATATATATTTAATATAAATAATTACTCATTGTTTTTTATTTTAGTTAATTAAAATATATAATCATTATTCAATTTAAAACAGTTTAAAAAATGTTTTTTGAACAAACATAAACGAATACAAAAAATCATTTATAAAGATAAATAAATTATAATAATTGGATGAATTAATATTAAATAATTCATAGGTTAATTTTAATTTATTTGTAAAAGAATAATGTAACTTTTAAATTAGATAATTTTTTTAAAAAAATGACAGTTTTATAAAAAATGTTATTCATCACTATTCACCGAAAAATCAATATTTTCTAGAAAATTTCAAAAATTTAGACTTTATAAATTCTAATATATTGATTTAAAAAATTATATTTATTTAATAAAATAAAATTAATAAATTTTCCATAAAATAACTATAATATTTTCTAACCAAATAATAAAGATCATTTTTAATGGTAACATATTTTTTTATGAAAAAAATATTTTTAAAAAAATTTGGGTTCTTATTAAGAATTTTGCAATAAACTTATATTTGAGTTTTATTATATATTTAATAATTTAGTTTCTAAGATTCATACATACCAATTTAATTTCTTGGTTTAATTGGTCATTTTTATATAATAATATTTTATTATTAAATTTTTTATCGTTTAAACATTGTTTTGTGTGTTTAATATGCTATCAAACATAGTGTTATTTTTAAATAATGAGGTTTTACATTATAAATCACTTGGATAAATTTATTCCTCACAATTTTAACTTCTGATAAGCAATTAGAGGTTTGAAAATTTATATTTCCTTTTTTGAAAAAACCCACATAATAAAATTTGTTAATAAAACATCCACTTAAAAGAGGATTGGGTAAATTTGAAGTTAATATGGAATAACACATAACTAGGATTAAAATAAGGTGGAAATTAGTTTGAATTTAAAATATTTTCTTTCAGTAAAATCATAAATAATTATGTATATTTATATAAATCATTAATCATAATAAACTTAATGATCATGATTAATTCAAAACCACCAAATCATTAATCTTTTAAAAATTAAAATATCTTTGATTCATCAGATATAAAGGTAATATGATTATTTTGTTGTTTTAAGTCACATTTCATAATGTTGAGTTATTATTTTAATAAAAATATAAAAAACACCATAAAATATTCATAAATGACATCCTTTCATTTCATAAACACAATTTCACTATTTTATTGTGCTTCGATGAATTTCCGCTTCAACTCTTACTACACAGAATGAATATCAAATATAAAATTATTTTTCATGAAGCAATAATATTATCTTTTAACAGATCATAAAATCCATTAAATAGTAATAATCTATTCCTCCTAACATTATTAAAACCAGTAGGGTTAGAAAAAAGTAATATAATTCCCAAAATGAATATGAATATGCTACTCAGAAAAATTCATTAATAAAATCAATGGATTAATATAAATCATTCCTGAAACAAATAACTATATATCCAAAATAACTGGAGTCACCTCAACATGAAATACCTTTTTAACCTTAGACATCATCTCATACCCTTCATCTTAAATTTCTAAAAAGATAACAAAATCCATCCAAAATAATCCTTTGTATAAAACCCAAATGTTATACATATATATGTATCACAAACTAGTAATTTGTTTCCTAAAATATCATTAATCATCTCAAAAAAATAAAAATTAACAAATAATTGATACTCTAATATTTATATAATAATAAAAACAATATTTATCCATCAAATAAATTATGCAAAAACATTTTTATACTCACTAGGTCATCACGTAGGCCAATGGTGGTAATTGAACACTTGTATCCCTTCGTTGTTGGGTTTAAGCCCCACATCCAGGCCATATGTGATGGGTTATCCCCCAATATATAGGTTATCCATTTTCTAAAAGCATATTTAAATAATTTCTATAACAATTACAATCATATGATGAATAAAATAAATAATCAAATCTATTCTTAACCACTAAAGTCATCTATAGAGTTTACATATTTCCCCTAAAAATTCTTACTCGACTATAATTATGTTAACATAAAGGACCTATGAATTATTATATTTTATTCAATCATTTTTTCCGATAAAATATCACAATAACATTTATTCATCTTTATTTTCATTATTATTATTCATCATATTCAAGAAAATTCTTAATTAAATATAACAACTAAATAATCCTCACATGTTTAATGATTATAATAAATAGAATAACATTGATAAAAATAATTCAAAAAATTGATTATTTAGTTACTAAAAATAAACAGATAAATATCCATCTTAAATTATCATCATAATATAGGATCTTCGGAATTAATCCTTGGATTATAGAATTGACTCATATAATTACCAAGTTCCCCAAATTAATGATATTGAACTATTAGTGTTGAATTAGTTTTTTCTTTCTTCCTTATATCTTATTATTTTTACTCTATGTTCTTATTTGGATATTTGCTATGTTTTGACTTCCTTTCTCATACATAAATAATCTCATGGTTCATTCGAATCATTTCCTATAGTGCCACTTCTCACATTTTAAACATGTAGGGAATTAAATCTTCATTTCCATATCACCTTAAACACTTGAACTACCATGATAATCCATCCTTCTATTTTTGAAGTGTTGGAAAATCAAACTATGTTTTAATTGATAATAATAATTTGAGATGTTTCATTTGTTTTGATCATAATATGTCTATATTCCATTCCCATTATTTGATGCATATCATTGGGGAAATCCTTACATTTCCCATCACATTGGCTATTGGACCGATTTCTCTTCTCTACCAAAATTAAATAAAAATAATAATTGAAACAATATGTGAATAAAGTAACAAAAAATTTAGAAACTAATAAACTTTGAAAAAATAACTTATATATGATATGTATATATTCACATATAAGTATATAAGGTCCAATATAGGTTACCCATGATAATGTTTCATATTAGATTTTATAATCTAACTATTATTTTAGGTCCTTCATAATGGTCTTAAGATATTTTTGTGAATATCCAATGAACATCTCTTGGTCGTGTTGAACAAGGTGAGAAGAAATGTCTGTTATTTTGCGACAGGTGGTGACCAAGTTGATCTCCAAAAACCATTTTTGGTGTTACTACCCATATGTAAAACTGTTAAAAATTCACATCTACTTATGGTATCTAGAATGGGATGTAATTACAAGGAAACCACTCAATAGGTCATTCTTCAAAATTATGGGACATTTTCTAGTACTTAGACTTACCTATAGACTTATACCAATGGTTTTAGGTAAATATTTATCATTCTATTTTCCAAAAATTAACAAAAATATTTATCTAATAACAACTATAATGAACCCAAAATTTTACATGTATTATGACGAGGTTGTTAACATAAACATCCAATAATTGTAATAAAATGATCATAAGACCCAATTGTTTTTGTAAGACATGGTACATAAAAAAAGAAAATAAACAAAAACATAAAATCACTATTTCATTATTCTCATTATAAAGATACTCAATACAATTGAGATACTAAAAATGCATAGGATAATCTAGGGGAATACATAATAAATGTGATGATCTAGAAACCATAGTAATGGAAGAAAAATGATAATGAGGAATAACATGCGATTCAAAGGCATACCATGATTTCATAATGGAGAAGGTTTAAATATGTTCAATTTGGAGAATAATATAAATAATATTGTATCATAAGACCATGTAACCATGTGAAAAATTTGAAAACAACATAAAATATGACATAAACATAAGACAAGGCTAACAACTGAGAAAACCTCACATAGTGGTAAAAGTCCCAAGTTGTGTCATGTTCAATCCCTATCCCCGTACATGATGCATTATGAGACTAAACCCAAACCAAATTCATTGGGGTATATATAATTCTATTCTTACCCATCATATTCATATCAGGTACATTTATATGTGTTCTATATATGTAAATTAATCATATGGCATAAAAATATGAATTACCCAAGGAAATAATATTGGTTTTATAATCTTATGTCATATTATAAAAAAAATGTATTTTATTATGACATAATTTGAGAGATAATCATAATCCATGTATTACCACATAAAATTAATAGAGAATAATATAGGTATATATGTTAGATACATATATAAATAAATTAGAATCAGTCCATTAAATTAATAATATTTTTTTGGTAAATATTTTCTTAAAAGATTAAATGGAATATTTGTTGAGAAAATACCCAATCCATTACGAAAAAAATTCTTCAAAAGAAAAAAAAAATAAAAAATTTTAAATTAAAAAAATTATCTAAATATAACCATTGAAAAATAAACTAATCATAATTAAATATTTTTTCTATTATGGAATGAGATTCCATACATGTTATAAAATATAAAAAAATCATCCCTTAAAGGCTTTTGTAATAAGGTAAAAAGGTCCTCTTTTAGAAAATGATAAGAATGTTACATTAATACCATTTGACAAAAATTCTACAAATGAAAAAAAAAATTATTTAATAAATCACTTTATAAGGTTAAAAATATTCTTGAAAATATATTTTTTAGAAAACATGGATATGGAAGAAAAAATATTTTTTCTAGAAGATAGTGATGAAGTACTCATTTCATAAAAATATTTTCTCTATAATTTTATCCACCAATGAGATGAATAAGGTACTACAACATGAAAATATCATGAATAAATATAGAATACTAAAATTAATGGGTTTTATTATACATTACAAAATAATATTTCGTATAATTTTTATTCAATCATTAATAATCCTGATAAAAATGATATTGAAACATAAACTGTTACCGGCAGGGTAACATTGGAATCAGAACTCTTATGAATGAAGTAAATGAATTATGACCTGAAATCTTAAGACATAATAATTTTTACAGATAAAATATGTAAATGATAAGTATATACATCATTTAAATGAAATTAAGCGAATAAAATAACATGTGTCTCAAAGAAAAATGTTTCTATAAGAAACTATTACCTCGAGTCCAGACATGTTGTGTATGTCATTTATCTCAAGTATAATAAAATTATATAAAATATATTTTTATTGGTAACCATTAAAAAGATTAATCCTATATACATAAACCATTTACTTCATTTTTAATGTAATAATTAATTACTTAGTTAGTTATGTTAACATCATGTGTTTTGATGATACACATTGCATAAATTTCAAAATATAATTAATGTTTTCACAATGGTCAAAGGTCTCACCATTACATCATCTTATGATTAGTAATCAGTATTTATTTATTATTTTTAAATAAAATGGATTATTTTAAAAATAAAAATGAAATTTGGTTTAGAACAGATGAACTATTTAATAATTTTGGAGATGCTGGACTATATGTATGCATGTGTAACATTTCTATTTCTAAACGATCTAGATAGAAAGAAGGTAAGTGTCATTTAAACATTAAAAAATTACCATAATATTTTAAATATCACACTATTTCATTAAATAAACTTATAAATACAATCCATTTGATGTTGTAATAATAATAAAATAACATCACTTGATGAGGCTGTAGTCCACCAAACATATGAAAGATATTTTCATATTTCTAAGATTCATAAGGTAAGAAGTTATATGATATATTAATTTTCTGTAATTATTAATATTAAATTAATATAATACATATAAATATTAAATTATTCATCCTAAATAACCATGAATGGTGATGATTGAAAATGAATTTCATTGATTTGTGAGGCATTAGTCCATTGTACACATGAATAATGAATTCATTTAACATTTTATGGAAGAGGAAATGGGAAAATATTATGAATAAAAAAATATCATCTACTAATATTGTATAGAATGGATTTATTTTATTTTAATTTTTTATACAGACTATTATTTGAAAATAATAAGGAGTAAAAAGAATGATCTTGGTGAAGATTATTACCTTCTCTTAGAGGAAACTCAATTAGATGAGTTATGAAGAACCATAAGGTTAGATTTTGTTAAGAACAAAAGCTATTTACTGTGTATTAGGATGTTGATGTGTTAATATTTTTGGTTTTAGTCAGTATAAATGTCTTCAGTGGTGTGAATAATTTAGTGTGGGGTGGGGGTTATAATTGTGGAGGAGTGGCATTTTTGTAAATATAGAAAACTATTCAATAATGGGAAGTACCCCTCAAGCCATGTGCCTCCAAAATTTTATAAAATTATTCAAGGAGTGATAAGTCTCATTAAAAACCTCCACTGATAAAATGAATCTCGCTTTACACATTGTATCCACATTGCTACTAAGGTTACAAAGTTTTAGAATTTTTATTTTTTACCAAAATAACAAGTTTTTTTATTATTTATAAAATTCAAGATGACCAAAATATAAATCAAATATATAATATAAATAAGTTATTACCATTCCATATATCCAATCAATTTTATAAAATTAAATTTAAATAATTTATTTAGTTTATTTTAAAAAAACCACAAGAGTGGTAAAAAATGTTTCCGGAAAAATGCATTTTGAAGGAAAAATTATTTTACATTAAATCTTTATCTTATAATATTAAAAATAAGAATGTAAATTTTTAAAGGTATATTTAATATATATATATATATATATAATTTAAATCATTCAACATTTGTTTTTATTTTATTTATTTTATATGTTGAATCATTATTCACTTTAAAACAATTTTCTTTTGAAAAATGCATTTTTAAACATACAACGAAGCCTATACTAAAATATGATATATATATATATATATATGATTAAAATGTAATTAATTAGGTTTAATAATACTAAATAATACTTAATTTTTCCTTTATATGAAATTAAAATATTGACGGTACTTTTGAATTACATAATTTAATAATAAGTAATGATATATTTACAAAAATCATTATTTTCCACTATTGACAGAAAAATCAACATTTCCAGAAAATTAAAAAAAATTCACCACATGTTAATTTTTATGTGATGATTTCAAAAATTGTTATAATTTTGTTGATAAAAATTTCTAATGTATATATAAATTTATTATAATATTTGTTTTCAAAAATAAATAAAAATCATTTTTAAGGCATCATATATTTTCTTAAATGAAATATATTTATTAAAAGTTGAGTTATTATTAAGCAGTTGTCATTAAATTTCTAAAAAAGTATTATTAATATTTCATAAAGAAGTTATTACTCTTAATACAACAAATTTTAATGACAATTTGAAATATATAATGTTTAATAATGTTTTAATAGTATATCACTATTCGTTAAAAATCAATGTTAGGTGTGGAAAATGCTGCTAAACATAGATTTATTTTAAAATAATGGGGTGTTACATAAAAATTTAATAAAATATAGAGTATTTTGATTATATAAAAATATTAACATGTTTTGTAAAATTAATTTTTTACGTAGCTTGTCCTTAGTGGAAATAATTGAAAATTTCCATTTAGTTTCATGAGATTATATTGAGATGTAATAATAATGATAAATTTGTGAAAGTTTATCTTTGATAATTTAAAATTATTTCGAAGTTAATTTTTAAAATAATTTTTAGCATTGGGGCAAGTATTGAGGGTTTGAGCCACCATAGTTTTTATGAAAGGAGTGTTTAGTTTTTTTGGGACATTAGTTTAATTGTTTTTTAGGATAAGTGAAATTTTGTGAAATCACTATGTATATGTCGGAGGGATAGCTCTATATATTTGATATCATATCAAAATATCAGTATAATAGATATTCTGTATCATTCCTAGTAATGAAATCTCTATCTGAATACTATATTTGGATTTTGTATTTAGCTCAGATATACCTAAGGGTTATAACTTTAAAATAGTGGATTGGGTATTAACATGATCATTAGATGGTTCAAGAAAAAGTGTCTTAACTCCAAACATTGTTTGACACTCAATGGTGATACGATTTGGTTAATTAATATTATATATAATGGACCATTCTATAGGATTTAACTATGCTGTTAACTAATTAGGTTAGAGAACCTAATGAAAATTACCATAGATAGCCTAGTATTTAAGAAGGATCATTATAGTTCGAATAAATACCATCACATAAAGAGAAACAAAGGATTCCTAGGGGAAATAATATGCAGATTTATATTTTCATATTCATATTTTGAAAATAAAATCATAACAATTCTGTTTTTAGTATTTTATTGAATTGGGATCACAAAAATGAATCTAAGAAATGTATGTATTTGAGAACGACATTGTTTTATTGCAGAATATGGGAGAATACATAAATGGTTTGAAATATTTGTATATACCTATTATTATGGGAAAGGGGAATATCTTATTCATACTTAAGAATGTGATTTTTGTATCTTAATAGAAATTAAATATTGATACAATTTGATATTTTAATTAGTGACTGAAATTTATCCAGGATATTATGATATATTCCAAAAATTATGAAGATTATGTGAAATGTATAAGGATAATACTTTAATTGTTTTAAAATAATGTTTTTAAAAAATTTATTAAATGGTATCAATAACATTGAAAATTGATTTAAATCTTATTTTTTATTTTTTAGGTAACTGTTAATGAAAACATGATTGGTGGAGGGATAATCATTATTTTTAAAGGAACTATTTATTTGTAGAAAAGTTAGTTGGATTGTATTAATAAGAAATTTAATTTTAAATTTAGTTAATAATAAAGTTATCCATGCTAATTTTAGTTAATTTCATATCATTTTTTGGATGTAGCATATATTTTCTATTTTTTAGCTTTTAGGACCATGAAATTATAACATTTTTCGCATTAATGGTACCATTTATTTGTTGAAGAATATAGTATTTCAATATGGTGTAATGTTTTGGATATTAAAATATTTTTGGGAAAGGGATATTTTCGAGAATTTATGACTAGGGTATAAAATCACTTCAGTAAATGATTATATGAAAGGATAACTTTCCATTGGAATGATAAGTAAAATAATATGACCTAGTATAGAATAGTAGATTCAATATTAGAGGGTGTAACCTGAATGATAAATATAATATTAATCCCCTAGCCTACATTCATTAGAGATTAATGATTAAAATTGTAAGAATGTAATATATTTAATTAGGTAGACTTTAATGACCTAAAATTTTGGATACTTTAAATTAATAATATCCTCAATATATTGTAACACACACAACTCAAAACTTATAGGATTTGTGAATATTTAACTATTAATAAAAATTATGAATAAAAAATCATAGGTAAATAAAAATGATTATTATCAATTAAAAAATTCATAAAAATAAGATTAGAAACACATAATGTTTTAAAAGTATCCCAACAATAAAAGTATTTTCACATTATATTTATTGAATATTAATTTAAAAATTATATTTACTAATTTTAGAATCTTATTTTAATAAAAATGAAATTCATTTTCTAATTCCACGTAAAAAAATTATTGTGTGGTGTATTTTTGGAGATTATTGTAATAAACATTTAGTATATTAGTAAAGAATAACTGTTTTTATAATATAGCCTCTTTTATGAAATAAAAATCATAAAATAATTGATTAATATTTTCTAAAATCATTTATATTAATGTATTTATAATTATTAATTAAAATAAATCATTTAAAAGAACTCTGGTTGATTTATTAAACCGATGTAAAATGTGTTTCATACATAAGTAATAATATACTCTAATAAAAATCTTTATATTCATATATTAAAAATTACTTTTCACTAATTGTAGAAATAAAATTTATCCATAGATTCGATATTCGAGATCAAAATGATCATTTTTTCTAATATTGTCATTTTCATTTTGGTGTATAAAAGTTCAATTACTAAGATTGACATTAATGAACACGATAATGGAAAAATGAATATTTTATGGAATTATTTTACTAATATTATGAAATTTTTATCTAATAAATTAATAATCTCTTCAAAAAATGATATTAATTGAATTTTTGATCCTGTATATAAAAAAATCTGTATTTTAATTTGAAATCATTACTAAATATGATTATGAACACATAATGTTAAAAACACATTTTTAAAAGATTTTTTATATATGTATAAAAATTAAATGTTTTAATCTAAATAATAATATTTAATTAATATGAACTGAATTGAATTAAATAGAGGTTAAATGTTGGTTTATGAAATTATTTTTAAGATTTATAATTTTTTATTATTATTAAAACATATATTACTTTGTTAAAAACTTTTTACATAGGTAAAAATGAAAATTGTAAAATATATTAAAAAACTATTTGTAAATATAATTAAACATGATTAAATTGTAACACACCATAATGATAAAATGATAAGTTAATAAATGATACCATGCATGTAAAAAGTAACTGATTTCATTTTAGGATCCTACATAATTATAACTCTAAAGAGGATCATTTTTGTATGAGGGTAATGATCAGAATGGGTGACATTCTAGAAAATTTAATAGGATGTGTGCGAGGGAGGACAAAGATACTGAAAAGAACGTTTACTGGCATGTGGGTTTATAAATTATTTTGATGTCTTCACTAGGAATGTGGTGGGCCCTAGGGTTTGGACCACATGTATGTAGGGGAAAATGTGGGACCATGAGGTCCAAGACCCACCAACCATTTTAAGGTGTGGTGCCTTCGCTATCAGCATGGTCCATTTGTTACATTGGCATCAGAGGTGGAACTCAACCTTTAGTTTTGAGGAACTACCTAGGTTATGATGTTGGGTCTATAATGATGAATTTGGTCTCTAAGAGGTGGTGTGGGAAATGTGACTCCCCATAACGATAAATAGTTAAATGACATAATGATATGAGGAAAATGCACAATAGAAAGATCGTTTTGTGGACTATTGGGAAAATCATTTGTCTGATGACCTATTTGGGTATATGAGGGGCCCTAGGGAAGAGACCAGGTGTATGTGGGAAAAATGGTGGTTCCTAGTAGGTCAAGACAAAACAACCATGTTAAGTCATGGTATCAATGCTATTAGTGGGGCCAAATTTTCATATAAATAATGTGTTAAAATGATAGGTATAGAATTCAATGAACTTCATCGACCCCAGAATCAATTATTTCAAAATTTTGGAGTATCCAATCATTCATTCATGTTATTAGATTATTGAAAAAATAATCATTGTTCAAAAAATATCCCCTTCATTAACATATAAAAGGGTAACACTTCAACCACATCACGATAAACAAATTCCATTAAATTTTTTTCATAAACCATACTTTTGTTCTCAACATTAATGTCTATATCATTTTAAGAGGACTCGAGTCTCAATTAATAACATCATCATTTCCAAATATAATTTGTAGAAAATGTTATAGGTCCCAACATGAGTATTACTCATTCATTATCATTTCATTATTAATCATTCTATTCCACACCTACCGTAAACATAGTATTATAATTAATTTTTATCATAAATTTATTAATGTTAAATTATATTTGTGTAACAAATCACATATACTCATTCGCATCCATTTAGAAACACACAAAAAACATTGATTAGGCATACATTCCGATTACCACACCCATGAAGAGACATATTTCTTTTTTTAGAGTCACATTTCATAACTTTTCATTTTAGTATAATTTAATATATTTTTGGAAATATATTATTTAATTTTTATTTTGAATATAAATATTATAATCTAGCTTCATTACCTTCCATTCATTGAAAAAAAATGTTAGTCGAGAATTGGGTGGACAACCACCTTTACAAAGTAACATATAAGCTTTTTCATCAAGAATAATATTTATTTATAAAAATATAATAAAACATATTTCAAAATGATATAAAAATAAGTAAATACTATTCTATAGATTATATAATAATGATATTATTCCAAAAAAAACTACTTTCATAACCATATTCATCCATTTATTATGGCATTTTAATGTTTGGTTTGGTCTAACCACCAAATTAAAGAATGCAATAAAATAATTTCATGAATGATTTGGAGAACACAATTATTGATGAAATGTGATATATATAAATAAATAAATATTTTTATTTATTTTTAAAACGGAATACATAATATTAAACTACTTAATTAATATTCCACCATTTGTTTGTTAAAAATCCCAAAAACTTTTTTGTTGAAAATTTTGTATATAACAAATATAAATTAAATTATCATTTATGGAAAATATAAAATTAAAAAATATCATAAAAAAATAAATTCAAATATCTTGTATTATCTAGTAATGATGAACTTTGAGAGAATAATGAATAAAAACCTCTATTATGGTAGTAGTTCAAAATAATCATGACAAATGACACCCGATATAGAAAATAGATAAGAAATAATTAATATATAGTGAATAATTTTCAATTTAGTTTATAAAATTTTATGTATGTGGATTAGTTTCTTAACTAGGTTCCTAAGTTAGGGATTTTTCTTATAAAATCAGTTTAAGTTCATTATACTATGTGGTAAAATAAATTAATGTTGTTTCATATCAAATTCCATTCCCTAAGAAAGATTTTTTATTCACCTAATTTAATTTATGTTGTGTGAATACTACCTATTGGATATATTAAGTCATGATATATTTTTTATTCATTATGTTTGAATTTCAATTTCAATCCCTCTCTTTCAATAGGTTTACAATTAAAATATTCTAAAGGCATAGTGGATTTCGATAACTGAAAACATCTACCTTTGGGATATAATGATTCACCATAAAATAATTTCTTCTATTGTCGGTTTCTTCTACCCCTATATTTGAAATTGAAAATTCTCATTATATATTTTTAAAATGAATTTTTTTATTCATTTATTCTGCAATGATGAATTTCTTCCCCTTAATAGTATGATGCTGTTTAAATATTTGTTAACCCTATTTAATGTTGTTTTTCCTATGATGTTCCTATTTTACATTCATATATACAATTTATATTACATTTGGGACAATAATTATGGGTTGTCTTCTTTGAACATAACTTTTACCTTCTCCTATTTTCAATATCATGTTTTCTAGTCCCCTTTTTTGATGTGGGTTTTCAACAGATCCATTTTAAAATATTTAGAAGGGTTTTTATCTTTCCAAAATAAAATTATTTACCTTCGACATAATATTCTCTTTATAATACCATTATGTATATTTAAAATTAAATTATTTAAGATTATTTTTAGTAATTTTTTATAATGTTTTTTTAATTTACCGTTTCGAAAACTACCTATTAAATTGAACATAACATCATATATTATAATAAATATAAAAGTGTTTTTTAAAATAATTTACAGTTTCTCTAGCATCATGATAATTTTTATTTAAAATCAATCCTTTCCATTCTTTAAATGGATTCCTAATGATGTTATATCTGGATAAATTTTTTATAGAAAATTAAATGTTATTATATTTTAAAATTTGAAATGATTTATTTTAAAGGAATTATTGATTTCTAAAAATGAATTTTATGGGACTCTGTATTTTAGAAATAATTATTCAATGATTTTTAATGTACCTTTATTTTATAAAATTATCCTTCTAAAAACGTTTTTTAGTTTCAATGGTTAATCATTAAATTTTTTAATCATGATCTAAATGCTTCATTTTAAAGAATTTTGTTTGATATGTTTTCATGTATTTTATAAAGGGATGTTTCCCAATGATTTTTAAAGTGATTTCTCCAATAAGAAAACTGGGTATTCATTATCAATGATAACATGCTTTGATATTTATTTTGTTACCTTGGGGATTTATTTTATGCCAAAATATATTTTTTCTTATATATAGATTATATAATGTTGAATGACATTTTTTCAAAAAAAAAATTCATCTCCATGAGTTAATTAAGTGATGTTTGTAATACCAATTCCTTCATGATTCACATAACACACTAACATATGGACGATTATTATTGAGGGTATGGGGGTACTATATTGATTTAAAAAACATTGGTAAGGATTAATATATCATGAGATTATGATTTTAAGAGGAGAAATTATTTTCAAAATAGAAAGCATGAAAATTTTATTTGTTCAAATCAGTAAGTGTAGACATTTTACATGCTCACAAAACAAATCATAGGAAATTGATTTTCTTAAAACATAATTTTTTTGATTTTCTGGAGAGCAGGAAGAGTGGAAGTTTCTTTTATTCAAATATTTAAAATTTGTATATGTTAATGTTTATGAAAAATTTCCTTATTATTTTATGTTTCATAGATATGGAAACTTTTCTTTGAATATTACTATGATAATGATTCATGAAAAATATTTATCATATCATGATTCAACACACTTTTTCTATAGTATATCATTGATAATTTGATATTACATGTCCTTATATCATGATATATGGACAACTCTTATTGTTAATGGTTATTTTTAGTAACAATTTCTTTTGCTACCCATGTCTTACCATATTCTTATGATATAAACCTTGTTTAATTTTATAGATGTTTTCTCCTATGGATTGGTTTAGGTCACCCATTTGTTATGTTTTCTTTACTAATGTTATGAATATAATTATAAAATTTGTAAAGTATAGAATGGAGTCTATAGAAGTTTGATTAGAGATAAATTTTTACATGTGTTGTAAAAAAGATCCTTATATAGGTAGTCTTAAGAGAAAATAAACTAAATGGTTCTATAATTGTTTTGATTTTTTTTGTATCATGTCATACTAATGTAAAATTTGTGAATGTATAGCTTGGATGATTTAACATGGTATGAATTTTAATTCATAAAATCATTTTCTATTAATAATGAACTAAAGAGTGCATTCTTGAAATACCTCAATGCCATAAATATTAGATATATGTTGGAAGGATTTCCATAATGATATAAAGATTGAATTGTGAGTTACATTGGATGGAATCTATATTAAATAGGTAGATCAGAAAATTTTTATATGACATTATTATACATTTTTATTATAATCATCATCATCTTAATTAATAAAATATAGTTAAGAGTCCCACTCCATATAATTGGGATAACATCTAAACAATATATATAATTTTATAATTATTTTTCATATGTTAATTTCGATCATTTTCAAGTAGAAGGTATTTTATATGTTTGTTTTGAAGTCTGGGTTACTGTGTGATTAATTTTGCATGGATTGTTTTATATGTTGTTTTACATTGATTACACATATTTCTTATAGTGATTTTGTTTATTCCTTGTAATTTTTGGAGGCATAACTTCCATAGTTTTTAAAAAAGTGGAATTGATCCCAACAGTCAGATGCACCATTTATGTAAAAAAGATAGGTGATGCTTGTTATTAAATAAGGCGTACTACACCAAATTAATCAACACTTCCCTGACCCATGAGAAAAAGTTTGAATATGCCCCTTTCCATAATTATAGTCTAAATTTTTTTTCATGTAATTATGCGGAATTATAGTGTTGGATCCCAAGGTAGCTACTCATCATATTGGTTCTCTAGACAACCATTGAAGACAAAAGTAAGTGACAAGGGGAATGTATACAACCAATGATTCCTACCTGAAGACTATGGTTGAAAACATAACCAATGATGATTTCATTATAGGGTTTCAGTACTTGAAATAGCTAGCCAATATCATTCCTATAAAAAATCAGTAGGTGAAAATTAGGTTCTTCATTAACATTAGGGATCTGAAGTTCTACACTCTAAAACATGACTTCCTAGTTCTAATCATAGAACATGTGATCAATACAAAATTAATTTATAATCCCTTTTATTTATGTATTATTATTTCTTTATAACCCAATTTGAATATTTCCTAAGGATAATTACGAAACTACCATTTTAGACACCAAAGTTATATACTATTACCAAGTAATTCCCATAAGATTTATGAATATTAGGGCTACTTACCATTGTTCCATGTACCAAATTTTAAAATACACTGTAAGCAAACCAAATTGGTATAATTTTATGTGTCCAATCAAGTTTTCCTATATCTACAACATTGTGACATTCTTGATGATCATGTGGATGTTTTCATAAAATTACATCAACATTACTTGAATATAAATCCTCTAAAATTTGATTTTTTCATAACATTGGAAAAATTACTCATATTTTTAATATTATATCATTGAACCAAGGATGATAGAAAAAATACCATGGAAATATGATATATGATGATCCATAAATACATTATAAGTTTTATGTAAATATTTTTTTCTTATCCAACATTAAAATATTTATTACTAACCTCCAAATCATGTGTTTTCCTTTTCTATACAGAAAATGGTTCCTTATTACTATAATGAGGATTTATAAGGAGCCTTCACTGATCACTAATATAAATTCTCCCCAAATTGGTCCTAATATTTCATATAAGATAGAAGGAATCTCATAAAATCGACAGATTCCATAGAAAAACAACCTAGTTCCATCATTTCTTAGTAGAATGATATGGTAATGGGTATAAATCTATATTTTATTAGATGGAAAATTATAGATGTTGAGACATGAAATTATGTTATCAAGAATATTTTCCATGATTTATTTTTGTATATCAATGGAAATGAAACAATATTTTTATCACTATATTGATCACATGGTATCTCATATCAATCATCTCAAAAATATCCAATGAAATTTGATGTTTATTGGTTGCCGAAAATTATGGGTAATTATTTAAAAAAATTTAAAATGAAATTAATGTTTTAAAAGGAGATCTTGGTAGAAGAGTTAACATATTTTCTAGAATTCCCTCTTATATAAATGTTTTTGTTAGATGTCAAGATCCCTTATCAGGAGGACATCTCCATCCATGAAACCTCCAATTCACGAGGGATGTACATTGATTCTTAATTTAAAATTCATATTGAAATAATGAATAAAGTCCAGTGGCATGATAAGGTTGTCTTAGGTATTGTTTTCATTTCAATGATGAAATAAGTACTATCATTTCCAAAAAAATTATAAATAGATATATCTATAATAAGGATGAATAAAATATCATCACCATAGTATCTGAATCATCCCGTCAAATAAAATTTTACTGAATACACATTCAGGGTGATATAGATTTTCTTGTAAAGAAAAAACTAGTCATCATTCCATCTATATGAAATATTGGATTTCCATTCTTGATTATGTATGATTATTGATATATTAATCCCCATCATATCAAAAACTATCCCACATTTCCTATTTTCTGAATGGAAAAGAAGATGCACTAAAAAACTTTTCTATATGAATAACATATTCATATTTGAATGAGTTATTCATTCACAATACTAATCTAAGGGTTTCACTCCATTTATCAAAAATGATATATATGAAATCAATGAAATTTATTCCACCTCCATCCAAGGGTGAAAAGTTTCCTACACCACCTAATATCAAGATTTTATTGATTTTAATCAAATAAGAATACATTCAAAATATTATTCTACTAAGGAATTGAGCTAAAAATAATCAAATTTGTTATTGGGATATAAAATTTACCCTTTAAAATTTTCGGATTTCCCCTGAATTCCTCTATAAGGAAGACTTTTTTGGATGTTGAATATTTTTACAGTATTTTGAGACCATCATAAAATATTGACGAATAATATACATGATTTCAATCGTTTTAAATTGAGGTGGCTATATTATGAGGTCAATATTTAGTCTATACATTCAACATACTATCATGAATTAGAAGAAGGATATATAAAAGAATTCAACAACATATTATCTAATATCCATCATAATATGGTGGATAAATATTATAGATCAGGGAAAAATAAAATCCCATATAATCAATGATTTTATCACCCACTAATATATACTTCCACATACTTTCTTGTAAAAGGGAAATTAGTTTTCTTTCCCACATAAATTTAGTTTCTCTCAATCTGCATTTCCATCTACGATCAATTTTATAAAGATGATATGTCTTTCATCTAATTGTATGATTTAGAGATAATCGATGTGAAACTTTAATAAATATTGTAAAACCTTAATATTCATAAATATCATGTCAAATGATAATTCAATAAGATTGACTTACATTTCTCAGTCACCTATGGATAACTAGTGTTGGTTCTAAAAATTAACAAAAAACATGGTAATAAACCTATAAATCTCAAAATGAAATGGGAAGGACCATAAATTAATGATAAGGTATTATCTAATGAATCTTACAAACTAATTTCAGTATATGGTGGGTTTATCGCACCTTCCATCAATTAAAGGGTTTTCAATAAATGCTTTTCATAACTTCATGTTGGGGCTTTGAATTACCATTATGTATGACTTTAAAAAACATAGATACGGTCTTTATCATATAACTTCAAACTACAAGACACTATATTCTTAATCATATGATGTCACACTAGAATTTTTGAAAGAAATAGTAGTATAATATTTAACTAAAATACATTTACATCCACATTGTATGCCCCTAAATTGCACAACACCAGATTATTTGTCACATGACACTGAATTACATGAAACATTGTCTACATCATATATCTTATTAATTTATTTGAATGGTCTATTTTATGTGGTCTAATTTTCTTCCATTAGAGATTAGTCTGTTTAATGGTCCATGTTGTATGGGTCCATATGTATAAACCAATTCTATGAAAATTTACCCATTTACATGAATTGTGTCTTAATGTTAGGGCCTTTATAATTTTCATTACATTTTCTATTTAATGGATTGATTTTAGTATATAATTTTTATATATTTACCCAATAAATGATTTAGATATTTTTAGAGACATTAATAAGAACATTAATCTGGTTGGATCCTATTATTTAAAGATCTACATTAATGATCAAATTTATTATAAAGAGTCCAACCACTAATACCATAAAATTTAATCCTATATGTGTAGGACTTCTCTGATACAAGTTGGGTTAACTATACTATTCATTCATCACAACACCATATAATGAAATGTAGTAATCCTATAATTTTATAAACTAAGAGTTTACTTCTGGTCTTGACATTATAATATAATAAAAAATTATCCAGTTCTGAACTACTCGTGGGTTGATAATAGTTTAGTTTTGGATATGTAATGATTTCTTCAGTTCTCAGGCTAGTTTCATATGTCATTTATGAAAATTTTATTCCTCTTCTATATCTAGGTGATTGAGAATTATCATCATTCTCATTTGTGTTTTCTCTATTAACCTTGTTATAGGATACAGAATTACTTAAGACAAGTATTATACTTGGAAAATATAATGCCTCGTGTAGATTGTTTCTCTTTGAAACATCGAAGTCTTGAGTCTAGAATATCTTCATGGAGAAATAGCATTAGGACATGGTTCTTGTTGCATAACCCTATACCACAAAAAAATATTTTCCATTCTAGAAGAACATAAAGTACATAGAGTATTGTAATATATTAGACCAGATTCCCTTACCTATAATAAATTTATACTTATATATTCATTAGGTATGGGTTTACCTGTTTATTTGATGTCTTCTCCCTCAAAACTACTGTATAATGAAACTATTTTATTATATCCTATGCATGAGAAAAATATACAAAGGTACCCTTATTGAGAAAAATTTATTGTGTTAATTTTACTCTTCATGGATATGTCGTGAGGCACATATTATCTATATCATTCCTAGTAAAAAAATTCAATTTCATAATTTATTTGGTGTCCACATTTAAATTTGGCTTTAGATATTTTAAATACACTAGACACGATATATATATACTCCGATATCCTATAATAGGTAAAGTACTGATGTTTCATCTAGTTCTAATCCTACATTGGTATGAAAATACCACTACTAATAACTATGTTTAGATTGATTCCAACTTTTCATGGAAATGTAGTGACGTATAGATAATCCATCACAGTCCCAGCCAATAACATCCCACCATTTAAATACCATTTTTACATAGAGTTTAGACCTTCACCTTTTTCATATCTGGTCTCCCCAAGTCCATGAATATTTATGGAATCATTTCCTTTTATCTTAATGTTTAGACCACGTTTTGACTAGGTATCCTTCTATGTTGCAACAGAATAACTTTCCATTTCCTAAACATGTCTCTCACTTATAAACTAAATCAATTTGAATACTTATTAAGGACCACATGTGGATTGATTCTTGATATCTAAGGATACATAGGTATTTCCATGTCTCCAAAGTTAGACCCATAAAAAATTACATTTATTATACCATTTTCACAACCACCAAAACACCAAGATCCATTAATTCATGAAATGATTTTCTTTATTACCCATTTGTTAGGATGAAAAAATACCATTATAATTTTCCTAACTATGTGTGTCTTGATTCATATTATATCAGGAAATATATTGATGGCTCGATATCGTGATCCATTTTAAGTAGTCGATCCCATCCACTTCAATGCCACCATTTAATCATACTATTTGGGACCTCTCATTCAGTATAGTTTATTAAGTAGCTCCATATTTGAATGAATCCATTATCATCTCCCCTATCCATGAACCCATTCATCAAAAATATTGTTCATAAAAAATTCATGTGGATAGATTTCTCTTATTAAATAATATGTTGAGATTTATGAATCATTTATTCAGTCCCAATAATAAATATTAATCCATTTTGATTTCCCCTTGATTCAAAATTTCCCAAATATTAACTTCTGTCATACAATAGGGTTCCAATCAGCTTTAGAATATCCTCTTCCCATATGCCACAATTTGTACCATACTTCATTGAGTCAGAAAAACCTTTCATGGATATTAGTATTGAGTATTTATGATTCAATAAAGGACCCCCATACATTGAAATGAAATACCTATTACATATACAGTATAAATTTAACCATATGGAGGAATGATTATCCTAAATAGAATATACAATAACCCCAGGAAACATTAATAAGACTGTAATTAAACACATATATCAAATAAGAATATTATTTATCCTTGAAATTATTTTCTCATTTGATTATTTATTAATTAATTTTATCAATGCTTAGATTTAAATCATACCCATTCCCTTTTCAAAGGTGTTAAATTGATCATAATTCTTGTACACCACATTTTTGTTTTCACAGTTATTAATTGGTCCTAGATGTATAACCATAAACCTTATGAAGCTTTTCTAATGTTCACCTATAGAAATATGGTCCATATACTCTTTCTTATATGATTTCCAAAATTCCCTTAATACAAAATAGACTATCTCATTTATATTTCGGTCCAAGAATTATTAAAATGAACTAAATGAATATTATCATTTTAGGGATCAATTTTAATGAAATAATGAGCATCAATTCACGATGGAAATGTTTTTCCTATGTGTCAGACATTAATACTCACCTATATTTCAATTGATGTTTTAACAAATCAAAATGTTCCATCATTTGGTCCAAAATTGTTCTGCATTAAACATCAACTTCTTTTTTTCGGACTTAAAAAACCTTAAACAACAAAAGAAAAGAGACACAGTGCTTTCTAGATTTAAAATTCTCAATGGGAATCCTAATAAAATAGCCTAGTATCCTCTCAATATTCCTACATAATGCATATACTAGAAAAAATTAGAGTTATTAAAAGTAAGAGTAAAAAATACAATCTAGTTGTATACCTAAAAATAATGGATGGATATAATTTATTTCCTTGGGGATAATAATCTCCAAAATTTTTTATCTTCGGTAAGAGTTATGGGAATATTACGAAGGCACAAATCAATTTTGGACCCCCATTTTTTCTAGTAAATACTGAATCCATTATTTCAAGGTCTCCAAACATTGAAAAAATTTATAATGACCCTTTATTTAAACCACATATTTTTTTACAAGATTTTCATATAAAAAATAAGATGAATTTATAGGGTACATTGGATGTGTTTAGCATTGAAAAACACATGGAATCTCCTATTCATAATTTTCATTATACTGAGTCATTCACATCATAATAATTAAAATTAATAACCATTTATTTTTTTGATAGATATAATGTTGCATCTTTGACCCACCTATATCCATCCAGGGGTACATGTTAAATAATAAAACCAAAGTTTCAATATTTTTTCTCAAAACCTTTCATTGACATACAATGATCATATTTTTTCAATCTAAAATGATTTTTAAATCTATACGAGTGAATATATATTAAAGATAATATATTGATTCTAACATTTTACCATCAAAGCATGTTTTGTGTGATTGGTATTTACCATATCGATTTTTATGAAATGTTTTGTTGGCGTCAATTATTATGAGTTTACTCTTTTGAGTATCAATGATCATCATGATTTTATTATAAGGTACCTACCTTAAACCATACATAATCTGGAATTAAATGAATATTTCACATTGAGGATATTTTCAAGAATAGAGTTTTAGAGAATTAGAACATAACTATTACATTACATCTCAAAAATTACAAAGTAGACACTTTTACCCAGTTTCCATTTTTCACAGAATAAAAACTCTTGAAAATAAGTGTATTTTCTAGTTCCATGTTTTATATAGCATGACTTTCCTTGATCCAATCCTGGACTATATTCGTCATTAATTCTTGTGAAAAGCCTTTCAAAACATGGGATGAGCATAAAAAGATCCGTAAGGATTATAAAATAAAGAATGAAAACATTATTTCATCATTAAATAAATAACATATGCTCTTTAACATACCTCATCAAATAATATGATTTATGAACAACATATTAAAATCATAAATAATAAAGGTAACTGGTGGAATCCATATCGTACTTACCTTTTAGCTATCATAGCTATATAGGGAGTTAAATTTGGAATACCCAACATAGTATATTCCCTATATCTATTAGGAGAAACATTCACCTTTGCCTCCATCACATTACCCAATGAATTATAGAGAAGTCTTGGGCTCACCCACCCTAGGTTTATCACAGTTCCACCTATATACATAAACAATTCCCAATAACCATAACATATTCATAACACATAAAACAAACATAAAGAAAAGATAAATTTTCCAAATTTCAATCTCAATATATCATTTAATTATATTTAAATAATAAATCCATTATCAGAACCATTTTCAATACAAAAATACATAAAAATGTTATATGGTATTTAAATTTCTTTTAGAAACATTATGGCTTGTTAAGGAACCCAAAGATCAAATTGTATTCACGTCGGCAGAAAGGTTGTTGTCATTGCTTACATTAAAAACAATCTTTCCTTTTTTTGATGATTAGTAAAACACTTCGTAGAAAAAGATTCCCGTAGAATGAAATGAAAAGTGAAAGGTGTTTATATAGCGTATAAAAGAATGTCGTGTATTAAAATAAAATTTGCTTTAATGTATGGAGATTGCAACGTAGTCTCGTACATCATGCCCAACTTTACAAGTTCATTCTTTAATCTCATAAATAATAAACTAAAGATAATTTCTAATTTATTAATAACCATTTTCATGTTTATAAATCATTTTAAATCACTTATTACCTTGTTATAAGCATTATGCAATCATTTATGTAAATAAGGGTCATTTTGTCGATATAAGATAATAGAGTAAAAATGGACTTCTTATAATTACAAGTCGTTCATGTGGTCAAAATTTCATTATATACAAAATGATATTAATGATATAGATATCATAAATATCCTATATATCCAGTATATAAATTTATTTATAATAGTTCATAATATTTGGAGGTAAGAAATGAAATGCACCATTAAAAGTGTTGGTAAGCTGTATGTATGCATTAACGCTACTTTCATTTATATTTCTTATTTTAGTGGAATTAAAACATAATTATATATTGTTATATTATAATTCCATAATAATATCACATATAATATCATTAACTCTATCCTTTATACTTTAAACATATGGAATTAACGATTCATATCACTTTGATGGGGCGGTAGTCCGCACTTCCTCAAATGAAATTATCATATTTACCCATAATGGAAACCATAAAGCTATTCTATAAATGCAAAATACCAAATCATAAAGAAAAATAAACATAATATATTTCATATATAAATATAGTTCCATCTTAATGGCCATCATGAGAGGTGGTTGGAGATAATTGAACAATAATCTCTTTGTGAGGCGTTAGATTGTCATCCACAAAGCAGTATGTTATTCACCCATTAGATGGAGGTGTGTGTAATGGTTGTTCGAATCCTTCTCAAAATAACATTATATTATATTGAGAATACTGGTGCTGTTATAAAATAAAGTATTAAAAAGAGTTTAGGAGTTGGAGAAGAAAAATAAAAGAAAATAATTTAAGAGAAACTGTTACCTTTAATTCGGGTAACTCACATTAGTTTGAACCAAAAAAAACATCTTTAAGTGCCTTTGACCTATAGTAAGGCTTGTAAGATGAAGAAAGGGTTCTTGAGATATTATTTGGGCAGGGGTTGGACATGGCATGGGGCTTGAGAGGTGTGAATAATGGGTTAGAAGTGGTGTCCTTTTATAAGGGAGAGGAGGGGCTCTTTCGGAAAGTTTGAAACAAATTTTTTATTATAAACTTATCTTTGGTTTCAAAAAATCCAAAAAACATAAAAGTCAATGATAATATGACTAATGTTCAAAAAAAAATCATCAAATATTAATTGGACGGGCTTTGATATTGTTTTCATATTTATAATCTTATTTATTTAAATAATTTATTAACGAGGTAAATATTGCATCATTTTCGTGTCATAAATAATTTTATTTCTATAATATATAAAAAATAGAAAAAATACCATTATGTAGGAAATATTTTTATATTTACAATGAATACTTATAATTGAAATTAAAACTTATATAACCTTATATAAAAATTATTTTACTAAAAGATATTTGTATTTGTCATTTATGTCAATAGTTAAAATTAATTAATCTAATGTGTCATTATCACTCATAAATGGCTCCATGAAATCCCAATATCGACCCAAGGATGCATATGATCGGCCAGGACTGATCCAATACGGTTACGACAAGTATTAAGGTAATTTTTTATTATTATAATATTCTTTTTAACTTGAATTACCTTATTTACATTTAACCGCGGTAAATAAAAGTCAAAAGTTACTATTCACCAGAAATTATTTTTACCTTATTGAACAATATTTTACTTACTAATAACAACCATGTATGTTGTATTTTTGAAATTCAATTTACTGATGTGGTAAAATGTTATTTAAATTAAAAATTTGGTTTTTAACTACTACTTAGTAGTTTCACTATTCATAAAAAATTGATGTTTTTTAGAAAAATAAAAAAATTCAACCTAAGGTATATTTAATAATTTGAATTCAAAATTTTTTCCTATTTTAAAAAATTAAAAACATCGAACATGGATTAATTTATTTAAAATTAATTCATGTTGTGAAAACAATTTTTTTTTTAAGAAATAATATCTATCAAAAGATTGACACTTGTTTATTTCAATTTCAAAGTGAACTTAATTCCAATGACCACCATGGGAATAAATGGTAAAACAAAATCAAATTACACTTTTAAAAAAATTAAAAAGTTAATCTGACAATATAAATAAATTATATTAAAAATAAAATTTAATTTAAAATACAACATTTTTCATTATTCATTAAAAAATTAATTTTATCAAATAAATAGCAAAAAATTACCCAAAGTAAATTTTAGTGTCCCTTTTCTAGAGAAGAATTTTATATGGTCATATAGAAAGTATAAAAGTTATTAAAACTATATTTGAGGAGAGTTCTCCATCAAAAGGTGGTAAATTCACCTTTATGTGAATATTAGAGTATTTTTGCATAAAATCAAATTCATTTCTTATTTTAAGCCTCTAACTTTTATTTGATAAATGACAAAACATTTGAAAAATATGTATAATCATTTATAAGTTAGTTTTGTTCATTCTTTACTTTATAATGGTTAGGCGTTAACTACTATTTTAAAATAATAATATATTATTATTTTTCAGTATGACCCAATGTTGTGTGCAATGTAAGATTTCGAAGAAACCCGTTGTTGTGTATCAGATATGCCATTGAACATAGAATACTATTTAAAGTAAAATTAATAATTAATTTACAAATATTAATAAATATAAAAATGTAATATTATTTATTTACCTGGGATGTTACATCCTTCCCCCCTTTTTGGAATTATATCCTCTCAATTTTAAAATTGGGCTCAGTGACATTATTGTAAACCCCACTTCAGAAATTGAGTCAATAAAACTGTCGCTTTAAAATAAAGGAAGATAAGTACAAAGGTTACCCGACACAAAAGATATGAGAATTCCATGAAAACATGGAAATTGAGGAGAAAAGAAACTATCATGTTTTTATGGAGAGTGATGGAGAACATGATTAGGAGAAAGTTAACCACCAGAAAATCACAAACATGGGATGGTTTAAACAGTCTACGATTCCCTAGTAGGAAAAGTAAACAGAAAACATTTTTGTTTTAATTTATTTTTCTTTAAGGAATCAATTTATGAGCTTAACTAAAAACATAAGGAAACATACTTACTTTTCATGTATACTTTCATACTTTAATAGATTTCTAACACAAACTCATATTCTCTCAAATGATGAGTATTTAGGATTACTTTTTCAAATTAAAAGTTCTATAATCAACTTCAATATAATCACATAATCCATAAAAGATGAATTATATATATTCCTCATGTATTTAGGCCTTAACCAAAACCAAAATGGTTATTGTAAGATCAGATAATACCCAAAAAAGACAATATTTTAGAAAATGAAAAATTACTCTTAATCTCCAAAATTTGTCAAACAAAACTCAAAGTTAAACAAATACCATTCAATTAAAAGATATAAATGAAATTATTAAATGTAATCCAAACTAATATTGAATCCCCAATCATAAAATGATTTAATCAAATTTCATTCCAAGATAAATCTTAAAATATATCTCAAAATGACATCATTTACTCTTAAAGTCTCATATTGAAAAGTAAATAACCTAATCACATATTATCTATGATAGGATAATAATTTTTATAGATAACCTGAAATAAACTTATTAATGATTCATAAAATCATCTAACTAAAAATAATTAGTTATACTAACTAGGGACTTCATATAGTCTAATGATAGGCGAAAAATCTCAGTCGCACTTTGGTTGTGGGTTTGATTCCTGCAGCTTTTTCTGAAATGATGGGTTGTCACGTGGTGTGCCAGTAGTCCTTTTTCAAAAACTATTTAATTTTATAACATTCCAAAAAAGTGAGAAATTCATCAAAATAAACATAACCTATTTTAACCACAAATGTTATCTAATAACTTTCATTTTTCACCCCAAGTGTTATTGACCTCTAATTGCCCAAAAATCAAGGATCATTTAAACCCAAATAGTTCTTTATAACTATATCCACAAAAGAAAATATAATTATTCCTTGAATAAAATTTTCAAATATCATAATTCAGGATTCCACATATTTTTAAAATTTATCTAATGTAATCCCATCATTAAAAGAGACTTAATACTTTTAAGCATTTCACCTTCCTAAAAAATACCATAACTCATAGATCGCCTAGATGTTGACTTCTTACTCATTAAACATTCTTTATTATAAATTAACCATTTCATTCCAAATTATTTTTAAATACTTATTTCCTATAAAAAATCATTTATCATATCCTAATATTAAATAATATCAAAACATATGTTAAGAAATAATCCATACCTTTCATTGGTCATTGTTAGTTTCTTCATCCTCAATAGGAATGACATTAGTTATTGATAAAGAAAATTAATACGATCCTGGTGATCCCATTCCTGAAACTTCTTCATAGGAAATCATATTGTATAATGAACATGCACACCACGTTTA
Source organism: Viscum album (assembly GCA_963277665.1). Lineage (NCBI taxonomy): Eukaryota > Viridiplantae > Streptophyta > Magnoliopsida > Santalales > Viscaceae > Viscum > Viscum album. Next base: position 615,380,602 of record OY728162.1, read on the forward strand.
AAACATTCAATTGATCCCACAGAAAGAACTTCATCCCCTTGCCAAGAGTAAACTAGATGCTTCCTTTTTCTATGGACGGTTCTTGGTTTATGACCTTTATTTCCCCATCTATAGCATCTTCCCATCCCATTGAAACATTTTATTATATGTTTTTTCCAACATCATTGAAACATAGGTTTTGATATATATATATATCATTATGATTATTACATAAAATTCCATGCGGATTTGTTTCTCACAAATATGATTCCTTATAAAATTCAGCATGGTTCAGGTGTTCAATCATGACTCCAGATAGTTGGTTGAGAATAAACACAAGAGTTCTCACTACAACTCCAATTTAATTCAGTTTCACATTCAAAAAACCATTACAGTTTTCTCCACATCCATTGTTACTTTGAAGCCTACTAGATCTAGTCACTGACTAAATCCAAAAATTGAATGTGTGAGTATATGAGTAAAATCATAAGATATTATCTTATGAGGATGGTAAATACTAAAACATATTTTTTTATGTTATCTTAAACTCATTATATTTATCTAAAGAAACTATGAATCTTTCCAATATTTTAACCATTATGGTTATGTTAGTTATGATAAAATAACACCCTAACCTCTACAGTTTTCTAAACTGACCACTGATACCAACTATAAGGACCCAACCTTAATCATTAAATAATCATTAATTATGTAAAAAATTCACATTGAGGATCCTTTCAAGTATAGAGTTTTAGAGAACTAGGCCATAACTATTACATAAAAACATGAATATTATATGTAGACACTTCTACTTTGTTTCCATATTTTCACAAAAAAAAAATCTTGAAACAAAGTATAATTTATAGTTCTATGTTTTTGACAGCATGACTTTTCCTTGATCCCATCATTGACCCCATTCATAATTAATTCATGTGAAAAACATTTCAAGACTTGGGATGAGATTAAATAGATCCCTAAGGGTTATAAAAAGAAGAAGTAAAACATTAGTTAATCATTAAATACATAAGATAAGATCTTCAACATACCTCATGAAATCATAGGATTTATGAATAACACATATAAAACAAAAATCATAATGGTAACATGTGGAATCCATATCATACTTACATTATGGATATCACAGATACTTAGGGATTCACTTTTTGAGTACCCATCATATTATATTCCCTAAATCTCTATAGAGAAACATTCATGTTTACCTATGTCATGTTTCCCAAAGCATTGGAGAGCTATCACAGGCTCACCCGAATAATGTTTATCATGGAACTACCCTATACATAAACAATTCCCAAGTACTATAACATATTCATAACACCTAAAACAATTATAATGGAAAGATAACATTTCCACTTTTCAATCAAAATATATCATTTTAATATATTGAAATAAAAGTCCATTATCAAAACCATTTTCAAAACCAAAATACATAAGAAGTTTATATGGTATTTATTTTCCTTTTAAAAACATTATAGCTTGTTATGGAAGCCAAAGATCAAATAATACTCGTGGTAGTGGAAAGGTCATAGTCACTGCTTACATTTAAAAGAAACATTCCTTTTCTTAATTTAGTAAAACACATCGTATAAAAAGTTTCCCTTTGAATGAAATAAAAATTCAGAGGTGTTTATACATCGTATAAGAGAATGTCATGTATTATAAGAAAATATTCCTTATTGACTAGAGATTGAGGAGATGTCCCTTACATCGTGTCCGACTAGACCCATTCGTTCTTTAATATCCAAAATAATAAACTGATGTTAATTCATACTTACTTAAGAACCATTATTATGTTTAACATTCCTTTAAAATCACTTATTACCCTGTTATAAACATTATGTAATCATTTAAGTTAATAATGGTCGTTTGGTCAATATTTGGTGCTCGAGTCAAAAATGGACTTCCTATGATTAGAAGTTGTTCATGTTGTCAAAAGTTCATTATATCTAGAATGATATTAATTATTTAGATATCCTATAGATCAGATATATCTAGCATATACATGTATTTATAATAGTACATAACATTTGGATGTAAGAAAAGAAATGCACCGTTCATGTAGACGGTAAGCCATATGTACTAATGAATGCTACATTCATTTATATTTCTTATTTTAATGGAATTAAAACATAATGATACATAGTTATATTAAACATCCAGCATAATATCATATATAATATCAGTAAATCCATCATTTATACATCCCACATATGGCATTGATGAGTCACATCACCTGGAGTGTGCGGTAGTCCGCATTTCCTCAAATGAAATTCTCATATTTACCCATAATGGAAACCATAAAGGTATGATATAAATGAAAATTACAGTAGCATAAAGAAACAATAAACATAATATATTTCATATATAAACATATTCCCATATTAATGACCTCCATGAGTGGTGGTAAGAGATAATTGAACAATCATCACTTCGTGAGGTGTTAGTTAGACATCCACAAAAAATGAATGTTCTTCACCCATTAGGTGGAGGTGTGTTTAAGTGTAGTGGTAATACATCTGATAACAACATCATAGTATATTGAGGATACTGGTGTGTTTATAAAATAATTAAATAAAAATAGTTAGGGGTTGGAGAATTAAAATAAAAAAATAATTTAAGAGAAGTTGTTACCTTTAATTCAGGTAACTCCATTTGGTTTGAACCAAAAGGTCTTCTTGAAGTACCTTATGCCTATGGTAAGGATTATAAGAGGAATAGAGGGATCATGAAAGATTATTTGGGAAGGGGTTTGATGATCCAAAGGGATTGAGAGGTGAGAGGAATGAGTTAGAAGTGGTGTCCTTTTATAAGGGGGAGGAGGGGCTCTTTAAGAATGTTTGAAATATTTTTTTTATTATAAACATATATTAGGGTTCAAGAGGTCAAAAACTCATTATAGTAGAATATAAGAAGACTCATGTTCTAAATAAAATCATCAATTAATAATTGGATAGGATCTGGGTATCGTTTTAATATTTATAATATTATTTATTAAAATCATTTTTAATGAGTTTAATACTGCGTCATTGTTCTGCCATAAATAATTTTATTTAATTGATATCTGAATTTTTTATAAAAATGTGATGATTTAGGAAATAGTTTTATCTTTCCAATGAATATTTATATTGAAATGATAACTTATATAACCCTATGTAAAAATTAATTTACTAAAAGATATTTTTTTGCGTCATTTTTGTATTTACATTAAATTAGTTAATTTGAAGTGTTATTATCACTCTTAAGTGGATCCATGGGGTCCCAAAATCTAAGGATTCACATGGTCAGACATGAATCATCCAATATGGTATGACAAGTGTTATGGTAATTTTTTATTATTATAATATTCTTTTTACCCTAAATTACCCAATTTACATTTAATCACTGTAAATAATAGTCCAAATTTTCTATTCATTGAATATTATTTTCATCTTATTGAAACAAATTTACTTTCTAATAAAAACCATGAATGTTGGATTTTCAAAATTCAATTCACTTATGTGGTAAAAAAAATTTAAATGAAAAAGTCTATTTTTAACTACTACTTAGTGGTTTCACTATTCATAAAAATTTATGTTTTTCTGAAAAATACGAAAAAAAAAGCCTAAGAGATATTTGATATTTCTAATCCAATAATTATATATATTTAACAAAATAAAAAACATAGATGTTGCATTAATTAATTTAAAATTAATTCTTGTTGTCAAAAAAATTGCGTGATTTTAAAAAATAATATATTTCAAAAAATTGACACGTGTTTATGTCCAATTTCAATGTGAAATAAATTCCAATGACCACCATTTGATTAAATGGTAAAACTTTAATATATATAAACATTCAAACAAATTAAAAAAATATATTCATATAAGTAAATTATATTAAAAAATAGATTTGAATTAAAATACAGTATTTTGCACAATTCATTAAAAATGATTTTTATCTGAAAAATAAAAAAAATTACCCAAAGAAAATTTTGGTGTCCCATATCTATATAATATATTTATTTGGTCAAATAGAATGTATAAAAGTGACAAAAACTAGATTTAAGGAGGGTTCCCCATCAAAAGGCTGTAAATCGATATTTTAATAAATATTAGAGTGTTCATGAATAAAATTGAATTCTTTTCAAATTTTAAGCCTCTATAGTTTTTTGGATAAATGTAATATCATTTAACAAACATTTATAATCATTTATTATTTATATTTGATTATTCCTGCCATTACAATCGTTAGCTGTTAACTACCATTTTAAAATAAAATTATATTATTATTTTTCAGTATGACCTAACATTCTGTGCAACGTATGATTTTGAAGAAACTTGTTGTTGTGTATCGAGTACGCCATCGAACATTGAATCCCTATTAAAGTAAAATTAATAATTAATTAATAATTATTAATAAATATTAACATGTCATATTCTTTATTTACCTGAGATGTTACATTGACTGCCTAAATAATTAAATAATTCAAAAGGTTCACATAATTATGATACGATGAAAACTTATTTTTCATTAATTGATAAAGGAGAGTGGAACATGCATAACATGGAATATTTCCATGACGATGCTATAAAATTAATTTGAAATAATGAATAGTTTAATTATGGGATTTTGTTTCCCTAACACTACAAATCAATTAATGTTTTATAGTGAGTGTCAATTGGTTTCTAGAGATCAACATCTCCAACAACATCACCGTTGGCTGATTGATGTGTTTGTTCGATTCATGGACCTAGTCCTTGATTATTCGACATGATATTCCTAATTCTGACAGCAACTTCCTTCAAGTATACATTAAAAACTACTATATGAGACTTGTATTTCGCAATTCTCATAATCTAAGTCATAACCAAGTTGGATGCTGTGATTCTAAAAAACCGATTAAAATCTTCAATAGCCTACTCCAATTTCTTTGTATGGTAGTTTGTTTCATCTAATATAGATATATTTATTTGTTTAAAAACTAATTTATCTTGGATAACTATGACTTGTTTGATGATTGAGTATAATTCTTGATAGTTGAAACGACATATTTCCATGCACCTTCATGCGTAGTTCGGTTCATAGAAAAAAAATCAACGTCCATAGGCTACATTATCTTAAATAATAATAATGTACTCCTAGATAAGTTTATTTATTGGAATTTTTTGTAGAGTCATTAATGATGTTATTAAAACTAAAAACATGGATTTTATATATGGTTGGGTATGTTTTTGGAGACGTTATACTACCATAAAAATCATAAACATATTGGGTGAAAGATAAATGTTTTTGTTGTTTTGTTGGTATCATGTTTTATATCCTTAGGAACTATAACAATATAATCAATAATTGAGTATCTCCTTCATCAATCAATGAGTTTAGCTCAATGAAAACTTCATCCCACTATATATCTTCTTTGAATCTATGTTTATCCTTGAATGGTATATCGTATGGGATACCTCTTTACAATTCCCCATGATAACATTCAATCCAAGATCGATTATAATCCCTAGATAGATCAATTAGTTAATTAACTTGTTCCAAATTGGTGGGAGAAGCTAAGTCCTTATAAAACATCATAAAATGAAATTTCCATAGGACCACATTGTTTTTATCATCATACACAGAAAAATAGAATGACGTTATCAACTTTTATACTGATTTGAGTGGGAATCAATATCAACATGGAACTAATGTATAAAAATTGTAAACCCCATCGACCCTCAATATATAAACCAAATTTTAAAGTGAGATTCTATTTGAGTGGTCATCTACCATCCCAGTAATACCAGAAACCATTGTTTTGATTAGATCCTTTCCAATAGGGAATATAAATTATGAATGTATCCTTATATCATTTTTATGAAATGATAATCCATATTTATTGGTCACATAATTAATGTATCGTATAACTTGGCCCTAAAGTTAAATTGTGGGGATAAAACATTGTTCCATGTAATATAACTATCAGGATGTATTAATATCACACCATGAAATAACATGATAGGACTATAGGTCTTATCGGGAGTTTTACCCCATTGGACTAGACCCAAACCGATTTAGACTCTTTTTAAGGATGATAATGAATGTTTCACTTGAATCACTAATAAAAAATTTGTAACTATTATAGAAGTGGTATCCCTTAGTAAGTGTGATCATCTTGATATTGTAATAAAAACCCATAAAAACATAAAAAAAGTCTAGCCAATCAAAATCAGAATTTAAATCTTATATGATTTGATAGTCCCAAGCCGTGTTCTGGAAAGCATCTAAAATTTACCAAAAAGTAATATAGCTACTACTATAATGTTGGGTTGGGAAGGTCCTTAGACTCTTAGACATGACTAATTAAGAATTTCATTTATTGTAAATGTCTCCATGTAATTTTATTGGAGTTTATGATGATTCATGGGGGATTATTAAAGATTATATCCTTGAGAACATATCTAATGATTTTAGAATTTTTCTTCATCTCCAAGACATTTGTTAATTATTTTTGGAATCAATGTATTTTCTAGATTTAAGAATAGATTATGCTGAAGAGATGTACAGTTTAGGAATAAAAATATAGTCTTGAGATTGTTGAAAACCCCATGAAAAAGTATTGTTATCATTTAAAAACATTGGGAGGAGTTTTATTGAATGGAATCACCCTTAATACATTATAAGGTGTCTAAATTTAATCAAGGTAAAAACTTTAGGTAGGCCTGGGGAGGATCATAGAGAAATTCTATGCATAGGTAGACGTGGTTCACATATAAGTTCTTGGAAGCATACATGTTTGAGTGGAGATTGATCACCATAGGGAGGTGTGACTTCTATGTTTTTTGAGTAGTGTGTCTGGAACCTACACAAATGCCATGGATGAGTAGTGTAAGAAGGATGAATGATTACTAAAAAGTAGAATAACAAGATTTTTTCAAATGTGTTATCAATTAAATTTTTTTGGGAACTATTACTTCATATTTAAACAAAAGGAAATAAGTGGTGAGTGCCACATGTCCTTCTCAATTCATCTTTATCCTTCAAAAAATGTATAATTTTCCATGTACTGGATCATGGAGATCAACCTACACTGGAACCAAGACCATCCAAATGAGTTTGTCCTACGATATGATTAACATTGAGCAACCATTAGTGTTCTGATAGACCGAAATATACATTCCAAGAAACTTACCAACTTTAAGAAATTACATATTGTGATATATGAATATTCATCTTGAAAAGATGTGAACCTACAATGAGCTTTTAATTTAATAAAAAATAAACTGACCTACCACATAAAGAGTGACTGATCTTCTGCATGAAGAGATTCAATCCAACAATGAGATGTTGAAATGTGTGATAAATGAGTGATGAAATGTTTTATTGTTTTAAATTGATCGACCACATTGTAGGGATAAACCGTTATCAACCTACTTTGAGATATTGATATATTTTACAATGGATAACATAAAATTACTTATGATTTTATAACATTCATCAATATGGGATATACATTAAAAATATGATATACCATGGAGTTGCTAATTCTAAAAAGTTTCTTTTTAAAGGTTATATATACCTATATAATAATATAAAGTTATCATACATTGACACAAGGAGGTCGATGATAACTATTAGGTTCTCCAAATCATTTTCTATTTATTCATTTTATAATAACAATTTTTCTCATTAATATGTATTGAGGATATTTTAAAATATAGTATAATTTAAATTAATCTTTATGAAGGAATTTTATATTCCATGAATAAAAAAACCTATAACAATATGACCAATACACATCTTGTGCGATTATCCTGCACAAAACTACCATACATAAATAATAAATATTGTGGTTGTATATAGGTTAATGGTATAATAAATATTATAATCCATTGTGTTTTATTGTCTTTACAAGAACCAAATATTGATGCATTAAATTACTGAAGAATTCATGTAGTGTGGGTTTTTGTTACACACATAAAATAATGGAGTGCAGCTATTTATTAACCACAAATAGATTAAAGAATTATCATGATTTTGATGCTTCTCTAATGAGAATTGAATTAGGATTTATAATTTGGGATATATTTTCACATTATAAAAGAATTAAAACTACTTCAAACAATTATATTAAATTAAGAAGAAAATTTCATGGGAGTTTAGATCTTAATCTATAAGGACTAAAATTTAAATCATTAAAATTGTTTGATTATAGTTTATGAAGACTTTAATAACTAAATAATCCACCAAAATATATATTATTTCATGTTTATATGAAGAATTGTGTTTCATAAATTTAGTGTTATTTTTGATAGCTCAATTATATCTTAAAGAGAATTGTGATTTTTGATACAATACATTTATTGGGGAGAGAAATGGAAGAGGAGAACCAAGATTAATCAACATCTAGTGAGATGTTTGGAGACCCTAATTGATGAAAATTTCCTTGAATATTGTATATGTAAAGAGTAGTTGATCCAACCTAGTAGTGGAGGAAGATAGGATCATAGTTAGTGTTGAAGAAACAAGTTTCATATCGATTCCTTTCTATCACTAGATCAAAATTTAAGTAGTTTGATTCTATGGTGTATAATTAATTTCAGTACAATTCTAGGTGGGGTGTATAACCACCAAATTCTATTATGAGATTTTGTAATATAACTTTTTTTTTCTTTTATCCACATGTATATTTAATGGGGAATCCTTGTTGGGGTGTCTAACTAATTTTTAATGAATTATGATGTTATGTCAAACCATGTAAGTATCATGTATTCTATTATCTCTTTTTATGTTCATATGAATTGATCATGGGAGATAATATTGTTTGGATCAATAAATCAAACATGTTAAAGTGGATAAATTCAAAAGGGAGATAATTAATTAAATAACACCTCTAATTATCCACCCTCCTTGTGGAACTACATCATGGGGAACTAGAGGTGGTGTCAAAGAAAATATTTCTGTTAAAGACACATGAAGAGTTTTGATAAATGATGAATCATAACTTTGTCAATATCCTATGAGTTTCCACATTTATGGGAATAATTATCCGAATTTTATGAATATGAAGGTATCTTGCCTCATATAACATATCTTGGAAGTGAGACATGTTAAAAAATTGGGTTTTCTATGCATTACTAAAGATTATTCACAAACTAACGTTTAGTAGATATGTGTGGAGTTTGATGGGAAGACAAAACATTATGCTTTTATATCATAATTATAAAAGGTAGAAACAAAAGTCATGTGTATATATACTACTAAATATATCTAGGAAAAGTTAAAAATAATTTAGGAACTTAATATCAATGTAAAATAAGTTAAAATAAAAGGTTGGAGGATCCAATTTGAAGACATAAATGTGGTTTTTGATGAAACCATTAATGAATAATTTTTAAGAATCAATGAGATTTTGAGAAACATATAGGGGTGTGATGATAATATAAAAGACTCCATTTATCCAAAAAATACAAGGACTTTTCTAGATATATTTGATTAATATTTATCAATGATGGACGAATGCAAATCTTTTCATAATTGAACAACCTAGTTTAACCAGACCAGTAAATAATCTTATAACATTATGGGGTGAGGTTTAACAAAGATAAAAAACCATTTCTTGAATATATGATAAATATGAAATACATGTAGAGTAAATAGTGGTAACAAAGGGATATGCAACTGATCCCAACAGACTAAACTAGGATGTACAACATGTCTAGACTAACAAGTCTCAAAGTGACCTACCATCACCACCCAAAACCATACTAAACAAAAACAATAAAATAAATAGAAGAATTCATACTTCAGAATTCCAATAACATTACCTATTTTCTACAAAATAATCTCTATATCCTCCCACGGGTAGAATTATGGTGTGATCAATAGTGACTAGTAGAAAACCAATGAGAAATATATATATGTTCTAATATAAAAAATGCACAAGCTATAGATTTAAAACAAAATATTTTTCCTAGTTTTTTTATAAATAAAAAAATATGAAAACCTTTATCATACAATCAATGGGTTTTCCACAAATTTCCTATCTTGTTTTCCAAAGCCGAAAACATTCCATTTATAATGCAATGTAGGTAAACATATAAAAATATAATTATTCATGTGAGCCAACATCCATGAAATAATCTATTATGCAATAAAAAACTTGAAAAATAACAATTCCCCTTAATTAGGGCTTTATAATATAAGATAATTTGTACTAGACACTCCTGATCCTAATAATGTATATGGTTGGATCCAAATAATATCGATTCCTTCCATAGTATAGTGATATACAAGAGGTTACCTCCCAATGGTGTCACTCAATCTAAGGCTACCAATGTTTATTTTCGGATGCACCAAAGGTTCCCATGGTGAAATTTTTATCAATTTATATTTCAAAAAACATGATCATATTTTTATAAATCCTTTTCAATTACAATTTAATTTGCTTCATGTTTGGAGAATCTATTTTTCCAAATCATGGAAATTAAATTTTCAACAGAAAATCACTTTAAAATACAAACACATTCCCTTTTCAATATGAAACCATTAAACTACACATAAAATATCATTGAATCAACAAAAAATGAAATTTAAGAAATTTTAATTATCATATATATTAACATACCTCAATAATTTATAAAACCTAAATTCTTTTGTCAATGGGTTTAACAAACTGTAAGAACAGCCTTTGGAAGATAAGGAATGATAAGAGGCTGAAATGATTGATAGAAAACATGATATGATCTCAAAACCATATCCAATCCATAGCTACAACCAATCCCAAATGAAATGCAAAAGGAATGGTTACCCAAAGAGGAGAAATACAACAACATTGGAGACAAATAATTGAAGGAAGTGATCATGATATAGATTAATCATTGAAAATCACATAGGTAGTCATCTAGGTTGAGAGAGTAATGATGCACAGATAATGTATGAAACATATCACACATATGGTTCCCTAAAACGATCACCATGACATTTACTGGGCATTTAACCCATTTACAAATTATTTCATCCTCGGTAATATATACGATGAAAAAACGATTGCATATTATTTAAAAATTATATTTTTCCCCTTATATGGAATGTACATAATACAAAACATGTAGAAATTTCACTCTATGTATTATATTCATATATTCTTCCTAACAACCATTTCATGACTTGTACTAAACTTAAAATACATATAAGTTCCTAGATAGAACCACAAACTACATGTTTTTTGTTGTAACTTCCAATAAATCCCTAACCTACCCATTACATGTATCCACCCATTTCACTTTCTGGTAAACCCTAACATACAAAAAGAGAAAATAGAAAAAAGGGTAAAAACATAACATAATGAATAGTAAAAAGGTATTAAAATATCCTCTACATAAAATATATCTATCTCTAGAAATGTGTCAAGATAATGGATCCTGAAAATTAAAAGGCTGCTACTACTTCATCAATCCGTCCCGCTCCCACATTTCTTGGCTATACTATATACACTTCTAAACAACCTGGACTAGGGGGATCATTTTACTATGTAGTACCATATCCCTATTTTCAATAATCTAAACTGGCTTGTCATCCAATGTATTATCAAGTTCATGTTCTATATCCTACGACATATTCAGAAGGGTTGTATCTAGTAAATATAACATGAACTTGTAAACATGAAACACATTGTGTATATAATCCAATAAAGATTGTAAAATAAATTGATTAACCACCATTATCAGTCATACAATTATCTCAAAGGGGACAAAAAACCTTGGGGCCATCTTACCCAGCATACCAAACTGATGACATCCCATGTGAGGTGAAAATATGAGAAAGAACCGATCACCAACATCAAACTATAGCAGCTGATGAAAGTGATATGAATAGGAATTTTGATATCTCTATGTCATGATAAAACACCTAAAAATCAATTAAATTATTTCTTTTTTGTCTTGAATATGACATATCCCAACAAAGGACCTCTCTCATAACTCATCATATCACAAGGGTGATCTATAAGGCTAACCATAAAAGGCCACAAATGGATCAGTCTTTATTGAAGCCTAAAAAATAATGTTATATGAAAAATCAATCAAAGGAAAATTACTATCGAATGATCCACCAAAATGAAGCACAAAACCCTGAAAAATATCCTTAGGAACCTTGATATCCCTCTCTATCAGCCCATCCAGCTATGGATGCTAATCCATACTCAATTTTGACTAGGTAACCATTTCCTCATGTAACCCACTATAAAATCTATATTTGACCCTTGTTTCCCTACTCAAAATAACCATATAAGGAAACTAATTAATTTTCAAAATATCTCGGAAATATAATTCTTCATGCTAATCCACTTTCATCATTACCTTTATTGGTTTGAAATTAACTCATTTAAAGATTTTTCCGATAATCGCTCAATTCGAATCCTTCCCACTAGTATTCTATGGTAGACCAATGATGAAATACATGGAACCCTTATCCCACATTAAACCCAAACTGGTTAATGTTTTCAATAAACCTGTAGCTTTTTGGTGTTCTATATTAACACTCAATCAAGACATACACCATGATATAAATTCCACTACCGCCTGCCTCATCCCTAACCACCAATATCATTGTCTCAAATATGGGTTTATCTTTGTATCCCTAGGGTGCATAGATCAACATGAATAATTTCCACTATATAATAGTTATCATCTCAGGGATAAAGGAACAAACAACCTTCCCCAAAATCCAAAATATATACTAGGAGACAAGGACCACTCACCTGAGTTCTCCCTACTATTCTATAATTACCCTATGTTTCATATATCATTATTTATCATCTAAAAAATCAATATTACTCATAAAAAGATGATTCAACATTTATTAATACATGAAATCCTCTCCAAAAACCTCCTTCACTCCAAATCTCATCATTGAAAAAACTCATCATAGTCCACTCTTCAATTGATTGCTTCACTACGCGGATCAATACACTTTTACTCACACATTGGAAACCACATTTTCTTTTCCTAAGGATATATATGATATCAAAATAAATGGTCTGAAGATACTCAACTCAGCCTCTCTATCTCCATACGAGTGAAGACATACTTCCATATTTTTTTGATAAGAATAAATTGTTAATCTCTCCCCAAAAGGTAGGGATATCACATATTGAGTGCATGAATAAACTCTAACAAATCAAAATCATGGGTAAGGTATTTCATCTAATGTGGGAATAACTAATGTGAGCTATAATCCACCACATGTTTCCCTAGAATCAAGGAACATTCAAAAATCATATTTGAGGAATCATAGGAAACATCACAATCCAAACATTGCTCTTTGAGAATAAAAAATAGTGTTGAATACAACATCAAATTCATCAATTCAAAATTTGTCTAACATTCATCATCTAACACAAACAATTCACTTTTGTTGGTCAAATCTATTATCAGAGATATAATCATGGATATGTCCCAAAAAATAATCTATAATAATCATATAACCCCAAGAAGCTCTAGATATCAGATAAATTTATGGAAATTTATATATAAATAAAATCCCATACCTTTTCAGGATCATCCAAGACACCCCTCTCAAATGTCACATTCCCTAGAAACATCAACTCTCAGATCAAAAACTGACACATGGAAATAGTTTTATGATTGAAATATATGTGGTCTATATATTAGTAATTTTAATTATAGTATAGTGAGATATCATCTATTAATAAACAAAAATAGGCCAAGAAGCAATCCATGATTTGGTTCATCAATTAAATTAATGCCACACGAGAATTAGTGATTCTGAATCATGGGACCAAACACTCAAACTCACCATATGGAAACTGAAATATTAGCATAGGTATGTCCTCCTATCAGACTCTAAACTGATGGGAACCAGACTGTAGGTTAATTTTATAAAACCAATGAACACCTATAAGTTGATCAAAGTGATTATTTATTATATGTGAAGGATAATTTTTTCTAATGGCCACTGATTCAAGTTTTGATAGTCAATAAAAATCCTATGACTTCTTCTTAATTTCTTATAAAATACTATAGAGGTGAATCCCACCACAACAGACTAGGTTGAATAAATTCTTTCATCATATGGTCTTCAAGCTAGAGTTTATGATCTAATAAATCATTACATTCCTTTTGACAAGATCATATTGAAATTTTCATTGTTATAGGGAGCATGTTAAAGGTAAACTCAATCCCTCTATATATGGTGGTAAACTAAATAAATCATATAGTAATACCACATGGTACATACACACAATCATTGTAAAAAAACCATATAAGAAAGGGTCAACTTCATCCAAAATCAAATCGGATAACAACTATGATATTAAACTAGATAAATGAACAACATGCCATTACATTCCTGATCTAGTGTCTCACTCACCCAAGAAAACATGAGTTTCTCCATTGATAGACAAGAAATATACCCTATAGTGATAAAAACCAAACTTTTACTTCACACTAATCAAAAAATTCATGCTAACTATAATTTCACTGATATCAACATCACACCCTAGAAAATCCCAATCTATTTTATGGATTTCTATCACCACACGGCATATGGGGCCATTGTAACCTTATTGAGAACTTTTTCTGAAAGTAGTGGAATGATCCAAAATAATAGAAAAAGATATAAATGACAATAAAACATGTAAACAATCATTTATGATATAAAATAATATGTATGACTTATATCATTAAAAAAATTCACCATAGAAAATGAGAAAAATTATGTACCTCTAACAGTTTTTAGACCTACTTCAGATTGCATTATTCCATACTATGCCACATAAATCCATCTATAATTAACCTCTTGGTTACCCCCTTAACTGGATAATGTGACCCACCAATCTTGTGAGCATCAACCTGAACCTGTGATCCCTTAGTGAAATTGGATCCCCCATTAATAACTTCGGACAACTTTTCACAGAAATGTTTGAAATGGATAGATCACCCACGAAGATGACATGTCCTAAGAGCCTTTTTAAAATGAGTCTTCGTATGACCCCACCTCTCACATTGGTATCAGAAAATATATTATTTCCACAGATAATCCTGTGAAACTAGTCATGAGAAAAACAAAACTCTATTGAACTTCCTTTTCTAACCAAAATAAGAACATAGGTTAACTGTTTCACCAAATAAATCTCTACCCAAACTTGTCCTTCCAAAAATGTCTACCTCATCCAATGATGATTTATCAAAAACATCACAAAAGAATAGAATACCCCACTGATCTATCATAGACCGAATATTGACTCTCAACCCCATATCAAATATCTGAGCCTCCATATAATCATTTGTGAAAATCCACAGTGCTAGATAGACCGACTCAATAACATATGGGTGGAGTATTCAATAACAGTATGCTCGCATTTCTCTATGGTCAAAAACTCTTAGGTCATCAAAATACATAATGTATCTAGATAAAAAATCTGATAATTATTTTTATAAAAGAGACCCTAGAAATACCATCATTCTACTTAGACTCCCGAATAGAGTCCCACCATATTCTTCCTGCACCCTTGAGGAAATATGTGCAAAAACCCACATGATATTCTTCATGAGTATTCAATTATTATAAGATCCTCTCAATATTTTCAATCCACTCCTCTAATTATTATTGATAATTTTTACCATGTAAGATGGGTGGATTATTCTTAGTAATATTTGAGCCATGATCCACTACTCCTCATAGGTGTACAACTCCCATTGAACCAAGAGTCATAATGATACAAATAATTGCTTCAATCAAAATATGGTCCATTGGAGGATCCACCTGCATAACCTACCTCACATCTTCCAATATCATATTTATAAGATCTCTTCTTATATGCAATTTCTTTTAAAAAAAAATATATTACCTAATTAGTTATGCGAAAATTCCAATACTGGTGGGTAAAAATATATAATAAAAAATTTATTTAAATGATAATAATTTAAATAAATACTGAATTAAACAATAAAAAGTTAACACATTTTTAAAGGAACAATTCCATCTAAATAAACTCCCAAATTAATAAATTTAAATGTACATACACAGACTAAGTCCCTAAAATTATTAGATTGTTCAATTCAAATAGATTTCCCATAAATTCATTAAATGAGCCAAAATACCAAGTCTCAAACTTACTTATGATTTTCCCACAACTAATGGAAACATAAATTAAGTCATGGGATTGAGCTAGCTAGGAAATTTTTCCACACCAACTATCTTAAATTTTTTGATGTACTCCTATAAAACTATGACATCGAACGAGATGAGGCAGTCTTGACACACTATAATCTGAGTAAACCCTTTGATACCAAATTGTAATAGACTAACTAGAGTAAACCAAAATAGTCAACCAAGTCATCCAATTATGGGGTGAGGTATATCAATGATAATAAACAAGTCATGAATATATGAAAAATATGACAGAAAACTAGAGTACAAAGAATAAACATTGTGAGAAACAATAAAGACTAATTAGATAAATAATGAAGTATAAGAAGTCTCGACTAATAAGTCACCATGTGACCAATTTTCACCTCCACAATCCAACCAAGACCGAAACAATGACCTAAATAGAATCTGAAATACGATATAATTCCAATAACATTACCTATTTCCTATAAAACACGGTCTATATCCTCCCAAAGGAATGACTAAGAGTTAGAAATATAGCCCATTAGGATACCGCCATGGAATCTATACAAGTTAAAATATCAAGAATTTAAATTTTCTATATTTTTAAATAAAATAGTTTTAAAATAATTTTTATCAATAAATCAATTTGAAAAAATTTATCATTCAATCCATGGAATATCAAAAATATATATATACTTTTTTCTATAGACAGAAACATTTCAGTAATATAGATTGGTAGGGTTGAAAATTAAATATAATTATACATGTGAGCCAACATCCATGAGATAAACTATAATGAAATAAATATCCTGAAATAAAAAATATCCTTCAGTCAAGCTCGAGGCTATGCAAAATTATCTACTAGACACCCATAAGCCCAAAAAGTCTTAATATTGGATCCAACTAATATTGAGTCATTGCATAGTCCATCGATATACAAGAGGTAACCTCCTAGTGGTGTCACACACACTAAGGATACACAATTCATTTTCTCAACGCACCCATGGTTCCTGTTGTGAAATTTTTATAAATTTCTATTTTTAAAACCAAGATCAAATTTATATAAATCCATTTCAATCATAATAAAATTTTATTCCATAATTTAGAATCAATTTTTTCCTAATCAAGAAATTTCTCCTTTCAATGAAAAACCCCTTGTTAATAAGAAATTGTTCCCTTTTTAGTTTTGACACAAAAAAATCCATTTAAAATGTAAAGGAATGAGTATTTAAAATAATTAATTCAATAAATTACAATTCTAAGAAATATCCACCAACCTAAAGGATTTTTAAAACCTAACAACCTTTTACAATGGTGGTTTAGAAGACACGAGAAATTCCATCAGAAGATCGGGAATGATAAGAGACTGACCATAATTTATTGAAAATGCGATCTAATATAATTAACATAGCCACACCATAGAAAAAATGAATCCAATTGATAAAATAGAAGGAATAGTTTCCCATAGAGAAGAAGTCCAACCACAAAATTGATCAATCCTAGAACAAAGCAATTTGGATGGAGATTAATCACTGAAAATCCCAACAAGAACATTCTAGGTCGAAGGAGTGGCAATGTGCCAAGAATGAATAAATAATATCACTCGTATGGTTCCCTAAAAACCAACACCAAAAAATTTATATGGATTGTAATCCATTTAAACATAATGTTATTATCTGGGTCCATATATGTATAAAAATCAGTTGTAATTTGTTTCGAAAAAAATATCTTTCCATTATATGGTGTATATATATTTCATATTATATATTCAATTCACGACATCATCCCAACAACCATTACATAGTGTGTAATCAACTTACAAAATATGTTTGTTCCTAAAATTCATTATAAAATAAATGTTTTATGATGAAAATTCCAATAAATCCCTAACATCAAAATTATAGTTATCCTTCCAATTCCCTTTTCGTCATTCCAAAACCATCAATAAAAGAAAATGATATCAAGGGAAAAACATATATTAATTAAAATTAATAGGGATTTACAATTTGAAATAATATGAGTTTCACAAAATTATCATTTGTTATGAGATGAGGGAATAAATAGAATTCATGAAGAATGAAAAATAGGGCATGATATTTGAAAAAATGAAATTAAGAAAAGATAAAGAATAAGTGGTTGCCAAAAAAATATATTCATACTCTAAGGGTTATAAATTGTTTATAAGGATTATTTCCCTTATATCAGGAGGATTGAAAATGTCAATATTGAATAAAAAATGGTTAATAATTACTAACATGCTAGAATAGTGATGTAATTGTACACTTTACTTATGATCATCTAATGAAAAAGACTATCTAATCTGAATTTGATGAGGAAGGTGTGAAATTGAAAAGTAGAAATAAGATAAGGACAATAAGAAGGATTCTTATAGTTGGAAATTAATTTAATGATAAATCAAGAGAAAAATTATTCTTCTCCATTTAGTTGTTCAGATGATAAGGTTGATTAATTTTTTAATATTAAAATGGGTTAGATTAATATATCATTACAGATGATGGAGATGAAATGAAAGAGATTGAATGATAATTGAAGTATGAATTGGAGGAATGTATTAAGTATTTTACAATTATTAGGAATGAAATGAAACAATACATAAAAGATAAAAATAGAATATAAAAAGAAAATAATGAGATAATTATAATGTAATTAGCTTAACTTAATGAGATCATGATACATAAATTAAATATTTTTGAATAAGAAATATTATATTTTTTCTAAAATAAAATTTTACTAAAACTAATAAGTATTGTTGGAGATGCAATTAATATGTGTCAAGATTCAACATGAGTTTAGAAAGTCCATAGAATAAATTATACGTCAATATTGGTTAATGATGAAAATTCTCAATATGGTGAGTTGAAGTGTCTTAATAATTATGCCAAAAGTTTAAGTTGTAACTGCGATCATGTGTGTTCAAAATATACATATACTTGGTTAGACCAAGAAATAATTTTAGATACATTCATTAAAATCAATGAAAGAAATGAATTTAATAAAATAAAAATTTATATTAAAATGATGGCTCAATGTGAAGAAATAAAACCTTATCAAAATTCAATATAAACACACTATTAAGGTGAGAGATTACAATTCAAAGGGTATTATTGGTGGTAATGAATGTATGGGCTCAAAATCAATTATTTTTTGTATAATGTTTTTTATAATGAGTTAACAAAAAATGGAAATATATAGATATTTATTTCAAAATTTAAATAAATGGTGACCACAACTTCATAAAAATAACTTATATAGAAAATATATTTAGTCATGGAAGATAAAAATTAATGTTTTGGTCAGGATGGTTAGACAGATGATGTTTGTATGTATAGTATTCTAGGAGAAGGGTCATATGATATGAATAAAAAACAAGTTAAGGATGTAATAGTATGAAAATAATTTATTGCTGAGAGTATAAATCAGTTTGGTGGAAATTTTAAGGTGGTTGAGAATGATGAGAAATAGTTCATAGTTTTTGGTCAATGCTAATTGAAATTAGTACAAAATTTAGAGGCATCAATAATTATTTATATAAAAAAGGAAGGTAATGGTTCAGTAAGATAAGGACAAGGTATATGAGAAGACATCTATAAGTGGTGACTTGAATATTCAGAATAAGTGTGGAATCTGTGTAAAAGATGGACATGGTTCAAAAGATAGTATGACACTGTTACCCAATCAAGAATATTTATAGAGGGAAAAAATTCAAGAAAATGGAAATGAAATTTCATTAACATATTAAAATATAATATAATATTGTCCTTGGTTGAGAGGAAACTCTCACCCTATGTATCATTTCCACATAACCAATAAATTTTCTCCTTATTTATTATTATTCTTTTATATATTTTCTATTTTTGAGGAACTAAAGGAGATGGTTGAGGCTATCCCTGATAGGATATTAAGAAAAATGAATTATCACTTATTTTCTCTAACTACTGGGATGATATGTTGATTTAATATCTTAAGGGTGAGAAAATAAAGAGGATAAGAAGTTATCTTATCACATAAAGTAAAACATGAATTTCTAGATAACCTCATTAAAACATGGATTAATAGATAAAAATCACAAATACATACAATAGTTAGGATTTTATTAAATATACTTATTAAGTGGGTGTTTATTTATAAAATATTAAGTAGGATATGGGATTATGTAAACTTTACTAATGCATTATTATTTGTTTTGTTTACGTTTGTAGGAGTACATTTAAAATGTTTTCTGTATTTTGAGATAAATGTTTTCTGAACATGATATCAAATACATAGTTGTTTATGAAGAAAAAATCTAGTTATACCTCAATTATTTTGTACTCTAGGATTTCCCATGTACAGTTAGAGTACATAAACTAAAGGCTCTTATTAAGTAAACCATGTGTTATCATTATTCTTTCAGATCTGAAAAATTCGAAATGAAGTATCATTTCCTTGAAAGGGAGAAGATAAAAAATGATATATCTCATACAATAAAAATTAAATTTTTTGCCTCTAAAGGGGAGAATAAATAATTTATTTGATCTCATATATTAACATTGAGGATTTATAGTATTTATAACAAATTAAAGGATAGATATTGAAGTTACAATACATAAATTGAATTTACTATCAATGTTTCATCATATATTTATGGAAGACAATGATGATGCACAAAAGATTATTATGGATTAAATCCTTAAAACATATATGACAATTAGAGAACTATTTTTACAGTCGAAAAAATGTGTTCATTGTGTTTGGTTGCACACTACTTACAATAATGAATAAACATTGATGTTGAAGAGATATAAATTTGAAGAATTAAAATGTGTTTTGGGAATATTGAGATGATTATGGAAGAATATCATTATATCATAAAGAATTACTGACCCGATTTATTGGATTGAATAACACATAGTATTTTACTATGTTTTTCTCTTTACTCTTTGTCAACAATTTGTGTTGATTCGTAGAGGATAATAAGGGATGATGATTACATGTATATAATAATTGAGAATACATAAGAATATGGAGGAACACCCAATGAAGTAGTGATTAGATAACATTTGGAGGCATGAACCTTGTGTTTTGTGAAGTGTTATAGGATAAAACCCAAAATCAATGGTTGAGGGGTGTAATAATGGTGAAGGGTTATTATGGAATGAAATAACAAGATGATTTTATATTTGGTATTGATTCATTATTGTGGTAACTCATACATTGTGTTTAAAAACTCAGAAATAATATTTGATCATTGAATGACCTTACTGAGTAATCATCTATATTCTGAAAACATAGAATTTTTTATCCATTAGATCAATGAGATCATGATACAAAAATATCAAGATACCAAAATTCTCGATCAACCACATGAGTTAATTCTATCATAGGATAAACACTGATATACCCTATGTGTTTTGATCGAAAAAAATATATTTCCAAGAGGCTTATTAGAATTACGAAATGATCTATCATGAGTTTCACACCTACTGAATGAACAAATGTGGAATTTTGATGATGATATAACTTACCATAAAAATAAGTTTCCAAACACATGAGAAGGACTTAATAGTCTTCTTGGAGAGTGGATATACTCTTGTGAGTGAGTTAATAGTGTGCTGAATTAGTTATCTCATATGCTATTATGCATTCAAGATCTACCATAATGTAACATTCGATTGTGATTGACTTACTATGAGATTTTTATCGACTATACAAAGGAAAAAGACCCTGAGTTTTCATCTGATCAACCTTATGAAAATTAAAACTAATGTCATCATCTGATCAACTATATAGAATCACTTATAGAAGTGGGGTGCCATAAATATATTATATACCAACATGAAAGTATAAAACTTATATACATGAATACAGGGATCTCCATGATAGTTCTTAGGTGCTCCAAAATTTATTATATAACTTTATGTCATAGTAATATTAGGTTGTTCATGCATAAGGTTTCTGTATGGTTTTGAACATGGATAACCTTAAGTAAATATGGATTATGTAATTTGATATGTAGTGAAGGTAGTGCACATATTACAATGCATGAGATAGAAATCTTTACAAATATTCCAGAATAAAACTGTGATGCTTGAATAATAAATCTTGTGGTAAAATATAGGTTAATGGAATGGTAAATAATGATATCCAAAGGGATTGATGAGCATACCATGAATCAAATAACCATGCATTGAAATGTTGATGAATTCATTTCGCATGATTTTATGTTCGATTTAAAATATAATAGAGAGTTGAAATTTATTGAATACATAAAGAATAAATAAAACCCATTCCTTTTGAGAATTAATAATTATTTTTAATGAGTAGTTATAATGGATCCATTAACTGAATTAAAATGGAAGGAAAACAATTGCTTAAAGTTATATTCTATTAAGAATATGGTATCACAGTTTTCGAGATCTGAATATTCATGTATTTGAAATAAATTATTTTTGTCTATTATATTACAATTTAAAGAGTATAATAACTACACATAAATTTGAAATATATATTCACGAATGACGAGATGAATTAATCTTTTTGGGCCATTTGAATTATTTGAAATAATTTGTGATGCACATGGACATAACATTGAGATATAATATAAATTTTATTTAAGAGAGATATAGGATAATATAGAACTAATTAATCATGATATGGTGAAGCTTTTTTAGACCATCGATGATATTGATGATAATGAATATTTTATATTAGAAGAATTTTTAATAAAACTATCTTGTAGAGGAAGATCAATTTATAATTGAAGATATAACCCAGAGCATATCAATGTATTTCAATCACTAGATCAAATTTGAAGGATTTTATGAATATGGTATACAAAACTTTTATAGAAAAGTATAGTTGGGGTTTGCAACTATTTTTGTTTTGGCATTTCGGTGTATAACAGAATTTAGATATGTATTCTTGGATATTTAGTGGCTAATCCATGTTGGTGTTTCTAACCAACATAGAAAGGTGTATGATTTTTGGATTAACATTTTATATATTTTTTCATTGGGTTTTATATTTTATTTCTATTTTTTAAATTACTATCTTTGTTAATATTTAGTATATCTATAACTCTAATAGGTTCATGAGGTCCAATTAAAACAGGAGAGAATTTGTAAAAGAATACAACATATTCAACCACATGGGAATTCCATCCTAGGTTTATACACAACATATCCTAGGTATTAAACCTTGAGAAAAAAAATTCTAGAAAATAATGGGGATATTGATATGTTTTTTACTTATTTCATCATCATATAAATTTAAATTTTTAATAGGCCCCTCTCTAAAATTAGAGTCAACTCATGTTTTTTACAATAATACAGGATAAAGTGAAATTTATTGTATATCCCACAAATAATATGGGATCCCTTTATTTTGGAAATGACCAGGAAACTTGTGATATGTTTAAATTTTGGAGGGTGAGTGTTATTCGTTTCCTAACACTATTTAGTAACCAACATAGGGATGATATTCAAATGTTGATAAATAAGGAACTTCAATGGTCGAATAGACTCATAAATATTGATGACCATTTGATGGTACTCTCCCTCAACATAGATTTAGATCTCCCATTATAAAGAACTGAACTATTTGAATTAATTTTACCTTGGGTAAAGAACCCATTGAAAACCCTTCCCTCTCCCTCAATTCGGTATAGAGAATCCCTTGACCATGGAGTATTCATGAGTGATTATCTCTTATAAATGAGACTTATTTTCCATTATTTATTTATAATAATCTAATTATTATGTTTTTGATAACCACATCCATAATTAATCATCATATAAAATTAAACATTTTTCAATGTAATGTGTTTTGGAAAAATAAAAAGAATGAAAGGTTATCATATTAATTTAGAATTGGTATGTTAGTCAGTAGACTACATCATTATAGAGGAATCTTAAAAAATAACGATTAGATGAGAAGAGTTTTTTATGGATAAAAGAAAGTAAAAAAGTGATGTGACTTGATAGTGTTTCATAAAATAAGTTTGATATCATTTAGTTGACAAGTGATTGTATTTGTTAACTAATCAGAAAAATTCATTCATGATATATGAATTTAATTTAAGAATTTTTGATATAGGTTAGATTATTAAAATAGTAAAATGAAAACATAAAAGGGATTTGAAGTACACTAAAATATGATCACACATGAGAATATGTGTGAAAATATTTAAATATGTTAAATAAATTTCCTATCTCATCATATCATGGTCAGGGTCCCGAAGACAGAACACCTAGTTTTTAATCCCATATGCACCCAACATGGTTATCATTCCCTTTATACTGTTCTTGGTTTTATTGAACATGGAACCTATTCCCAATCAACCACTCCACAGTGCTCACTCTCAACCACATCACTCTATAATGTGTGAACAATTATATTATAAATAATCTCTCAGACATATAAATTCTTAATTAAATAATTGGGAAAAACAAATATCACTGTCAATAGGATTTTCTTATGTCATAAGTAAACAATTTTTTTTGTTTTCCCCTCTTATTTTTAGGTAATGATTACACCTCACATCATAAACAAATTTTTCGATCAAACGCACACAATGCCTCCACCAGGGGGTATGAAGAAATCTCCAACATGAGTGTGTATGACAATACTAATTCAAAATGAAGTTACATTCATAATATAATGTTATCCCCTTCATGCTGACAAGTGTAATTTTTGAAGGGAAATTTTTTAGTTCCCAAATTTTATCAAATGATAAATTCCAACAATCCATCAAAGTAAAAAATGAATTTTTATTAGGGGAGAAGATAACAATGTGTATTGTTGACAACACTAATTTCAATAACGTTGCCATGACCCTATAGTCCAAGAACCCATGTGACCTACATTCTAAACAACCAAACATCTTTCCTTCTAAGAACCCATATTCCATGTTCTCTTGGTGTCCATGTAACATACCCTGCTCTGAAGATCTAAGAATACAGTACTATTTTTGATAGTTATCTAGTATCCCATCCCACATTTCATATATAAGAACCCACGATCCCCCAATTTTTTACACCTAGTAATATAAAAAAATATTTTACAAGTCTGATAACCTAAAATCACACTCCCGTTTATTTTATTCTACCCCTTAAATTTACTTTATAATCTATACTAAATAATAAATAATGTAAATTTATAGCATTTTCGTCCTTCAATTATTACGGTCATTTCAGGTGACCAATTTTCTGATGTGATCACAAAGACAATGGTGAAGGACCTTTCATGAGATTCATTCCTAATAAATATGAGGATAATATCCTATATCTCTATTCTTATAAATATCACAACACCAAATTTTCCTTAAAGGATCCGTTGATAGTTACCAATGTTCACCCTACTAAGGACCTATAATGGCGCAACCTAGGTTCCATTCAATAGGGCCCCAAGATGGTCAACCACATGCCCTCAAGCACGCCTCTTCGTATGCAAGAGGGTGCTAACTAAATGAAAGGGATTGATAATTCTTTTGGGGGAGACTATACTCTCTTTTACTAGAGTAAAGTACCAATATAAGAAGACAACAATAAAAAAGTATGGATGCTTATAAATCACTAGAAAAATACAAAACATACTAGATTGTCAAAATAGGAAATACCATACTCAACTGAATGGGAAAAAGAGCTCTAATAATTCAAGTTTCAATTGTCTACAATGCAACTAAAATTAAAGACACCACGAATCAATAGTTGTTCCCAAACCCCATCTGGTTCCCCCACCCGTGTTCTATTCCAAAATTGAAACCTATCCTTAGGACTTTCCCTTATCCTATCCTACAACAAACAATGTATGCTTGGGTATTGATCAGGCGGCCTCTGTAGGGTGTGAGTACTACTCAATAGGGTACCACCAACGATGTCTAGAAAAAAGTCCAGTCAAAGTAAAGTGTATGAAATTATGTAAATCAATATGTACATTGAATAATTAAACAATTATCACATTTTCATTTATAATTTGTCTAAACACATCACACTCAGGTTTGATTCATGTCTCTTATCTATTTCATTATTAATTATTCTCATTAATTTTGTGTTGAACACCATGTCAAACACCCCAAATCTCATTTGAAGTAGGTTTCCATGCCTAACAACCAAAATCTCATCAAGTGTAGATATACACATATACAACCCCAAATCCAATCTATTGTAGATTACCAATTCTACCACCTCACATCACAAGCACATAGAAAATTATTGGGGTAGAAAAACATGTATAACCCCAAAATTATCTATTGGTATAGAACGCCATGTCAAGCACCCACATTTTCAATCCTTTACATCATTTATTAATTCATAAAGGCTTTTTCACATGAATTCCTTACTAATCTAATGATTAGTTAAATACATAATAACCCATATGTTTACCCATGTGTAACTATGTGTACAACCCCATAATTAATTCATCAATTAGTTAATCATTGAACATTAATTTCATTACATAATTAATTCTCTAAAATTTTTCATCCAAATAAAAAATCAACATATCATAATTAATCCCACAATTAATTATGTTAATGAAACTACAAGGAACCTAATTAATCCACCATTAATTATATTATATAAACAATCCTTTTTCAAATTTAATTTCCCCTGATTAATTATCTCAAAACCATCCAAATTTTACATATCAATTAGAATATATCAACCCATAAAAATTTCCCCCATATCAAAAAACTATTTGGACACCGCCCTAGCCTCATGGTTCAATCATCAATTTAATCACTGATGCGTCAACAAGTCAATTTCACATTCCTAATTACTTTAATTTAGGAAGTAAATTATTAAGGGAAGTGGTAAAATAATTAATCTCACAAACACATATCAAATCCCTGACTATAGAAGTTCGATTTAGACCACCTACCTCAGTTTATTGGTGGAATTTTTGTACAGTATAAATTCCCAATATCTAAGTGTCGTAACGATGTCGATCGTAATCTAGATCAAAATCCATAAACCCAAAATTAAGATCAAAGGCATCCGGATCCTACAAATCGTGATCGTGAACCACAATCCTAGATCTAAATCTCAATAAAGAGGTTTAGATCAGGAGAAATAGTGGAGATTTCCTTGAAAAGAACAAATAATGATTTAGGAATGAACAAAAGAATCATTAGGATGAAATACACTTACTGGGATGAAATAAAATCTTCAATCTAAGATTTCGATCTCAAAAAACGGTATTTAAATCACCTTTGATTCCTTTTAGAAAGCTTCGTGACTTACTAGAATTTTTGAAGCCCAAGACTAGGTCAAAATATATGGGTTTCATGGGTTCAGGTGCTTTCAAATATAATTTTCGTAGAAACCTATTCCGTGCACATAGCTTCACCTGAAAGGGGAACACAGTTCAAGAAACCATAAAAAAATCGTGCAGACCTCACTTTCCAAGTAGACAAAGTTTGCACAACTACCTGGGTTTGGGAGCACAGTTTGTCAATCTGTGTACAAACCGTGCATAGCCCATTATCTATAGATTTTCTTTAAAACAGGACCCAAATTCACCTCAAACCAAAATTCCAAAGAAGAGGTACTTCAAAACACAAAATCGTACCTGAGAAACATCCCTAAGATGAATCCAGAGATGACCAAGATCTTATAATGTCCCCAACTTATCACATCTTCTCCTGAATATGGACTCTTAATCTTCAGTAAATTTCAATGGAAAAATTATTGTGCCACTGAGCCATCATATCTCCATTCTATTCCCATGTTTCCTCATGACCATATCCAATTTTCCATAACACATGAACTATAGGCATTTTCTTCCCACCTAACACATTTTCATTGTGACCTAGCACACATATCAGATGCTCCTCAAAGGAAGCATCTATCTCAGGGTCAACCTCATCCACAAAGATCACATGAGAAGGGCCTAGGTGAAACCATCATTGTTGTGACACATCAAATATGTCATGCATAGTTCTCTAATTATATAGAGAAGACAATATGTATTCCATCAGTTTGATTCTCTCCACAACATCAAACGGTCTCAAAATCTTAGTCGTCGACATACCCCACCTCGGTAACCTGAGGAGACCCAACCTAGGAGACACCCTATGGAAAACAAAATCACCCTATATAAAAACTAGGTGTATTCTCATCCTATTAATATAAAAATTCTACATACTCTATGCCATAACCATATGCTTCCGAAACAACTACACCTATTCTAATGTCTCTTACATGAGACTCAGTCCCAAAAACTCAATCTCACCCACCTCCATCCTGTATAGCGGTGATTTACATGTCCTTCTATGAAGTGCCACATATATTTCCATCAATATAGTTTCAGGATAACTTAATTTATATGTGGACTCCACTATATCCACGTTCTTCACCCAAGTACCCCAAAAATCAAGCACACATGCATGAAATATATCCTATAGCACTTGTATGGTACACTTCGATGACCCTTTTATTTGTGGGTGGAAAACCATACTAAAAAAACCTTTGGCCAAAGTGCTTTCTACAAGCCATTCCAATGTCAGGATGTAAAGTGCATATCGCGATATGGAAATATAATATATGGAACCCCATGCACCTGAACTATCTCTCGAACATACAGTTCCCCCAATTTTTCCATTGTGAATGTTTCCCTGAGGGGAAAGAATGTTCAACCTTTTTCAGTATATAAAAAATGTCCCAAATTGCATCATTCTTCCTAAGAGTCATTGGATGACCAACCACAAAATCCATGGTCACATCATCCCACTTACATTCTAGAATAGGAAACAGCTACAGTAAACCTCCAGGTTAATGGTGGTCCGCCTTCACCTTCTGATAGGTGAATAATCTTATCATGAAATATTCTATATTTTAATTCATGCCTAGCCAACAAAACTATCATCATAGGTCACAATACATTTATTTTACCCATCGATGTACCACCCACTTCTAGCCATGAAATTCTATCATGAGTTCCTATCACATACTAATAGGCACAATAACCTAGTTATTCACATATATGTCCTCATCCTCATCTATGAACTAGTATAAAGGTGTCTCCACACCTTTAAGGATTTCCCTAAAGGATATTCACTCTAGATATTTGTACTTACTCTTCCAAATTCATTTCAAGAGTGTATACTCCAACTCTACTAAAACTAGATTCATTTTCTCATGACTCTCTTGATCCACCACATGAATTTCATTCCACAAAGTCATCATCTTTCTCTCTCCACTCGACACAAATACCAAATGAGTCTGAGTTTTCCTACTCAAGGAATTAGACACCCTATTCCCCTTTCTAGGTTTATATTATAGGTCAAAATCATAGGACTGCGTATACTCTACCCATCCTTGCTACTGAATATTCATGTCATATTGTGAATATATATTCTAAAATATTTTGTGATCTGTAAAACTGTAATCTTTTCCCCCAAGAGACAGGGTATCCAACACTTAATATCAAAAACCACCACTATGAACATGAGGTACTTTTTGGGGTACTTTTGTTCTTATGGCCTCAAATGAGATGATCCATATTCAATAACTCGATCGCCATTCATTGACACAGCTTCATGTCCTATCCTAGAAATGTCACAATACACCATGTACTCATCACCTAACTTTGTTAGGCTCAAAATTAGTGTTTATGTTCAGTTCTTCGTCAATTCTAGTAAAGTATTCTCACATGATTCTTTCCATTGAAACCATATCCATTTCAATGTGAAACCACCAAGAAGCACTTCCAATAAGGAAATATCCTAGATGAACATCCTGCAAAATCTACCTAATCACAAAATCTTCAGATATTAGAAGCATTGTTGGGATACTGTCAAGAAACCACTACTTGAACATTCTTTGGGTCAAATACAAAACCATCTTTCGAGATGATACGACATAAAAAGGGTACCCGATCAATCCAAACCTTCTATTTAGATAGATTGATGTATAACTGATGCTCAATCAGTGTACTCGGGATGATATCAAGTTGATGGGAATGATCGTCTGGAGTGTTGGAGTACACTAATATGTCATGCATGAAAACTACCACAAAATGATCCTGGTATGGATGAATGATCCTATTCATCAAGTCCATAATCACTTTTGGATAATTTGTTAACCCAACCAGCATTACAAAAGAACTCATAAAGGATATAACTACTTCTGAATGTTGTCCCTAATATATGAGATGTCTAAACTCACACCTGATGATACCCTGATCTCAATTCAATCTTTGAGAACACACAATATCCCTTAAGCTGGTTAAACAGATCATTAATACGTTTATGATGATATCATTTCACTTTAGTCTTCCAATTCAACTTTTGGTAATCGACACACAAGAGTAAACCCCAATCAGCCTTTTTTTCAAACAAAATGGGTGATCCCCAAGGCAGCACACATGGATGGATAAACCCTTTATAATCCAGCTCCTCCAGCGGATTCTTGATCTCAAGAAGCTCTGTCGGTGACATTCTCTAAGGTGGAATAGATATGGGATCAACCCCCACACGATCCCAATAGTCAATTCCACATATCTATTAGGTGTATACCCTATGATGTTTTTAGGAATGACATCATGGAACAGTTCAACTACTAGTGGAAGGACGCATTTCCTACCCATGCCATCATCAACAAAAATAATAGATATTTTGTATTTTATCTCTCCTAGTTTCTGGATAATTTATCCTGGTTGAATTTCCTAGATATCCCACTATCCCTAATGAACATAATGGTCACCCTTATGAGACACAATGATCAATATCATGTGCTAATAGTCGATGTGTTCTCGGTATGTGACTACGATGTCCATACCCACCATCATGTAAAAGCTCATCATATAAAGAAATAAATATCCCAATGAAAATGATACCCTCTGATCTCTAGTGAACATCCCTTTCATATGAAAATATCTCTTGATCGCATTCCCAATGGTGTATCAATTTTCATTACTCCATTCAGGGACTCCGCCTCCATTTTCAAATCATTAACAAGTCTTAACGATATAATGGAATGAGAGGCACCAAAATAAAACAAAGAACTAGAAAATGTACATGCTACTACAATAGTACCTCTCACTATTTATGGCCTAACCTCACTCGCCACAAGTTTAGGCTACAGTTCATGTAATTTTTCTTCCCCGATTCCCAATGTTTCTCTTTGACTCCCCTAATTAGAAACATTGTGCTGATATAGGGGATATTTCTCTGAAGCACCACTCCCTCTACCACAAATAATTTTTCCAGAAGATCATAAGATATAATAAATATATGGAGATGAATGACCCCTTCCCACATTCTGACATTGTGTAGTTGCTCCCTCAGCACCAATCTGTTGCAACAAACTACAGAACCTCTCTAGGTGGCTCATGTTTTTGTAACATCATCGCTCCACAAGTGGATTAAAGAAAATGTTTGTGATGGTGTCCTGTCCTACCGCCCTAGTGTAATAACACATGTGTAAGATCCTGTAAAATTGTTCCTCCCAATTTTCCTCCTTTTCTTCAATGTCCAAAGATTGGTTATCATAAGGACACTTCCTTCTTTTCAAAGGCACACTCCCTTGTTGTCTTGTGACAACTACTTTTCTAGTATTAGAATCCTCATAAAGTTTCTCCTTTGAAATCATAACCTAATTAACCACTTTTAGAACTTCTTTAGTGTAAATATATTCACATTAGACTTCAATGAATATGTAAGTCCACCCTGAAATCGTTTTACTGAAGTAGCCTCAATTGTTTCCAATTCTAGAGAGAAATACTGTAAATTTACGAAATGTTTGTGATAATCTGTTAGGGACATGATTCCCTGGGTCAGATGCATAAATTCTGAAGCATTCTTTGTTCTTTGTGTATCTGGATTGAAGTTCTCTAATAACATTTCCAATATGTCCTCCCATAATTCATCTTCAATCAATCAATATCATACCTGAATGTCCTAGATATGATTTGCTGACCCTCATAGTATATATAATTCCAAATTGACCCTCCTCTTAGTCTGAGTATCCAAATGTT
The DNA here is from genome assembly GCA_963277665.1 of Viscum album. Taxonomy (NCBI): domain Eukaryota; kingdom Viridiplantae; phylum Streptophyta; class Magnoliopsida; order Santalales; family Viscaceae; genus Viscum; species Viscum album. Next base: position 615,412,675 of record OY728162.1, read on the forward strand.
CAAGTATCTTCTTAATTCATTCAATCCATAATTAATATCCCTACAGCCCTCTCTCTATATTAGAAGTCGTATGGTGTTATAGTTAAAGTTATCTTGTCAACTCAAACATGATTTGTAGATCATACACTGGGTCTCTCTCCATGAAGTGCATGAAATGTGAAAATTCCCCTCAAAACTACTCCCCTTCCTACTCAGCTGGATCAAACGGGTCCTTTGGTTCGATATTTGGATGTTTGTTCTGAGCCTTACCCTACATTACTCCCTTTAACAAGCATCATGGTTGAATTATCTATACAATTCCAAACACACGCCTTAGATCAGATAACATAACCATATACCATTATGTAAGAGGAAAAAGATTCACACCAATTCTTATAATGTCCATCTCTTATTTCTCTCCACAATGTAAACAGTGAGGCGTTATCACTACCATTAACCATCCAACAACAAGGTCTTTGTTAGCTTGGTAAAACACAATGTATTAACAATTTTCTCATTTAGACACCTAATTATTATAAATTTTCCTCATTTTTAATTATTTACCAATTATTTTTATACACCTTATTATTTTCATTCACTTAATAATGAAATAATTTCATGTTAGACAACATAACCATAACTTGTTTTCTTGTGAGTGCCTAATGATACATGTCACAACAACCCTGAGTTCCTAGAATGATGATTGTATACTCAACTCTCGTGACTCATTAAGCCACATATCAGAATTTAAAAACTCTCAATAACAATTATTACCTCACACCACAAGTGTGTCACCCAAATTGAAATAATATCCAACTTTAACAACAAACAATAATAAATAAAATCCCACCATAAGTAACTGGATTTTCCCACATACATGGGTTTGAAACTCCCATGTACGAGCTGATTAACAATACACAATTCATCCTTGTATCCTATCCAAATTTCCCAAATCATTATGATAAAATATAAAGAAAGAACGAAAACTCCTTTAATACCTATTTGTAATGTCATGACCCAGGTGCCATGCAAAGAGTCCCCGAGACTGTCAGTCACATTCCCTCAACCATGCCTCAGTATATTATAGAGGTTTTCTACTAGAAGTGAGGGTCTGGTATGTTTTGTGTGTGGAGTATATACCATCTTCTATCAGAGTAAATTAACAGTAAAATCATACAATAATAAATAAATATAGATGCATATAAATCACGAGAACAATATCAATTCCATAAGATAATAAAAATAAGAAATACCATACTCAACAGAAAGGGAATATATGATGTAAAAATGAATGATATATGTGTCTACAATGCATCTAAAACTAAAGAACCAATGACTTCATAGTGGGTATCGAACCATGTCTAGTTCCCTCACCCATGCTCTATTCCAAAAAGAAACCAATCCCAGGGCCTTTCCCTTATCCGATCCTACAACAATAATGTCTAATCAGGTGCCGATCAGGCGGCCCGAGTAGGGAGTGAGTGAGACTAAGTAGGCCATCACAAACAGTGTCTAAAATATGTCTAGTGAATTGATAGTTTATGAAATTATACAATAAAAAAAGTATATTTCATAGTTAAAAAGTTATCACATTGTAATTTATTCTGTGTTTAAACACATTAAACTCGGATTGGATTCATTTATGCCAATAATTTAATATGTCATTACTCTAATTCATTTGGCATTGAATGCCATGTCAAACAACCCAAATCCCATTCGGTGTATGTCACCATGCCTAACACCCCAAATACCATCTGGTGTAGATGTCTACATCTACCACCCCGAATTCCATCTGGCATAGATTTCCATGTCTACCACCTCAAATCAGAAGCGCTTGGGTAACATTTGGGGTATAATGCTACGTATAATCTCCAACGTCTTAATTGGTCTACAACACAATGTCTAGAACACACGATCACAACCATTTACAAAATCTATTAACTCATAAATACTTATTCTCATCAACACATTACAAATCAAATTATTTGTTAAATACAATAGAACCCATTAGATAACCCATGTTTATCTAGGTGTACGACCCATTAATTAATTCATAATATAACTAATCAATAAATATTAATATAATTCCATAAATAATTCTCTACAATTAATTAACCAAATAAAATATCAACATTTAATAACTAATCCCACAATTAATTATCATAATGAAACAATATAAAACCTATTTATTCCACCAGTAATTAACATACATATCCAATCCTTATATCATAAATAATTCTCCCCTGATTACTTATCTATAACACAACCAAATTTAGTATCTCAATTACAATATATCAGCCTATAAAAAATTCCCATAATTAGACTACTTTATGGATGTCCCCTTTTCCTAAAGGTTCAATATTCTATTTAAGCACTAAGGTGTCTAAAAGTCAATTTGACATTCCTAATTACTCTAATTTAGGAAATAAATTATTAAGGGAAGTTATAACATCAATATCCCACATACACATATCAAATCCAAGACTATGGGTTTCGATTTAGACCACCTACCTTAGTTTATTGATGTGTGTTTTTCAGCGGAAATCCCCAAAATCCTATCAATACAATGATGTCGGTCGAAATCTGAATTTAAATACTCAATCCCAAAATTAATATCAAAGGCATTAAGATAATAAAAATCTAAATCCAGATTTAGATTCCTAGATCTAGATATCCACACATTGGTTTAGATCCATGTAAATAGTGGATATCTTCCCTGAAAATATCAATGATTGAAAGAGGAATGAATGAGAGAATCATCGGGATGAAATACACTTATAGGGAAGAGAGAAGATATTCATTCTAGGTTTTCAATCTCAAATAACGATGTTCAAATCACTGTAGAATACTTTCAGAAATATCTTGGATCACTGAGAATTAGTCAAGTACAAGCCTAGGTGAAAATAGATGGGGTTCAGGTTTCAATGAAACTAATTTTTGTTGAAAACTATTACATCTTCATGGTTTCGTCTTGCAGGTGTGCATGGTTTAGGAAATACTGTGCTAACCGTATGGACCTCACTGTCCTGGTACGCACGGTTACCTAGGTTTGGGAGCATGAGTTTTAAAACTATTCAAAAACAATGCAACACCCACTATCCATATATTTTTCATATAAAATCACACAAACACACCTCAAACCACATTTCCAAATCAATGGTACTCAAAACAAAAAACATTACCTAAAAAATACACCCATGATGACTCATGAAAAGGTCATGCTCTTACATGACCCACTCTATCTAGACCACAATCTGAATTGAAATTCAACCTGTGAGACCCTTCTAATTATTGTCCCGAATTGTTTATTATTTAATCCCCACTAAATTCACCTAACTAGACACACATTTTCTTGGTCTACCCTATTAGATTCCCACATAACCAGTTCACCTAACTAGGAACACAGTTTTTATGGTTACATAATAGGGTATATGACTTTAAACTTATACCTATCTAGAAATAAACCACCTAAGCAATTTTTTATAGTATGTATCCTAATAGGGATAAACTAGTTTCCCAAAAGAAATTTCGTTTAATATATAGGCCATATTATCCCACTATTGATTCATTCATTCATAGGCCACCTCCACAAGACCCGAATTAGTTGTAAGGAATGACCATATACTTAATGATAATATCATTAATAAACTCTATAAATGAGTAATAAATAAAATGGGTCTTTTATATAACACCCAAAATTTTAAAATGAAGAATATGTTTAATGTCATATATGCCACACAACACTGAGCCTAAACTAACCGAGAAAATTAGTATTTAAATATGACAGATATAACATGTCTATTCAATTAATAGGCATGAATTGGATCAATTAAATAATGAAATATATATATTGGCCCTAAACAATATAAATTTATTTATAAATTCTTAGTAAATAAGAAATTTATTTTTAATAGTGAGATTTTATTATTTAAAAAATATATTTGTTTAAGAAATGATTTTTATTTCATTTTTGAGAAAGTATTAAATAATGTTATTGGAAATTTTAGAAAACCTATATGATAAAATTAATGTAATTTTCAAATAACCATATAATAATTATATTATGGTTCAATTTAATTTTCTAAAATGATTCTTTTTTTGTTAATAGTGAAAATTACGGAATTTTCAAATATTATAATTAATGTTCATTAAATCATGGAAATTAAAAGTAAAACTATATTTCTTATTTGGTAATAAATAACATGTATTAATATTTTAATTTAAAATAGTCTCATTAAATTATTTTTAATTGTCACGTTGGATTTTTTTCGTATAAGCGTGTTTTTTTTAAAACATCATTTTCTCCATTCCATTTTATGGTACAAAAAGTTTATGTACTTTAATTAATTAAATTAAACCCTAGTAATAAAATATTTAAATGAAATTTATGTAACATATATATATATATTTGAATTGAAATTAATTAATTTATTATTTATATTAATAGAGTTAATATAAGATCATCTATTTTCTAAAAAATTGATTTTCTTGAAAAACACATTTTCATTTTATTTCATGGGTTTAATTTTTAATTAAATTCAAAAACTTTTGTGAATTTTATTTGATAAAATTTCTTCAAATTTTAAAATAATAATAATTAGTATGAGTTAATCAGGTGAAATAATTTTTGAACCAAAGGAATAGAAGAAATAATTAAAATGCATTACCATGGTTAATGTTAAAATGGGATTTTGAGAGTTACATGCGCTTTTGTTTAAATTAATTTTCCATAATTATATTTTTTTTTCTAAAATAGTTTTTATATTTATAAGGAGGGGTTTCAAAATATCTAATAAGTCTCATTTTATGTTTAGGATTAAAGGATAAATTTCATAGGTAAAAACTAGTTAGCATTGTGAAAACTAAAATTGTAAAAGTATGTAACGATTAATGTAAAGGGAGTAACATGTTAAAAACATGATTATTTGTTAATTTTAGAGGCGTGGATAAAAATTACGAAATAATAAATACATAATTTATCAATTTTTGGATGATATTATCTTAAGAGTGGCTTCTAATTACTGAATAGTTTTAAGTATTTACCAAAATGAAAATCCTTCTCACTTTTAAAAAGGAACCTCCTATTCAATTTTTCATACATACAATCCTTCTTTTCAACCAATAAAATTTCAATTACATTAAATATATCAATTAACCTGCTGTATATTCTTTTTTTTATTAGAAAACCCTCTTTGGAAGGATTTTGTTGAAAACATAAAGAGGTTTTTGAATAACAGTTATAAATGTTAACTGAGTGAATTTTTTATTTATTATTCCTCCTTAGTATGTTATTATTAACAATTGTTATATAATAAAATAATAAAAAAAATTATATATTTTATTATGTTAATGGAAATATTTACATCCATCTCCTCTTCCCCCAAATGGGAACAAAAACTATCATTCATTAGTGCGATGAACTACTACCTCACGAACAGTTGTAATTCATTTTCTATTATACCAAATGAAGAATATTTATTATGATTTATTTATTGTATACATAATATATTCTTGATAAATTAAGCATTATAAAAATTTAATCTATCATATATTTTCTTACATTTCCATTCACATTAAAATGATAGCATCATTTGTGCATACGTGTGGCCTACCACCTCCTTGTAGTGATGTGATTAATTTTTTACACTACATTAGAATGATGTAATATATATGTTTTATAATGGAATAATATTGATATTGTTAAATATTTATAATCTTAAAAAGTTAAAAAATTCTTATCGTCATTCCATCATGGTCAATTATAAATTTTAACGTTACTCATGAGTATATACGATCTACATTCTCCATGATTGAAATGAGATTTATATTTCATAACCACATTTTAAGGTTTGTTTTAAAGTTATATTTAAATAATAAAATGATAATTATGTCATTATTAAAAAAATATTATGTATAAATGAATTATTTTACCATATTCAACCTACCAAATTTATCTTCGATATATCAACTGAATACCTTCAAAACATTCATGGTGAGATAAATTGATTAAGTAAATAAATATGACATGTTAATATATAAAATAAAATAATAATTTATCATAAAATGGGTCTTAATAAATTAAATAATTAACTAAATATACCATTGATGACGTTAATATATGTACATGATGAGCCAAACATGATATTAGGGAGTTCACCTCAATTTCCCATTATTGATGAATATGTTAATATTATAAACCTAACTTATTTTATATGTCTTATATGCTTCAACATTGACATATAAAATTATTAATCCTTAAAAATTAATGGTATTTTAATTTTCAATTTATTTTATTTCATCCTTGGGGATTTTATTTGAATTTTTTGAAGTGGTAAAGTGTTTCTTAACTCAATTTTAATTCATTGGGTCATACTTTTACTTCCCCGCCTTTATTATGAAATTCTTATGTGTGAATGGATATATTTATTGTATTAATTTTTATTTCCAAATATTTTATGTGGAATTACATATGTTTATATAATCACTTCATGTATTAATTATCACTTCAAAATAATGTTATTTTTTGTGTTTTATTTATCTAAATATACTTTTTTAGACATGTTTCTTCTAAAGCGTATTTATTTACCTGAATAGTGTAATTATTAAATCATGAATGTATTTTTAGATATTATATAATTTATTTCATATGATTTAAAGATCCATATCATATTGTTACTTCCAATTATATGTTATTCAAAAGTTACCAAAGTAGTAAATTATTTATGTTACAATCTTCGTTCCTTTTGTGATTAAATGTGTTCGAGGTTACTCTAAAAGAGATAATGTAAAATTATTTTATTTAAGAACATATATTTTATTATAAGATATTATTTATTATTTTTACATGTTCTATTTCCATTTCTACACTTATTGAGTAAAGAAACATCCAAATTGATATTTTTATATAATAACAATATTGTATCTACTTTTAGGTCTTGAATAATTTCCTTCCATGTATATAATCTAATTAAAATATTTTAAAGAACATGTTTAAAATTTTATAATGATTTATGAAATAAATATATGTCTTGTGATAATCGTTTACAAAATGCATTGAAATGAACCTTTTTTCGTTTTCTAAAAAAGATATTTTTTGTGTTTTTTACAAATGTTTGAATGGAATGTTTTCTTTAAACTTATATATAATGAATGGAATTACCCACCATCATCTGCACTCAATTATTTGAATAATCCATTATAATTTTAAATATTTATTTCCAAATAGTTTTTTTTCAATAATATGTATGATATATTTATATTTTAATTAATTGATTTCTTTGTGAATAAGGTATTTTCCTCAATAAATATTCTATATGTTCATTTAAAAACATCTTCCATGATGAGGAAAAAATTTTATTTCACACAATGATCGTAAATTATGTATATGTGTCTCTTATCTATATATAATTATCTGTTTACCCCTTAATTTATTTAGATAATACATTCCTTAAGCTCCAATATAAACTATGATATTTATGAAATCTCAAATTATTACAACATGAGGAATGATTATTAATCCCATTTCATTCCATGGGTATTTTTTTGGTTTATACCACATTATTGATTTAATTTTTTTGTAACACATGTTTGGTAATTATTTTATTCTCAGGATAAGTTATGTATAGGATTAGGGAGTGAACATAATCTATTATATGACATTTTCCACCATACAATGATGTATTGGAAGTTATCCTTAACTTATTCATATGTCATGTTATATGTTGATGACACATTCTTTATGTTTATATGATCGTATGTTACCATGTTATTTATTTTATGATCCCATGTGATTACTCATGATCCTTCTATTTAATGATATCACATTATTCCTCATTATCATATAATAGGATGTGTTAATGTCTTGGGTTTCTGTTGTTGGTGATAGATCAAGGTATTTTTTTGGGGGGTTTATGATTATATAAATTTAGTTAAAAATATTTGGTATAAGTGTTCATATTTAATAACATCATAATGTTTTTATAGGTATGAGATTAAATGTTTTTACCAATAATACATCCTTGTTTTGATTCAATAACTGGACGCGGATTTTAAATTGATGAATCTAGGGGAAATAACCCACAAAATAATTTTATGACATCTCAAGAATCATTTTGATACCTGATGACTATTCCCAGACTCCTAAACTAGTTTAAAACACCCATGAGATATGTTTGGCTTAAATCACATTTTTTCTATAAATAATTATGATGAATTAAAAAATAGAACCTTTGTGAACCTATGTTATTCTATATTGATATGGGATAAACCAAAAGTTTTTTGGGGTAATATATTTATGGAAAATCATATTATTAAATTTATAGATACACTTTCTGATGTTTCTAGTTATGTAAGTATATGAATATTAAGGGAAATTTTGGAGACTTTTTTTAAACTGTAACTGTTGGGGATTGTATGTGATTTTAGTAAGAAAAAAGAGAATTTATTTAAGGAATACTGCAATAAATTTATTTTTACATATTTTTAAAAAATTGTTAAAATATAGGGTTAATATGATAATTTATTTTAATGTAATAATCATACACTACTATTATTTTATATTGTAGAAAAAATATTTTATATAGAAAACCATAGTGGTAAAAAAAATTAATGATAAATATTTTATTTGAGGATTTTCATCATATTTTTGGTAATTTTATATTAATTATATGAAGGCCGTTTTTGAAAAAGGAAAATCCCTATATTAGGAGACAAACTTTCACTTTGAACAATGCCGAGACGCTAGAGTCAGCAATTAATAGGCCAGGGACATGCAATTCCTACCACTATCCAATATAATGTACTAGTTCATATAACATTAATTTTACTCAAATTATTTTATAGATGTATTTTATATTTTTTAGGAAACATATTATAAGAGAAAATAAATTTCAGTCTTTATGATATTGATGTGAATACTGATATCCCAGGGGAAATTTTATTTTATTAAGGTATATAACCATTAGGATTAATGTAAATGGTTATCTAAAATGAATGTAATTACATATTTTGAGGTTGATGATGAGAGATTTGATATTTACTTTTATGTATTTTTTTTAATATTTAATACATTGTTGTAAAATGGGATATAGGTTTATTTATTTATGGAATGATCTATGTCAAACAGTTAGGTTTTTAATGAATTTTAAAGATTAAGTTATTATTTCTTAAACTAAATTTTTATTGATTTTGAGTGTTATATTAAATTTTTTGAACCATTTTGGTTTTATTAAAGATAAGAGAAACTACATGTGATTTTGTGTGGATTATTTGAACTATTAAAAGAAAATTTTATTGATTTATGCATAAAATATGTATCTTCAATTCTCATAATTTTATATAAAAATGAAATTGTGGTTAAAACTTGCTACCTATGGAAATTTTACTTACCAAGTAAGTATATTTTCTATACAGTCATATTATATATTTTAAGTTATTCCTCAATTATAGGGAAAGCATATTCAAATAATAATGTTATCTTAATCATTTCATTTCCAATGAATCAATTGTATCTTTTTCACGCCTCTTCATTTAATAGTGATGTGTTCATTAAAATTATCATCATTAATCAACTTCTTATTATCAATGATCTCTATCACTCTCCATAATGATTTGAAAATTACATTTTTCTATGTATTCTTATTTTTTATTCCAACCATTTAAAACCTATTTAGATACCTTGTTATATATTATTTTATATGACCTTTGTATTTCAAATTCCCTCTTTTAAGAGAAGTTTTTATGAAATATTTTTTATGATGTGGTTTTTCAAAAAGGGTATTTTCAAATGTTAAGAGAGTGACTAATATGATTAAGTTAAAATAATGAGTAAGTGATTTAAAAGGGCGGGATGTGTTACCCTGATTGTTTATAAAGAAGACTATATTCAATATCTATATGACATGCAACACTGAGCATATGTAAGCCACCAAATATTAATAGTTGAATACAAGCATCATAAACTAGATGCTAAATTGGATGGTATGAATTGTTTTGAATAAATTAGGAAATATATATAATGTCCCTAATTAATATTAATTTATTTAAAAATTCATCTCAAATAATCACCCATTTTTTATTGAAGACATTTTTTGACCGAAAATAGTTTTTCTTTTATATTATTTTATTTTTTTCTAAGAAAATGTTATAATTTATTTTTGGAACATTTAGACATTTTATTTTGATTAAATTGAATAAATTTATTAAATAATAAAATTAAAATTAACATTGAGTGACATTTTGGGATTTTTGTAAAATGATCTATCTTTTAGTGAATATTATCAAATACAATTTTTCATAACCCTATCATTTATTTTAACCAAATAATATTATTTAAACATACAATTATATTTTTTATTTGGGGTTAAATGGAATCCAAAACCATTTTATTTATAATAATTAAATTAATTTCATTTTAAGTTTTTTAATTTTAATTACTTTGTTATAAGTTTATTTTTGTGTTTAAAAGATTGTTTTCTCAAAAATATTTTTATGTTCATAAGGATTTTCCATATTAATTAATTGAAATAAAAAATGGTAATGAAAAAATATAAATTAAATTTATATATTATATATCTATTTATATGAAGTCAAATTCATGTAATGATTATTTCTTGTCATACTGTTCATATAAGATCATAAACATCCTGAAAAATATATATTCCTGAGAACCCACATTTCATAGTAATTTACAGGATTAATTTTTTTAAATTGTTCCAAATATATGAATTCTGTGAGATAAAATGGATTATATATTTTAAATAATATTAATTGATTTTATTTTATATGCTTAACATTTTTTTGGACATAATGAATAGTAAATAAAGTTAAAATTTAATATCATAGAGAAGTATAAAAAGGTATTTGTGTGATGCATGTGATTCTATTATAATTAATTTTCAGCATACAAAGAATTTTTGTTTTATGAAGTTTATTTGATATTTAGGATTCATGGGTCCAAATTATCAAATAAATTTAGTTTTCTTTTGAGAATTTAAGGATATATTATGTGGGTAAATTTTTTTTACCATGGTGACACAAAATGGTAAAAGTGAGTAACCATAAAGGTAAAGGGAATAAAATAATTAAAAGAATTATATTTATTAATGATTGAATTTTTATTGAATTTGCATTCCCTACATTATATTAATTTTTCAATATTGACGGTACTTTTCTTGAGAGTGACATTCCGTTATTTAATTTTTTTAGTATTTACATAAAATACCGCTCACTATCACTTATAAAATGTAACCTCCTGTCCTAATGTTGACACAATTTATTGATCTTAGAAAATACCTTCCCAAACCCTTAAATATATCCCTTAACACTCTCTAGATTCCTACTATTATGTAGAAACACTCCTTGGATGTTTTTTGTAGCATATCAAAAGAGGATGTCTTTATTGGTGGTGTCATTCTTAACCGAGTGTTTTGTATTATTTATTCTCTAAATCCTTTCAAATATTAATCAATCATGATGATATAATATGATATGTATCTCCCTTATATGTAGACATTGTTATGTTAATTTATTAACCTAAATCCCTCCCATCATCCATCAAATATGAAACGAAGTCATTAGTTGTGTCTATGGATAACTACCGCATCACAAATAGATGTATCTCATTTTCTATCATCATCACTAAAAATGTTTATGATATTGGATTTAACATATATATATGGTATTAATTAAATATGTTTTATTTCTAAAATGTAATATATCATTTATTTTATTTCCTTTCCTTTCACTAAAAAACAATAACATTGTTCTTGTAAATGTGCGGACTACCACCTCCACAAAATGTTGTCATTTGTTTTTAATCACAACATCACATGGAAGCATATATTTATTATTTAAGGAAATAATATTTTAATTATTATATAATTTTAATTTTATAAATATAAAATAATATTTGACTTCATTCCATCATGATTGTTGTCGAATAGACACATTACTCGTGTCAATGTATGGGATATCATCACTATGGCTGCAACATAGTTCAATTTTCATAAAAATATTTCATGGTTTGTTTTAAAAATACTATTCAATTATAAAATTTGTAATTATTTCCGGATTATTATTCTATAGTTTATGGAACAATGGATTCTTTTTTCCATAGTCAACCTATAGATGTTATTTTGTAATACTAACCTAAATACCCTGAAAACATCTGATGGGAAATTAATTGATTGGGTAAATAAGTCTAAAATTGTTGTAAAAAAATTTAAAAGTAAAAATCAAAAAGGAAAAGTCTTTAAAATTTAAATAAGTAGTATATGTTTATTATGTTTGATGATAAAATATGAATGTGACCTGTCAAACATGTGGTAAGGGATTTTGTCACAATGATCTTTCATTGAGGCATATTTTAATATTATTCTCCTAATTTATTTTTTAAAAATATATATATTTACCATTTAAAAAATTATTTTAGTAATTCTCCATTAATAAAGGTATTTTAACTTACAATTCATTTTACATCATCCAAGATGATTTCATTTTTATTTTACCATAATTTAATGTTTTAATAACTAAATTTTCATCCATTATGTCGTACTTGTTCTTACTTAATTTTGATTTATGAACTGATTACTTATGAATGGATCTCAAAATTATTTTTTTCAATATTAAAACTTATTTATTTTGGATTTATATATGTTCACATAATCAGTTTATGGATTAATTATCACATCAAATGCAATATTCATTATCATTGTATTCTTTTACTAACTCTATTTTCTAGGACATGATTCATACCCTAAAAATGATTTCCTTATAGGGTGAACTTAATTCCTCATGAATGAATATTAACACATTAAATCATTTAATTTATGGTATTTATATATCCCTTTCTTAATGATACTTCCAATGACATAAGATTTACATGTTACTGAAGTAGTAATGAATTTATGTTACAATCTCATATACCTTGAAGATTTTCTCTATTCAAGGTTTCTTTAGGGGAAATACTATAAAATTATTTTCCTGAACCACAAATATTTTAATCTTGTTTTTTAATGAATGTTTTTACATTTTTTCATTTATAAACTTATTGATTAATGAAACATCAAGAATGTTTTTTGTATGTAATTCAAATCTTGAATCTTATTTTAGATTTGAAATTTTTCTCTTCCATGACTATATTTTCCTAAATATATCTTAAAAAATGTTTTTAATATTATAAAATAATTTCTCAAATAAATTTTTATCTGTTATTATATTTTTAGAAATTGTTTTAAAAGAAATATTTATGTTTTTTAATAAGGATTTTTTTTGTATTTTCTTTAAAAATGTGTGAATTAAATGTTTTCAATTAACTTATACATCATGAATGTAATTTCCAACCGTCATGGTTGATATATGGTTTTAATATTAAATTATATGTTTCAATGGTACTCTTTAAAGAAGTATTTTTATATATCATTTTGTATTTTCTGACTTTAAATAAGTGATTTCAATGTGAAAAGTCTAGTTTTATAATTAAATAATCGATGTGACCTTTGAAAAATGTTTTAATCATAGATGAACACCATTAATTCAATAGATATCATTTAAAATCATTAAATTTGTCTCTTATATATATACTAATCAAATTATTTCATCACTTAATGGGATATTACATTCCTTATGTTTATCTATAAAATGACTTCTTTATAAAATCTCCTTTCATTACAACCATATGAAAGAATATATAGGCCCTCTATTACCATGGGTAACTATTTGGATTATAGCTTATTATTGATTTCATTTTTTCGAACACATACCAATTTAAATGTTATGATAGGTTATATAAGATAAAACTTCAATGCATTGGGTAAGGAATCTGGTCTCGTGAGATGTTATCTATGAGATTATAGAGTAAACCTAATATATTTTTGGAAATTTTACACCATGTGATGTTATGTTATAATTTATCCTTAAATGATGCTAATATTATGATATTGGTTTCTTATTTATATTTTTAGTTTCTATGATCTTATGATACCATTCTCTTTATGTTATTATTCCATTTGATTACTCACGATCCTTTATTTAGTGTATTCAATATGATATATTTGGTATTTTGAATAAATCATTGATATTTAGGTTCTTAATAATTTAGAATAAATATAAATATGTTTTTTTAGTATATTTGAATGTTTTACGTACCTTGTCTTCCATAAACAATAGGAATAATAATCCTAGGGTTGTAATTAATTGTTATATTTATTGAAAAATCATGTATTAATATGTGTAAAATTCTTGTGTTCATATAACCTACTATTTTTAATACCCACCCGTACCACCTCCTGTTTCATTACTAATGGATAGGGTAAACTATAAAGGGAATATGATGAATCATTCCCAAAAAATGTATTTTTAGTATCCTTTTCCATAGTAGACGAATTTATGTGATGCTCAACCACTCATCATAGGTTCTAGTTATATGAACCTAAACCATTGGAATGTGAGGTCCCAATCACATATTATTACAAAATATTACATTATGGTCCTTATCACACAACCTTAAATAGTTCATTATTGGTTCTTATCACAAGACCATAAAAAGAATATTATTTTTCATTAACTCATTACATAAAAGAAAGAATCATTGGGTATGGATTCATGTCTTTAAGAATAACCAACAAAGGCCTTATTCGGATTAAATTAAATGTAATAACATGTCTCATGAAATGGAAAAAAATAAGTTATTTATAATTAAGTTATTGGGGATATATATGAGTCCACTATCATTGGTATGATCCCAACTCTAAAACACATTCCCCCTCCAATTATGGAAATAAATTCCAATGCGCCTAGCTATATAGATTTAGAACATAATGTAACTAAATAGTATGAGAGAATATAAATAACCACTGATACATTTAGATGTTCAAATTGATTCATGGAATAAAATGATCACTCTCAAGACCAATATAACAAGTATTGTTATCAAGAAGTATTTTATGAATATGCTTAAAACATATAAGAGAGTTTCAAATTTGGTAATAACTTCATCATGGGATGAACCAAAATCATATTATTTTGACCTAAATGAAAAAATTGAATTTTTTTAGTTACATAATAATTATCAACAACCGTTGAAAATAATTTCCATAACTAATAAAAACGTATTCACAAGAACACGTGGGGGAACATAGAACATGATATTCGTAGTGGTCCTTGAACCCCTAAGACTAGAATTCAATGGATTATCATAAGAAATTGAATTTCAGGATATAATATTAACTAATATATTGTGAATTAATAACAAATTATATTAGTTTAAATACTTAGGATAAAGACATATTGGAATCTTGTATGAATTTAACTTTTATTATAGTTTTCTAAAAATAGTATATGGATGTGACTGGGTGTACGAGATATGATTTATACTCTTATTTATTTTATTTCATCATTATTTAACTAATTGGAATCTATAAATGTTTAATATTATTATTTAATTTTTATATGAGACATGATCTTCATTGTTGAGCCTATTCTCGGGGGGACCCATGGTGGGGGATGTTTCATTTGTGTGTGTGAGAAGACGATGATCCCAAATTTGATGATAGAGGAGTTGATGAGGGACTCACATACATTATAATGGGTGAAAAATTCTAGGATTACAAATATTTATCGTGATATCCAGTGTGTCTTCTAGTGGCTCAATATGAAGTTGGATATATTTGGTTATGCATCTCATTTTATCACATATTATACAGTGAAGACAAAGAATATAGATCCAAAGGATATCTTAATACCCATCTGGTAACCACATGTAATTTGGATGAGGTGACGATGTAAATTATAATTATACGATAAATATCATCAATGGTACAAAATAAAGTGTGTTATATAGTATACATATTAGAAAATAATGGTCTCTAGTTCCCAATATGAGAGACACAATCAATAAACTAGCCGTGAATGATCTATGTGAGGAAGATGGTATATATAGATGGTCATCATATTACAATACAATTTGATTGAGATGATTTTCTCATTTCCTTATTCTATTATATGTTTTAGATGTCCACGATGACTATACGGAATTTGAATACATCTTATCACCCAAAAATGGTTGGGGAGTCGGAATGGATGATCTATATACATGATGAAATGCTTTAGGATTGTATGATATATTTGAATAGAGCATGTCAGGACCATACAAAATTATTATAATGTTCATGCAATAAAAATTTTAGGGCTTCAATGTGTATTGATAAATATGTGTCCTCGTATGGTTGAATATTTTATTAACCTAAGTGTTGGATAGATGTGGGTGAATAATCAATCATAGAACCGAGTTTTGTTTAGGTGAACAGTGGGAATATTTACTTATTATAAAATTTTTCAACAAATCTCAATATTGGAAACAACCATTTATCTACAAAACCCATTACCCTATAGAGTTTTACAAGGGACTTTGAGAATTCTTATGTATATTTAGATTTTTATGTAATCATATATTATGGATTCAACGGAAGCTGATGGAATGAATTTTTTTATATTTGACATTATAGAGTGGATTGGTACAAGATGTTATCAATTTTAACATTTTTATTAAATGATTATACTAATAACACAGTATCATGTCTTAAGACTAGAGATATAGGTAAAACCCCACACATGTTATGGATAATGTGTACATTTAACTAAAGATTGATGCATCATTTGAGGAACTCCCAATTGAGATAATATATTGTAGTTAGAAGTTTCTGTAAGGAAGAATAGTTTTTTATAGTGTTTTTAGGTATAACTAGAATATTTAATAGGATATATTAGAGTGATACATTGATATTAGATCCTAGTGACATATATTGTACAGAAATAAACCTTAGGGATACATCTCAAAGATGAGAATCCATCATGAAAGACTTTGTAACATTCTATGAATATTATTGTAAATTTTAATTTTAATTTGGTTATTTCATTTATAATCGGTGGAGTTTTAGATGAGATTTAAATATGGTGGGTGTCATATTCAAATATTATCAAAAGAGATAACCATAAGAAACCATTGTGATATATGAGACACCCCTAATAAGTTTAGTGGGAGTTGCAGGAGTAGTAGTAACTAGACCCTTATGGTTACAATAGAAATGGAACATTGGTATCATTATATCCCACCAAAATTTTTTTTATTGTTAATACCCCCCACATAATGTGACATAGTTTTAGCTAATTTTATCCACCCAATCTTCTTTTAGTTAGTTTTATTAACCTCCATGAGGTAGATGTATATACCTTCATCCCACTTAGATTCTTTCCACCTCTTTTGTTATACCTTTTTTAAATATCCAAATTCCCAACTATCATGTATAATCATTATATTTTGTTAATTATAATTCCATGATAGCTTCTATTATTGGTTTTCATAATTTTTTCTTTCTTTCTATATAGTAAATCTATAAATATAATGGGGATATGTTATGTTTTTTCTATTTCTCGTGGATTGACCATGAATTAATAAATTTACCATCAACATGTTTGACCCAAAAATCATATGATAATGATATATTTAACATTATCTAATGTTTTTATGGTAATATATACACATACATTACAATGGGTTGTGTAGCTGTTAATTTTTCCACTTCCTAGTGTTCTAGGATGTACATATGGGATCATTGATATATGTAATACCCTTAGAAAATATATCAGATAAATCCTCTATATTTTTACATAATGATATAGAAAATGGACATATTTTTTTCAGGGCTAATATATATTAAAAAATGAATCATAATTTGGTTTTTTGGGTATTTTAGAGGGTTAAAAACACAGTAAAATATTCAGGAATTTTTTATGGGTTACTTGGGATGTATTTTCATTATAAAAGTTCATATTATATGTTAATCCATTATTAATTAATATTCATTTAAAAATTATCATAATTAATGGAAAACATAAATTAATGTTAATTTAATGAATTTATTCAAAATATATGGCTTGTGGAGTTGAAAATGAATCAATGTTAATAAGAGTAGTCTCATCATGTCTTAAAATTTTATTATAATATATGGGAACTTCCTGATAGGTATATAGATATTAATAATGGGTCATTTCTTTTTTAATACGATGGATATCTTTTGGTCTGTTGGAATATCAAAATTCAATATTTGATATTATTTTAGTGAAATATTATAGTCATATTTTGAGTGGGAAGAATAATATTATATACATTAGTTGAAAAATAAAATTAATTAAGTAAATTATATCATTTATTCCTATTTATATTCTTCAATGATTTTTTTCTTAAATCTGTTATTCAAAATTTAGAAATAAATTTCTCATAAATAATTTAGGGAATTGGTAGGGGTAAGTGATATCATTGGGATATCTAGATGCCATTTTTCTCCCCATGGAGGAAGGAGGTATTAATTGATTGGGATTGAAAAAAAAATAGATTACATACGTGAAAATTAACCTTTGGAAATTAAGGTAGTATCTTCACTCTATCTATGATTCCACCATTTTATGTATGTGAGTATATTTGAGGTCTAGGTTTGGAGTAATGGGGGATTCTAATCTAGAGTGTCGAGGAGAAAAATGACCATAAATCTAGAAATTAGGGATCAATCTCATTGGATTATGGTTATGGTTGATATTTTTTTGGAGGGACATATCTCAGGGATTTAAAAATTATATCGCAAGATGTATGGATCATAATATATCTGTAAGGGAGGTGGTGTCATATCTGAATTATCTCTTGATGAAACATTATGGAGAGTAGAGAACAATGGTTGAGGATATTATTATGTTCTATGAGAGACGATTATTTGTTTACATGGGTAGTAAGAACAGTCATTTTTTATTTACAACTTTTTGAAATATCATTATGATTACAAAATTAGAAAATAGGTTGTGTGATATCATCTAGGATAAGAATGTTCTCAACAATATCCACTTTTTAATTTGGTGAAAAAAGGAAATAATTATCAACTGATGGTGTTATTCTATTGTGATTCATTGGTTTGGCTTATACATAGATATGTTGTATTCATCATTCAAGGGTGTCTACATATCATGTTTTTGTTAAAATATGGTTTATATGGGTGGGTGTTATGATATTATATGGTGATATAAATGATGATTCTGTTAGGATTGAATATTTTAAAGGGATAAATTTTTATTAGTTTTGGAAGATATAACATATGTATGTTCATATTCATAATCATTTCATAATACTATTTATATTTTTTCGATATTGTATGGATTTATTGAATTATTTTTGGATGTGGGAAATATTGAGGTTCAAAGATTGATTTTATGAAGCATATTTTTTTCATTAATTACCTATAAGTATACGGGAGGAGGATTTACATTAAATAATTCATTAATTATGGTTGGATATTATACATGTGAGGTAAAAGTAATATCCTCATATTTTTAAAGAATAATAATGTTTGATAGCATAAGAAAATAAAAACCATGAGCTTCATTAAACCATGAAATATTTTTATTTATATATGATTTTAATAATCTAGATGATAAGTGTGTGGGTATGAGTATGATTAAATAATTATATATATATATATATATTTATTGGTTTTATAATAATTACAGAAGTATTTATATATAAAAAATGGGACTAGGGGGAAGGTTTTGGATGGCCACTTCTATCTATGGAATTCCACTCTCTACTGACAACCCTTATGGGTTCTAGGGTTTCCCCCTTCTCATATAAAAGTGCTCCCTCCTCCCTTAAATATTTTGGGTTCATTATCTTATAACCTCTTATAATTGATGTTTTCTTCCACTCCATTATCATTGTTCTTAGAATGGATTTCTCTTCTTCATATTTTTATATCTGTCTACCAGGAATCTGATGTATCTTGCTTTTAGTATCAGTGCTTAGTTCCTTGGCAGTGAGGTTCTCCATCATATCCCTTATTCTATTGTTTTCCTCACTCTTCATGACTAACCCCTTTTTGGTCTAGAATGATAGATCTTTGAGAGTTTTGGGATTGTGATGGGTTTAGGCTGAAGGATTCATCTTTTTTGACATCGTGTTTCTTTTTGCGATCATGCCTCAGTTGAAACTGGTTTATGGTCTATATTATGTTCTTTCTTCAGATATATCATTATAGACCCCATATAGGTTAGTTTGTACAGTGTTAAATGTAGCTTTGGGATGTGAGGCTCACCCATTGACAGTGTTTTTCGGGGTTTAGAATTGGTTTATTTATTCACTTGGTTTCAGTATCTCTAGTGGTGTTAGTTCTACATTATCATGTATTTAAGAGTGTTGTTCCTATAGATTTCACTGGGGTACATGATGGTGATTGACTATGATACTTCCCTAATTTATAATTTTATTTCTTTTTTCAGATGACAATGGTAGTGTTTATCGGTGATTTGGTATTTCCTTCTTTTGGTTATTGGAAACCTTTCAATTTGACAGTGGCATGGCTGGATCAATTCTAGAACTTCTTCACTTCATATCTTCTAGTCAGAGATGTTGTTTAATTTTGAGAATGCTTTTTTTTGATTTAATTATATTATGGGGTGATGTTTTATTAGACAAGGATAAATAATTAGCACCGTAGATGATGATGTCTAGAAAATTTTCTCACCGATGAATTGTTGATGATAATGGTGATCAGTCACGTCAGGGTGAAAGGATCAAGGAACCAGTCACATCGCGTTTTGTGTCCTGAGGTGGTGCCATGATTTTGTTAGAAATTTTAATTCTGAAGTTTTTATGGGTTAATTTATATAATGTCACATTACAATTGATGTTGTTTTTTGTGATGTTTTTATTTTTGTATCTAGAAATGGTTTTGTGAGGTTCCCACTAACCAAAAGTGGCTTTTTTTAAAATTCAAAAAAGGGTTTGGATTATAATAGACTATAAAATGATAACTATTTAAGTGTATAATAATAATTTATTGGTGAAAATTACACTTATCCTTGACTACAAAAAAATATTTATTAATACATATGAGATAAGAATTTGTTTTTCGTAAAGTCAATTTTTTCTTCAATGTTATGTTTTCTCCCTAAATTGTATTTTATTGTTTTTAATAGGATACCATATTTTTTTAATCTTTATGAACCTTAATTTATAAAAAATATTTCCATTTTGAAAATATCATTTCAAAATTAACCTATAGTGATTTATTTGTGATTTTTTGTACATGTTTTAATTTTTTGAATAGTGAAAATTATTGATTTTATGAAAACTATATTCTTTTTTTTTTGTGAATTTAAAAGAAAAAATTATATTTTAAGATTAATTTTAAAGTTTAATTACATTATTTTTAGTAAAATTATATAGTTATGTTTTTAAATTATTTTTATACTTCTGTTTATTATAAAAGAAAACTAGTTATATATAAAATTATTGTTTATCTAAAAAACTATTCTTCATCTTATTTTTTCAGCTTATTTATAAATTTAATTATGATGCTTCAATGTTTTTAATCATTAAAAATTTATTCCATAATTTGAATTATAAGTTTGAAATTTTATCAGTATGTCTCTTTTCCTTTTTTTCATTATAATTAACAACCATAATATTTTCTGTTATCACGTTTAGGGAAACAATCGATCAATTAAAGGTTAAAAATAAAATGATAAAGACTAAAAATGGACGTCAAAAATACATTTTTTTAATTAAACATTATATTTCATCCATAATATTTCAATATCATGTTATATTGAATTTTACTTCCATTTGGTTGTGATTATGAACATTAAAATATTTTATGTCTTTAAATATCATAAATGATGCACTTTTGTTTTTAATAAATAAAATATTTTTTAGAATGGTGATAAAAAAGGATATTTTTTTATAAATATTATTTTTAAAAGTGGATTATGTCACGACCCGTCCTCGGGGCCCGTGCCGTGACTACCCCAAGCCCGCCTTCCATAGGCCAGGGGCTGGCGACTAGCACCAAGGCGTAAATCCCAGCAAAAAGGGAAGGCATTGCCTTTGGAAAGTAAACAAGCACTACAGAGTAAGCAAGCGGAAAAGTAAACACTAAGTAAAAACTGTACAAGCTGTGATGAAAGTAAAAGGGGCCGGAAAATACAAGCCCAACTGTAAAGTACAACTGAAAAGAAAAACAGCAGCGTCGAGCCGTCCTCTATAGTCCCACCTGAAGGGTGGGTACAGATAGCTCCAATGCTCCTCGGGTCCTGCCGTCCGCTCCGAGCACGTCTCGCTCAGTGGTCCACCTCCAGGTACTGACTCGTCGTGTAGTCCACCTCCGGGTACTGACTCGTCGTGTAGTCCACCTCCGGGTACCGTCCAGTCCTCGAACACTCGGCCTCCATCAGCACTGCCTGTCGTCTGCAACCAACACAACGAGGTGCGGGCATAGCCCGTGCATGGGTGAGTATAACGATACTCAGTAGGGACACCGAGACCCTCAAGGTCTCTCTAAAACCAACAAGGATAACCACAAAGAAGATCTCAACAGATTACCTCTACTTAGATATATGCCCATACATATACCTAAGTTATCAAGTAACCCATCTCAATGATGAGGCAAACACAAGGTCAAAAGTCTCAGCTCAAACCAGGATTTTCATCATCGAAACCATAACTGCTGAAGAGCTCCGTCTCTGGAGTGTACAGTGGTCCTGTCACAACTCTGAGGTACTGCCCACTAACTTAAGACTGCTGTAGTACTCCACCTATCGAGTAATGCGGGCTAGTTGCTACAACCAAGCGCTCCCATGTCCCGCTACAACCAAGCGCACCTCTGTCATGGGTCTGCCGCTACAACCAAGCGCTCCCATGTGCCGCTACAACCAAGCGCACCTCTGTCGTGGGTCTGCCGCTACAACCAAGCGCTCCCATGTGCCGCTACAACCAAGCGCACCTCTGTCGTGGGTCTGCCGCTACAACCAAGTGCTCCCATGTGCCGCTACAACCAAGCGCACCACTGTCGTGGGTCTGCCGCTACAACCAAGCGCTCCCATGTGCTGCTACAACCAAGCGCACCTCTGTCGTGGGTCTGCCGCTACAACCAAGTGCTCCCATGTGCCGCTACAACCAAGCGCACCTCTGTCGTGGGTCTCCCGCTACAACCAAGCACTCTCATGTGCCGCTACAACCAAGCGCACCACTATCGTGGGTCTGTCGCTACAACCAAGCACTCCCATGTGCCGCTACAACCAAGCGCACCACTGTCGTGGGTCTGCTGCTACAACCAAGAGCTCCCATGTGCCGCTACAACCAAGCGCACCTCTGTCGTGGGTCTGCCGCTACAACCAAGCGCTCTCATGTGCCGCTACAACCAAGCGCACCTCTGTCGTGGGTCTGCCGCTACAACCAAGCGCTCCCATGTGCCGCTACAACCAAGCGCACCTCTGTCACACACCGAGTCGTTCGATCAGCAGTCGTCAGGTCTCAGTCAGCTACACGGTCTCCGTGCTCCGCCCGCTCATCTCCGGGAGGGTCCGCTCCACGAGCTACTGGTCGATACTCCAAGTATCACAATGTCCCACAAGGAAGTATCTCGAAGTACCACCTCGTCATATGGGTCTCAACGCAACAGACGGCGCGTCAATCGGACGCCCGGTCTGTGAGTTATTAGCCTTTTCGTCCCAGTGGCCCGGTTGGTTTCGTGAGCGAACCAATCCGGCCGTAACTCAACTATACCCCAAACACTCACAGGGTATACTCATAGGGACCGTTTTTCAACGTGATCACCAATGCCGCTGACGGTTCGTCAAACGGATGTCTGGTCTGAAAGATATCAGCTTTTCCGTTCCAGGGGCCCGGTTGGATTTCAGTGCGATCCAACCCGGCCACTATCCATCTGCATCCAAAACTCGGGCGGAGGATGCCAAAAGTTCCGTCTTATCAAAAGGAACTCAACGCAATAGACGGCGCATCAATCGGACGCCCGGTCTGAGAGTTATTGGCTTTTTCGTCCGAGGGGCCCGGTTGGTTTTTAAGGCAAAACCAACCCGACCGTACACCACCTGCGTCCAAACCTCGGGCAGAGTATGCCAAAAGATCCGTCTCACTTAGAGGAATTCAACGAAACAGACGGTGTGTCATTCGGACGCCCGGTCTGTTAGTTATTGGCCTTTCCGTCTCACGCCCACCCTGGGAAACTTCCCAGGAGGTCACCCATCCTGATCACTGCTCTAGGCCAAGCACGCTTAACTACAGAATTTTAACTATGTAGGCTCCCGAAAAGGAAGGTGCACCTTGAGTATAGTATACCGAAACGACCGTCTCGATCCAAGGATGGTGTTGCCATTGACGGCGCGTCGTTCGGAGGCTCGTAGCTCAAGATACAGCCATTTGAACGAAAACGTCCGAAGAAGGGGGGGGTACGGGCCCGGCCCGACCCCCTGGGTAGGCCCGAACTGGGTCGACCCGACCCGGGTCCGACCCGATCCGACCCCCCTGGGTCGGCCCGAACTGGGTCGACCCGACCCGTGTCTGACCCGATCCGACCCGGTTGGCCCGGTCCGGCCCGGCCGGGCGGCCGAGTGCCAGGCGCCGCGGGCGTTGACCCGCGGCCTGAGGAAACCGCGGCCCGCGGGGGCCGCATCCCGCGCGGGCGAACCGGACCCGCGTGGCCGCGGGTCCGTTGGCCGCCGCCGCCGCGGCTTCAGCCGCGGCGGGCTCGTCCGGCGGCGCGCCGGGGCGCCGCCGCCTCTGTCCGCTCGCGCAGCCGCACCGGCGACCCGCGCCGCCGTCGAGTTCCGCGGGCCACCGGGATCGCTCCGGTGGTCCGATTCTCTTCCCGTCTGCGCCATTGCTCCTCCCGGGATCCGTTCTTTACTTCGGAATCGTCAAACATCCGCTGCGGCACGTTCTGTCGTCGCCCGCCAAATCCGCACAAAACGAAGAACGGCGGAGGGTCATCGGGCCGTGTTCGTTTGGCCCACACCCTCCGCGTTAGAGATAAACAACCGGGAGAATTTTATTCCACACGGGAAAAAATAACAATTTTAAGAAGATTAAAATTGTTCACAATTCGGTTCTTTAATTTCTTTAAGAAACATTGACGGGAATAAATTAAAAAAGGGGTAATTCCCATAATATATCCCTACCTCGTCGGTCGTCGCGCGCGGGCGTTCTTCGCGGAAAAGCTCGTCGTGGAAGAGAGGGATCGTCGCGTCGTCACGGGGAGGCGTCGCGTCGTCGCGGAATCCGGTGTTGAGTCGGCGAACTCAACGCACCATGAAACAGCAGATTTAATTTAATTAATTAAATCCGTGTTTTTGGTTAAGAACCACGAAGGAGATAAAAAGGAAGGTCCAAGATTCTTTCCTCAAGAAGCCGATCGAAGATCCGTCGCGGAGGAAGACACGTCGCAGAAGAACGTTTTCGGCGATGCGGATCACGGCGTCGCGTCGTCGATTTCCGGGTTCGGCGTTCTTCGCGTTCTTCGTGTTCTTCGCGTTCTTCGCGAGGGAGAAGAAGAAACAAGGATCCTCTCAAATATTCTCAAAAGATTTTGGGTTGGTCTTATTTTATTAATATGCCAACACACGAAAACAGGTTAAGAAACGATTGAATTAATTCGTTGAATTAATTCAACGAAAGAAACAGGCCATTTAATTCACGAAAGAAACAACCCATTTAATTCACGAAATAAACCTCCCAATTAAATGGTCTGTTAAGAATTTAGAAAACGCGTCAGTTGACTTTCATTAAGACGGGTTTTCACGGGTGCGTTTCTTAGCGGAAAGAAACGGCGGGGCTCGTGCGGGCCCCACCTCACAAATATCCTACCAAGGGGGTAGGATATTTCTAGATAGCATCTTATCCAGTTCAAATCAGTTCAAGCCGCCTTTAAGTGACTTCAAGTGGCTTCCTAGCGGCTTAAGTGAAATAAAATAAAGTTGTCGCAAAATTATTTTATTTCTTAACTTTAAGCCCGAAAATTAAAAACCACACCCGAGCAAACGCAACTCCGCAAGAGGCGTTTCTAAGCGAATACCGGCGCTGCGATTTCATCGGTGCCCTCAGAATTCTATTCCGGGCACCGGTTCAAAAGTTAGAAAAACCCGCTCGTCCGTTCACTGAATGTACCCAAGCCAAACTTCGGAAAATGATTCCGGGCACACCGGGCCTCGGAATCAGGCACCGTTAGAAACTGCGTTCTTGTAAAACTCCAAATAAAATTAAGAAAAAAAATTTCCTTGAAATTTACGGGTCTTTACGTTACTCCCACCACAGGGCTTTACGTCCCCGTAAAGCTTCAACACAAACTAGGGATACAAAGGCGGTACTGAGCACGCATCTGAGCCTTCCGCTCCCATGTGCTCACCTGGACCTTCTTTGTCGTGGCCCGGACCACCTCTGGTCCCACTATAGCTGCCACGATTTCTTCCTTGCCGATAAGAGAAATCTGGTCTCATCCTCTGGATGAACCACGTTCTTCACCTAATTCGGTCAATCCCGACATGGATGATACTAATCCATACCAAGGATGACGTCGTAAGGCCTCGACGCTACTACCAAGAGATCCAACCGTTACTCTCGCCTCCAAGGGTTGAGTCACACTGTCGGCTTCAGTGTGTGATAACTGGGTCTCCTCCAGTAGATGTCTCACGGGTGAGGGTCAAGTCAACAGTCTAAACCGGAACCTCTTAGTAACAACACAAGAGAGGACAGGAAAGTAAAATGCCACAAAAAAGGTGTCTTTTATTACTGCAGCTCAAGTACAAAGACACAAAGCATATATAAACACACATCAACAAAACTAGAAGCAACGTGAACAAAATTCTCCAGGTCTGGAGCTAGTCCCGCTCCTGTCCATATGCTCCCGGATCTCCATGATCGTAGGCCTCAGCTCCCTGAAGCTGAGCTCTCCCATGTCCTCTTGTCCCCTGCGGTCGGGGTGGACCGCCTAGTGGTGGTGGTGGCAACACCCCGAAGCGCCTTCCACCTCCTGCTGCACGACCAAATCCCCTGTCATGGCCGCCTACTCCTTGCGGGCCGCCCTGATCGAACCTATGCCTCTGCCTGGGGGTCCTTCGTTCGTCTGCTGGTCATCCGTATGGCGGGTCGAACAGTCACGAGCCATGTGACCAACCCCGCCGCAGGAGTAACACTGCCCTCTCATGGAAAGTCGTTGCCCACCCCGAGTGCCTCGCGAAAATGATCCAGAGTCATGCTGTCGACCACCTGTAGGTCCAGTCCTCTTGGACCCCTGCGTCATCCGTCTACTGACCGCTGCAGAAGACTCTGCCGCATGCCGGTAAGTGGTGGGTACTGCTGCTGGAGACTGCTCAGCAAGGAAACTCTCCACTAATAGGGCTCGCTCTAACACCCCTGACTGAGTCGGAATGTTGAGGGAGATCATCGAAGCCCTGATCTCATGCCTCAGTCCCTGCTCGAAGGTCCGGGCCCGGAAGAACGGGTCCCGTACCATATCTGTGGAGTAGCGCGAGAGATCAGTAAATCTCGCCGAGTACTGGGCCACTGACATGCTGCCCTGCCGCAGCTGTAGTAGCTCCTGGATGCGCACCGCTCGGAGGGTGGCTGGGACGAACTCAGAGCGGAAGATTCTCTCAAAGTCCGTCCAGAGGAGAGACGCCTCGTCGTGCACCTGGAGCATCAAGCTCCACCATCTGCCTGCTGCCGCGTGCAGGAGACTCACTGCGTGGATCACCATGAGGTCTGCTGGTGTCCTCACTAATCTGAAAACCCGAACAACTGCCTCCAGCCAGTCCTCGGCGGCCTGAGGGTCCGTCTCCCCGCGGAACCTGGGCGGTCGCTGGCGCTGGAACTCATGCAGTGCACTAAGGCGACGTGCATCACCAGCGGCTGGGGCTGGTAGCATCGGTTCCTCGGCGGGTATAGGTACCGCCGGTGCCTCAGCTGTCAAAGGGCCCTGTACCGAGCCCTCGACGCTCGGTGGGCTGTCATCACGCTCCACTCTCGGAATCCTAGCTAGCTGTCGTCGTGGGGCCATCCTGAAAAGGGAACAAGTGTGCCACGGTCATGACAGTATACCTGGTGAGCTGACATAAGTAATCACAAGGAAAACTTGAAACACACATGCAATCAATGTTTTCGTGCATTAAGTCGGAAACCAGAAGTCAGGGTCCTGGTGTACGGATACGTCGGCCGCCGCACCAACACTGGACTCCCTGGACTGATAACCACACCCAATACGCTAAACACTATTGCTTCACATAGAAGAAAGATCAGAGTCCCTGGTAGAACCGACCACCTCTGATACCAATTTGTCATGACCAGTCCTCGGGGCCCGTGCCGTGACTACCCCAAGCCCGCCTTCCATAGGCCAGGGGCTGGCGACTAGCACCAAGGCGTAAATCATAGCAACAAGGGAAGGCATTGCCTTTGGAAAGTAAACAAGCACCATAGAGTAAGCAAGCGGAAAAGTAAACACTAAGTAAAAACTGTACAAGCTGTGATGAAAGTAAAAGGGGCCGGAAAATACAAGCCCAACTGTAAAGTACAACTGAAAGGAAAAACAGCAACTGAAAGGAAAAACTGCAGCGTCGAGCCGTCCTCTGGAAGTCCCACCTGAAGGGTGGGTACAGATAGCTCCAATGCTCCTCGGGTCCTGCCGTCCGCTCCGAGCACGTCTCGCTCAGTGGTCCACCTCCAGGTACTGACTCGTCGTGTAGTCCACCTCCGGGTACTGACTCGTCGTGTAGTCCACCTCCGGGTACCGTCCAGTCCTCGAACACTCGGCCTCCATCAGCACTGCCTGTCGTCTGCAACCAACACAACGAGGTGCGGGCATAGCCCGTGCAGGGGTGAGTATAACGATACTCAGTAGGGACCCCGAGACCCTCAAGGTCTCTCTAAAACCAACAAGGATAACCACAAAGAAGATCTCAACAGATAACCTCTACTTAGATATATGCCCATACATATACCTAAGTTATCAAGTAACCCATCTCAATCATGAGGCAATCACAAGGTCAAAAGTCTCAGCTCAAACCAGGATTTTCATCATCGAAACCATAACTGTTGAAGAGCTCCATCTCTGGAGTATACAGTGGTCCTGTCACAACTCCGAGGTAATGCCCACTAACTTAAGACTGCTGTAGTACTCCACCTATCGAGTAATGCGGGCTAGTTGCTACAACCAAGCGCTCCCATGTGCCGCTACAACCAAGCGCACCTCTGTCATGGGTCTGCCGCTACAACCAAGCACTCCCATGTGCCGCTACAACCAAGCGCACCTCTGTCGTGGGTCTGCCGCTACAACCAAGCGCTCCCATGTGCCGCTACAACCAAGCGCACCTCTGTCGTGGGTCTGCCGCTACAACCATGTGCTCCCATGTGCTGCTACAACCAAGCGCACCACTGTCGTGGGTCTGCCGCTACAACCAAGCGCTCCCATGTGCCGCTACAACCAAGCGCACCTCTGTCGTGGGTCTGCCACTACAACCAAGGGCTCCCATGTGCCGCTACAACCAAGCGCACCTCTGTCGTGGGTCTGCCGCTACAACCAAGCGCTCTAATGTGCCGCTACAACCAGGCGCACCACTGTCGTGGGTCTGCCGTTACAACCAAGTGCTCCCATGTGCCGCTACAACCAAGCGCACCACTGTCGTGGGTCTGCCGCTACAACCAAGCGCTCCCATGTGCCGCTACAACCAAGCGCTCCCATGTGCCGCTACAACCAAGCGCACCTCTGTCGTGGGTCTGCCGCTACAACCAAGCGCTCCCATGTGCCGCTACAACCAAGCGCACCTCTGTCGTGGGTCTGCCGCTACAACCAAGCGCTCCCATGTGCCGCTACAACCAAGGGCACCTCTGTCACACACCGAGTCGTTCGATCAGCAGTCGTCGGGTCTCAGTCAGCTACACGGTCTCCGTGCTCCGCTCGCTCGTCTCCAGGAGGGTCCGCTCCACGAGCTACTGGTCGATACTCCAAGTATCACAAAGTCCCGCAAGGAAGTATCTCGAAGGACCACCTCATCATATGGGTCTCAACGCAACAGACGGCGCGTCAATCAGACGCCCGGTCTGTGAGTTATTAGCCTTTTCGTCCCAGGGGCCCGGTTGGTTTCGTGAGCGAACCAATCCGGCTGTAACTCAACGATACCCCGAACACTCACAGGGTATAATCATAGTGACCGTTTATCAACGTGATCACCAATGCCGCTGACGGTTCGTCAAACGGACGTCTGGTCTGAAAGATATCAGCTTTTCCGTTCCAGGGGCCCGGTTGGATTTCAGTGCGATCCAACCCGGCCACTATCCATCTGCATCCAAAACTCGGGTGGATGATGCCAAAAGTTCCGTCTCATCAAGAGGAACTCAACACAATAGACGGCGCGTCAATCGGACGCCCGGTCTGAGAGTTATTGGCTTTTTCATCCCAGGGGCCCGGTTGGTTTTTAAGGCAAAACCAACCCGACCGTACTCCACCTGCGTCCAAACCTCGGGCGGAGAATGCCAAAAGATCCGACTCACTTAGAAGAATTCAACGAAACAGACGGCGTGTCAATCGGACGCCCGGTCTGTTAGTTATTGGCCTTTCCGTCTCACACCCACACTGGGAAACTTCCCTGGAGGTCACCCATCCTGATCACTGCTCTAGGCCAAGCACGCTTAACTATGGAGTTTTAACTACGTAGGCTCCCGAAAAGGAAGGTGCACCTTGAGTATAGTATACCGAAACGACCGTCTCGATCCAAGGATCGTGTTGCCACTAACGGCGCGTCGTTCGAAGGCCCGTAGCTCAAGACACATCCATTTGAACGAAAACGTCCGAAGAAGGGGGGGTACGGGCCTGGCCCGACCCCCCTGGGTCGGCCCGAACTGGGTCGACCCGACCCGGGTCCGACCCGATCCGACCCGGTTGGCCCGGTCCGGCCCGGCCTGGCTCGGCTCGGCCGGGCGGCCGAGTGCCAGGCGCCGCGGGCGTTGACCCGCGGCCTGAGGAAACCACGGCCCGCGGGGGCCGCGCTGGTGAACCACGGATGCGGCAGAGCCGCGTCCCGCGCGGGCGAACCGGACCCGCACGGCCGCGGGTCCGTTGGCCGCCGCCGCCGCGGCTTCAGCCGCGGCGGGCTCATCCGGCGGCGCGCCGGGGCGCCGCCGCCTCCGTCCGCTCGTGCCGCCGGCGAGTTCCGCGGACCAACGAGATCGCTCCGGTGGTCCGATTCTCCTTCAGTCTGCGCCATTGCTCCTCCAGGGATCCGTTCTTTACTGCGGAATCGTCAAACATCCGCTGCGTCACGTTCCGTCGGCGCCCGCCAAATCCGCACAAAACGAAGAATGGCGGAGGGTCGTCGGGCCATGTTCGTTTGGCCCGCACCCTCCGCGTTAGAGATAAACAACCGGGAGAATTTTTTTCCACACGGGAAAAAATAACAATTTTAAGAAGATTAAAATTGTTCACAATTCGGTTCTTTAATTTCTTTAAGAAACATTGACCGGAATAAATTAAAAAAGGGGGTAATTCCCATAATAAATACCTACCTCGACGGTCGTCGCGCGCGGGCGGTCTTCGCGGAAAAGCTCGTCGCGGAAGAGAGGGATCGTCACGTCGTCGCGGGGAGGCGTCGCGTCGTCGCAGAATCCGGTGTTGAGTCGGCGAACTCAACGCACCATGAAACAACAGATTTAATTTAATTAATTAAATCCGTGTTTTTGGTTAAGAACCACGAAGGAGATAAAAAGGAAGGTCCGAGATTCTTACCTCAAGAAGCCGATCGAAGATCCGTCGCGGAGGAAGAGACGTCGCAGAAGAATGTTGTCGGCGATGCAGATCAAGGCGTCGCGTCGTCGATTTCCGGGTTCGGCGTTCTTCTTGTTCTTCGCGTTCTTCGCGTTCTTCGCGTTCTTCGCGAGGGAGAAGAAGAAACAAGGACCCTCTCAAATATTCTCAAAAGATTTTGGGTTGGTCTTATTTTATTAATATGCCAACACACGAAAACAGGTTAAGAAACGATTGAATTAATTCGTTGAATTAAATCAACGAAAGAAACAGACCATTTAATTCACGAAAGAAACAGCCCATTTAATTCACGAAATAAACCGCCCAATTAAATGGTCTGTTAAGAATTTAGAAAACGCGTCAGTTGAATTTCATTAAGACGGGTTTTCACGGGTGCATTTCTTAGCGGAAAGAAACGGCGGGGCTCGTGCGGGCCCCACCTCACAAATATCCTACCAAGGGGGTAAGATATTTCTAGATAGCATCTTATCCAGTTCAAATCAGTTCAAGCCGCCTTTAAGTGGCTTCAAGTGGCTTCAAGTGGCTTCCAAGCGGCTTAAGTGAAATAAAATAAAGTTGTCGCAAAATTATTTTATTTCTTAACTTTAAGCCTGAAAATTAAAAACCACACCCGAGCAAACGCAACTCCGGAAGAGGCGTTTTTAAGCGAATACCGGCGCTGCGATTTCATCGGTGCCCTCAGAATTCTATTCCGGGCACCGGTTCAAAAGTTAGAAAAACATGCTCGTCCGTTCACTGAACGTACCCGAGCCAAACTTCGGAAAATGATTCCAGGCACACCGGGCCTCGGAATCAGGCACCGTCAGAAACTGTGTTCTTGTAAAATTCCAAAGAAAATTAAGAAAAAAAATTTCCTTGAAATTTACGGGTCTTTACAGATTATATATATTCATAATGGATATTGGTGTAATTTTTTTTGAAAAAATAATTTCCTTAATTGGTTATAAAACTCTGATGTAGTAATTATTCTATTAACAAGTATATAAAATAAATGATTCTAGAAATATTAAATATATTATAATTTGATATAATTTATGTGTACTGCTAATTTTATAGAAAATTATATCATTTTATTTACATATTAAAATATTTTATTTGAATTTATTTTCTTTTCTTATGGTTATGAAATCCATACTGAATAAATAGTTCAAAAATTGACATTATTGATATCTTATGAAAATATTATTTTATGAAATGATATGAAATTCCAATGAAATAAATTATTCATAAATTCTAACTTCATATTGTTTAATATATCAACCATAGTCCATTTATGGGCCATTTTGTTACATATGGTAACTATCAAGACCCTCAAAATGTAAATAACCTAGTTTTTATGGAAAGTATGAAATGTGTTAACAAGTGGTTAAAATCAAATGATACGGATGAAACATAATAAAAAATGTAAAAATTTCATTTAATTATATGATTTCAAGTCATAAACATTGTATATTTTTTTATTATATATTTGGATATTTTTTAATTCAAAATTAATTTATATTAAATTGATACTTTATAAAATTCGCTGAATACCCCTCCCAGATCTAGAAAACGGGAATATCTTCTTATCATTCCAAAACACATAAATAATAATTTTGTTATGAAAATAACTTCCCTAAAAACTTAAATAAATCCATAATCACATCCCATTGAATATTTTATCATAAAAATAACCAATAAAATCATTTGGTATAATCTATAAGATGTTTTTTGAATAAGAGGTATTGTTGTTAACAAAGTGTTTTTGTTTTTATTCTTATTCAATGTCGTATATAATTTTTTCCAAACATATTCAGAGAAAAATAATTATCTAAAATAAAATTAGACATTTTTGTTTTATTTTAATAACCCAAATCTATATCCCATCATTATCAAATAGGTCAGGAATCTGTCATTTGGGTGTATGGAAGAATACCACCTCTTAGACTGATTTAATTAATTTTCCTTCACATCCTCTCATTGATGGTTATAATACTAGATTTAATTATCATACACAGTATTAAAAAAATATTTATCATTATTAAAATATAATATATAACCTGTTTTTTTACCTTCCTATTAACTAAAAAGTATAACTTTGTTCATGCGAGCATGCATGCTACCACCTCCATGGAGCTTTATGATTCTTATTTCATCATCACAACATATGGATGATATATATATATAAAGAAAATTCTATTAATGATATTATTATAACATTAGAAAGATATAATAAAACTAATGTTCTTTTCATAATGGTCAACAAAAATGGAAACGTTGCTCTATCATACGTATGACTAGTGTTCTCCATGATTAAAACATAGTGAATTTTTCATTATCATATTTTATGGAAGTATTTAAAATTATAATTTATTATTAAAATTTATTATTATTTAATTATTTTTTTATGATGTAATAATTAAATATTTGAATATATTCAACCTACTGAATTCATTCCGAACATATGAACTGAATATCTCAAAACATCCAACATGAACCTAAATGATTATGTATTTTTTTTAAATGATAATGGGTGAAATAAAAAGAATCATAAATATGAAAATTGTCCTTCTGAAATTTATAAATTAACATAATTTTATAATTCATAATGATAAAAATCATTAATGATGAGTTAGACTCAAGGTAAGTGACTTTCTATTAAAAATAAAATGATTTTTCATTTATGTTCAGTATATTTTTTTATATGATTTGATGTTATTAAAATAAAATCATTTGTCATATATGTTCAGTATTTTTTTTTAAAAAAATTTCAAATTTAAGGGATATTTTAATATCTACAAATATTTTCTTAGGGGTGGTCAAAATATTTTTATTAACCTAATTTCATTAATTTAAACATTTTAAGTGTTTGTTATAATGTTATGGTTATAGAGAATTGCTATAATGATGTCTAGTTCTCTAATAAACCAAGGATGGTCGTTATGTTTTTAACCAAGGATGGGTGGTTTTTTGATAAACCATTGATGGTCAGGTCTGTGATGGCCCTCCAATTCAATTGGTGTGGAAGTTCACCATATAGTTATTCCATTTTTAATAGTGAGTTTGAGAGTGATAAGTTGATAAATTCACAAGTAACATATTTGTTTTATCTACTATCAATATGGGGTTTTATATGAATCATATGATTTCTCATTGTGTGATATTAATCTTGTGTTTAAACAAATGTATATGATAATATTTAAAGGTGAAATGTAAATTTTGTTGATAAATTTAGTATGAATTTTTAATGATTTCAAAGAAACATTTATGAATTTTATATTTCCATTAAGATTTATAATGTAATGTTTTATGAAAATATTTTGGTGTATAATGTGATTTCTTTCAGTGTGAAATGTTTTATTTTGAGCCTAAATATTATTTTGGTCCCAAATCTTATTTTCAAAAAGGAATGTTTTTCATGTTTTCAGGGAAAATCTATTTTATGTTTTAATGTACCAGACAAACATTTTTTTAATCATCCTATGTGTTATATTTTTCATATTCTATAAGGATGATGTAAATTCGTAAATTATTAATATTTGTTATGAAATGAATACATGTTTTACTCTAAGTGTTTTCTATCTTGTAAACATGTATACAAAATAGATGGGGCCACTTTATTATATATTGGTTTTTATGTATCATTTATGACCTGAATATCTAAAACTATATACCTAAAAGATATTTGGGATTGAAAAAATTGATTTCTAGTTTAAATTCATATGTAATGTCTAAGGTTGAGTCCTTAAAGTTTATAATAGAGCTGGGTTTAGATAACATTAGACGTTATAATGTTATTTCAACAGTAGATTAAATTCATCCATTAAACAAAGGATATGATATTATGGAAAATTTTGGTAATTTGGATAAAAAGAAAGGTTTAGATAGAATAAAATTAAGATTATATTAGTGTTAACCCTCATCAGAGGATATTTTATTTTGAATGTATTGATATGATCACACTGAACCATTTTTGTTTTATTAAAGAGATGGATCTATCAAGAACAAAAGTAATAATGTATGGGAAGGAAAATATATTGCTTGTTTGAAAGTAAAACCAAATTGAATGATAGATGTATTGAAAAAAGTTTTGTTTTTTCATAACTAGTTATCCTAATATATGATTAATGACATAAATCTAGGTGGTTTTAATAATGCATCAGAAAAAAGATAAATGAAGCTATGTAGAAGTTGAGGATCGAGGTATGGTAGAGGTAAAAATATAAAATGACATATGGGTCCGGAAGGTAGGAAGAAGAGCCTATGAAAATATTTTAAAATATAGAGAGTTTTTTTATAAAGGAGGGAATAAAGATATAATTTTATAAGGTAAAAGGAATAATTAAATTAACACCATGAAGAGGAATAAAGTTCATACCAAAGAATACATAGAATGTTTTATATTTTGGGAGTATGGAAATTATGAAAATATATTTACTAGGTATATATATCAAGATCAAAATTAGAAAGGCAGTAAAGATCAATGCTTAGTAATGCATGATGGGATTATTTATGAAGATGGTGAAACATGAAATGATATATGAAACGTAGGGATTATATCTTAGCTCATGTTTTTATATTTTTTAATTATAATAATGATTTATATTTTGATTTTTGGATTGATGTATTCAGTAAAATGATGATGAAACATGGTTAATAAAGAATGTCGAATGATTAAGGACTCTATATATAGTGATTCATGAGTTGTGATATTTTTTTATAAGTAAGGATGAACGTAAGTTCCAAATCTAAGACATCTGTGTTTAGGTTATATATGATGGGAATAATTTGGAATAAATTCATTGAGTTATGGTAGATTTTTGAGTTACAGAAAACATTTAAAAATTTTATTTAAGTATGACTACTATTTTAATTTTAGATACAAATTTTTAAAGGTACTGATATCCTTTAGGGTTTATATAATATTTGATAATTAAGGTAAATTTTAGGATTTACCTCAATTTTTTTGGAATATTATAAGATATATAATTATATAATTTTAGTAAAATTAAAATCATTGGCTAGATGACAAACCTTCGCATATGGGTCAGTCGTGGGTATTAAACCCAAAGTTGAAGGAAGACAAGGGAATAAAACCTACCACGAGGTGATTCGATGTCCTAAGATAACCAATGGATTGAAAACTAAATTATTAATTATGATTTTAATGATTTATATAACGAATTTATTGTTTTTGGATTCTTATTTATTCTTGGAAAAGATATTATTATTGGAATTTATTTCAGGATTAAAGATTGCATCATTTTTAGAAGCATATATGATTTTAATATGGATTTATGGTTATTTATGTAATTTAAGGAAATTACTTGAATATCGTGGAGATTGTATGATTTTGAAATTTAAATTTGTAGTTATATAACTTTATATATATTGTATAAAATTAAAAATTTATTTTCGAAGAGTATGAGATCAAAACCTTCCTATTTTTATGTTTCAACATTAGATTGAAATATTTAAAAAAAATATTAAAATTATTTATTTATCCAACGACCTATATTGATCATTGTGTGTTATCATTGAGGCTTTGGAGATTAATTTTTTATTTCTTCATATTAATTATTACTCTTTCTGTGAATTATCATAACTTGTTCTTCCATTTTGTTATGGGTTAAAGTATATAGATATGGGGTATAGATTTTATATATTGTCAGAATTATATGATTTGATAAAATTTTATATTGTTGCATCAGGCATAAAAAATCATCTTGGTTACTCATTATTCGGTGAAAAAAAGGATATTGTCATGGACATTGATTCATGTATAAAATTATACATGTAAATCATGTATATTTACTTATTTTATTAGTCAGGTAGGTAATAAATTACTCAAATCTATGAAAAATATAATTAAACTAATATTTTATCCCATTACATTCACTTCTAATGGTTTTATGTTCATTTTCACACCTCAATAGTTTATTGGTTATAGACTGCTAACATTCTTTTAATCATTCACTTTCTTGAGATCTGTGGTCTCTATCACTATCTATAATTATTTTTACCTTTTTATTTCCATCAATGACTAAATTTTCACTTCCCA
This sequence comes from Viscum album, assembly GCA_963277665.1. Taxonomy (NCBI): domain Eukaryota; kingdom Viridiplantae; phylum Streptophyta; class Magnoliopsida; order Santalales; family Viscaceae; genus Viscum; species Viscum album. The sequence continues at coordinate 615,450,334 of OY728162.1, forward strand.
CTAATATTTTCCAATTTGATAACTTAAAATATGTTATCCTAGATGACTTTCATTCTTCCCTTTTTCTATTTTCCATAGAACGTTTTTCTGAACCTTTTTACAATGTGGGATTCCAATAATATTAATTTAAAATGTCATCCTTTTATTTTTGATATTAGGTTAAAAAAATAAATGATGAAATCTCTCTAGGGGGGGTATTTAAAATCCCAATATTTTAAAATAAATACTATGTTTAATTATATACAAAATATGTAGCTCGAAGTAAAATCGATCATAGAAATATTTTTATTTAAATATGGATGTCATAACCTAACCATTAAATTATAGGGTTTGAATAAGATTAATTAATTAGTGAAATTTGTATATTTATTATTGTTCTAATAAATAAAAATATATTGATTAATTCATAGTAAATAAACACTCAATATTTAATAAATTCATTTTATTCTTCAAAGATAAGTTTTTTTTGAAAATTTGGGGTTTATTACATTTTGTGAGAAATTGAAATAATTATAATCTAGGAATTTAAGAATTTTAAGTCGATAAAATAAATATAATTTTTAAATCCAAATAAAAAAATTATCATGTAGAGATATTTTGAAATTTTTCTGGAACATTTTCTTTTTTAGTTAATTGTGAATATACTGATTTTACTAAAAATTATATATTCTTTTAATGTATTCCCAAAAAATTAAATTTTGGATAAATTTTAAAATTGTATTTGTTATTTTTTTAAATAATTAAATTATGGTTAATGAAATTATGTATTTATATTTATTTATAATAACCATAATTTATATTTATAATTTCATTTTATCCAAAAAAACAAATTCATCACATTTTCAAGAGTAATTTTTAATTAAATTCCACCACATAGGTAAATTGAATATTAAATATTAGATTCATTATTTTTATTTATGTGTTACAAACATATTTAATTTTTATCTTTTCATTTCTGTCAATATAGAATAACAACCATAATAATTTTTGTTATAATGGTAAATTATAATTATGGTAATAAAGGGTTAAAAATAATATAATAAGGAAAATAAATTGACCCTAAGTCATGAATTAATATTATATTATGAGTCCATTTCAGACATACTCATCCATGATTTGGTTATAGAGCATTTGTTTCATTTTCAATGTGATTTGGAGATTTATAACATTTTATGTGAACTAAAAAATGTCATAGTCTTGTTTTTAATAAGCATAATAATTTAAACATGGGAATAAATAGATGATATGTTCAGTTGTATATAAAATATTAAAATATAAATTACATTTCATCATCATCTCAATTTCTGATTAATTGTTTTGGGGAAATATTTACCTTTAATGAATACTCAATGCTGATGTCGTAATAATTCAATTATTAGAAAAATAAAATAAATGATATTTAGAATTAACTAAATAGATCTAATTTGAAATAATTATTGTTACCCAATTATATTATATATTACCATAAAATTTTAGTTATTTATTTTAAAGTATTAATCAAATTACTTTTTTTCTCTTGAAGATATTAAAGTCAATAAAAATCGATATTTCTAAAATTGAAATCATTGATATTTGATAATAATAATAATATTTTGTTAAATTATATAAAATTATTAAATATCATATATTAAATAAATTTCATTAGTATATGATTTAATATATAAACTATATTCTATTTATGATCTATTTTTCCATTTAGCGTAAAAGTCTTTATTCTTAATGTTTAAAAAAATTATTGTTGCGGTATGTGTAAAAATGGTTAATATGTGTTAAACAGAAATATAAGAATACAAATGTGATACAAAATTATTAAAATTTTATTTTATGAGATTATGAAGACTTATCCCCATATATATTATAATATTTTATCTTTTTAACTTTTTTGAAATCAAATTTAATTGTTATTAAATTAATACTTTATAAAATTCCTCGTGTTCCCCTACCCTCTATTATAAAAGGGAATATCATATCCCTAATTAAAAGAACATAAAAAAACTAACTTTATCCAATAAATGACCAAATTACTTTCATAAATACATTATTTCATACTTGAGGACTTATTTTGGTCAAAAAGTATACCTGGAGATGATTATATTGTAAACCCAAAGTGGTTGCTTGAAAAAGATGTATCACTCTTAATAGAGGGGTTTTTCATTATTTATTCATATAGATCCATCAAATATGTATCAAGCATAATTATATAATAACAAAAATATAGAATATATATTGCGATGATAGTATGTAAATTTTATAACCCACATCTATCTCTATACACTTCCAAATTGGAAATTAATCCACCATTTATATGTACAGTAAACTATCACCTCACAAAACGACATAATTCTTTTTCCATAACCACATCTCATGATTGAATATAATTATTTATATAATCATTCTATTCAATAATAATGAAATATTTATCAATTTTAAAAGAAAATATATAATTTATTTTCATACCCTTCCATTCCCTAAAAAATGAGAATAACGATCATTCCTATGTGTGGACTACCAGCTATATGTGGCAATGTTTTTTGTAATTCATCACAACATCCGACTCATGATATATGTAAGTGTATTTAATGAAAAAATATTATATTTTTTATAATGATTATTATTTAAATATAAAACAAAACATACCCTTTTTCATAATGATCATTAAAAATTGGAAATGTTATTTATGTGTGTGTACGACCAACCATCTCTATGATTTTATCATAGTTCATTATTTATAACCATATTTAATGGGTTGGTTTAAAACACTGATTTATGTTAAAAAATGTATAAAAATTTAAATATTATGATTATTATAGATATGACATAATGATGTCGTATTTTACCACAGTCAACCGAACGATGTCATTTTTTCAATTATGAACCGAATTACCTCAAAACATATGATATGAATATAAATTGTTAAATAATGTTTAATTAAATGAAATATTTTTAAATAAAAGGAATAAAAAACTCAAAAAAGGGTTCTAGGAATATTAATGGTAAACATATATTTATTTTTCCTAAATATAATTAACTAATGTGATGATTCAAACTAAAGGTAAGTGAATTTATTTTAAAAATAATCTTTTAATGATTCCCTTAAAAATACAATTTTCCTACATTTCCATATTTTTAAAACCATTTTATTAATGAATTTATTTGGATATAAAATAATTATAAATTAAATTTTATGTATCATTAATAATTATATAAAAGGATATCAAAATGAATATTTGTACATATTATTCATTTATTCTATATAAAAATTCAAAATAACTATTTTATTTTAATGTATTCCATAAAAATGAATTTTCCATCCACCATAAAAATTATTTTATTTTTGATTCCAGTATAATATTAAATTATTCATCTAGTAAAAATCCTATTATCCAATATTATGTTAATTATCACAAAAACTATTTATATGGAATAGATATTTCAATATACGAAAATGTTTTCATATGGGTGTAATGAATGTTGTAATGAGTGTAATGTCATAACTTGAAATATTATATGTGTTGTGAATGAGTTATAGTTCATGAAAATTTTTATAATGATATGTGTATATATTATAAAAAAATGATTTTTTGTATCGCTATTAACCAAGGATTGGTGGTTCTTTGATAAATAAAGGATTAGTGGCTCTGTGATATCTCTCCAATGCATTAAGTATAAAATTTGACCATAAGGTTATTCAAATTATATGTGTGATGATAATAGTGATATGAATATGATTTAACATGTATCCTATTTGTTTTATGAATGCATTTTATAGGTTTTTTAAGGTTCTCATGATTTATCAATGCAATTAAATGAGATTATATTTAAAGGAAAATATATGCCACTTTTTTAGGGTAAAAACTATAAATTGGTGAAAATTTTATAATGAGTTTTTCATGATTTGAATGAAAAATTAATGAGTTTTATTTTGAATTTTATATTTGTTACGAAGTGTTTTATGAAGATATTTAGTTACAGAAGGTGATTTCAAGGGTACTAAAATTTTTATTTTCCGCCCAATAATTATTTAGAAAAAGGAAATTTTTAATAAGTATCTATGGAATAACAATTTTTTTATGTTTTGAAATTATTTAATGATATTTTTCTGCTCATATGACTTTTTAAAATGTTTTCAACATGGTTTTTATAAATAATATATATAAAGATGTGGTCAAGATGAAAATTGATCAGAAGGGTCATTAAAAGAAAAATAAATTTATGATAAAAGTTTTCTACGGTGGGGAAAGTATATATTTGAATAAAAGTTCTAAATTTATAATATATTCAGTATAATATATTATTTATATCCTAAATATCTAAAAATTAAACCTAAAAGGTCTTTGGGAATGATGTAATTTGAATTATATTTTAAATTCACTCAATTATGAAATTTTTATGGTCAATTAATTAAGGTTAAGAAAACCATCAGTGATGAGAGGTGCTTGGTTCATTTCATACCTATTTTTTATGGGTAAAAACGTATACTAAAAACTCTACTTCCATCAATATATTTTAATATAGAGTGAATTTTCGGGATCATCAAGGATTGATGATGTTGGTCTATTCAGAATAATTTGGTCATTATTATTCTATATAAGTGAATTCTAAGGCTCTACTTATCAGTATTAGTTTATACTGTCAAATATGTATTAATGTTTTAATCATTTAGTTGGATATTTCTATCATTTTTAATTTTATAAGAAATATAGAATCTACCCAGAAGTTTAAAAGTTTAAAAATTATGGTCAGTTCCTTGAATTTGGAAGAGGTAATTTCTGTCATTAACTCATGAGATAAATGTTTTTTCTGAATAAAATTTTTTCAATGCATGATATATTGATAATATGGGGATATCCTCATCTACAAAGAGGCTTATATTTTCTTAAAATGGATATTCTATAATTGATTCACTATGTACTGAAAATTCTCATTCACCATGACTATTTACATATCTTTCTTCAATACACATCGTGGGTTATCTTCACAATGTTTTTATAAATAAAAAATTGATTTCCATAAAAAATATTTTGAATATTGCGAAGGAAAATATTATTTTTGTTGGAGAATTAAATCAATTAAAAATAGATTTTACAATATAATTGAAATCAATTGCTAACATTTAAAAGTATAATTATTTGTGGGGAAATTTTTCATCCATTATAAAAAAAATATCTATAATTTTGTGGAATTTTTTTTTTAAAACAACTATATATAATTTTCTAAAAAAACAAAAAATTTTAAAAAATATTAATTTATAAAGAAAATATTATGAATTTGTTAAAATAATTTAAATTAAAAATTTATTTAACTAGAACTGATATTATACAAAATTATCTGTGGGGGGTTCAATTATAAGGGGTCATTAGGAGAACGGACCACCTTCCATAAGTAACATGCATGTTTTTCTATACAATCTAGAAATTATTTCTATTATAGACTTTCATTCCAATAGCTATAAAATAACTGCATATTCTCATTATAAAAACTTATCCACTCCTTATACTCATCATAACTAAATGATTCTAACCACCCAAAATCTCTCATAGTGATTACCAATGACATCAATAATGTATCAGAATAACTAATCAATGAAAATTGTGAACCAATTCCCATTACACGGGCCATATTTTTTTTACTAATATTCACATGTATTCTGAGCACATCAACGTAGAATGACTCTGATGATCTCTAATCATATCTTCTATCCATCTCGTCCTAAACATCTTACACACACAAAGTCACTTATATATACACCTCAAAAATGTTTATTTATAAATTGAAATATAAAAAAATATTTTGTTTATTTAAAATAAATAAAATAATAAATTATATCGATGATTTATCACTATCTCTCATTAGAAATATTAATAATAGTAAAATCAGTATACATCCTCTTAAACACATATGGAACTGAAATTGTAGGACCAACCACATACTAGAACATTTTCATATATATTATTTTATTAAATATTAATATAAACTAATAATAAATGTTACATATCATATCCTAGAGATGTAGATAGAAATGATGAACCGTTGCTATGTTGCTCAAATCCTTTCACCCCACGTAATATTAAGTAAAAATTGACCTCCTTAATATTATCATATGTCTAGTAGGTACTTAATCCATATAAATCAAAAGTGGGGATGTAGTTGCATCAGTGACACAAATAATTAGTCATTAAAGATAGTTTTAGATTCAATGTATGTATGCATAACTCTATGGTGGTCAAAATATTAAATGAAATGATCACACAAAAAAGCCTCCCATTCCCCCCAAATTCTGTGTTCCCCTCTTGGATACCATAAACCGTTAACATGTTTGGTAATATGGAACATTTTAAATTTAATTATTTTAAAATGGAATAAAAAATATAAGTATATTTAAACTAGTATGTGAACACATGATAACATGCTTCAGTGTGATCCTAGTACCTTATCAACAAGGGAAGTGAAAGATAATTCCTTGGAATAGAACTTTAGCAACATATTTTTAGATGAAAAAAATTTGAAAGTAGTAAAAAATAGTTATATAATAAATATGTGAAATTAAATAATGAAAATTTTAATTTAATATGTATTTTAAGTGATGCTTAACACAAAGAGATTAAGTCGATATAGAAATAGGGTTTGAAATCCTTAATAGAAAATCCCTCAAACCCTTCTAGTCAATGTTGTCATAAAAATATCAACATTATGTGACATAAATGGTGGAATAGAAAGCATAACACTTCGTAGAAAAAAATAATTCATGTAATTAATTCATTAATCTTACTTATCTAAATATATATAATACATATAAATAATTCTAAAGTCAACTAATAATAATAATAAAATAAATCTTAAAACTAAAAAAAATATCTTTGAAAATAATTAGTATGTACTCATTCTGTTTTAAGTTGAATTTAACACCTCATTCACCTTCAGAATCATAATAATAATAACCGCACTCTTCCTCAACTTATTTCTATGAATCATAAAATACAAATTTTTCTTCAATATTAGCATCTATCATTTGTTGAAATTCATTGACAGTTATTTCATTCCATGTATTAATTACCTCATCCGCTGATCTCAAATTTTCATAATTGATATTTATATATCTTTATGTAAGATACATATTCAGCAATGTGTCCTAAATTTTTTTAATATTATTTTAAACTATATAGAACCATTTTTATAATGAAAATACTAATTTTTATGAGGTTTCTTGTCACGACCCGCCCTCGGGGCCCGTGCCGTGACTACCCCAAGCCCGCCTTCCATAGGCCAGGGGCTGGCGACTAGCACCAAGGCGTAAAATCCCAGTAAAAAGGGAAGGCATTGCCTTAAATAAGTAAACAAGCACCTCAGAGTAACAAGCGGAAGTAAAGAAGTACACAAAACTAGAACAACTGTGCCGAAGTAAAGGGGCCGGAAATACAAGCCCAACTGTAAAGTAAAGTAAAACTTGAAAGGGAAAACAGCAACTGAAAGTACAAGCGGCTCCTAGGACGTCCTCCTCGATTCCTACCTGAAGGGTAGGTACAGATGGCTCAGCTCCTGGATCGTCCACCATGGATCCTACCTGAAGGGTAGGTACAGATAGCTCCACTACTCCTCGGGTCCAACTGTCCGCTCCGAGCAAGTCCCGCTCAGTGGTCCTCCTCCGGGTACCGACCTACTCCGTAAGCCTCAACCGCTGTCAGCGCTGTCCGTCGTCTGCAACCAACACAACGAAGTGCGGGCATAGCCCGTGCAGGGGTGAGTATAAGATACTCAGTAGGGACCCCGAGACCCCCCGAAGGTCTCCTGAAATCCACAAAGGATAAACCACATGAAGGATACAATCACGAAGTAAAATCTAGTATTGATTAGGTATATGCCCATACATATACCTATGTCACCAATTTCCGTTCGGCTCCAACACCGAGCCCAAGAACAACCCAATCCACAAAGAAGAGTAAACAGTACAAGTCCACACAGTTTATAACAAGTTTATGAAATCAACGGATAACCATTACCCAGGTATATGCCCATACATATACCTAAGTTATCAAGCGACCCATCTCAATCATGAGGAAACACAAAGATCATTGACTCAGCTCAAACCAGGATTTTTATTATCGAAACCGTAACTACTGAAGAGCTCCGTCTCTAGAGTGTACAGTGGTCCTGTCACGACTTCGAGGTACTGCTCACTAACCTAAGACTGCTGAGGTACTCCTCCTGTAGAGTAATGCGGGTTTGCGGCCAACTACCGGGCACTCCGTCCGCTGAGGGTCTGTCGCCAAATACCGGGCGCTCACCCAAATAGCCTACTGAGGTACTCCTCCTGTCGAGTACCGCGGGTTTTCTGCCAACTACCAGGCGCTCCGTCCGCCGTGGGTCTGCTGCGAACTACTGGGCGCTCCGTCCACTGGGCTAGTCGACTCACTCCAAGTCGAGTCGGTCAAGCAGTCGTCAGGTCTCAGTCGGCTACACGGTCTCCGAACCCCGCACGCACGTCTCCACCGTCGCGGGTCTGTCGCTATAACCAAGCACACACACTCCGTAGAGTATCGCGGGTCCGCCGCTACAACCAAGCGCTCCACCGCCAAGGGTCTGCTGCTGCATCCAAGCGCACCACCACTGTCAAGTACCACGGGTCCGCCGCTACACCCAAGCGCTCCCCCGCCCGCTCGTCTCCGGGAGGGTCCACTCCACGAGCTACTGGTCGATACTCCAAGTATCTCAAAGTCCAACTAAGAAGTACCACATACGTCCGCTTCGTCAAAGGAGTCTCAACGCAACAGACAGCGCGTCAATCGGACGCCCGGTCTGTGAGTTATTAGCCTTTTCGTCCCGAGGGCCCGGTTGGTTTCGTGAGCGAACCAAACCCGGCCATATTTCAACTGTATCCAAAACTCGGGCGGAGTATGTCAAAAGTTCCATCCCACTTAGAGGATTCCATCAAAGTCGACGGCACGTCAATCGGACGTCCGGAACTCAAGATATGAGCGTTTCCGTTCCGAGGGCCCGGTTGGTTTCGTGAACGAACCAACCCGGCCGTACTCCACTTGCGTCCTAACCTCGGGCGGAGTATACCAAAAGATCCGTCTCACTAAGAGGAACTTATCAGAATTGACGGCACGCCGTTCGGACGTCCGTAGCTCAAGATATGGGCGTTTCCGCTCCGAAGGCCCGGTTGGTTTCGTGAACAAACCAACCCGGCCGAACTCAAAGTGAATCGAAACCTTGAGTGCGATATACCGAAACGACCATCTCGATCCAAGGATCGCGTTTCCGCATACTGTTCGTCATTCGGAGGTCCGAGGCTCAAGTTATGGCCCAAAAACCGATTCTGGTTCGAGAAGGAAGGGTCTGGGCCGACCCGGCCCGAACCGGCCCGGCCGGTTCGGCCGGCGGTGCGCGGGGCGCGCGGCGGCGCGCGGATGCGGTGCGGCGGCGCGCGGCGGTGCGCTGAGGCGGCGCGGCGGCGTGCGGAGGCGGCACGGCGGCACGCGGCGGGGCGCTGAGGCGGCGCGGCGGCGCGCCGGGGCGGCGCGGCGGCGCGCCGGGGCGGCGCGGCGGCGCGCTGGGGCGGCGCGGCGGCGCGCTGGGGCGGCGCGGCGGCGCGCTGGGCGCGCAGGCGGCGCGCGGGTGAGACCCCCGCCATCCCCCGTTTTTTCCCCCTGGCGGCGCGGCACGTGCCGCGCCAGTTTTAAAACAAAACCGCCCCCTCACATGAGGGGGCCTGCTGGACGACACGGGGGGCTTTGCCCCCCACAAGGAAACCGCCCCCTCATTAAGAGGGGGGGGGGGGTTTGATGAACCGGCCGGGGGATTTATTCCCCCGGTTTTCTGCCATCCGGCCGGCCAGCTGGCCGGCCGGTTTTCACCAACGGGACCGGAAATTCCGGTCCCACCTTCGGCTTCCGACGCCGGCGGCCCGGCCGCCGGTCTTCATATCCCGCCGCGGCCCGGAACCGGCCGCGGTCTCCTCGTCCCGCCGCGGCCCGGAACCGGCCGCAGTGTTCGTCGTCCGGCGCCGTGCGACGGCACCGCGCCCCTTCGCCGCGCATTTGATTCCCTTCGACGCGACGCGGCGCGGCGGCGTCGCGTTCTTTATGATTCTTCCATGGCACGGCGCGACGGCGTTGCGCAAAAAGGATTGGCAAATATCCGCGTGGTGCGACGGCACCACGCCACCTTGATTCTTCCACCCGCAAGCTATTCAACAAGGATGATGGAGGGGGTTCGGCCGTGTTCTTGCGGTCCGGCCCCCTCACCTTAAAATAATATCACTTATATATTCAATCCTCACGTTAGTCATGCGAACCACGAGCAAGAATAAAATAAGTTAACAATAAACAACAACCCCTACCTTGGTATAAGGTTCGATGATTTTCAACGTTCCGTGGAAGACGACGTCGCGGAGGTCGGGAGTCGCGGTAGCCGTTCGTCAAATCCGATGACGAAGGAATGCGTCCTAAGAGACACGTCGTTGGCGAAACCTCGTACGCCGACGAAGGTTGTCCGAGGAAGAAGCGGTGTTCTCTCTCGTTGACACGGAAGACGAAGAAGAGCGGAGCAGCGTTCTTCGTCGGAACTCGATAGTCGCACGTTGACGTAGTCGCGGAATATCGGTGTCGATTCCTTTGACGTCGGAGGAAGAGTCGTTGTCGATGGCGTTCGTCGCGGAAAACCGTCGCGGAAGAGATGACGCAGAAGAAGTACGTCGCGTCGCGGATACGGCGTCGCGGATGGACCGTGTTCTTCGGCGGAGAAGTTCTTTGTTGAAGAACGGCGTTCTTTGCGTTCTTCGTTGAGTTTGAAGAAGATGAAGAAGACTTCCCTACTATCTCAAGGAGATAAAATTCTAACAAAATAAAATAAGACTCTTTCTTATTTTATTCACACAACCCAACCTCTTTGAATTTCAAAGGTTTGAAATTCAATAACCACACACAACTCACCTCATTAACTCATTACATTAATTAATTCTAGAGTTGTCAAAAATTAAAAGAAGAGATAAGTTGGCAAGAATTAAAGTAGGGGAGAGTCACATAATTAAGAGGGGGTTTAGAGGGGTTAGGGAATTTGAAAAGGTGGGGGCTCGTGTGGGCCCCAACTCCCTCATAACCACACATGGGAAGTTGGGTGGTTGTGGGCCCCACCAACAACTTCCCATGAGAGCGTCTAACTACCATGAATAAAATAAAATTCACACACAAAATTTTATTTTACTTATCTTTTAATCCCCAAAACTAACTTTCCACCCGCAACAAACGCAACTCCCGAAAAGGTCTCTTTAAGCGAATATCGGCGCTGCGAGTTCAACGGTGCCCTGAGATTTCAATTCCAAGCACCGGATCAAAAGTTAGGAAAACCCGCTCGTTCGTTCACTGAACGTACCCGAGCCAAACTTCGGAAAATGATTCCGGGCACTCCGGGCCTCGGAATCAGGTGCCGTCTGAAACCGCGCTCTTGTAAAATTCTAAAGAAAATTAAGAAAAAATTTCCCTTGAATTTTACGGGTCTTTACATTACTCCCACCTCAGGGCTTTACGTCCCCGTAAAGCTTCAACTCACACTTAAGGGGAACAAGGTAGTACTGAGCACGCAACTGAGCTTTACGCTCCCATATGCTCACCTGAAGATCTCGTGCTACCCGAGAAGCACCCCAGAGGAAGCAACCGTTCACGTAGAACCTGCTCCTGTCGATCCTCGATCTCTACTAGAACCTCTGTGCTTGTCGCCCTGTCATCGACGTCCAACTCCCCGGGGTCGATGACGTGTGAAGAAACATACACGTATCTCCACAGTTGAGACACGTGGTGGAAATTATGCACCCAGTGCGACTGAGGTGGTAGGGTCAAGCGGTAAACCTCCTCGCCTACCCTGCTTAAGATCAAAAGGGTCCATCGAACTTCGGAGATAACATGCCGCCTCGGCCACATCTCCGAAACCTCATCGGGTTGAGACCGTATAAGAACGTGTTCATCACCCTCGAACTCAAGAGGTTTCCCTTTTTAGGTTAGAACTGAAACTAAAAACTCCTGTTGCCACAAGGGTAGGGTTGACCAACTCAAGAGTGATCGGTCACACCCTCTTATGCCTGAGTTTAACATGTGCTGCCCAGGGTTTCCTTTTCGCCGACCAAGGAAAACCCATTCCGACGTTTTCCTAAAACAGTCAACCGGGGTATGATTTGTGAATCAAAACCATACCCAGATCAACGTCGTAAGGCCTCTACGCTTCCACCAAGAGATTCCAACCGAAACTCTCGCCTCGAGGTTAAATCACACCGTCGGCGTAAGCGTGATTATCGAGTCTCCTCCCAAAGGTATCTCCAGACGCGAGGGTCAAGTCTACGGCTTACCCGGAACCTCTAGGTATGGGACATGATTCGTGGAAGGGTAGAATGATTGGTTCCTATGTCTATAGATATGGAATCTTGTAGTAGACATAATTCGTACCCCGAATCATTCTTAGAGCTCCTGGGTCACACTCCTTGACCGCAATGCAGCTATTCTCCTCCCCAGCCCTCCTGCTCCCTGAGCCTGACGGGGACTACTAAGTCGGGTGGTCGTAACATGTCGAAATGTACACCACCACATGCTGCTCTCCAAGCTCTGCTTCCACGTCTGCTACCCTGCAGATTCATCTGTCCTTAGCACTTCCTCCTCCTGAAACATTTTACACGCCCGAGTCTCTGAGACTGGCGCTAGTTTCCTGCCTTTCACTGCTAACGTTCACAACCACAAAGGTTCTCTCTAGAATCCTAACATAGGTAGGAATGCATAGAGGAAAAGAAATGGTTCGGATGTCCTTTAGACACACTTCGCTCAGAAGTTCGAGTCTAAAGAACTGATCACAACGTAACCAACGAGTACCAAGATTGATTGGTAAGCCACGTTGAGTGCTCTGCTTCCGACATGTCGTACTGTCGAAGCTGTATTAGCTCCAGAAAACTCACAACCACCTCCTCAAGCCAGTCCTCAGCCGCCTACGAGTCAGGCTCACCTCGAAACATGAGGGATATCTGATGATAAAACATATGTAAGGCACTAAGCCTGTGAGTCTCTGCTACCGGTACCGCCGGTAGTGTCTGCTGACAAACAGGTAGTGACATAGCTGGCGCTCTACCCGTAGGTACTATCCCAGGTATCGGTTCGCGTACCGAAGCCTCATTACTATAAGGACCAACCTCATGGTCACTCACTAGAAACACCAGGAGCTAAGATCATCATCCGTTCTACTAGTATCAAAGCTAGGCGTAGAACTCTAGCAATCGCCTCCATCCAGTCCACTGCTGCCTGGGAAATCTGTCTCACCTCGTATCCTCAGAGGCCTCTAATGCTGGAACTCGTGCATCGCGCTCTGCTAGCGTGCACCGTCAGCTAGTGGCATCTGCTGCCTAACGGGTGGTGGTGCTGCTGGTACACCACCCGAAGGTGCCAACACTGAAAAAGGGCCCTGCACTGGAGTCTCGCTGCTCGGTGGGCCATCATCGAGAACTCTCTCGGAACTCCAGCTAACTATCTGCATGGTGACATCCTGAACAGTTGTGTCATGGTCAACGATTTATACCTGGTGAGCTGACCTGGTTTGAGCTGACTTTAAACCTTTTGGGAAACACACACGCAATCAGTGTTTTCATGCATTAAGTCGGAAATCAGATGTCAGGGTCTTGGTGTACGGATACGTCGGCCGCCGCACCAACACTGGACTCCCTGGACTGATAACCACACTCAATACACTAAACACTATTGCTTCAAATAGAAAAAAGATCAGAGTCTGCGGTAGAACCGACCCCTCTGATACCAATTTGTCACGACCCACCCTCGGGGCCCGTGCCGTGACTACCCCAAGCCCGCCTTCCATAGGCCAGGGGCTGGCGACTAGCACCAAGGCGTAAAATCCCAGTAAAAAGGGAAGGCATTGCCTTAAATAAGTAAACAAGCACCTCAGAGTAATAAGCGGAAGTAAAGCAGTACACAAAACTAGAACAACTGTGCCGAAGTAAAGGGGCCGGAAATACACGCCCAACTGTAAAGTAAAGTAAAACTCGAAAGGGAAAACAACAACTGAAAGTACAAGCGGCTCCTGGGACGTCCTCCTCGATTCCTACCTGAAGGGTAGGTACAGATGGCTCAGCTCCTGGATCGTCCACCACGGATCCTACCTGAAGGGTAGGTACAGATAGCTCCACAACTCCTCGGGTCCAACTGTCCGCTCCGAGCACGTCCCGCTCAGTGGTCCTCCTCCGGGTACCGACCTACTCTGTAAGCCTCAACCGTTGTCAGCGCTGTCCGTCGTCTGCAACCAACACAACGAAGTGCGTGCATAGCCCGTGCAGGGGTGAGTATAAGATACTCAGTAGGGACCCCGAGACCCCCCGAAGGTCTCCTGAAATCCACAAAGGATAAACCACATGAAGGATACAATCACGAAGTAACATCCAGTATTGATTAGGTATATTCCCATACATATACCTATGCCACCAATTTCCGTTCGGCTCCAACACCGAGCCCAAGAACAACCCAATCCACAAAGAAGAGTAAACAGTACAAGTCCACACATTTTATAAAAATTTTATGAAATCAACGGATAACCATTACCCAAGTATATGCCCATACATATACCTAAGTTATCAAGCGACCCATCTCAATCATGAGGAAACACAAAGATCATTGACTCAGCTCAAACCAGGATTTTTATTATCGAAACCGTAACTACTGAAGAGCTCCGTCTCTAGAGTGTACAGTGGTCCTGTCACGACTCCGAGGTACTGCTCACTAACCTAAGACTGCTGAGGTACTCCTCCTGTCGAGTACTGCGAGTTTGCGGCCAACTACCGGGCACTCCGTCCGCTGAGGGTCTATCGCCAAATACCGGGCGCTCACCCAAATAGCGTACTGAGGTACTCCTCCTGTCGAGTACCGCGGGTTTGCTGCCAACTACCAGGCGCTCCGTCCACCGTGGGTCTGCTACCAACTACTGGGCGCTCCGTCCACTGGGCAAGTCGACTCACTCCAAGTCGAGTTGGTCAAGCAGTCGTCAGGTCTCAGTCGGCTACACGGTATCCGAACCCCGCACGCACGTCTCCACCGTCGCGGGTCTGTCGCTATAACCAAGCACAAACACTCCGTAGAGTATCGCGGGTCCGCCGCTACAACCAAGCGCTCCACCGCCAAGGGTCTGCTGCTGCATCCAAGCGCACCACCACTGTCAAGTACCACGGGTCCGCCGCTACACCCAAGCGCTCCCCCGCCCGCTCGTCTCCAGGAGGGTCCACTCCACGAGCTACTGGTCGATACTCCAAGTATCTCAAAGTCCAACGAAGAAGTGCCACATACGTCCGCTTCGTCAAAGGAGTCTCAACGCAACAGACGGCGCGTCAATCGGACGCCCGGTCTGTGAGTTATTAGCCTTTTCGTCCCGAGGGCCCGGTTGGTTTCGTGAGCGAACCAAACCCGGCCATATTTCAACTGTATCCAAAACTCGGGCGGAGTATGTCAAAAGTTCCGTCCCACTTAGAGGATTCCATCAAAGTCGACGGCACGTCAATCGGACGTCCGGAACTCAAGATATGAGCGTTTCCGCTCCAAGGGCCCTGTTGGTTTCGTGAACGAACCAACCCGGCCGTACTCCACTTGCGTCCTAACCTCGGGCGGAGTATTCCAAAAGATCCTTCTCACTAAGAGGAACTTATCAGAATTGACGGCACGCCGTTCGGACGTCCGTAGCTCAAGATATGGGCGTTTCCGCTCCGAAGGCCCGGTTGGTTTCGTGAACGAACCAACCCGGCCGAACTCAAAGTGAATCGAAACCTTGAGTGTGATATACCGAAACGACCGTCTCGATCCAAGGATCGCGTTGCCGCAGACGGTTCGTCATTCGGAGGTCCGAGGCTCAAGTTATGGCCCAAAAACCGATTCTGGTTCGAGAAGGAAGGGTCCGGGCCGACCCGGCCCGAACCGGCCCGGCCGGTTCGGCCGGTGGTGCGCGGGGCGCGTGGCGGCGCGCGGCGGTGCGCTGAGGTGGCGCGCGGGTGAGACCCCCGCCCTCCCCCATTTTTTCCCCCTGGCGGCGCGGCACGTGCCGCGCCGGTTTTACAACAAAACCGCCCCCTCACATGAGGGGGCCTGCTGGACGACACGGGGGGCTTTGCCCCCCACAAGGAAACCGCCCCCTCATTAAGAGGGGGGGGTTTGATGAATCGGCCGGGGGATTTATTCCCCCGGTTTTCTGCAATCCGGCCGGCCAGCTGGCCGGCCGGTTTTCACCAACGGGACCGGAAATTCCGGTCCCACCTTCGGCTTCCGACGCCGGCGGCCCGGACACCGGTCTTCATATCCCGCCGCGGCCCGGAACCGGCTGCGGTCTCCTCGTCCCGCCGCGGCCCGGAACCGGCTGCGGTGTTCGTCGTCCGGCGCGGTGCGACGGCACCGCGCCCCTTCGCCGCGCATTTGATTCCCTTCGACGCGGCGCGACGGCGTCGCGTTCTTTATGATTATTCCATGGCGCGGCGCGATGGCGTTGCACAAAAAGGATTGGCGAATATCCGCGTGGTGCGACGGCACCACGCCACCTTGATTCATCCACCCGCAAGCTATTCAACAAGGATGATGGAGGGGGTTCGGCCGTGTTCGTGCGGTCCGGCCCCCTCACGTTAAAATAATATCACTTATATATTCAATCCTCGCGTTAGTCATGCGAACCACGAGCAAGAATAAAATAAGTTAACAATAAACAACAACCCCTACCTTGGTATAAGGTTCGAAGATTGTCAACGTTCCGCGGAAGACGACGTCGCGGAGGTTGGGCGTCGCGGTAGGCGTTCGTCAAATCCGATGACGAAGGAATGCGTCCGAAGAGACACGTCGTTGGCAAAACCTCGTACGCCGACGAAGGTTGTCCGAGGAAGAAGCGGTGTTCTCTCTCGTTGACACGGAAGACGAAGAAGAGCGGAGCGGCGTTCTTCGTCGGAACTCGATAGTCGCACGTTGACGTAGTCGCGGAATATCGGTGTCGATTCCTTTGACGTCGGAGGAAGAGTCGTTGTCGATGGCGTTCGTCGCGGAAAACCGTCGCGGAAGAGATGACGCAGAAGAAGTACGTCGCGTCGCGGATACGGCGTCGCGGATGGACCGTGTTCTTCGGCGGAGAAGTTCTTTGTTGAAGAACGGCGTTCTTTGCGTTCTTCGTTGAGTTTGAAGAAGATGAAGAAGACTTCCCTACTCTCTCAAGGAGATAAAATTCTAACAAAATAAAATAAGACACTTTCTTATTTTATTCACACAACCCAACCTCTTTGAATTTCAAAGGATTGAAATTCAATAACCACACACAACTCACCTCATTAACTCATTACATTAATTAATTCTAGAGTTGTCAAAAATTAAAAGAAGAGATAAGTTGGCAAGAATTAAAGTAGGGGAGAGTCACATAATTAAGAGGGGGTTTAGAGGGGTTAGGGAATTTGAAAAGGTGGGGGCTCGTGGGGGCCCCACCTCCCTCATAACCACACATGGGAAGTTGGGTGGTTGTGGGCCTCACCAACAACTTCCCATGAGAGAGTCTAACTACCATGAATAAAATAAAATTCACACACAAAATTTTATTTTACTTATCTTTTAATCCCCAAAACTAACTTTCAACCCGCAACAAACGCAACTCCCGAAAAGGTCTCTTTAAGCGAATATCGGCGCTGCGAGTTCAACGGTGCCCTCAGATTTCAATTCCGAGCACCGGATCAAAAGTTAGGAAAACCCGCTCGTTCGTTCACTGAACGTACCCGAGCCAAACTTCGGAAAATGATTCCGGGCACTCCGGGCCTCGGAATCAGGTGCCGTCTGAAACCGCGCTCTTGTAAAATTCTAAAGAAAATTAAGAAAAAATTTCCCTTGAATTTTACGGGTCTTTACATTACTCCCACCTCAGGGCTTTACGTCCCCGTAAAGCTTCAACTCAAACTTAAGGGAAACAAGGTAGTACTGAGCACGCAACTGAGCTTTACGCTCCCATATGCTCACCTGAAGATCTCGTGCTACCCGATAAGCACCCCAGAGGAAGAAACCGTTCATGTAGAACCTGCTCCTGTCGATCCTCGATCTCTACTAGAACCTCTGTGCTTTTCGCCCTGTCATCGACGTCCAACTCCCCGGGGTCGATGACGTGTGAAGAAACATACACGTATCTCCACAGCTGAGACACGTGGTGGAAATTATGCACCCGGTGCGACTGAGGTGGTAGGGTCAAGCGGTAAACCTCCTCGCCTACCCTGCTGAAGATCAAAAGGGTCCATCGAACTTCGGAGATAACATGCCGCCTCGGCCACATCTCCGAAACCTCATCGGGTTGAGACCGTATAAGAACGTGTTCGTCACCCTCGAACTCAAGAGGTTTCCCTTTTTAGGTTAGAACTGAAACTAAAAACTCCTGCTGCCACAAGGGTAGGGTTGACCAACTCAAGAGTGATCGGTCAAACCCTCTTATGCCTGAGTTTAACATGTGCTGCCCAGGGTTTCCTTTTCGCCGACCAAGGAAAACTCATTCCGATGTTTTCCTAAAACAGTCAACCGGGGTATGATTTGTGAATCAAAACCATACCCAGATCAACGTCGTAAGGCCTCTACGCTGCCACCAAGAGATTCCAACCGAAACTCTCGCCTCGAGGTTAAATCACACCGTCGGCGTAAGCGTGATTATCGAGTCTCCTCCCAAAGGTATCTCCAGACGTGAGGGTCAAGTCTACGGCTTACCAGGAACCTCTAGGTCTGGGACATGATTCGTGGAAGGGTAGAATGATTGGTTCCTATGTCTATAGATATGGCAGCTCGTAGTAGACATAATTCGTACCCCGAATCATTCTTAGAGCTCCTGGGTCACACTCCTTGACCGCAATGCAGCTATTCTCCTCCCCAGCCCTCCTGCTCCCTGAGCCTGACGGGGACTACTAAGTCGGGTGGTCATAACATGTCGAAATGTACACCACCACATGCTGCACTCCAAGCTCCGCTTCCACGTCTGCTACCCTGCAGATTCATCTGTCCTTAGCACTTCCTCCTCCTGAAACATTTTACAGGCCCGAGTCTCTGAGACTGGCGCTAGTTTCCTGCCTTTCACTGCTAACGTCCACAACCACAAAGGTTCTCTCTAGCATCCTAACATAGGTAGGAATGCATAGAGGAAAAGAAATGGTTCAGATGTCCTTTAGACACACTTCGCTCAGAAGTTCGAGTCTAAAGAACTGATCACAACGTAACCAACGAGTACCAAGATTGATTGGTAAGCCACGTTGAGTGCTCTGCTTCCGACATGTCGTACTGTCGAAGCTGTATTAGCTCCAGAAAACTCACAGCCACCTCCTCAAGCCAGTCCTCAGCCGCCTACGAGTCAGGCTCACCTCGAAACTTGAGGGATATCTGATGATAAAACATATGTAAGGCACTAAGCCTGTGAGTCTCTGCTACCGGTACCGCCGGTAGTGTCTGCTGACCAACAGGTAGTGACATAGCTGGCGCTCTACCCGTAGGTACTATCCCAGGTATCGGTTCGCGTACCGAAGCCTCATTACTATAAGGACCAACCTCATGGTCACTCACTGGAAACACCAGGAGCTAAGATCATCATCCGCTCTACTAGTATCAAAGCTAGGTGTAGAACTCTAGCAATCGCCTCCATCCAGTCCACAGCTGCCTGGGAAATCTGTCTCGCCTCGTATCCTCAGAGGCCTCTACTGCTGGAACTCGTGCATCGCGCTCTGCTAGCGTGCACCGTCAGCTAGTGGCATCTACTGCCTAACGGGTGGTGGTGCTGCTGGTACACCACCCGAAGGTGCCAACACTGAAAAAGGGCCCTTCACTGGAGTCTCGCTGCTCGGTGGTCCATAATCGAGAACTCTCTCGGAACTCCAGCTAACTATCTGCATGGTGACATCCTGAACAGTTGTGTCATGGTCAACGATTTATACCTGGTGAGCTGACCTGGTTTGATCTGACTTTAAACCTTTTGGGAAACACACACGCAATCAGTGTTTTCATGCATTAAGTCGGAAATCAGAAGTCAGGGTCCTGGTGTACGGATACGTCGGCCGCCGCACCAACACTGGACTCCCTGGACTGATAACCACACTCAATACACTAAACACTATTGCTTCAAATAGAAAAAAGATCAGAGTCTGCGGTAGAACCGACCCCTCTGATACCAATTTGTCACGACCCGCCCTCGGGGCCCGTGTCGTGACTACCCCAAGCCCGCCTTCCATAGGCCAGAGGCTGGCGACTGGCACCAAGGCGTAAAATCCCAGTAAAAAGGGAAGGCATTGCCTTAAATAAGTAAACAAGCACCTCAGAGTAATAAGTGGAAGTAAAGCAGTACACAAAACTAGAACAACTGTGCCGAAGTAAAGGGGCCGGAAATACAAGCCCAACTATAATGTAAAGTAAAACTCGAAAGGGAAAACAGCAACTGAAAGTACAAGCGGCTCCTGGGACGTCCTCCTCGATTCCTACCTGAAGGGTAGGTACAGATGGCTCAGCTCCTGGATCGTCCACCACAGATCCTACCTGAAGGGTAGGTACAGATAGCTCCACAACTCCTCGGGTCCAACTGTCCGCTCCGAGCACGTCCCGCTCAGTGGTCCTCCTCCGGGTACCGACCTACTCTGTAAGCCTCAACCGCTGTCAGCGCTGTCCGTCGTCTGCAACCAACACAACGAAGTGCGGACATAGCCCGTGCAGGGGTGAGTATAAGATACTCAGTAGGGACCCCGAGACCCCCCGAAGGTCTCCTGAAATCCACAAAGGATAAACCACATGAAGGATACAATCACGAAGTAACATCCAGTATTGATTAGGTATATGCCCATACATATACCTATGCCACCAATTTCTGTTCGGCTCCAACACCGAGCCCAAGAACAACCCAATCCACTATGAAGAGTAAACAGTACAAGTCCACACAGTTTATAAAAAGTTTATGAAATCAACAGATAACCATTACCCAGGTATATGCCCATACATATACCTAAGTTATCAAGCGACCCATCTAAATCATGAGGAAACACAAAGATCATTGACTCAGCTCAAACCAGGATTTTTATTATCGAAACCGTAACTACTGAAGAGCTCCGTCTCTAGAGTGTACAGTGGTCCTGTCACGACTCCGAGGTACTTCTCACTAACCTACGACTGCTGAGGTACTCCTCCTGTCGAGTACTGCGGGTTTGCGGCCAACTACCGGGCGCTCCGTCCGCTGAGGGTCTATCGCCAAATACCGGGCGCTCACCCAAATAGCCTACTGAGGTACTCCTCCTGTCGAGTACCGCGGGTTTGCTGCCAACTACCAGGCGCTCCGTCCGCCGTGGGTCTGCTGCCAACTACTGGGCGCTCCGTCCACTGGGCTAGTCGACTCACTCCAAGTCGAGTCGGTCAAGCAGTCGTCAGGTCTCAGTCGGCTACACGGTCTCCGAACCCCGCACGCACGTCTCCACCGTCGCGGGTCTGTCGCTATAACCAAGCACACACACTCCGTAGAGTATCGCGGGTCCGCCGCTACAACCAAGCGCTCCACCGCCAAGGGTCTGCTGCTGCATCCAAGCGCACCACCACTGTCAAGTACCACGGGTCCGCCGCTACACCCAAGCGCTCCCCCGCCCGCTTGTCTCCGGGAGGGTCCACTCCACGAGCTACTGTTCGATACTCCAAGTATCTCAAAGTCCAACGAAGAAGTGCCACATACGTCCGCTTCGTCAAAGGAGTCTCAACGCAACAGACGGCGCGTCAATCGGACGCCCGGTCTGTGGGTTATTAGCATTTTCGTCCCGAGGGCCCGGTTGGTTTCGTGAGCGAACCAAACCCGGCCATATTTCAACTGTATCCAAAACTCGGGCGGAGTATGTCAAAAGTTCCGTCCCACTTAGAGGATTCCATCAAAGTCGACGGCACGTCAATCGGACGTCCAGAACTCAAGATATGAGTGTTTCCGCTCCGAGGGCCCGGTTGGTTTCGTGAACGATCCAACCCGGCCGTACTCCACTTGCGTCCTAACCTCGGGCGGAGTATACCAAAAGATCCGTCTCACTAAGAGGAACTTATCAGAATTGACGGCACGCCGTTCGGACGTCCGTAGCTCAAGATATGGGCGTTTCCGCTCCGAAGGCCCGGTTGGTTTCGTGAACGAACCAACCCGGCTGAACTCAAAGTGAATCGAAACCTTGAGTGCGATATACCGAAACGACCGTCTCGATCCAAGGATCGCGTTGCCGCAGACGGTTCGTCATTCGGAGGTCCGAGGCTCAAGTTATGGCCCAAAAACCGATTCTGGTTCGAGAAGGAAGGGTCCGGGCCGACCCGGCCCGAACCGGCCCGGCCGGTTCAACCGGCGGTGCGCGGGGCGCGCGGAGGTGGCGCGGCGGCGCGCGGCGGGGCGCTGAGGCGGCGCGGCGGCGCGGCGGCGCGCTGGGCGCGCAGGCGGCGCGCGGGTGAGACCCCCGCCCTCCCCCGTTTTTTCCCCCTGGCGGCGCGGCACGTGCCGCTCTGGTTTTACAACAAAACCACCCCCTCACATGAGGGGGCCTGCTGGACGACACGGGGGGCTTTTCCCCCCACAAGGAAACCGCCCCCTCATTAAGAGGGGGGGGGGGTTTGATGAACCGGCCGGGGGATTTATTCCCCCGGTTTTCTGCCATCCGGCCGGCCAGCTGGCCGGCCGGTTTTCACCAACGGGACCGGAAATTCCGGTCCCACCTTCGGCTTCCGACGCCGGCGGCCCGGCCGCCGGTCTTCATATCCCGACGCGGCCCGGAACCGGTCGCGGTCTCCTCGTCCCGCCGCGGCCCGGAACCGGCCGCGGTGTTCGTCATCCGGCGCGGTGCGACGGCACCGCGCCCCTTCGCCGCGCATTTGATTCCCTTTGACGCGGCGCGACGGCGTCGCGTTCTTTATGATTCTTCCATGGCGCGGCGCGACGGCGTTGCGCAAAAAGGATTGGCGAATATCCTCGTGGTACGACGGCACCACGCCACCTTGATTCATCCACCCGCAAGCTATTCAACAAGGATGATGGAGGGGGTTCGGCTGTGTTCGTGCGGTCCGGCCCCCTCACGTTAAAATAATATCACTTATATATTCAATCCTCACGTTAGTCATGCGAACCACGAGCAAGAATAAAATAAGTTAACAATAAACAACAACCCCTACCTTGGTATAAGGTTCGAAGATTGTCAACGTTCCGCGGAAGACGATGTCGCGGAGGTCGGGCGTCGCGGTAGCCGTTCGTCAAATCCGACGACGAAGGAATGCGTCCGAAGAGACACGTCGTTGGCGAAACCTCGTACGCAGACGAAGGTTGTCCGAGGAAGAAGCGGTGTTCTCTCTCGTTGACACGGAAGACGAAGAAGAGCGGAGCGGTGTTCTTTGTCGGAACTCGATAGTCGCACGTTGACGTAGTCACGGAATATCGGTGTTGATTCCTTTGACGTCGGAGGAAGAGTCGTTGTCGATGGCGTTCGTCGCGGAAAACCGTCGCGGAAGAGATGACGTAGAAGAAGTACGTCGCGTCGCGGATACGGCTTCGCGGATGGACCGTGTTCTTCGGCGGAGAAGTTCTTTGTTGAAGAACGGCGTTCTTTGCGTTCTTCGTTGAGTTTGAAGAAGATGAAGAAGACTTCCCTACTCTCTCAAGGAGATAAAATTCTAACAAAATAAAATAAGACTCTTTCTTATTTTATTCACACAACCCAACCTCTTTGAATTTCAAAGGTTTGAAATTCAATAACCACACACAACTCACCTCATTAACTCATTACATTAATTAATTCTAGAGTTGTCAAAAATTAAAAGAAGAGATAAGTTGGCAAGAATTAAAGTAGGGGAGAGTCACATAATTAAGAGGGGGTTTAGAGGGGTTAGGGAATTTGAAAAGGTGGGGGCTCGTGTGGGCCCCACCTCCCTCATAACCACACATGGGAAGTTGGGTGGTTGTGGGCCCCACCAACAACTTCCCATGAGAGAGTCTAACTACCATGAATAAAATAAAATTCACACACAAAATTTTATTTTACTTATCTTTTAATCCCCAAAACTAACTTTCAACCCGCAACAAACGCAACTCCCGAAAAGGTCTCTTTAAGCGAATATCGGCGCTGCGAGTTCAACGGTGCCCTCAGATTTCAATTCCGAGCACCGGATCAAAAGTTAGGAAAACCCGCTCGTTCGTTCACTGAACGTACCCGAGCCAAACTTCGGAAAATGATTCCGGGCACTCCGGGCCTCAGAATCAGGTTCCGTCTGAAACCGCGCTCTTGTAAAATTCTAAATAAAATTAAGAAAAAAGTTCCCTTGAATTTTACGGGTCTTTACATTACTCCCACCTTCGGGCTTTACGTCCCCGTAAAGCTTCAACTCACACTTAAGGGAAACAAGGTAGTACTGAGCACACAACTGAGCTTTACGCTCCCATATGCTCACCTGAAGATCTTGTGCTACCCGAGAAGCACCCCAGAGGAAGCAACCATTCACGTAGAACCTGCTCCTGTCGATCCTCGATCTCTACTAGAACCTCTGTGCTTGTCGCCCTGTCATCGACGTCCAACTCCCCGGGGTCGATGACGTGTGAAGAAACATACACGTATCTCCACAGCTGAGACACGTGGTGGACATTATGCACCCGGTGCGACTGAGGTGGTAGGGTCAAGCGGTAAACCTCCTCGCCTACCCTGCTGAAGATCAAAAGGGTCCATCGAACTTCGGAGATAACATGCCGCCTCGGCCACATCTCCGAAACCTCATCGGGTTGAGACCGTATAAGAACGTGTTCGTCACCCTCGAACTCAAGAGGTTTCCCTTTTTAAGTTAGAACTGAAACTAAAAACTCCTGCTGCCACAAGGGTAGGGTTGACCAACTCAAGAGTGATCGGTCACACCCTCTTATGCCTGAGTTTAACATGTGCTGCCCAGGGTTTCCTTTTCGCCGACCAAGGAAAACCCATTCCGACGTTTGCCTAAAACAGTCAACCGGGGTATGATTTGTGAATCAAAACCATACCCAGATCAACGTCGTAAGGCCTCTACGCTGCCACCAAGAGATTCCAACCGAAACTCTCTCCTCGAGGTTAAATCACACCGTCGGCGTAAGCGTGATTATCGAGTCTCTTCCCAAAGGTATCTCCAGACGTGAGGGTCAAGTCTACAGCTTACCAGGAACCTCTAGGTCTGGGACATGAATCGTGGAAGGGTAGAATGATTGGTTCCTATGTCTATAGATATGGCAGCTCGTAGTAGACATAATTCGTACCCCGAATCATTCTTAGAGCTCCTGGGTCACACTCCTAGACCGCAATGCAGCTATTCTCCTCCCCAGCCCTCCTGCTCCCTGAGCCTGACGGGGACTACTAAGTCGGGTGGTCGTAACATGTCGAAAGGTACACCACCACATGCTGCTCTCCAAGCTCCGCTTCCACGTCTGCTACCCTGCAGATTCATCTGTCCTTAGCACTTCCTCCTCCTGAAACATTTTACACGCCCGAGTCTCTGAGACTGGCGCTAGTTTCCTGCCTTTCACTGCTAACGTTCACAACCACAAAGGTTCTCTCTAGCATCCTAACATAGGTAGGAATGCATAGAGGAAAAGAAATGGTTCGGATGTCCTTTAGACACACTTCGCTCAGAAGTTCAAGTCTAAAGAACTGATCACAACGTAACCAACGAGTAACAAGATTGATTGGTAATCCACGTTGAGTGCTCTGCTTCCGACATGTCGTACTGTCGAAGCTGTATTAGCTCCAGAAAACTCACAACCACCTCCTCAAGCCAGTCCTCAGCCGCCTACGAGTCAGGCTCACCTAGAAACTTGAGGGATATCTGATGCTAAAACATATGTAAGGCGCTAAGCCTGTGAGTCTCTGCTACCGGTATCGCCGGTAGTGTCTGCTGACCAACAGGTAGTGACATAGCTGGCGCTCTACCCGTAGGTACTATCCCAGGTATCAGTTCGCGTACCGAAGCCTCATTACTATAAGGACCAACCTCATGGTCACTCACTGGAAACACCAGGAGCTAAGATCATCATCCGCTCTACTAGTATCAAAGCTAGGCGTAGAACTCTAGCAATCGCCTCCATCCAGTCCACTGCTGCCTGGGAAATCTGTCTCGCCTCGTATCCTCAGAGGCCTCTACTGCTGGAACTCTTGCATCGCGCTCTGCTAGCGTGCACCGTCAGCTAGTGGCATCTGCTGCCTAACGGGTGGTGGTGCTGCTGGTACACCACCCGAAGGTTCCAACACTGAAAAAGGGCCCTGCACTGGAGTCTCGCTGCTCGGTGGGCCATCATCGAGAACTCTCTCGGAACTCCAGCTAACTATCTGCATGGTGAAATCCTGAACAGTTGTGTCATGGTCAACGATTTATACCTGGTGAGCTGACCTGGTTTGAGCTGACTTTAAACCTTTTGGGAAACACACACGCAATCAGTGTTTTCATGCATTAAGTCGGAAATCAGAAGTCAGGGTCCTGGTGTACGGATACGTCGGCCGCCGCACCAACACTGGACTCCCTGGACTGATAACCACACTCAATACACTAAACACTATTGCTTCAAATAGAAAAAAGATCAGAGTCTGCGGTAGAACCGACCCCTCTGATACCAATTTGTCACGACCCGCCCTCGGGGCCCGTGCTGTGACTACCCCAAGCCCGCCTTCCATAGGCCAGGGGCTGGCGACTAGCACCAAGGCGTAAAAGCCCAGTAAAAAGGGAAGGCATTGCCTTAAATAAGTAAACAAGAACCTCAGAGTAATAAGCGGAAGTAAATCAGTACACAAAACTATAACAACTGTGCCGAAGTAAAGGGGCCGGAAATACAAGCCCAACTGTAAAGTAAAGTAAAACTCGAAAGGGAAAACAACAACTGAAAGTACAAGCGGCTCCTGGGACGTCCTCCTCGATTCCTACCTGAAGGGTAGGTACAGATGGCTCAGCTCCTGGATCGTCCACCACGGATCCTACCTGAAGGGTAGGTACAGATAGCTCCACAACTCCTCGGGTCCAACTGTCCGCTCTGAGCACGTCCCGCTCAGTGGTCCTCCTCCGGGTACCGACCTACTCCGTAAGCCTCAACCGCTGTCAGCGCTGTCCGTCGTCTGCAACCAACACAACGAAGTGCGGGCATAGCCCGTGCAGGGGTGAGTATAAGATACTCAGTAGGGACCCCGAGACCCCCCGAAGGTCTCCTGAAATCCACAAAGGATAAACCACATGAAGGATACAATCACGAAGTAACATCCAGTATTGATTAGGTATATGCCGATACATATACCTATGCCACCAATTTCTGTTCGGCTCCAACACCGAGCCCAAGAACAACACAATCCACAAAGAAGAGTAAACAGTACAAGCCAACACAGTTTATAACAAGTTTATGAAATCAACGGATAACCATTACCCAGGTATATGCCCATACATATACCTAAGTTATCAAGCGACCCATCTCAATCATGAGGAAACACAAAGATCATTGACTCAGCTCAAACCAGGATTTTTATTATCGAAACCGTAACTACTGAAGAGCTCCGTCTCTATAGTGTACAGTGGTCCTGTCACGACTCCGAGGTACTGCTCACTAACCTAAGACTGCTGAGGTACTCCTCCTGTCGAGTACTGCGGGTTTGCGGCCAACTACCGGGCGCTCCGTCCGCTGAGGGTCTGTCGCCAAATACCAGGCGCTCACCCAAATAGCCTACTGAGGTACTCCTCCTGTCGAGTACCGCGGGTTTGCTGCCAACTACCAGGCGCTCCGTCCGCCGTGGGTCTGCTGCCAACTACTGGGCGCTCCGTCCACTGGGCTAGTCGACTCACTCCAAGTCGAGTCGGTCAAGCAGTCGTCAGGTCTCAGTCGGCTACACGGTCTCCGAACCCCGCACGCACGTCTCCACCGTCGCGGGTCTGTCGCTATAACCAAGCACACACACTCCGTAGAGTATCGCGGGTCCGCCGCTACAACCAAGCGCTCCACCGCCAAGGGTCTGCTGCTGCATCCAAGCGCACCACCACTGTCAAGTACCACGGGTCCGCCGCTACACCCAAGCGCTCCCCCGCCCGCTCGTCTCCGGGAGGGTCCACTCCACGAGCTACTGGTCGATACTCCAAGTATCTCAAAGTCCAACGAAGAAGTGCCACATACGTCCGCTTCGTCAAAGGAGTCTCAACGCAACAGACGGCGCGTCAATCGGACGCCCGTTCTGTGAGTTATTAGCCTTTTCGTCCCGAGGGCCCGGTTGGTTTCGTGAGCGAACCAAACCCGGCCATATTTCAACTGTATCCAAAACTCGGGCGGAGTATGTCAAAAGTTCCGTCCCACTTAGAGGATTCCATCAAAGTCAACGGCACGTAAATCGGACGTCCGGAACTCAAGATATGAGCGTTTTCGCTCCGAGGGCCCGGTTGGTTTCGTGAACGAACCAACCCGGCCGTACTCCACTTGCGTCCTAACCTCGGGCAGAGTATACCAAAAGATCCGTCTCACTAAGAGGAACTTATCATAATTGACGGCACGCTGTTCGGACGTCCGTAGCTCAAGATATGGGCGTTTCCGCTCCGAAGGCCCGGTTGGTTTCGTGAACGAACCAACCCGGCCGAACTCAAAGTGAATCGAATCCTTGAGTGCGATATACCGAAACGACCGTCTCGATCCAAGGATCGTGTTGCCGCAGACGGTTCGTCATTCGGAGGTCCGAGGCTCAAGTTATGGCCCAAAAACCGATTCTGGTTCGAGAAGGAAGGGTCCGGGCCAACCCGGCCCGAACCGGCCCGGCCGGTTCGGCCGGCGGTGCGCGGGGCGCGCGGAGGCGGCGCGGCAGCGCGCGGCAGTGCGCTGAGGCGGCGCGGCGGGGCGCTGAGGCGGCGCGGCGGCGCGCTGGGGCGGCGCGGCGGCGCGCTGGGCGCGCAGGCGGCGCGCGGGTGAGACCCCCGCCCTCTGCCGTTTTTTCCCCCTGGCGGCGCGGCACATGCCACGCCGGTTTTACAACAAAACCGCCCCCTCACATGAGGGGGCCTGCTGGACGACACGGGGGGCTTTGCCCCCCACAAGGAAACCGCCCCCTCATTAAGAGGGGGGGGTTTTGATGAACCGGCCGTGGGATTTATTCCCCCGGTTTTCTGCCATCCGGCCGGCCAGCTGGCCGGCCGGTTTTCACCAACGGGACCGGAAATTCCGGTCCCACCTTCGGCTTCCGACGCCGGCGGCCCGGCCGCCGGTCTTCATATCCTGCCGCGGCCCGGAACCGGCCGCAGTCTCCTCGTCCCGCCGCGGCCCGGAACCGGCCGCGGTGTTCGTCGTCCGGCGCGGTGTGACGGCACCGCGCCCCTTCGCCGCGCATTTGATTCCCTTCGACGCGGCGCGACGGAGTCGCGTTCTTTATGATTCTTCCATGGCGCGGCGCGACGGCGTTGCGCAAAAAGGATTGGCGAATATCTGCGTGGTGCGACGGCACCACGCCACCTTGATTCATCCACCCGCAAGCTATTCAACAAGGACGATGGAGGGGGTTCGGCCGTGTTCGTGCGGTCCGGCCCCCTCACGTTAAAATAATATCACTTATATATTCAATCCTCACGTTAGTCATGTGAACCACGAGCAAGAATAAAATAAGTTAACAATAAACAACAACCCCTACCTTGGTATAAGGTTCGAAGATTGTCCACGTTCCGCGGAAGACGACGTCGCGGAGGTCGGGCGTCGCGGTAGCCGTTCGTCAAATCCGATGACGAAGGAATGCGTCCGAAGAGACAAGTCGTTGGCGAAACCTCGTACGCCGACGAAGGTTGTCCGAGGAAGAAGCGGTGTTCTCTCTCGTTGACACGGAAGACGAAGAAGAGCGGAGCAGCGTTCTTCGTCGGAACTCGATAGTCGCACGTTGACGTAGTCGCGGAATATCGGTGTCGATTCCTTTGACGTCGGAGGAAGAGTCGTTGTCGATGGCGTTCGTCGCGGAAAACCATCGCGGAAGAGATGACGCAGAAGAAGTATGTCGCGTCGCGGATACGGCGTCGCGGATGGACCGTGTTCTTCGGCGGAGAAGTTCTTTGTTGAAGAACGACGTTCTTTGCGTTCTTCGTTGAGTTTGAAGAAGATGAAGAAGACTTCCCTACTCTCTCAAGGAGATAAAATTCTAACAAAATAAAATAAGACTCTTTCTTATTTTATTCACACAACCCAACCTCTTTGAATTTCAAAGGTTTGAAATTCAATAACCACACACAACTCACCTCATTAACTCATTACATTAATTAATTCTAGAGTTGTCAAAAATTAAAAGAAGAGATAAGTTGGAAAGAATGAAAGTAGGGGAGAGTCACATAATTAAGAGGGGGTTTAGAGGGGTTAGGGAATTTGAAAAGGTGGGGGCTCGTGTGGGCCCCACCTCCCTCATAACCACACATGGGAAGTTGGGTGGTTGTGGGCCCCACCAACAACTTCCCATGAGAGAGTCTAACTACCATGAATAAAATAAAATTCACACACAAAATTTTATTTTACTTATCTTTTAATCCCCAAAACTAACTTTCAACCCGCAACAAACGCAACTCCCGAAAAGGTCTCTTTAAGAGAATATCGGCGCTGCGAGTTCAACGGTGCCCTCAGATTTCAATTCCGAGCACCGGATCAAAAGTTAGGAAAATCCGCTCGTTCGTTCACTGAACGTACCCGAGCCAAACTTCGGAAAATGATTCCGGGCACTCCGGGCCTCGGAATCAGGTGCCGTCTGAAACCGCGCTCTTGTAAAATTCTAAAGAAAATTAAGAAAAAATTTCCCTTGAATTTTACGGGTCTTTACATGTCTTTTTTATTACCTTCCACCAATCATTTAATTCTCTAATAAATTATTAATAATTTGAATAATAATTTTGATTTTATTTTGATGATAACATAAATAGTTTATTTTCTACAATCTGGATTTTATACATAATGTAAATTTCTCCATGGAATGGATCAATACACATAACTTAATTATAATTAATGTCTCTAAATTAAAACACTTTATATTGTGTTATCTTCCTCAAGATAAATACATTATTCCATCCAACAAACCAAAAAAAAATTCACTTTTTATATCATGCATTACTCTAATGAAAATGCTACAGTTCATTTATTATTTTTAGCTTACCATATTGGAATATATAAAATAAATACCCATAAACCACATAAGAATTATGAGATTTTACCTTTTTTGTTTGTTGTCATACTTAGTGTACATTAGATACATTAAAAACTATTTCATCATTCTCATTCTTAATGAAGTCAAAATTATTTATTATTTTACTAAATAACATATTAATTTAATTTGAAAGGTTATAAGAAAAATCAATTAATAAAATTTGATAGGAAAACGAAATATTACATTGTGGATATTCGTTAAGAATTTCAAATTTAATTTCATTTAAAATTTTTATATCATCAAAACTAATATATAAAAATAATATATAAAAATACTATATAAAATTTAAATTTTTAATAAATTTACTGTAAAAAATAATAAAAAATTAAAAATATTTTATCAAATACACAATTACATCATAGTTATAAAGAGCATCTATATGATCTATTTATAGTTGATAATATGAAATCAATTAGTCATGCTCAGAACTTTAACCAATCCTAATCTGATTAAATACTAATTGTCAATTATTTATTCACCATAAAATTTCCCTCACCAAACCCAGTAAATAATTATTTAAGGAATAATAAAAATAAAAAAAAATTAAATCATACATTTAGAATTCACTCCTATAGTTACACTACTATAATTGGATTGTAACGTCTTGTGTTGTATGCATTGATAAAATTCAATGGTAGTATGAATTTTTTCATTTAATGAATGTGATGTTTTACAAAATTATATTTGAAATTGAATTATGAGAGTGTTAACTTGTCCATGTGTTTTCAGACTTGCGAGAACGCCCGAAGGGTCCCTCAAGTGTTTTATTGTGTTTTAGGAGCACATTGTTTGAAAATATCCCTTTTTGAAGCTCTAAATAGTTCACATGGTTTGTATGAAATTGTATGGATCCATGTAAGAAACCATGTGACATCCAGAAAGAATACATTAAACAATTGAGGGGGTGGAAAAACACCCCCATTGTACACTTTATCAAACTGTGCACCATGGTCGTAAAATTATTGGATTTTTATGTAGTACAAAAACACTATTCCATGATAATTTTCATGTAGTTAGGAAACCGTTTTGAAATAACCACGGAAGGAGGATTATTTAAGAAATTCTTGTATCAAATTTGGCACACTGTTTGGAAAAAACATGTGGACAAACTGGGAACCCCTAATTTTGGGTCGAAAGTCAAAATTTCCCTTTATTTATCCTTTTGATACTTTTTTCTATT
This sequence comes from Viscum album, assembly GCA_963277665.1. NCBI lineage: Eukaryota > Viridiplantae > Streptophyta > Magnoliopsida > Santalales > Viscaceae > Viscum > Viscum album. The sequence goes on from OY728162.1 coordinate 615,482,691, forward strand.
ATATATATTTGTCAGGCTACTCAGAATGGATTTCATCCTATTTTGCATTCCAAAATCCATCAATATAGGCATTGATGAAACAACATTATCCAGTGTCTGCTATTAGATCTGTCAGAATAAAAGTACCATCCTCGGTATGCTACCCAAGTCTCTTACCACATATTTATGTTTTCTTTCATATATATTTCTTTATTTATGTTCATGCGGAGTTTATTTTATTTATATATTTTTAGAGTGTTTCTTATATCCCCTATGACCTACTACAAATCTAATGCTTACATTGAGTGAGGTGTCCTCTACAACCATGATGTAGGTAATTAACGTTTTGCCCATGTCACCTCCTAAGAGACCCCTTGATTCTTATAAATTTATTTCCATGTTTTAATTAGTTGAATGGTTTAATAAAAGGGAATGGATAACGCATGAGGGTTACCCTTCTTTGAATGAATTGGCATAATTAAATGATTTGTTTTATGTGTCATGGTAAATCCTTGTCTTTAATTATAGTTATTTTGAAATATATTGTGAATGGTAAATTGAACCAATGGAAACTTCATGGAGTTTAGCCACCATAGTCTTGGAATTTCCCAAGTAGGAAATTCCCTAATTGAGCATTTCACATATTTAATAACACTTCGATCTCATGAATCGGGTCATCCATATCATATTAAATTGAATGAGTTAAATGGAATTAATCATTTGGAATGACTTAGGAATGATGCAATGCCTTCTTTAAAATAAATAAATCAATTGGTTTAACTAAAATAACAAATGATGAACGATGAAAACATTCCTTTAGATTATGAATTATTAAATTCCTATGATTAATTTCATTCCCTATAATTGGTTTGAACTTTAATTAAGGTTCATTTGAGTTGTATTTACTCATGTGTTATGTTTTAATCATTAATATTCCTTATATATATTAAAATGATTGGTTATAGTGGAATATGATAGGTAAAGCCTCATGTATTAAATTTTCAATATGTTTATGCCTCACTTATTTGAATTATTATTAAGAATTAAATGCTTAAATTGTAATAGAACATTTCCCATGTAAATATTAAGATGATTCTGTTCTATGGAATTCATAAATGAAAATCATGATAGGCATTGTCTTAGGTCCGGTACTATTAATATGATCAATCCTTTATATAAGCCTGAAAAATAAGTTGCATAATATGATTTTTTAACATTTCACAAATTATACATGAATACACCGAATAAATAGGAAATGTATGATGTTAATTGGTGTTGATGATAGTGGACAATCAAACTTACTTACATATTGTGTCTAGTTATTGGTTTCTCAAACTAGTGATACTACATGGGCATTGGGTTGTGGTGCCATGGTCCGCGATTAAAGTGTTTCCATGATGGCTCACCCGTCTACATGAGTGTTGTTACAAAATACCTCCCACTCTATTGGGATGTATGGAATGTACCATTTGTCTTGAGCTTATAGGCATGTTAGATTGTTCATAGACAAGTGAGTAACGTCCCACTCCACCCCACACTAGTATTGTAACAGCCCGAGATTTTATGAAAAATATTCTTTTTTATTTTACTAATGTCTTGTGTTATACGCTACACCAAAAGGAGCTTGCACAACACGCATCCTTGACTTGCCTTGCATTACACGCAATCACAACCTTCCTCGATAGCGTGTGTGGTACGTAATCCTGAGTTTCACGAAACAATGATATGCTATTAAAATATTATTAAAACTAGCCGTTATGAATAGTAATAACCACTTTTTAAATTTTAGAAATTTTAACTCTCAAAATGGACTTCATTTTTGGATTCGGAGTATCGAATTTAGCCTAAGGTGAAATTTTGGTACATTTCGGATAACTTTCATATTCTGATGAATAGTGAAAATTACTAAATTATAATTAAAAACAAATTTTTTAATCGAAATAATTAATAGTGATAAATTATTAATTTGAGTGGTTTTAAAGTATATTTAGAATATATTTTTACAATTTAATACAATGTTGGTCATTGGACGTAATTTCACATTTAAACCTGACATAAACAAGTGTCAATCTTTTGATAGATATTGTTTCGTAAAAACACGCTATTTGTTTTAATAGCGGGATTTAATTATAAAATTAATTAATTCAACTTCTATGTTATGAATTTGGTAAAATAGACTTCATTTTTGAATTCGGAATATGAAATATAGCTTAGGATGAAATTTTGGCATTTTTCTGAAAACTTTCAATTTTTGATGAATAGTGAAACCACTAAGTGGTAGGTTAAAAACTGAATTTTTCATAAAACTTAATTTTACCACTTCTGTGAATGGAATTTCGAAAATCCGAGAGACACGGTTAATATCAAGGACTAAAATGTGGTTCAATGAGATGAAAATAATTTTTGGTGAATAGTAACTTTTTACTTTTTTTTACCGCGGTTAATAGTAAATAGGGTAACTAAGGGTAAATATGATATTACTATTACCCTAAAACATGTCCTAATTCTATTGGATAAGTGTAATTCGACCAAAAACAAACTTAGGAATAAAATATGACCATTTAGGCCCACTTGGATTAGATTAGGACATTTATTATGAATTTATTTAAAGAAGGGTTAAAATAGTTAAAATCAAAGTTTAATAAGTAAATCATTTTTAATATGGGTTTATACATAAGATAAATTCGATTTTAAATATTCATTAGAAAGCTAAAAAGATTTCCTACATGATGGTATTTTATTTGTAATTTTTAGACATCAAATTATTTAATTTATTTATGACACAACGATGATGCAGTAATTATCTTATTAATGAAATATTGACATAATTGATGTTATAAACACCAAAATAAATGTAATTTGAGATTTTTTATGAATTCCACTAATTTTATAGGTTACTATGATATATTAATGTTGATTTAATCAACTTGGTTCGAACATATAATTATGTTATGACTTTCACAAAAATCATATATCAAATAGTGTCAAAATTGACACAAAATAGTTTTTAAATCAAATATTATATTATTAATTGTTATTTTATTCCTAAAAATCTAAGGTTCGGCCAAATGACTTAGATAAGGATATATATATTAATAATAAACAATTTGTGGTTCGTTTGGCATGTTATAGTAAGTTTATTAACCATATAGTGAAATAAAACAAAAAGACACGGTAAAAGTTAAATTATTTAACTTAGAGTTAAATCTAATTGATAAGGTTACAATAATATCCTAAACTTGTCTAAATTCTATTGGTTGATAGGATTTCTACCCATCCCCACTTTAGCTTCGAAATAAGACCCTTTGGAACCATTATAAACCGATTTTGACTTTAATATAAAATAATATTTTGAGATATTCCTAAGGTGCCCCTCTCCTCCCCTATAAAAGGACACCTCATCCCCCTCCTCCTCACACCAATTTGAGCACTCAAGCTCGGCCAACCCCTGAAAAAATCCCTTATCCACTTCCCTAGAAACATCCTAGAGGTTCTGGTCTTCCTCAAAGACCAATTCTAGTGCCCTAAGAGGAGGTCTCAAAGAGGCACTTCAAAGAAGAGGTAATTACCATTACCAATTCTTTCATCTTTATTTCTTCTTCCACTTCTTCTTCTTAGGTTGTTTCATTATGAAGTAATAACATCAGTATCACTCATATACTGATATGTTATTATAAGTATTAAACAACCCTATTTCACCATCTATCCATCCTACGGAAAAAGAAATCATCGCGCGTGCGTACGTACGGAATACCGTCTCCACGCCGTGGTGTAATCTATTTTCCACCACCACCTTACATGGATGGGTATAATGGTGTAAAGAATAACTATACATAGTTATTACAACATAATATTGATTCTGATATATTGTATAATCCACTTCAATTCAATTCAATATTTATAGAAATGATATCATCGCTCGTGCGTACGTACGGACTACCGTCTCCACGACGCGATGAGATTCATTCTCCATGTTAACCATTTAGGAATGATTATAATGTATATATAAGAAATAATAATGAAATATATGACATTATAAAGCTAATGGATTTATGTATATATATACATATGTATGTCATCTACTTACTTCCATTTCAAGACAATAAGGAAAGAAAAACAGCGTTCATGCGTACGTACGGACTACCGTCTCCATGAACGGTGTTTTTCATTTTATTTATCTATCTATTATATATATATATATACTGAATATATATGATATATAAATCATATTTTATATTCTGGAAGTAAGTAAATCATGATATAAGTAATAATGATGTCAAGAACAACAAGTCAAAACACCTACGATAAATGAAACGATTTTACCCAAAACGCTTCTTTAACATGGAATTTACAAAAGAACGGGTAATATAATGTCATAAGTGAACCATATATGATATCATAACAATGAATATGATTCTGTAATAAGTCAATAACATGATTTAAATCATTATACAGGAGGTTCGGACACTTACAAAGCAAGTCGGACCTAAGGTAAGGGAAATATCACAATCTCATTTTTATCCGAGATTGTTTATTCGTAAGTATTTACTGGGGTGTATTTTATCATCCACATCCATGTTCCCTCAATATGTAATATTTTTTCCATCCACTTAAAATAGTTTAAATCCAATTTTACCCATCGGTGAGTTTTTAGTAAAGAATATGAAAGGAATCTTTTGTCGTTTTTTTATACGAGGTACTTTTTGACTTTTCCGACAAAAGTACGAAGAATGTTTTTTTTAACTTATACGGCACGAACGGATTTTTAGGGTTTTATAAAGCCTTATTTTCATGAACCTTCCTCCAAAAGATTTCATGACTATTTTTAACAAAATCTCTTTCTTTTAAAATTGCATGATGTTTTGTGAAAAGAAATTGATTTTTGAAGAAGAAAGGATATTTTCCTCAAGAATTCAATTCAAGAGTTTTATCAAAATTATTTTCCATATAAGATAATAAAGGGTTCTGTTTCTATCCATATTTTTACATTGATTTGACTATGTTGTGATGGAATTATGTTTATGAATTCCTTTATCTTATATGAATGGTTTTATGATGTCATGTTGTTTAAGAATCCCATTTTTATTACATGGGTTATGCAATGTTGTATGATTTATGATTTTGTGGCACACATAAGAAAGGATTCATTAAGAGATGGGTGGGACCTATATCTCCCTCCAATGCATTGGGTAAAGATTTCATATCTCATGACATAGACATGGCTGGAATGGTAGGTTATACTGGTTCAGTGAAACAGGACTGAAACGAGGATTACTCGATTCAGAAAGGGACTTTGTCCACTAAGATAGTCTTGGAAATGAGTCTTGACTAACAAGAAATGATTCTCTATGATTATGTGTGTATGCCACAATGAGTAATGTTTTAAGTTATGGTTTCATTTTCACTACTATGATTTATCCCATGTTATGAAATTATGCTCTCTTTTGCAGGTTAAGATTTCCAAAAATGTTATGTTCTTATGAAAATTATGTGATTGATATTTCTTTTGTTTACCCTTACTGAGCATTTGAGCTCACCCTTTTATGTTTTCTTTTCCCCAGGATATAAAGAAAGGTTTTAGGTAAAAAAAAGGAAGATCTTTGTGGGAGATTTTGAAGATCTTTCACCAGGATTAGAAGATTACGTTCCGAGTTTCCAAAGAAACTAAACTATTACGATCCTTGTGTGTGTATTTTTGTTATGTATTAAGTATTCCGCAAAAGTAATGTAATGTTCATGTACGTCAGGATACGGGTCTCTACAGTTGGTATCAGAGGAAAGGTTTAGTCAACCTTTGGAAACTAGGATGCGAAAGCGTTAGTGAGATCCCTAGAGACATTTCTAAGGTATGTCTAGGGATGTCCCTAAGGTTAAGTATACGTATAGGTTATAGTACTAGAACTAAGTTAACGATCATAGAATTAAACCTAAGATATTAGATGTTCAAGGTACTCCCCCTTTACTATGTTGTTTTCCCTAGCATGATTTTTGCCTCTCACGCTATTCTTTTTGGGTTTTAGAAAATGGCTGGAAACAAGGTGATTCACGAAATGATGGACAATGGAATGGTATTCTTTATGAGCAACCAAATGAAATGGGATTTGGAAGTCCAAACATCATTATTATGCTGAATCAGCAATCTCATAATATGATCAATAAAGTAAAATTTGGTAAGTTTCCAGACTCGGCTAATAAGAGAAAGATGGAGTTTCATGATGATCATAGAGGAAAGAAAGTTCAATTTCCCCTATGTAAATCAAGTGGGAAGAGGCATCAAGGAGAATGTTTCAAAGGAACTGGAAGATGCTTTGGGTGTGGAAAAGAAGGACACAAAGCCAGTAAGTGCAAAGGAAAAGGTTCAGTTAATACCAGGGATGAGGATAATGGTATTGCTACGACATCAAAAATGGTTAAGTGTTTTAAATGTGGAATGTATGGGCATTATGCAAACAAATTCCCTAAGGGAAAGACTCATGAAGAGAATCAGTATGGTCATATGGGTAGTATTTATGTGGATGATGATGAAGAGACTACAAATGATATGTGAGATGAAAGAATTTTTGAAGCTCGGTCAATGGTTTGAGAATGTAGTGGAATGATTACATGTTTATCATGTGTAATTTTGGAATAAAGAGACATCTATGGATTGTTACACTGTTGTCTTTCCTTGTGTTTTGAAAGTGCATGATTAATGTTAACAGTATCCATGAAAGGTTATTCAGATATTTTTGGAATGTAGATGATATGCGCATAATGAAGGGATAAGGAGAAAATTAAATGTTTGATAGTTTTCATGAGCTCATGATTGATATAAGGACAAAGTGATATCATGGTTTGAGTATATAGAATTTTGAGGATTTTGGTATGTGGAAAGTGTTAACTTTTAACTGCACTCATGTTTTTACTAAGGTATTCAAGAGAATACACGATTAAGGACTTTGAATGTTTGGAATGTGACCAACAAGACATATCTTATGATATGTGGGGATCAACGACAGTATTAAATCTCTGGTAATAGATGTCACTATATTATGAGAGTGGACTGCAGTATTATGTATAAGCCTAAAGATTAGACTGGATTATGTTGGACATAAGTTAGTATTGTTTAAGGATAGAAGATTTTCGATATTATTGATGGGATGTTATAGTGACTTAGTTTTAGAAAAAGGACAACCTGCAGGACGGGCGACAACCCATCGCTTCGGACAAGGCTGTAGGAATCGAACCCACAACCGAAGTGCAACTGGCCTTTATCGCCTACCGCTGACCTACAGGAAGTCCCTGTTTAGTAGAAACTAGTTTTATTATATTAAGCAGTATGATATATGAAGTATAAGTCCATTTTAGGAACTATATATGATTAATCTCACTATAGATCGACTTATGTATATAATTTTTGCTAACCTTTTGTTTGAGACAGATGGAATGACCCGTCATTCTATCACATGATCTGCTAACACTTCACGAATAACAAATTCAACTTCATTTATTTAAGAGATGAAGTGGAAATTGTTCTAGGCACGAACAATAGTGAAATTGTACCAAAATAAAGAAAGGATTTATTCCAATTCAAATTTTCAACTTTAGGGAAATGATCTTGAAAACCAAAAATGTTGTCCTAGTGATCTTATACCTGATGAATCAGATGGTACCTTATATCATAACAAATCTATGGATTTGTGATTACTGGCTTTTCCATAGCCATGTTCTCTACCACTCTCCATCAGAACATGATGGTTAGATTTCTCTTCCATATCCATATTTTCACCTATGTGGAAACCCAGTGATTAGTTTATTTGGGTAATCGTTACATTTCATACTTTAGTTTTTAAAGCCAAGTTTTGGTATTCCCTTTTACGATGTGGGTTTCTATTAAAGAAACTTTCGAATAGTAAACCATTTATAACCCCGACAAATTTCGAGGGCGAAATTCATTTTAAGGGGGGTAGAATGTAACAGCCCGAGATTTTATGAAAAATATTCTTTTTTATTTTACTAATGTCTTGTGTTATACGCTACACCAAAAGGAGCTTGCACAACACGCATCCTTGACTTGCCTTGCATTACACGCAATCACAACCTTCCTCGATAGCGTGTGTGGTATGTAATCCTGAGTTTCACGAAACAATGATATGCTATTAAAATATTATTAAAACTAGCCGTTATGAATAGTAATAACCACTTTTTAAATTTTAGAAATTTTAACTCTCAAAATGGACTTCATTTTTGGATTCGGAGTATCGAATTTAGCCTAAGGTGAAATTTTGGTACATTTCGGATAACTTTCATATTCTGATGAATAGTGAAAATTACTAAATTATAATTAAAAACAAATTTTTTAATCGAAATAATTAATAGTGATAAATTATTAATTTGAGTGGTTTTAAAGTATATTTAGAATATATTTTTACAATTTAATACAATGTTGGTCATTGGACGTAATTTCACATTTAAACCTGACATAAACAAGTGTCAATCTTTTGATAGATATTGTTTCGTAAAAACACGCTATTTGTTTTAATAGCGGGATTTAATTATAAAATTAATTAATTCAACTTCTATGTTATGAATTTGGTAAAATAGACTTCATTTTTGAATTCGGAATATGAAATATAGCTTAGGATGAAATTTTGGCATTTTTCTGAAAACTTTCAATTTTTGATGAATAGTGAAACCACTAAGTGGTAGGTTAAAAACTGAATTTTGCATAAAACATAATTTTACCACTTCTGTGAATGGAATTTCGAAAATCCGAGAGACACGGTTAATATCAAGGACTAAAATGTGGTTCAATGAGATGAAAATAATTTTTGGTGAATAGTAACTTTTTACTTTTTTTTACCGCGGTTAATAGTAAATAGGGTAACTAAGGGTAAATATGATATTACTATTACCCTAACACATGTCCTAATTCTATTGGACAAGTGTAATTCGACCAAAAACAAACATAGGAATAAAATATGACCATTTAGGCCCACTTGGATTAGATTAGGACATTTATTATGAATTTATTTAAAGAAGGGTTAAAATAGTTAAAATCAAAGTTTAATAAGTAAATCATTTTTAATATGGGTTTATACATAAGCTAAATTCGATTGTAAATATTCATTAGAAAGCTAAAAAGATTTCCTACATGATGGTATTTTATTTGTAATTTTTAGACATCAAATTATTTAATTTCTTTATGACACAACGATGATGCAGTAATTATCTTATTAATGAAATATTGACATAATTGATGTTATAAACACCAAAATAAATGTAATTTGATATTTTTTATGAATTCCACTAATTTTCTAGGTTACTATGATATATTAATGTTGATTTAATCAACTTGGTTCGAACATATAATTCTGTTATGACTTTCACAAAAATCATATATCAAATAGTGTCAAAATTGACACAAAATAGTTTTTAAATAAAATATTATATTATTAATTGTTATTTTATTCCTAAAAATCTAAGGTTCGGCCAAATGACTTAGATAAGGATATATATATTAATAATAAACAATTTGTGGTTCGTTTGGCATGTTATAGTAAGTTTATTAACCATATAGTGAAAGAAAACAAAAAGACACGGTAAAAGTTAAATTATTTAACTTAGAGTTAAATCTAATTGATAAGGTTACAATAATATCCTAAACTTGTCTAAATTCTATTGGTTGATAGGATTTCGACCCATCCCCACTTTAGCTTCGAAATAAGACCCTTTGGAACCATTATAAACCGATTTTGACTTTAATATAAATTAATATTTTGAGATATTCCTAAGGTGCCCCTCTCCTCCCCTATAAAAGGACACCTCCTCCCCCTCCTCCTCACACCAATTTGAGCACTCAAGCTCGGCCAACCCCTGAAAAAATCCCTTCTCCACTTCCCTAGAAACATCCTAGAGGTTCTGGTCTTCCTCAAAGACCAATTCTAGTGCCCTAAGAGGAGGTCTCAAAGAGGCACTTCAAAGAAGAGGTAATTACCATTACCAATTCTTTCATCTTTATTTCTTCTTCCACTTCTTCTTCTTAGGTTGTTTCATTATGAAGTAATAACATCAGTATCACTCATATACTGATATGTTATTATAAGTATGAAACAACCCTATTTCACCATCTATCCATCCTACGGAAAAAGAAATCACCGCGCGTGCGTACGTACGGAATACCGTCTCCACGCCGTGGTGTAATCTATTTTCCACCACCACCTTACATGGATGGGTATAATGGTGTAAAGAATAACTATACATAGTTATTACAACATAATATTGATTCTGATATATTGTATAATCCACTTCAATTCAATTCAATATTTATAGAAATGATATCATCGCTCGTGCGTACGTACGGACTACCGTCTCCACGACGCGATGAGATTCATTCTCCATGTTAACCATTTAGGAATGATTATAATGTATATATAAGAAATAATAATGAAATATATGACATTATAAAGCTAATGGATTTATGTATATATATACATATGTATGTCATCTACTTACTTCCATTTCAAGACAATAAGGAAAGAAAAACAGCGTTCATGCGTACGTACGGACTACCGTCTCCATGAACGGTGTTTTTCATTTTATTTATCTATCTATTATATATATATATATACTGAATATATATGATATATAAATCGTATTTTATATTCTGGAAGTAAGTAAATCATGATATAAGTAATAATGATGTCAAGAACAACAAGTCAAAACACCTACGATAAATGAAACGATTTTACCCAAAACGCTTCTTTAACATGGAATTTACAAAAGAACGGGTAATATAATGTCATAAGTGAACCATATATGATATCATAACAATGAATATGATTCTGTAATAAGTCAATAACATGATTTAAATCATTATACAGGAGGTTCGGACACTTACAAAGCAAGTCGGACCTAAGGTAAGGGAAATATCACAATCTCATTTTTATCCGAGATTGTTTATTCGTAAGTATTTACTGGGGTGTATTTTATCATCCACATCCATGTTCCCTCAATATGTAATATTTTTTCCATCCACTTAAAATAGTTTAAATCCAATTTTACCCATCGGTGAGTTTTTAGTAAAGAATATGAAAGGAATCTTTTGTCGTTTTTTTATACGAGGTACTTTTTGACTTTTCCGACAAAAGTACGAAGAATGTTTTTTTTAACTTATACGGCACGAACGGATTTTTAGGGTTTTATAAAGCCTTATTTTCATGAACCTTCCTCCAAAAGATTTCATGACTATTTTTAACAAAATCTCTTTCTTTTAAAATTGCATGATGTTTTGTGAAAAGAAATTGATTTTTGAAGAAGAAAGGATATTTTCCTCAAGAATTCAATTCAAGAGTTTTATCAAAATTATTTTCCATATAAGATAATAAAGGGTTCTGTTTCTATCCATATTTTTACATTGATTTGACTATGTTGTGATGGAATTATGTTTATGAATTCCTTTATCTTATATGAATGGTTTTATGATGTCATGTTGTTTAAGAATCCCATTTTTATTACATGGGTTATGCAATGATGTATGATTTATGATTTTGTGGCACACATAAGAAAGGATTCATTAAGAGATGGGTGGGACCTATATCTCCCTCCAATGCATTGGGTAAAGATTTCATATCTCATGACATAGACATGGCTGGAATGGTAGGTTATACCGGTTCAGTGAAACAGGACTGAAACGAGGATTACTCGATTCAGAAAGGGACTTTGTCCACTAAGATAGTCTTGGCAATGAGTCTTGACTAACAAGAAATGATTCTCTATGATTATGTGTGTATGCCACAATGAGTAATGTTTTAAGTTATGGTTTCATTTTCACTACTATGATTTATCCCATGTTATGAAATTATGCTCTCTTTTGCAGGTTAAGATTTCCAAAAATGTTATGTTCTTATGAAAATTATGTGATTGATATTTCTTTTGTTTACCCTTACTGAGCATTTGAGCTCACCCTTTTATGTTTTCTTTTCCCCAGGATATAAAGAAAGGTTTTAGGTAAAAAAAAAGGAAGATCTTTGTGGGAGATTTTGAAGATCTTTCACCAGGATTAGAAGATTACGTTCCGAGTTTCCAAAGACACTAAACTATTACGATCCTTGTGTGTGTATTTTTTGTTATGTATTAAGTATTCCGCAAAAGTAATGTAATGTTCATGTACGTCAGGATACGGGTCTCTACAAGTATTCTAGGTATATGGCTATTAGGTGTCTACAAGCATTTGGTTCATATAAGGTGATGAAATATAGAACTAAAAATTATATATATATATATACATACTAAATATATATATTTATTTATAAGTGGTAACATGATCAAAATATTTCTTTTGACAATGTGACAAAGAAGGTAGAGCTTCCAGGTATCCATTAGGAACATGATAAGATTGGTTATTTATTTCAATTTCTCATTACATATCCTCTTACACCTACACACTATTTAGTAAGAATCACTACTCAGATTACATGTAGAATCCCTTGGTGGAATCTTATTGACATATTAATCTCATAAAATACTCGAACGACTGTTGGAACCTGATAAGATAGTTTGACTATTGGTTTGGATAATGAAAAATTGCATGGTATAGGTGGTTGATATTATTATACATTAGATGTATCTTTAGAGAAGTGGTATGAGCTTTAGCTCAAGTTAATTTGAGATATTTTACATTTTTTTACTTTTTTAATACTATATAGCATGCTTGTATCTTCCTATTCCCATTATGTAGTACATCATCCTAGAAATCCATGTATCAGAAACTACATAAGGGGCATTTGTTATGTCATTCAGTTGTTTATATTCATTATTTATTCTACTTTTTTCTATTAAGTTATCTATTTTTCATTCCATAGTTTATTGAATATGTATATTTATTATATAATTCCACTATCAATTAACATCTGTTGTATCCAATGTGATATGTTGACATGTCGGTATAGTCTCCCCACTGTACCACCCTTACACCATCCACAATAGTCGCCAACTTATGACATACAGGGAGGCGTTCTTCAGGTCATGTGACCCACTCGCTTGTGTCATACTGTAATTAGATCCTAGGGAAAGACATTACAAAAGAGCATCATATTTTCCCCCCATTTTCTTTCTATTTTGGTATTAGTCAGGAGACTAACAGTTAAAGAGATTTGGGATTGAGTTTTTTATATGATGTAGCTAACCCATGTAAAGGGGAAACCCTAATTGAATGGGTTGGGTAATTTATTTTATTGATTATTCCATTTATTATTGATTCAACCTCATTATATGGTGACACACATATGATGTGATGTTATTTTTCTTGGTATGTTTGGAATAATGGTTCCAATTACCCTGGACTGATGAGGTGTCGGCTTTGCATTATAACATGCATCATCAAAGACACATTATGGATAATATTCCATGAATCATACCATTCCATGATCAATTTTTAGTGTGAAATTACTATTCATATTAGTTGTGCATATAATATGAAATTAATTATTCTAACACATCTTGTAGGTATTGGAATTAATAATTGATACATAAAGTTCATGCAATAACGTAACAATATTTTCCTGGATGTATCACACAAGACACCTTAAGAAGTAAATTATGGCATGTTTATCCATGGTTAATTGGTCTCAATTTCTATAACATGTTATGTTTTGAGTCATGTGGATGTAAAATTTTGGTTCATAAGAGGTTTGGTCTCTTATGGATTGAAAATGGTAACCATCTAATTCATCCATTTTAAGTGATTTAATTTTTTGTTCAACCACAAACTTGTAATAAATGTGATTCCTAGAGTGAAATTATACTGTTAATTTTCATCCATTGTAGTGGTTTATAAGTCACACTTCTTGCTTATAGGCACATTCTGTTATATATTGTGATTTTGAGATTATTTAATTTACCCTTATGATAACAAGCATTGTTTTAGGATCTGTAAAGGGTTGCATGATCTAAAATTATAGGTACTGTATAAATGAGAACTAGTATTCAGTTAGAAGGAGTATGTGAACCTTAAAAATGGGAAAAAGTATCCCGAGTGATTCAACCATCCATATGGATATATATATATATATGACCATGATGTATCTTGAAATGGTCATAAATTTAAAATATGTCTAATATTGATGAGTAATAATTTGGTATTCTCTCAAGAGGGTTGATAATCAATAATAAGAGCATGGTGGCGATGTTGTTAAATTATAAAATCCACAAGAGGACCCATGTTGGTTAGTGGGGGAACATTTTTTTGAGATAACCCACCATTGGTATTTTAATGTATTAAAAATTATACAGGTGATTTTTTACTAGTAATTTGGATTTATTCTTAATGGTAAAACCTCTTAAATGTTTATTTTTTTTCCTTTGAATCAATTTAATTATTATTAAATTTAATCTTAGGTGTAAAACATTTTATTAACACTCTCGTAAGGGTGTTTTATTAATTTATCATAAAACATCCATGAAACAGAACTGTGGGAATTTCTATAGGCCTTTTCCTTTGTAGAAATAGAATAAATCTAGGCTCTTGAGCCTGGTGTCTTTCTTGTTGATGTGACCCATGGATTAGGTCAATGCTAGTGTTTAAATAAGGGATTTACTAATGATATGTATTACACTTAGAGAAGAAGGCCTTGATGAATGTCGATATTTTTATGATCCTTGGTTCTATTTGGGTACTGTTGTCCATTTTTGGACACTTACCTATAATGGCACCCCTTGTAGGATGGTTGGTCATGGTGTGCTTGGAGATTGTTTTTTATGATCATGTAGTAATGCTCATTTTAGTAGGGTTGACATTCCTAGGGAACTATGAGCCACATTGTAGGTTTCCTGACCATAACATTTGTTTTCTTGGTTGACTCAAGATGTCTTACTTATATTTTATAGTATCTTTTGATAATGAGAATCATGATAGTTTTCTATTTTGGCCATCTCATAATTGAATGCATATGGCTAGCATCCTATGGATAGTATCGTGGAAGTGCCATCATTTCTTCTAAAACTTGGGGTAATGGGAATTTATATACATGATACCCATTGAGTTCCAAAATGTTGAAAAAGTAACTAGTTGAGATCAGTGAACTCATTATGTCTCATACTATATGTACATTATCGAGTCATCTATAGAGTATAGTAACATGGACATTAAAGTATTAATTTTATCCAATTTCCTTGTAGGACATTGTTGAGTCTCTATTGTTTTGACATGACTATCAGGTAGGTTTTGTTTTTCATACCAAATTCCTTGATTTGGTGTTTATGACTCGAAGGTGTGTCATGCATTAATTTATGGTGAATCCGGTCTTGCTCACTTATGGGTGGTTAGGCTATTATTTCTTATGATGTCTATGAAACTCCTACTGTGGGGATAATTGCATCAATTTTGTTGAAAACGTGTCCTTATAGGTAGAAGTAACACAAAAAATAAGGACAATTGTAAATGATCAATCTTACATGAATTCACATGGGTCTTGAAAATTTTGAAAAAATTCATTGCATTCTTGATGGCATGATTTTGTAGTTGTAGACTGTGTATGAAATATTTGGGAACAATGTTGGTCTTTGATGGAATTTGGTAGGTTCTCTTGAGTGATCGTGGGATTCCATGGGAGATAAAATCTTGTGATCAGTTAATGATATTGTGGTGACAGTTGAAGTAATGATTATTTCATGAAGTTGACCGATATTCATTCAACTATTCTTGTTTTGATCTCCTTAGTAATATTATAAATCCACTTACTACACTATGGATTAATGATTAGTATGTCTCGTGTCATGATTTCATAATTTATGTACAAAGAGATCATCGTTTATACATCATGCTAAAGTGTAAAAATATTTTGTTCTTCTTTGGGTTGTTTTCTCAACATTAAATGTCAGACGTGTTATTTCTATTAGTGCTTGGTTAGTTTAATGTGAGACCTATTTTCATGTGCATTAATTCCATGGATAGACTCTTGGACCGCATCCATTTTCCTTTGTCCTGACTTCCAGGTGGATGTCTCTATCGCATCAGTCAGTTTTTTGATTTGGACATCTTGGCTGTGTTCGAACAAATATTTGTAAAAATGGTGAATGAACATCCTTGAGTATGTTCCCTATACTCATGTTTTTTATTTCTGAGTTTATCACATACTTTTAGTCATGTTCATAAGTAATGCTTAAAAATGTTACTTATTCTAGAGGCCTAGATCTATGTTACACCCTTGATCATTCTAGGACATGAAATCATAATTGGTCAAGTGGTGGATTGATCAATGAGTGTATTATAAATTTTTTTCAGGGATTTAATGAACTCACTTTTGGTGGATGAGAGCTTCTATAAAAGTGCAAATATTAGTTCTGTTGACAGTACATCATCCATATATTCTAAACATGTTGAGGATGTTAAGATAGAAGTAAATCGAATTGTAATCCCTATTATTATATGTCTATTTTTGTAGGGAAATATTTTGAGAACACCATCATATAAAGAAGAGTATGGTTCAAAAAGGGTTAGTACTCTATTTCGAGGAATGCATACCTGAAATATTTCTATTTGGATGATAAGAATTTGACAATTTCATTTCAGTGAGGTTCCAGTTATGGCCTATGTTGTTTTTGAGTTCATATTCTTAAAGTAATACATAATAGGTGCCTCATTAGAACAATGATAGATGTATTATTAGTAAATTCTATCGATGGAGGAAATGTGAATCATAATTGTCCTTTATGTAGATAAGTTCTATGGTGGGTATCTATATTGGATAGATATTGTAAGAGTTGATAGTGTGATCATGTATCTATCAAATTGAGATTAGGTGTGGTCTATTTTAGCATTTCGATCTAAATCTAGTGTTAGCTTGGTTTTTGGAGGCATAGTAACCCTATGCTCATGTAATGATTGATAGTTGTTTGTGGGGTTTGAAATGTATTGTGATAGTTATAATGGGACTTCACAACCCATGTAGGTTCGGTGATGTTTATGTTGTACCTGGAGTATTATCATGGACAACAAGATCTATGGTGGGGATATTGTAGCATATTTTGGTTTTAGGCAAGGTAGAAATATGAGGGAAATTGAATTTTGAAATTTTGTAGACTATGCATTTTAAAAACTGAGGTCTAGAATGTAATTTCAAGTATTAGAAAACTTCAATGTGTTGTTTTTAAACTTGTGTAAAGGGTTTAGGGGTGCCTCGGGTGTTTCATTGAGATTCAAGAGAGTGGGGTTTGAAAATATAAATTTCTAAAATCTAAACAGTGTGTATATTGTGATTGAAATGATGTGGACCCCAATAAGAAACATTATGATGGTAGAGGGGTTATATAAATGACATGACTGGGCTAGATATGATTTAAAAAAAATTCAACTACTCTGCACAATTAGTGTGATATTGGGAAATACGTCAACATTATTTAACACATGGTTGGAACACAGTTAGGAAAACCATGTGGCATAACTGTAGATGGTGAGTTCCTTAAGAAATTAGAACATCATAGTCTGTGCGTGTTCTAGAAAAACTGTGTTGGAAACCATGAACACCCTAATATTGGGTGGAATGTGAAAATTTCCATAAATTTAACATTTGAATACTTTTATATTCTCTCTTTCTTACTCTAGCAGCTGAGCAAGGTTTTCCTTCTCCTTTGGGCTCCCAAATCCATCAATATAGAAATTGATGTTACCCCATATTCCAGAGTCTGTTCTTCGATCTGTAAGAAGAAATGAATCAATCTTAGTATGCTCCAATAGACTCTGACCTCGTATCTATGTTTTTCATCGGATATATTTTAATATTTAGATGAAAGATCATTTTCATTATTTTTAGGGCACTCTACAATTTCATAAAACCCTTCCAAACTTCTCCAAATCTAAGCATGATATAGAGTGAGGTATCTTATACAACCTTGAGGTAGGTAATTATGTTGTTTTCTTATCATGTTTTTTGGTTTTGTAACTATATTGTGGTCCCACATTCTAGCCTATGTTGAGCATTCCCTTTAATTTGGATGAGTCCTATGAAATTGACCATTTAACCTTTTTATAATTCTAATGATCCTTTTTAGTGGATCACAGTTTTCTTACACCTTATATGGTCCCCCTATGGGTGAGACAAGTAAAATCATCCATATTTGGTCAATTTTTGTAAAAAATCTGAATATACCTTTTACATTTTGAGTTATCTTTTAAATGCATTTACCCTTAAGACATGAGTATAAAATGAATCACAAAGAAGCTACTTGTTTTTTGGCCTGATTATAGTAAGAATTTTCCAAGTAGGAAATTTTACTATTTCCTTTGTCACCTCCTTCATGACCCCTTCAGCCTTATGAATTTATTTCCTTGTCTTAATAAGTTAAATGGTTTAGTTAATGATAATGGATAATTCATGATTTTTACCGCTCCTTAAATTAATTTTTTTAAATAAATGGAATGATTTAGAAAGAAAATTAAGGGCATGCCTTTAATTATGATTATTTTGAAATGTAATGTGAATTGTAAATTAAACCAATGGTACGTTCATTAAATTTGTCTATATTATACATGGAATTTCCCATATCAGGAATTCTATATTTGAGAATGTCACCTCATTAAAAACCCTATGTTCTCATGATTATTTTTCTATGTTTTAGTAAGTTGAATGAGTTAAATGGAATTAATCATTTGGGACCCTTATTCCATATGGCATTCCTCCCATAAATGAAGTAAATAAACTGCTATAGTTGGAATCATACATGAAGGATGGTTAAAGAAATTCTTTTGATTATGGATTATTAAATAATTATAATGAATTTAATTAAATTGAATGGGATCTATCTTGACCAAAGGAACATATGAGTCGTGTTTCCACATTTGTTAATATTTAAACATGTATATGATTTAATAGTATTTAGAGGATTGGTTAGCTTGAAACATGAGAGTTAATGCCTCATGTATTGAATTATAAACATGTTTATGCGTCACTTATATGAATGAATATCGAGAATTAAAATGATTAAACTTTTATTGAACTTTTCAAATGGAACATATGAGATGATACCTTTATATGATCATGATAATTGAAAAGATTGTGTGTTATTTCTTTATGAATTGTGTTGAAAATATAATCATTCCATTATATATTCTTCATAAAAAAGTTTTATGAGATGGTTTTTCCTCATGCCATATATTTAAATAAATAAAACATATAAATAGGCTATATATAATGGTATTGGTTGTTGGGAATGGTGGATAATCTCACTCCCTTATATGTGCTGTTGAGTTCATGGAATATCACACCAGCTATATTATATTGGCATTAGGTTGAGGTGCCACATTACATGATTAGAGTGTTTATATGGAAGCTAACTTGTCATCTTGAGGGTTATTTCATGATGTCTCTCGCTCTATTAGAATGTATTGAATGTACCCTTTGGCCTCATATTTTAGGCTCGTTAGACTGGTCATGAACAAGTGAGTTATATACCAGTCCATCCATTACTAGTATTCCATGTATATAGACATTATGCTCCCACACACACTTAGATCATTTTGGAGAATGAAATATATAAATATATTATATATATGTACATGTATTTTACTAAATATATTTATATATGGTGACATGATCATATTTTTTCTTCTAATGATGATCTAAAGACGGTAGTGATTCCATGTATCTTGTTGGAACATGAATGGATAGATTATTTATTATCTAATTACATTAGTTATCTTGTTATACATATACAATATTTAGTTATTATTAGTACTCATATTATACGTAGACCCATTTGGTGGTGGCATACTGATACGTTTATCTCCCATCGTACTCGTGCAACCCTTGAAACCGGAGATGATTATTTGACTACAGTTTTGAATAAGGAAAAATGTTATTTTATAAATTGTTGTAATAATTTACCTTAACATGGAGCTATATATAAAAGGAACGAGCTTTAGTTTGAGATTCATGGATATATTTTTATCATTTTTCCTTTTTACTATTATGTAACATGATTGTATCTACCAGTTCCCTTTTTGTATTACTACATGCCATGCATCAATGTGTCATACACTTCCTTAAAATGATTATGTATTGATATTCTGTTGTTCTGGTTGATTATTTCTTCCTATTCTTATATATTAAGTTACCTTTCTATGCTTTTACGGTTTATTAATTCTATCTATTTATATCATGGTTTTGTTTTTAATTGTAATATTTTGTATTCATAGTTTGACTCAGACATGAGGGTATAGTATCCCCATTATACCAACGCTAAACCCTCAATGCTAGTTAGGAACCTAAAGTATTTGGAGAGGGGCGCATGAGGACATGTGACCCACTGGCTTGGGAAAATGGATATGGGGATCTTGGTTCAAGATAGTACATGGCTATTCAACTGATGTTTTGTTATATACCTTCTCCTTAAATGTTTCTTACATCTCTCAAATGGGTAAATCGATCTAAACTGTACTATCCACCATCATTTATATTTATATATAAATTGGGAAATTAAATATTCCACTGAATAAAATAAGGTTATTAGAAATATTTTTTAAAATTCGCATATAATTAAAAACAATATCATATTATAGTTTATCAATGTTTCATATTTTGACTTTTAAGTAAAAATTTCACAAAAAAATATTATATTTTAGACAACACATCCCAAACTAAAGAATTCTACAAACCTCTAAT
Organism: Viscum album; assembly: GCA_963277665.1. Lineage (NCBI taxonomy): Eukaryota > Viridiplantae > Streptophyta > Magnoliopsida > Santalales > Viscaceae > Viscum > Viscum album. The sequence goes on from OY728162.1 coordinate 615,503,306, forward strand.
ATAAATAAGGATTATTCGTTCCATTATAAAATGAATATCTTGACTTTTTAGCTCATTAATATGAACATTTAGGATAGAAATGAGGAAAAAAGGTTCATAGATATCACATCCCAGTAAATTATAGAATAAGGAATTTTTATATTTATAAATATTTATAAAAGAGAAATTAATTTTACATTAATGGGGAGTTTTTCAGATAGCATAACCAAAAATAAATAACAAGTTTCTTCAAAATCATACATTGGACACAAGACTCAGTTATAGTAAAAAATAATACATTCTTAATATTATTTTTTAAAATGGTAGTTAATTCCTAGACATTGTATTGATGGGAATGAATAAAAATTACTACATTATGATTACTCATTTTTGTTATTTTACTTTTCATTAATTCATTAAATTTTTTTAGGCTTAAAAGGAGAATAAATCCAAATTTATGCAAAAAATACTGTAGTAATTTTAAAATGTAGTATTACCACAGTTCTATGGTGAAACCTTTTTAAATATAGTTTCTATCACTTTTATATATTCTATTAGAAAAAATAAAAATCATTATATGGATGAAAAATAAGTAAAAATTTTCTTTGGTTGAAATTTAAGAATTTTTATGATAATATTTATATTTTAATGAATAGTGAAAAATAATGCATTTTATTTCAAAACTACATTTTCATATAATTTTTTTATCTAGTAATATTATTCTTTTAATTGGTTTTAATGTGTAATTTAGAATAATTTTTTATCATTTAATATAATTTAGTTCATTTGATGAAATTTCATATTGAAATTTCATAGAAAAACATTGTGAACATTTGAACGTTTTACTTAAAAAATCTAATTTTTCATTCAAACAATGTGATTAATGTTAAATTTAATTCTGCCACTTCTTTGAATTGAATTTCAAAAAAATAACATACATGGTTGTAATAAGTATGAAAATTGTTTTCCAATATAAATGAATAATTTCTGGTGAATTCTATCTTTAGTATTTTATATACCTCTGTTAAAGGTAAATAGGGTAACTAAAAGTAAATATAATATTATAAAAATATAAAGGTACACTAACACTAGTTCTAATACTATTGGATGAGTTATTTCTGACAATGAAAATCCATGGGATGAAATTTTGGCCTTTGGATGTGACTTAGGTTTGATTATGTCATTTATAACATTTAATTTAAAGTAAAGGAAAATGTTTCATAATTATATATTTTCTTAATAAATTTTTTTAATATGGGGTTATATAATTGATATCATTGACTATGAATATTTAATAGTTTGATAAATTGATTACCTAGATAATGGTAATTCATTTATAATTTTTAAAAAATAAATAATTAAATTTTTTAATAACACAAAGATGATGCAATAATTTGTTTATTAAATAATGAATCAAATAAATGATATTAATAATATTTAAATAAATTAAATTTAAAATATCTCCTTCCATAAAAGTATTTTATGCAAGAATATGATATTAAGGGATTGATTTAATGTGGTTGTTTTGAAGTAAACACGTTTTTATGATATTTTAAATAAGTAATGTAATGAATATTGTCAAAATTGACATAATTCATATTTTAAAAAATAAAATATGTAATTAAATGAGATAAAATTTATAAAAAGATTATTTTCACAAAAGTTTTAGATAACTTTGAAAAATTCAGTAATTATAGATTTATTGGTTTTGGCATGATTTTATAATTAGTTTTACTCACAATGTTTCAATTACTTGAAAACAATAAGAGTTAAAAGGGGATAAAACAACCCTATAAGGATTAAAAAATTTAGAAACATTTATATTTTGTATTTGGTGATTATATATTGTCTTATGATTATCGTAACATAAAAATAAACGATTTTAGACCCATTTAGAATCAAAATATAATTTATATTAATTTAATACTTTTAATAATTCCAAGGTTACCCATCTCTTCTCCTTTAAAAAAGAACTCATTCATCTCTTTTACCCACACTTACTAAACCTTTTGGTTCAGTCAATATCAACCCAAACCCCTTCCATTAATACCTACCCACATTCCTGAGTCCTTATTTAAGACAGAACACCTCACATAGAAGTGTTATGGTGTTCTTCAAAACTGATCAACCGAAAAAGAGGAATCATTTTGTTTAAGTATTTATATTTTATATTTTCTTACACTTATATAAAACCATTTAATTTCAAAAAAAATAAAACTTCTAGTATCGTCAATATACTTATATGATATTATGCTAATATCATCACCTAAATCTATCTCCAATTCCATTAAATTGGAATGGAATTATTCATTCGTGAATGCGTGTGAACTATCACCAACACGAACTGATCTAATTAGTTTTTTATAAATGTATCTCATGACTAGATATAATAATGGAATTAATGTTAATATTTTATATTCATGACATATTTGTCATTATAAGAAAATATTATATAAATTTTAATTTTAATTTCCCTTTCATAAAAATTATAATGGTGTTCGTGTGTACATGTGAAACATCACCGCCATGAAGAGATGTGACTCATGGTTATTATTTATATCACTTGTATTATGTATATAAGTATAACTAAATTATTAATATGAAATTAATTGTGTTATTATGATTCTATAAATTTAAAATAATACTTAACTTCTTTCCACAATGTTCAATGAAAAATGGAAAATGTTACTCATGCGTACAAACAGATTACCTTATCCATGAATATAATGCTTTTCATTTTTTGTAACAAAAACTCATGGTATGATTTAAGGGTATAGTTTATGTATAAAATTTATAATAATGTCATGAATATTATTCTGGAGATGACAGTCTGATGACAACTTTACTAGTGACATCAAACCATGGTCATTTTTTATTCAAGTACCGAATATTGACAAAAACATATGATATAAACTAAAATAATTATGTAATTTTTTTAAACGGGTAATAATTGATTTATAATAAATAATAAACATGAATAAATTTCTCAGGAAAGTAGATATTAACCTATTTTAAATACTTAGAAATATAATGGTTGTATGTGACGAGTCTGACTCACGGTAACAGAATTCCTCTCAATCTCATTTCATTGAGGTATATTATGATGTTATTCAGAACAATATTATATACAATGTTTAATTAACCCCTTTTAATGTTAATTCCATTCAATTTTTTTCAAAAATAGTTTTTATACAATTATTTTTACTAAATGAGAAAAATATTTTTCCAATGTATTCAACGACAACAAATTTTCCACATTTTTGGCCATTATTTTATATTTGGATTCTTCTAAAAGACAAAATGTTTCGTTAAATACCATATCCCATTTTGAGGTATTTTGGTATTGAAAATAGATTTATGAATCGTTTGATTATATAAATATCTTGAAAATATTCCTCATGATTTAAAATGAAATTTTATGAGTGAAATGGTGATATTTTCAATCTATTATGTGTTATGATTATATAATTGTACATGGAAACATAATGGATTGTTACATGATAAACAAAATATGGGTGGTTACGCAATAAACCAAAGATGTGTGGTTCCGTGATAAACCATGGATGAGAATTTACGTTATAACCTCTAATGCATTGGGTATGGAACTCAACTATATGGATATTCTATCTGTAAGAGTGGCATGTGTGGAAGTCGACTATATGGTCATTCCATTTAATTATGATTATGTCCCAAGTTACCTTTATATGTTATATGCTTCATTCAATGGGTTTTAAAGTAATATTTTTATTTAAATTGGGTATGAATTGAAATTATATTTGGTGAAGTGTATTTAATACTCCTTAATTGTGAAAGGTTTTACATTAGGATAAATTTTACATGGTTTACATGTTTTTACAAGACTTATTGTTTTCTGTTATTGTGTATCCTTTAATGATCATTTTATTCTAATAACATGTTTTGAAAGATTTTCAGATGATTTAATTAAGAAGAGTCAATTATGGGATCAATGAATTGTTATGAAGTTTAAACTTGAAATGAGTCCATATTTCCTTTAAAATTTATTTTGTTTTATGAAAAAAGTGATATTGAGTAGAAGGGTATAAAATATAATATTTATGTTGTTATTTATGAGTTATCGTATTATTTTTTAAATCTATAAAATTGTAGAGGTACTCAATGTGGAATAAAGTCAAATTATTCACTTCTCTCATGATTAAGTAATGTTTATGGATGGGGCCATATAGTTGGAACCAAAGGTCGGTTTAGGTAACTTTAGGGTTAGGGATATAGTTAATAAAATATCCATAATTGATTTTTAATTTTTGTTAAAATTGAAATGTTATAGAATTTGAAGATTACCATGTTTCTTCATCTATATAACGTCTGTTTAGAATGGTTTTCCATAGAGGAAACATGGTACCTATGTTTGGAAGGAATATATAGAGGAAAAAAACCTTCCAAATCACCATCCAGAGATGGTTTGAGTCGGAATTGGAATGTTTGTTGCAATGATGACTCTGTTGACTGAGTCGATAAATGGTGGTGGTGCCCATGCACTAGTCCAACCAAATCAACCACAGTGGAATATATTGAATGTGGAACATTTAATAAGGCAAAATACTCCATCATTCAATGGATCATATGACCCTGTGAAATTTGAAGTGTGGATTAAAAAACTAGAAAATATTTCTGATGTAATGGGTTGTTTAAAAAACCAAAATCTTAGTCATACTATTTATCATTTTTAAGGTTATTCCAATCAGTGGTGGATTGATCAATGAGTGTATTCTAAATTCTTGTAAGGGATTCGATGAACTCACTTGTGGTGGATGAAAGCTTCATTAAAAAATGAAATATTAGTTCTTTTGATAGTACATCATCTGTCTATGCTTAGTATGTTAGGAAGATAAGATATAAGCAGATTGAATCGTAATATCTATTATTATATGCCTATTGTTGAACGGAACTATTTTTAGAACACCATCATATAATGAAGAGTGTGGTTTAAAAAGGTTATTACTGTATTTTGAGGAAAGCATGGATGAAAAAATTTCTATTTGGTTGACTAGAATTTGAAAATCTCATTTTAGAGTTGTTCTTGTTGTGGCATATTCTATCTTTGAGTTCACCTTGTTAAAGTAAGAAATAAGAGGTGCATCACCAGAACAATGAGCGATGTGTTATTAAGAAATTCTGACGGTGGAGGAAATGTGACTCATAGTTGGACTTTTGGTAGATAAGACCTATGGTGGGGATCAGTATTAGATAGATATTTTAGGAGATGATAATGTGATCACGTATCTATCTAATTGATTTTAGGTATTGTCGGTTTTTGTGTTTCAATCTAAATCAGAGTTGGCTTGGGTTTTGCTTGGACAATAACACTATGCTCATGTAATGATTGAAAGTAATTTGGGGGATTTGAAAAGTAATCTGACAGTTATAATGGTACTTCAAAACCGATGTAGGTTGGGTGATGTTTCTATTGTTCTTGGAGTATTATCAAGGATAATAAGTTCTATGGTGGGGATATTATAGCATCTTCTGGTTTAAGGCATGGTAGAATTATGAGGGAAATTGAATTTCGGAATTTTGTAGTCTAGTCATTTTACAAACTGAGATCCAAAATGGGATTCCAAGTGTTAGAAAACATCAATGTGTTCTTTTTTAACATGGGTAATGGTATAAGGGGTCCCTTGGGTGTTTCATTGGGATTCATGAGTGTGAGGTTTGAAAATATCAATTTTTAAAATCTAAACATGGGGTATTGTTTTATTGAAATGATGTGGCCCCCAATAGGAAACTGTATGATAGTAGATGGGTTGTATAAATGAATGGATTGGGCTACATATGATTTAATAAAACTATTAAAATAGTCCACATTGTTAGTTACAATTCGGGAAAACATCATCATTATTTACTACATGGTTGGAACACAATTAGGGTAACCATGTGGAATAAATGTGCAAGGTGAGTTCCTTAAGAAATGGCTATATCATAGTCTGAGCATGTTTCAGAAAAAACGTGTAGGATACCATGAACCCCATAATATTGGGTGAAATTTATAAATTCCAATACATTTAAAATTTGATGAATTTTTTATTCTCCCCTTCTTATTCTAGAAGATGACCATGGTTTTCCTCCTCATTTGGGCTCTCAAATCCATCAATATAGACATTGATGTAACTCCATCTTCTGGTGTTTGTTTTCGATCTATCGAATGAAATGGATCTATCTTAGTAATATCCCATTGTCTTCATCCTCCTATAGATGTTTTACTTCAGATCTATTTTAAAATTTACATTAATTCTCATTTTCATTATTTTTAGGGAACGTTACCATTTCATAGATCCCATCGACACTTATCCAATTATAAGGATGATATTGAGTGAAGAATCTTATATGACCTTGATGTAGTTCATTATGTGTTTTTCTTCTAATGTTTTGTGGTTTTTTAAATATGTTTTTGTGCCACATTCTAGCTTCTTTTGAGCATTCACTTTTATTTTTTGAGTCTTATGAAATTGAACATTTCACCTTTTTATGATCCTAACGATCCTTGTTTTGTGGATCATAGTTTTCTTACACAATATATGGTCTACCCATTGTTGTGCCAAGTAAAATAATCCACATTTAGTAAATTTACATAAAATATCTGAATATACCTTGAACCTTTTGGGGTATCTTTTAATTGCATGTACCCTTTAGACATGAGTATTAAATGAAACCCAAAGAACCTACTTGGATTTTTCCTGGTTTATAGGTTTAATTTTCCATGTTGGAAATATACTTATTTCCCATGTCACATCTTTTGTGACCCCTTGATCCATATTAATTGATTTCCTCATCTTAATAAGTTAAATTGTTCAGTCAAACGTAATGGATAATGGATGATTTTTCCCACTCTATGAATTAATTTTCTTAATTAAATGGAGTGGTATATAAATCATGTTAAGGTAATGCCTTTAATTATGATTATTTTGAAATGTAATGTGAATGGTAAATTGAAACAATAGTACGTTCATTAAATTTGGCTACATTAGACATGGAATTCCCCATATCAGTAATTCCATAATTGAGCACGTCACATCATTAAAAACCATAGGTTCTCGTGAATATTTTTTCATGTTTTAGAATGTTGAATGAGTTAAATTGAATTAATCATTTGGGATACGTATTTTAAATGGTATGCCTCCCATAAATGAAATACATAAATTGTTATAGTTGGAATTCCAAATGAAGGATGATTAACTCATTCCTTTTGATTATACCTTATTAAATGCTTATGATGAATTTCATTGCCTTGAATGGGATTGAACATGACCAAATGAACATAGGAGATGGGTTGCCTCATGTGTTATGATTTAACCATGAATATGATTTATTAATATTTGGAGTATTGGTTAGCATGATACATGAGAGTTAATTCCTCTTATATTTAATTATAAACATGTTTATGCATCACATATATAATTGATTTTTCGGAATTACAGTTCTTAAATTGTTATTGAACTTTTCAAATGGAACATATGATATGATGCCTTTATATGATCTTGATAAATGAAAAGCATGTGAGGTATTTTTTCATGGAATATATTGTAAATATGATTATTCTGTTATATATTATTCATTAACATGTTTCATGAGATGGTTTTAACTCATTACATATATTGAAAATAATACAAATAACAAATTTTCTATATACAATGGTATTGTGTGTGGGGATTGGTAGATAATATCACTCCATTATATCAGGTGTTTAGTTCATGGAACCTCACCCCTGTGATATAATATAGGCATTAGGTTGAGATTCCACATTTAATGATTAGATTGTTTCTATGGAAGGTAACACCCCTTCTTGAGGGTTATTTCGTGATGTCTTTCACTCTATTAGTATGTAGGGAATATGCCCTTTGGCATGAGAGTTTTGGCTCATTAGACTAGTCATGAACAAGTGAGTTATATCCCAATCCAACCATCACTAGTATTTCATGTATATCGACATTAGGCTCCCATACACACTTGGTTCATATATGTGAATGAAATATAGAAATAAATTATATATATAAATATATATTTTACTAATTATATATATATATTTATATAGGGAGACATGATTATACATTTTCTTCTAACAATGATCAAAAGAGGGTAGTGATTCCAATTATCCCTTTGGAACCTGAGTGGGTGGGTCATTTATTATAAAATAACATTAGTTATCTTGTTATACATGCACATTGTTTAGTAATTATTAGTACTCATATTATACGTAGACACCATTCGTGGTGCCATACTGATATTTTTATCTCACACCCTACTCGTGTAGCCCTTGAAACCGGATATAATTATTTGACTACAATTTTGAATAAGGTAGAATGTAATTTTGTTGGTTTTGGATATATTTACCTATACATGGATCTAAAGAGAAGAGGAATGAGATTTATCTTGATATTATTGGAGATATTTTTGTCATTCTTCCTTTTTACAATTATATATCTTGATTTTATCTACCAGTTCCCTTTCTGTATTACATCATGCCATGCATCCATGTGTCAGACACTACTTTAAAATGATTCTATATTGTTATTCTGTTGTTCTGGTTGATTATTTCTTATTTTTCTTATCTATTTAGTTACCTTTTAATGATTTCACGTTTTGTTAATACTATGTATTTATATCATGCTTCTGTTGTTAATTGTTATATTTTGTATTGGTAGTACTACTTGAACATGAGGGTATAGTCTCCCCACAATACCACCGCTAAACTATCGATTCTAGTTATGATCATATAGTATATGTAGTGGTGCGCATGAGGCTATATGTCCAACTAGCTTGGAGAGATGTTTAAGTGTATCTCTGTTCAGGATATTACATTTCCATTCCATGAATTTTTTGTTACATACATTCTCCTTAAATGTTTCTTGAATCTCTCATAGGGGTATACCAATCTAAACTATATTATCCATCAAAAGTTTTTTTATATAGGAATTGGGATATTAAATATTCCATTGAATGAAATAAGGTTAGTGGAAATATTTTTTAAAATTCACATAAAATTAAAAAAAATGAACTTATAGTTTATCAATGTTTCATATTATGATGTATAAGTAAAAATTTCATAGAAACAATATTATAGTTAGACAACACATCCCAAACTGAAGAATTATGCAACCCTCTAATATTAATAAGGAATATTAAATCCAATATATAATGAAATTCTTGACCTTTTAGCTCATTAATATGAAGATTTATGATAGAAATGAGAAAAATATGTTCATAGATGTCACATCGTAGTTATTTATAGAATAAGACGTTTTCATAACAATAAATATTTATAAAAAATAAATTTATATTACATCAAAGGGGAGACTTTTTCAAATAGAATACCCAAAATTAATTAACGAGTTTCATCAAAATCATACATTGGAGACAAGACTGAGTTATAAAAATAATAATAAATTATTAATATTATTATTTTAAATGGTATTTAATGCCTAGCCATTGTATTAAACTAAATGAATAGAAATTACTATATTATGTTTACACATTTTTGTTATTTTCATTATCATTAGTCCATTAAATTTTTAAGGATTAAAATGTGAATACATCCAAATTTAAATACAAAATACTCAAGTAATTTTAAAAGGTTCTTTACCACCTTTTGATGGTGAAACCTTTTTAAATATAGTTTCTATCACTTTAATGTATTATATTAGAAAAAAATAAACTTCATATTTGGTTGCAGAATGTAAATATTTACTTTGGTTGAAATTTAAGTATTTTTATGATAAAATTTATATTTTACTGAATAGTGAAAAATAATGCATTTTAGTTCAAACCAACATTTTCATATAATTTTTATATATATTTATATTATGATTTAATTTGGGTTTAAAGTTTAGTTAGATTATTTTTTCTCATTGAATCAAAATTAGTTCATTTGAAGTAATTTCATATTGAAATTGATTAGAAAAACATTGTGAACTTTTGAACATTTTACTTAAAAACCCATTTTCTCATTCCAAAAATGGGATTAATGTTAAATTTAATTCTACCACTTATGTGAATTGAATTTTACAAAACTAACATACAGGGTTGTAATAAGTACGAAAAATTTGGTCCAATATGAAAAAATAATTTTTGGTGACTTATATCTTTAGTATTTTAATTACCTGGGTTAAAGGTAAATTGGGCTACTAAAAATATAAATAATATTATAATAATATAAAAGTACCCAAACACTAGTTATAATACTATTAAATGAGTTATTTATGAAAAATAAAATCCTTGGGTTGATATTTTGGCCTTTGGAAGTGACTTGAGTTTGATTATGACATTTATAACATTTATTTTAATGTAAAGGCAAATGTGTCATAATTATGTCTCTACTTAGTAAAAAAAGTTTAATATGTGGTTATATAAGAGATATATTTGGCATTTAATATTAATATAATTATGAAATTATTACCTAAATCATGGTAATTTATTTATAAAATTTTTAAAAAATTATTTAAATTTATTTATGACTAAATGATGATGTAATAATTTGTTTAATAAAGAATGAATCAAATAAATGATATTAATAATATTCAAATATATTAAATTTCAAATATTTCCTTCCATATACGAATTTTATGAATTAATATGAGATTGGGGGATGGATTAAATTTAGATTTTTTAGGTAATAAAATTTTTATGATATTTTTAAAAAGTCATGTAATGAATATTGTCAAAATTGACATCATTCTTATTTTAAAAAATTAAATATTTATATAAACGTGATAAAATTTATAAAAATATAATATTTCCCCAAAAATTTTAGATAACTCAGAAAACGTCATTATTGATATATTTATGGTACTTTTTGTATGATTTGATAATTATTTTTACTCTCAAAGTGTAAATTTCTTGAAAACAATTAGAGTAAAAAGGGCTTAAAACAAAACAATAAGGATTAAAAAATATAAAAAACTTGTATAATTTCTATTGGTTGATTATATATTTTTTAGTGCGCATCTTATATTCAAAATAAATGATATAGGACCCATTTAGAATCGAAAATGAATTTATATTAATTTAATACTTTTAATAATTTCAAAGGTACCGCTCCATTTATTTTTAAAAAGGCAGTCATTCCTCTCTTTTACTCTCACTTCCAAAACATTTTGGATCAGAAAATATCAACCCAAACCCCTTCCATGAATACCTACCCACTTTCATGGGGGTTTATTTTAGAAGGAACACTCTACATAGAGGTGTTATGGTGTTCTTCAATGGTGATCAACCGAAGAAGAGGAATCATTTTCTTTAAGTATTTATATTTTATTCCTTATTCCAATTCCAATAAACCATATTATTCCCCAAAAAATAAAAAACACTAGTATCCTTAACATACTGATATGTTATTATTTTAATATCATCAACTAAATCCATCTCCACTTACATTAAATTGGAATGGAATTAATCATTCATGCATGCGGGTGAACTTTCACCTCTATGAACTGATCTAATTAGTTTTTCATAATTGTCTCCCATGAGTAGAAATAATAATATAATTAATGTTCATATTTTATATTCATGACATATTTTTCATTCTATGATAATAATATATAAATTACATTCTTAATTTCCATTGCATAAAAATTATAATGTTGTTCGTCTGTATGTGTGAACTATCCCCTCCACGAAGTGATGTGAGTAATTTTTTTTTATTTTTATCAATTGGATTATATATATAAGTATAATTAAATGATTAATAAGAAATTAATTATGTTATTATCATTATATAATTTTAAAATAATACTTAACTTCTTTCCATAATGATCAATGAAAAATGGAAAATGTTACACATGCATACATATGACTTTCCATCTCCATGAATATAATGTTTTTCATTTTTTGTAACCAGAATTCATGGTCTTATTTAAGAATGTAGTTTATTTATAAAAAAATAATTTCTGGAATGTTTTTTAGGAGATGACGGATAGATGAATACCCGACTAGTGACATCAAACTAAGTTCATTTTCGAATCAAGTACTGAATATCGACAAAACATCAAATATAAACTTTAATAATTATATAATTTTAATAACTTCTTAATAATTTATATAAAAGAAATAATAAAAATGATAAATATTCTCGATATATTATAAATTATCCTATGTTTATTATTTAGAAATATAAAGGTTGTACGTGACGATTCAAACTCACGGTAAGGGAATTCGTCTCAATCTCCTTTCATTGAGGCATATTTAGATGTTATTTAGTACCATATTATATATCGTGTATAATTAACCCATTTTAAATTTAATTCCATTCAAATATTATCAAAATAATATTTTTATAAAATATCTTTTTACTAAATGAAAAAAAAATATTTTTCTAACGTATGCAACGACAACAAATTTTCCACCATTGTGTCCATTATTTTATATTTGGATTACTCTACAAGACTAAATGTTTTTTTTAAACATTTATCATATTCCATTATGATTTATCTTGTTATTTATAATAGATTTATGAATTTTTTGATTATATTAATATCTTAAAACGATTCCTCATGACTTCTAATGAAATTTTATGAGTGAAATGATGATAATTGTAATCTATTATTTGTTATGATTATATAACGATACTTGGAAATTTAATGGATTGTTACATGATAAGCCAAATATGGGTGGTTATGTGATAAACCAAATATGTGTGGTTCCGAGATAAACCTTGGATGGGATGTTATGTTATAACCTCTAATGCATTGGGTATGGAAGTCAACTGTATGGATATTCGATTAATAAGATTGACATGTGTGGAAGTCGACCATATGGTTATTCGATTAAATTATGATTATGTAACAAGTTACCATTATATATTATATGCTTCTTTATATAGGTTTGAAAATATTATTTTAATTTCAAAAAGGTTATGAAATGAACTTATATTTGGTGAAGTGTATTTACTACTCCCTAAATGTGAAAAGTTATACTTTATGATAAATTATTCATGGTTTACATGTTTTTTCAAGACTTATTGTCTTCCTTCATTGATTACCCTTTAATGATCAATTTATTCTCATAACATGTTTTGAAATTTAATTCATATGATTTAATTAAAAATAGAGTCAACGATGGGATCAGTTAGGTCCACTAGGTTAGATACCCTAATAGGGGGGGGGATCATGAAATGATAGATTAAAACGACTAACCCTTTTGATCTTGTTTTTTTGTTAGAAAAAATATTATTTTCTATCCTTCCTGATGAAGAGTATGAATAATCCTTAATTCATGCACAGGACACAACAATTTTTAATTGGTTCACCCTCACTGGGCTACGTCCAAGGAGCATACACCGGCAGTGTGCCGATATACCAATTCCACTACAAGCACACTGCTGTTTACAAGATTGAAGAGTACTCATTGTCCCTCCTCGTTTACCACCTCTCACAATTTGAGAACTCACTGTTCTCTCAAATGAAGTGAGCTCACTGCTTCTTCATAAGATCCACTCATAGTTTATTGACCAGTAGGTCGCTTCATTACCCCTAATGATTGCATCATCCACTGTATGTAAATGCTCTATTGATGTCCAAATTTCATCCATTGATGAATACCCATTTTCCCCTAAACACTAGGAAAAAACCTTTGGGAAGTACCATCACAAACTAACCTACTTCATGAAGCTACCAATTTCACAAATCACAAACAACCCTTCACAAAGTCCCTTCCTTTTCACAAAGCTCTAGCCATTGCAAAGCACAGGCCATTGCAGAGCTCATGTTGTCACTGAGCGACTTCCCTTGCAAAGCTCATTGAGAAAACATGGACCACACGACTTTTGAGGAGATATAATAGAAGCTATGAAGCTCTTCTTTCGCAAAGAACGTTGTCCTCAAAAACCACCATTGCGAGCTGAGGGGAAAATATTTTCTTTGAAGACTCTCTACTACTCTCAAGGGGCTCGAGGCATATTTATAGTTGATTCCTCCGAAACTCGAAACATCCACGCGAAGTTATCTCCATGTCATCACAAATTGAAAAGCTCCGAAATTGCTGCTAAAATTCTATCAATATTTCAAAGTACCATGGATGTTTTCTAATCGTGGATCCCAATTCAATCATAAAGCATTCTGTCCATTACATCGTGCCGCCACTACGAAGCTCCGTCGCATTTCCCTTCAACCCCACCATTCACAAAGCTAGTCGTAATCATGAAGAATCATCGCCAACATTATTCTGGTCATTTCAAAATCCAAACTGTGAGGACTATCTTTATGAAACTTATCCCTTTGACATATTTAAATTAGATATTCAAGGAAATCCAATTTTGACAATGCTCACCAAAATACAAATTTTGGACCCATGAATTTGGCAAACATTGGGATACAGTGCCATCTAGTATCTGTTCTTTTATACCACCTCCAGATCATACATTACTTTTTCAGGGTTCTTTTTCAACATTTATTGCCATTAAAATCTCTAGAAAATGACAATTCCCCATAGAAACATGCTTTTTCAACAAACACAATCAATCCAAAAATACTGCAATGTTACCTTGAGATATTTTTGCCCAACACGATCCATGAAATGTTAACAAGGTTAAACATGAAATGAATCTATATTTTAATTTAAATGGTTTTTGTTTTATAAAATTATGGATAGTGAGTAGATGTGTATAAAATAAAATATTTATGTTGTCATGTATGAGTTATGGCATAATTTTATAAATCTATGAAATTGAAGATATACTTAATGTTAAATAATGTCAAATTATTCCCTAATCTCATGATTAAGTAATTTTTATTGATGGGGCCTTATAGTTGGAAAAAAAGGTTGGTGTAGGTAACTTTAGGGGTCGGGATATTATTAATAAAATATCCATAATTTATTTTTAATTTATGTAAAAATGGAAATGAAATATAATTTGAATATTACAATGTTTTTTCATCTATAATATGTATGTTCGGAATGGTTTCCCATAGAAGAAACATGAAAGCTATGTTTGGAGGTCATAAAGAGGAAAACAACTTTCTAAATCACCATCCTGATATGGTTTGAATCATAATTGAAAAGTTTTTAGTAGTGATGACTCTTTTGACTATGTAGATAAATGGTGGTGGTGCCCATGCACAAGACCAACCTGATCAAACATAGGGGAATTTGTTGAAAGTGGTGAATTTATTAAGGCACAATAATCCACCATTCAAAGGATCATATGACCTTTTGAAATTTGATGGGTGCATTAAAGAACTAGAAAATATTTTTGATGTAATGGGTTGTTTAAAAAATCAAATGTTTAGTCTTACTATTTATCATTTTGATCTTGATGCCAATCAGTAGTTGTAAATGGATAAAAATATCAGAGGAAGTGAGGAGATTGATTCCAAGGAATGGAATAACTTTAAGAATATATTCTTTGATAAAAAAAGGGGAATATGGGTGGTTCCATGATAAAACAAGGTTGGTCAGTAATGTTATAACCTCTAATGTAGTGGGTATGGAATTCAATTGTATGGATATTCAATCTATAAGAGTGACATGTGTGGAGGTAAACTGTATGGTTATTCCATTTAATTATTATTATGTCCCAAGTTACCTTTATTTTTATATGGTTCCTTCTATGGGTTTCAAGGTAATATTTTGATTATAAAAAGGGTATGAAATGAACTTATATTTGTTGAAGTTTATTTACTACTCAATAAAGAATAAAATGTTTACTTTATGATAAATTATTCATGTTTTACATGTTTTTTCAAGACTAATTGTTTTCATTAATTTTGTATCACTTAATTAACCTTTTATTCTCATCACATGTTTTGAATGATTTTTAATATTATTTAATAAATATTACAGTCAAGGATGGGATCAATGAAATGTTGTGAAAGTTAAACTTGAAATGAATCATTATTTCCTTTTAAATGTTTTCTGATTTATGAAAAAAGGTAAATGAGAAGAAGTGTATAAAATATAATATTTAAGTTATTATGTATGAGTTATGGAATAATTTTATAAAACTAGGAAATTGGATAGATACTCATTGTGAAATAATGTCAACTTATTCAATCATCTCATGATTAAGGAATGTTTAAGGATGGGGCCATATAGTTGGCATAAAAGGTTGGTATATGTATCATTAGGGGTCCAGATGTTGTTAATAAAATATCCATGATTTATTTTTAATTTATGGTAAAATTTAAATGATATATAATTTGAAGATTACAGTGTTTCTTATTCTATAATATGTCTATTTGTAATGGATTTCAATTGAGGAATCATGAGAGCTATGTTGGGAAGGAATACAGAGCAAAACTACCTTCCAAATTACCATCCTGAGATGGTTTGAATCATAAATTAAAATATTTTTGCATTGATGACTATGTTGACTAAGAAGATAAATAGTGGTGGTGTCCTTGCACAAGACCAACCAGATCAACCATAGAGAAATATGTCGAATGTTGAGAATTTCATAAGGAAAAATACATCATCATTCAAAGGATCATCTGACCCACTGAAATTTGAATGGTTGATTAATGCACTAGAAAATATTTTTTATGTATTGGGTTGATTAAAATTTCAAAAGTTTTGACTTACTATTTATTGTTATGAAGGTGATGCCAATCAGTGGTGGTAAATGGATAAAAATATCAGAGGAAGTGAAGAGATTTATTCCATGGAATGGGATGATTTTATGATTATATTCCTTGTGAAATATTTTCCAAAGCCTTTTTGACTTAGGATGGAAAATAAATTCCTGGAATTTAGAAAAAAGAAGGAATATTCTATGGCTGCATGTGATGAAAATTTAACTAGTTTTCCAATGTACATCTCAAATTTTAGTGAGGATATTGATAGTATGATTAATTGGTTTTACTCCAAATTCAAGATAAAATATAAAATGGAATTAGCTTTTTGTGTGTTCAAATTCTTTGAGAAAATTTTTTAACGTGATGATAAGGTAGAAATGGATATTTCTAATGATCATGTGTTCCCTGATAGAATGAAAAAGAAGCGATCTTGTTGGAATGTAATGGAAATGAATTCATCAAAGAAGGTTTTAGGTAAGAAAACTAAATTTACATCTTGTGGGAAGTGTAGTAAATTGAATATTGGATAGTGTATCTAAAAATATAGGAAGTGCTTATTATGTGATATCACATGTCATATTGATTATAAAAACAAGGTAGATTATCTGGAAAGCAAAGAGAAGTCAGTGATAAGATTTTTTAGTTGCAATGAGTTAGGGAATTAAAAAAATGTGAATCCAAATTTTATTACCCCAGGTGAAATTCACTAAGATCAAATGAATGAGGCCATTGAAAATTCATTTCTGAAATCTATGGTTGATGTGGTTCCATAATGAAGTGGTGATAGGTATGTTACATGTTTTTAAAAAAAATATTCTAATAACCTATTTGACTCTATATCATCGCAATCATTCACTTCTGAGATAATTCAATGTAAATTGAAAATATCACCTCAGTAATGTGATATATAACTTTTGGTAAAAACTTTGGGTGGATTTTTTATGGTAACCAATATTTATGAAAATATTCTAATTATCATTAGTGGGATGAGTTTTCTTGAAAATAATTTTCACCATCCAATAGTGGAATTTGATATAATTTTGGGAATTTATTGGATTTCATTTTATCATGAAATAATAGATTGAAAATCCATAAAATCATTATTCAATGATTTCATTACATTGATAAGATTCCAAATTAGACGAGATATTTTTTAATGATGGAAATAAATTTTATCAAGATAATGTTGTTCAAAAGAAATAAATAGTGTTGATTAGTGACATTCCAGTACTAAATGAATTTACAGATGACTTTCTTGATGAAATACCTAGTATTGTACCTGGTTAAGAGTTAAAATTTAATATTTATTTAGTGATTTATGTGAAGCCGACATCTAATCCCCCTTATCGAATGGGTCATTTAGAATTTGTGTAATTGAAAAAATTTTCATAGATTAAACGATAAAGGTTCTATTCGACCATGCACATTCCCATGGGGTACTCATGTTTTATTTAAAAAAAATATCATTCTATGAGAGTTTTTATTCATTTTCTAGACTTGAATAACATCACAATTTTGAACAAGTATATATTTCCTCATATTGATGATTTTTTTGATCCGCTCCATGGAGATCAATATTTTTCAAAGATTGATTTTAGGATAGGGTACCACCAACAGATGGTGTTGGAGGATGACATTCCAAAAACATCATTCTAAATTTGATATTGGACTTTTTAGTTTGTAGTTATTACATTTTTGTTATCTAATTCCCTAGGATGTATTTATGAATATCAATAATTGAGTCATTAATCAGCTTTTGGATATGTTTGTGGCTGTGTTTATAGATAAAATTTCGGTATATTCTAAAATTCATGGGGTAAATGAATTTCACATAATGATTGTTTTGAAAACCGTAAAATATAATAGACTGCATTGAAATTTTAGTAAGAGGTAATTCTTTTTCAGATGAAATTTATTTCTGGGGAAAAATTGTTTCTAAATAGGACAAAATGATTTAAACTTCTAAAAAAAAGTTATTTATGAGTGGTATAGACCAACCAATATCATAAAGATATGTAGTTTTCATGGATTATCATGTTCTTATCGAAGGATTTTTGAAAAAAAAATCCTAGTTATCTAGCCATTAACTATGTTAACATGTAAGGGATTTAATTTCATATAGACAAAATAATTTTATGATAGTTTTAGGAAATAAAAATAAGATTGAAAGATTCCATAGTTTGGCCCTACCTTCTAGTAATGGTGAATTTGTTATGAACTTTGATGATTCATTGAGACTACATGGTTGTGTCTTAGTGACTAATGATCAGTTAATATCTTATGATTAACATCAGTTGAAAACTCATTAGTAAAATTGTCCTATACATGATTCAGAATTATCTATTTTAATTATTTATTTTAAAATTTAGAGGTTTCATTTGTATGGAATAAAGTGTGAAATATATACTTATAAAAAATATTTGATGTTTATATTCACTCAGAAAGAATTGAAAAAGATACCGAGGAGATGGACAGAATTAATTAAGGATTATGATTACATGATTTATTATCATCCAGGAAGAGAAAATAAAGTGGTTGATTCTTTGAGTGAAAATTTTAATTCTACATTAAACATGTTATGTTTGAAATAAGATCCTTTAGTTAGTAATTTGATGAATTTTGGCATGGATGTTGTTGGTGTAGTAAATTCCTCTTATTTTCTTCAGGTGTTAGTCAAATAACCCCTATTAGATTGAAATAAGAAGGTGCAGAAGGAAGAAAGTGAGTTGCAGAGAAATGTAGAATTGGTTCAGAAGGGTATGTTACATGACTTTAGCATTGATAAATATTTATTATTAAGGTTTGGAAAGAGATTATGTCTATATTTTGATTCACAATTGAAGAATGATATATTATATGAAGATCATAGTTATATGTTTCCAGTTATTCTATGTAGCACTATAATGTACAAAGACCATCGAGAGTATTTTTGGTGGGATAGAATGAAAAGAGGTATTGTTGACTTTAACTTAATATGTTATATTTTTCAATAAGTTAATGTTGTATGACAGTTACTGAAAGGGTTATTTCAACCTTTTCCTTTTCCATATTAGAAATGGGAAAATATATCCACCGATTTCATAGCACGATTATCGAAGTCTTCTCAATGTAATCATTCTATCTATGTTATTTTTGATCGATTGACAAAATATATTCATTTTCACTCTATTTAAGATACACTATATGTAAATAATCTTTCTCAGTTGTATATTAATAGTATATTCAGTTTATATGAAGTTCTCATCATTATTGTATTTGATCGTGATCCCAGGTTCACCCCTAACTTTGGGAATATCCGTCAGAATTCATTGCCTACTCAATTAAATTTTAGTACAAATTTTTATCCTCAATCAGATAGATAATCAGAATGAATATTTCATTTGATTAAGGATGTGCTACATGCATGTTCAATATATTACTAAGGAATTTTAGATTAAAATTTTTTTTGGATGACTTCTCCTATAATAATACTTTTCATTATAGTATAAAGATGGAACCATTTGTGGCATTAGATGGAATGCAAGGTCGATCTCCAGCTTTTTGGGATGACGTCAGCAAAACGAAGTTGATGGGACCAAAGTTGGTGGAAGAGGTGGAAAAACAAGTTCAGTTGATTCAGAAAAACATGAGGACAAATCTAAGGAGGAGGAAAAGTTATGTTTATAACCCTATGAAGGATATCTATTTTCTGGTAAGTGAACATGTATTTCTAAATGTTTATCCCAGGAAAATTGTGATGCATTTTGGAATTAAAGGGAATTTGAGTCCATAGTTCATTAGATCCAAGGAAATCTGGGAGAATGTTGGATCAGTTTCCTGCATAGTGGATTTACATTCAATTATATCATAGGTACACAATGTCTTCATGTTTCATTACTATGAAAGTATATGTCATATCTATCTAATGTTATTAGTTTGTAAGTAATTCAGTTTGAAGAGACTCTTTTTTATGAGGAACATGGAGTCTTAATTTTGCATGGTAGATAGAAAGGGTTGTGGAAAAAAGTGATCCATCATGATAATGTTTTATGAAAAAACCTTATGGTTTAAGAGAAAACATGGAAATCTGAAATTTCTATGATAGAGAAATACCCAAACTTATTTGATTAGTGAATAAAATTGTGAGGATGATTTTTCCAAAAGGGGTAGGAAGTAACAACCCATGTAATTATTGAAAACCACATTTTCATAACTACTAATATTTAAGAATATGAAATTTATTTTACTCTCTATGGGATTTTTTTTTAGATAGCATACCTAACATGTAACAATAGGTATCATCGAAATATTATGTTGCACAGAAGAATCAGTTATACCAAAAAAATAATAAATTATTAATATTATTACATTAAATGGTAGTTAACGCCTAGCTGTTGTATTGGAGGTAATGACAAGAACTAACTATATTATGTTTACACATGTTTTTATGTGTTTTTATATTCATCTAATAAATTTTAGAGGCTTAATATAAGAATAACTCTAATTTTATGTATAAAATAGTATCATTTTCTAAAATTTAGTTTTACAACCTTTTGATGGTGATACATTTTTAAATATATCTTTTATGACTTTTTTATGTTATATATTAAAATATAATCTTCATATTTGGATGTGGGACATCAAAATTTAATTAGGTAGATATTTTGGTATTTTTCTGATAAAATTCATTGATTGTTGAATTGTGAAAAATATCGCATTTTAATTCAAAACAACCTATTTTTATAATTTGTTTATATAGATGGAATATAGTTTTAATAGGTTATAAAGTGTAATTTCATTATCAATTTTCATTTATTCTAATTTATTTCATTTGAAGTAATTTCATGTTGAAATTGAATAAAAAAACTATGTGAATGTTTTACTTAATAAACTTGTTTTCTCATTCCAATAATGGGATTTATTTTAAATATAATTCTATCTCATCTGTGAATTTAATTTTCAAAAACTAACATAGTTGGTTGTAATAAGTATAAAAAATATGGTCAATAAGAAGAAAATAATTTTTGGTGAATAGTAACATTGGATTTTATTTTCCATGGTTAAAGGAAAATTGGGCATTTAAAGGTAAAAATAATAATAAGAAAATTTAAAACATCCCTAAAACTTTTCGTAATATTATTGGATGAGATATTTTCAACCAAAAAAATCCTAGGGTAAAACATGAGGCCTTTAGAAGCCACATGGCTGTTATTATGACATTTATAATATTAAATTTTAATTAAGAGAAAATATGTCATAATCATGTTTATTCATACTAAAACAATTTTAATATGTTGTAAAATAAGTGATATATTTGACTATGAATATTACATAGAAATCTAAAAACATTTCCCACATTATGGTATTTTATTTATAATTTTTAGTAATTACATAATTAAATTTATTTATAACACAATGATGATGCATTAATTTTTTTATTAATGATGGAATAAAATAAATGATATTAATAATATTACAGTATTCATAATTTAAAATTTTAATTCAAAAAAACGTTTATAGATGAATATAAAATGTTATAATTCTGTAAATGTGGTTTTTTGAAGGAATCATGTTTTTATGATTTTTTTAAAAACTCGCTTAATGAATAGTGTCAAAATTGACATAATTCATATTTTAAAAAATAAATTATTTATATAAATGATATAAAATTTATAAAAACATATTACTCATAAAAAAGTTTAAATAAATCTTAAAAGGACATTATTGACTCATTCAATAGTCATTTGGAATGATTTGGTAATCATATTAACTCTCTAAATTTAAATTACATGACAAAACAGTAAGAGTTAAAAGGGGTTAAAACAAAACAATAAGGATTAAAAAATATTCAAAACATGTATAATTTTTATTTGATGATTCTATTTGGACTTAAAATCATACTATATTTGAACTACCTATTTTTTGGAATCATTTTGAATCAAAATAGAATTTATATTAATTTAATACATTTAATAATTCCATGGGAGCCCCTCCCCTATCATTTAGAAAGGCACTCATTCCTCTCTATTACTGACACTTCAAAAACCATTTGTCTAAGACTTGTTCTACAAAAAACACTTTAGGGAATATCTCCCCCCAGTCTTGGGGACTTATTGTAGTCAGGATTCTATCATTGGAGGTGTTATGGTGTTCTTAGAAGGTGATCAACTAAAGAAGAGGTATCATTTTCTTTAAGTATTTCTATTTTATTTCTTAATCCACTTACATCAAATAATCTTATTCCTCTATTAAACAATAACTCCAATATCTTTAATATACTGATATTTTATTTTGATAATATCAACACCTCAATCCATCTCCACTCTTGTTTAATGGGAAAGGAATTAATCGGTTTTGCGTACTTGTGAACTGTCACCTCCATGATCATATCACATTTTTTTTCATAAATATCTCTCATGAATGGTTATAATAAAATAATTAATCTATATATTTGATATTAAAGACATATTAATCATTATAATATAATAATATATCAATTAATTTCGTAATTTCCATAATCATAAAAATTATAACTTCATTCATTTGTACGTGTAAACTATCACCTCCACAAATCATTTTGACTCATTTTTATTCATTATATCTCATATATGATATATATAATTATATTTAAATGATTAATATGATATTATTGATGTTATGATCATTTTTTATAGTTAAAATAAAACATAAAATCTTCTATAATGATCAATGAAAAAGTGAAAACGTTACTCAAGCGTGCATATGGCTTACCATCTCCATGAATATAACATTGTTCATTTATCATAAACATACATCATGGATTTATTTAAGTGAAAAATATTTGTATAAAAATAATACTAAAGTCTTTAGTATTGTTCTTGAGATGAATTAATTTTTACCACATAGACTATTGATATCAAACTATGTTCATTTTCGACTGAAGTACCGAATATTAAAAAAATTTCTAATATGAACTTATATAATTATGTAATTTTTATAACATGGTTACAATTGATATAAAATAAAGAATAAATTTTCAAATTTTTCTCATGAATGTAGAAATTAACGCATGCTTTTTTATTCAAGAATATAAAGGTTATACAAGACGAGTCAGACTCACAGTAAGGGAATTCAGCTCAGTATCCTATCATTGAGGCATATTTTGATATTATACACAAAATTATTTTGTATATTGTAAAATTAAACAATTTGAAATTTAATTTCATACCTTTTTTTGAAAGTAATCATTTTCTATGAAGTGTTTTACAAAACGAAAAATGGAATATTTTTTTAATTTATGTAGTGATGATGTATTTTCTATCGTTGTGACCAATATTTGATATTTGGCTTCCTTTATAGGGAAATATTTTAAAATAAATAATACCATATTCTCTTTTTAGGTATTTTGGTATTTAAATTTTTTTTATTACTTTTTATTTATATCAATATTTTGAAATTATTTATTGCGATTTCAAATGAAATTTTATGACAGAAAATTTTATAATTTCAATCTTTTATGCGTAATAATTATATAATGGTACTTGGACATTTGACGGGTGGTGAAGTGATAAACCAAAGATAGGTGGTTACTTGATAAACTAAAGTTGAGTGGTTATTTTATAATAATAATATGTGTGGTTTCATTATAAACACTAATGCATTGGGTTTGTAAGTTGGTTATCTAGCTATTTTTTGTAAGAGTGAGATGTATGGAAGATGATAGTATGGTTATTCCATTTAGGTATGATTATGTCCAAAGTTACCATTATATTCTATTTTCTACTTTCTATGGGTTTTAATTATATATTTTATTACAAAAAGAATAATTAATAATCTTATATTTCGTGGAGGTTATTTACTACTTCGTAAAGGTGAAAACCTTTACTTTATGATGATTTATTCATGGTTTACCTGTTTTTACAAGGATAACATTTTTCCTTAATTATGAATCCTTTATTGATATTTTTATTCTCATCCCATGTTTTGAAATGGTTCAATACATTTTAAATAAAAATAAAGTCATGGATGGGATCAAGGAAATGTTATGATTTTTACACATGAAATGAAACCATGTTTATTTTTAATCATTTTTTCCCTTATAGAAAAACTTATAGTGAGTAGATGTGTATTATTTTTAATATTTATACTATTATGTATGAGTTATGGACTAATTATCTAAACCTCTAAACATAACAATATACTCAATGTTAAATATAGTAAAATTATTGATATATCTCAAAATTAAGTAATGTATAATGTTGGGGCCTTATAATAGACATATGGTTAACACTAATATTCTATTGACAAACAAAATAAAAAATAATTATCTATAGAAAGTGCATAAGCTATTTTAGATTCGTTATTTTTTATGATATTTCATTTTAATGTAACTCATCTTTATGATGCTTTAAAATATGGGAATGATAAAATTGTTCTAGGGTAGTATCTATAGTCTCTCGTAGTATAAATTACCTTTATCATATAACAAACATGAAAATCATGCCAGCGTTGTAGATAAAAAAATATAAATAACTATATGAAATTGTGATATCTCCAAATTCCACATATAGTTACAATTAATTTAAATCTTATATGATGTAATGAAGATATGGTAGTTTTCATCGAAATAACTGCAAGCACTATTAGATGTTCCTTACATTCAATTTTATCTTTCATATAATTATTTTTATTCCTTCATGAATGATGGTTCAGTGGAATAAATTCCCAATAATAGATAAAGGAACATTATTTCCTTCATTTGATAGGAATACATAATTTAATGTCACACATACAGTACATACATGTTTTATGATTTTTTATACACTTTCAAAAAATGAAAAAATTCCATAAAGTCACTCTTTGTACTCAATTATTATAATCTAAGTCTAAATTTGTATTGTTAAAATATATCATATATAGAAATACCATCTCTCTAAAAAATTTTTAACTCATTAATTATCGGTTTTAATTAAATAATGATATTCTTATTTGAATGTTCTGGAATTAATGACAGTAAATAATTAATTTTTCATTAATCATCATCAAAAAGGGTAATTTTTTACCTAATTTTAATAATTGGCCAAAAAAAAATCGACTACCAAAAGAAACAAAAAAATATTTTTAGGTCGATTTATCTATACATTATGAGGTTCTGTTGTAAAATATATATGTAAATAATCAAATAATTTCTTAAATCCACCTTCATAAGAACGATTTATTATTTTATTTATAGAAATAGTATATCGATGCCATGTCATCTATGAAGTTGTGTTGGTAGATAGAAAAAGACATTATAATCTAAGATTAATCATTAAATACCTCAACTATTGTTTTGTAAACTAATTATAATTTTTCAGATTGAATGTGTGGGTATCTTGAGTTTCCATATGTCAGAGAGTCAACTAAAGACTCATAATCACCATAATATAAAATTTAATTGATTGAATGTTTATAATTTTTCTAATGACTATGAAAAACACTACGCACTAACTTCATTCCATAATATATTTTTAAAATAAATGCATTTCCATTAGGTAAAAAATAATTAACATAACTAAATACTTGATCATTACACTATTAGTTATTATAAAATTTGAGTCCATATACCTAAATATCATAATGGTATCTAAATTTCATATCATAAATATATTAACCCCCTTGACAGATTTAAAAAATTCATAAAATAAATATGGAGGTGATTTATAATTCCAATTATCATTCAAAACATCTATTCCTTGAATAGATAAGACCATATCCCAATATAGTATATTTTCAATTATGATGGATCAAAATAAAAAAAATACATTTCCATTGAAATTTGTTCACAATGTTTTAAATAAAGAAACATAATGATCCCCAAAAAATATAATCAATGAACTATAACAATATAAAATGTGACAAATCTCATAGGATCATGTTTTTTACAAGAACTCTTAATTGACCATACTAAAATAAATTATAGATTTAACAATGAATCTCAAATAAATACTACATCACCCTCAATGAAGTGAAGATTTATAGTAGAAATATATATATTTTTTAGATTAATTATCCAATCATGATTTCATAATAAAAACTATATTACATTTAATCTCTATAATTTTTTTTAAAATAATTAGATTATAATAAATTTTTTTAGAATTTTTTTAAAAATGTATCCGTAAATTAAAGCAACTATATACCGTAAATAAATGATGATTCTAGAAAAATAATTAATTAATTAATTTATAAATTACTTATTATCTTTCTTCATTAATTTATTTTTCCGAATTTAATAAATTATTTTATTATTAATAATATATTATATAAATTATAATTTTTTTAATAATTATAAGTAATTAGTTTTTATGGTTCTTATTTTTTTTACAATAATTTATTAAAATAAAAACATATTTATTTCTTAACTATTTATTTTTTAATTTTCTTATTATGAATATAAATACTATTAATAAATTTTATTTGTTTTCAAATGTATTTTTTGATAAAAGATGAATAAATTAGTTTCGAAAATATTTTACAGATTTTAACATTGCATTATATTTTTTTAACTACATTTTATTAATTTACTATATTAATATTTGTTACTAAATAGTGATTTTAAAAAAATTTCTTTATTTTACAAATTTATTCTGTTATTATTATTATTTTTATAACCAAATTAATTTTAAACAAATTATTATTGTTATATATTTATAATAATTTAATACAGAATTAGAATATAGTAATTTTTAATATTATATTTTATTACTTTCTTTACATGACAAATTTTTAATAATTTATCATAATTTTTATTTGATACTGCAATTCTATTTATTAAAATTAATTTAAATTTGTTTTAAAATTTTATAATAAAGTATTTTTTTATTAATTTTTTATATTAAAATATAATTATTCTTATTAATTTTTTATTTTAATTTATTTTAATTAACATAAAATAATATTAACATTAATGATGGTTTATCATTAAGTATTAAAAAATAGTTTTTAAGTCACAAATTTATTGTTTTATTAAATATTTATTATTATATATAAACTAATATAAGTTAATGACTGAATTATTTTAGATTTTATTATATATTTAATTATAGAAAAATATAGTGGATTTTTTCCAATAAAATATCAATTTTATTAAATTATTTTAATTATTTATTTATTAGTGTAATAATTTTTTTATTACCTAACCATTTTTTATTAATTTATTATGAATTTTTTTTATTTTATTTTTAGTTATTTATTAGATTTTATAATTTTTTATTTCTTATAATATTTTATGTTCTTTATTTATTTTGATTACTTATAATTAATTTATCAAAAAATTATTTCAATTTATTTATTTATTTTCGTATAAATCATAGAATTTAGTTATTAATTTTAGTTAATTTATATTAATTTAGGAAAATATTAATTTTTATTAAGTATTGACTCTATTTTATTAATTTATAATAATTTTATTTTTAAATTACACAACATTTTTTATATTTAAAAAATTTTATTAATCAAATAAACCTAATAAATTTAAAAAAAATTAAAAAATATGATACTTAAATTAATAAAAAATAATTAATTATATAAAATAATAACAAATGTTCTAATAATAAAACAAATCATACATAGATTTTGCTAAAATGATTAAAAAAGTACTACTTAATTGAGAAAAAAACAACGAGATTTGGATCCTAAATGATATAAATGGATCTAAAGAGTTATTCTTCAAAAGAATGAGAGAGAATAAAGAAAAAATAATAAATGAAAAGGGTAGGGAAAACATCAATTTTGAATTGATTTTTTTTGTGATGATTGTGAATGATGGGTAGATTTATATCACTAAACTTCTATATTTGTTTATAATTTTTTGATGGTATTTTTTGTAATAGAAATTTTCATTGAAATTTATTATTTTCAATGGTTATTCGAGACAGATTACTTAACAATCCTAAAACGTAGTGTTCATATTTAAATTTTACAATTTCTTGACGAAAAAAAATTATATGGAGTCATTCAAAAATATTCACCCACCATTATTGTTAACATACAATAGAATCTTGAAACGAAATTTGTTATTTTTTATGATTATTTGAAGAAAATTACTTATCTTTCAAAAATATTAATATTCACATTTAACGTAACATTCATTTGTGAAATTTATTTATAATGAATGGGGTCCATCCCTAATAACCCTCACCATTTTTCTTAATTATATAGTCTGCAATAGTGGTGGATCATAAAATATTTCACAATTACTATTCTCTTTTAATGTAATTATTCAATTATGTTGCTCATAAGATTTGAACACCATTGTGTGCACAAGAACACCTAAACTATCAATGATGGATTTAAATTCCAACAAAATAAATCCTAATTATACTAATTATTAATAACATACAATTTGTTTGTAGAAAAAAAACTATAACTAGATGTATTTTTATTATGGAAATTGTATCATTTGTAATTGGTCTGTTTAAAAAAATTATTTTTCAAATTGTGTAAAGTGATTCGTAGTTCCATGATTTGGTTATATCCTTCCATTGAGTGTAAGTGAGGGATAATTTTAGGGTATTCATATTTGACTTGTTAATATGTGTTTTATTATATAAATTATGGTATGGACTATTTTCTTTATTGAGAGGAAATTTTTTATTTAATGGATTTTTCCAATAGTGAATAATCTCTATGGGAATTAGTGATTGGGAATCATTTAACCTATTAATTCTCATGAAACATTAACATTATAGTTTAGAAATGGTTTGGAAAGGAGATATATGTGTTATGATTATTTTTTTTTAATTAAATATTACCATGACTTGTGACATCATAGGGTCGCCTCAGAATTCAAATGCAGCTCCTAACAACATTCAAATATAAGAGGACCAATATTGAATATTGGTAACTCATTATTGTTCTATCCCAAGATACTAGACATAATTAGGACTTCCCCACTGCTTAAATGCATTTCCCATTAAAATTTATTTTCACCACATAATTATATAAAATGGTCATTCCTGTTAAAATGTATGCATAGAAATTGGTCTAAGTATCATAATTTTCCAATAGTGAATATTTTTTAGGGTTTTGAAATGATTTGGACTTATCCATTATTTTATTGCTCAATTATGTATTGTGAAATAGGTCACATGATATATTCATGTTTTGATATATGAGTATATCACAGGAATGATAAGTATCCCTCCATGATCATTTGATAAGGAATGTATGGATGTGGTTCTTGAATGTTTTCTAAGTGCATGAAGACCCTACTAGCATGTAGATTTGTTATTTATTTACTGACTATTTATTAAATGTTAACACATATTTCCATAGATATTTTTAAGGGAGTGTAAATTGTGTCTTTTTATGTTTCATAATCACACATTGATTTACAGCTTGGTGGGTGTGTTCATTTGACTATTAGTGATCTAGGGAAGTGGATTGCTCAGATATGAGGGATCTATATAGGATATGTTTTATAGAAATATAAATTTAGAATCAGTACACACTCATTGATATTTTTTATATTGATTCATTAAAAAAATATCTTATTCAATTTTTATAACCATTTATATGATCTACCTTTTGTGGGGACAAGACTTTTAACTAATAATATAAGTTATTATGGGTTCATTTTGTTATTACATGGGTAATTATTTATATAGTTAGCATGTAGTTATGATTATATATAATATAGTTCATTATTAATTTATTTTTATCACATTTTTTTGGAATGTTATTGGGGCTATATTATCCCTAATATATGGCGTTGGCCATCTATGCTGCTTAGTAACCATTTCCATAGGAATAAATGCACATAATGCCATAAAATGATCCAACTGAAACTCGACATCTTTGGAATGGTTATTACACAACCATTCCCACTAAATTATGGTCTGCATGTTGAAATTTTCTTCTCCCGCCAAGGGTACCCCTTCTACTATGGAAATAGAGAAAAGGAGATAATGACACCAGAATCCCACCTCTAATAGGTCACAAGTTGGCGATAATCACTGATGGAATATATTCACACACACGAGCGATATTACCCTCATAAATATTTCACAGATAAATAGAAGATGAAAATTCCTACCAAAAAACTCCTAATAAAAAAAAAGAAATTCCAGTACAATATATGATAAACCAATTACATGAATGTAATTTCATAAATTATGAACAAATCAAATGAAAAATTAAATATGTCATCAATACTGAACACAACGGTCCAACAACTCCTAAAAAATTCCTCAAACTAGTAATTTCCCTATCAATCACCACTCAAATCCTACTAACATGAAAAAAAATTATATATTTATTGTGATCATAGCATGTATACTCAGTAGGTTTCTCCATGAAACATCTCATGAAAAATTGTAACGAAAAATACTAAATAGTAGTGAATAAAAAACAAAACTATATCATAAATTAAATAAGTTTTCTATTTTTTATTATCCTCACTATGGCTCACTGACCAAGTAACACAGACATGTAATAATATAATTATTGACATTATATCCCAATATAATACCCCACTGATACTTCCTAACTAGTTTTTTGATCTTACTCAATGACTCTGATCTGAAGACAGCTCTCTCCAAAAGTAAACCATCTTAAAGAGACCTTGGATACAATATCATATCATGTACTCATGCATCAAATCATGTCATAATCACACACCACACGCCCTATGCATCACATCATCTCATCATCCCATCCACATATCCTAATAGTATCCAAATAGTTTTTTGGAACTATTATAGACCATATGGCATGTATTATACCTCAATCCATCACAATCCATGAAAGAAAAACAAATAATAATCCATATGATACTATATCTAGAGATAGTTGTTTGTGAAATATCCAAAATCCATTACAAACCATTATACATGTATAAGAGAAAGGTATCCACTATTTATAGTACTACCTAAAACTACCATGATAAGAGAGAAGTTCCATAAGGTATAGTCTTCCATTCGTTCTTCACTAACATGGATGTTGGTGAAAACAACCCCCCCCCCCCCAAGTCCACCTGATGTCAGTTTCTCCAACAAAAATGTTGCCTTATCATATTAAATTTAAAAACGTAAAAAAAGTATATAGATCACAACCACTGAGAAACTATGTAGACAAAAACTCATCTGCCAATAATATCAAATAGAACACCCCACTTCCACTGCCCAGGTATAGGTTTCCAATAAGCATACATGAAACCTTCTATATTTAGTTAATTATTTAATTAATTTAATATTAATTAATTATT
Organism: Viscum album; assembly: GCA_963277665.1. Lineage (NCBI taxonomy): Eukaryota > Viridiplantae > Streptophyta > Magnoliopsida > Santalales > Viscaceae > Viscum > Viscum album. The sequence continues at coordinate 615,535,028 of OY728162.1, forward strand.
ACCCTTATCATTTATCCGATTAGTATTTTAATAGTCTAAAACATGTTCCAATGACATTGTAATTTTTTTCTTATATCATCATGATTTACATCTTCAATATAAATCAATTTGGATCAAATTTATTTTTCATTAGATTAATATCATTTCGTAAACATTTGGGGTACTATATGACATACCATAATATAACACTTAAAATATTACTCAAAAATCATAGTATCTCACTACGTATTTTTATTGGAAACTATTTATTTGAACAATATACAACCATCAGTACATTCATATTGAATTAAGAAGGAATAAAAAATTGGTGACAAATCCTCACTATAAACATATCTCAATCATCCCATGTCTTCCCTAATACAACTGAACATAATATTAGATCAGTAATACAATGATAATATCATCATTATATTTGGAACCACATTGCACCACCATGATTATATCTATAACCTCATTCTATAATCAATATCATAATTGACACCATGTGCTACCCTCATAACCACATGAAATCTCAACAATTAATTATAAAATATTCCACCCACACAAGGTTATCATTAAATCACAACAAGAAGCTAAATTTATAGAGCATAAATACATATTAAATTAAATTTTCTACATGAATTTTAGGTAAACCATGGAAAAATTAAACAAGAAATTATATAATTATTTAAACAAAGAGACTCTCTCTTATTCGAAAGAAAATTATTTATAAAATCATTAAACTTTCCTTATATTATTTAATAATTTAATTAATAATGAATAAAACATAGAAGTTCTAGTAATCTAAATTACCAAGGCTATTTAATATTTGTTTAATTTGTTATTCCATATTAATTTTATATTTCATATATTAATATACATGAGGATAATTATGTCAATTTTCCTCTTTTATTATAAAAAAAGAATTACTAGCTTTAAGATGTTATTTTATTCCAATCATATCAACTATGCTTAACAACAATAATGAAAGATTAAACAAAATCCAGAATGTCTGAGAGGAAAAAAATAAATATATTTAGGAAAATCATGTCATCACACATTCCAAATATTTCAAACATAAATATTAATATTCTCACATTAGATAATACTTATATTGTACAAATTTATTAAAATCATGTGGTAATAATCTCTAATAAAGAATATTTTTTAATTCAATAATATAATTTAGAAAAATAATGACAATATTTGAACATAAAAAAATAATATTTCAATTTTCCAATATATAGGATTGTAAAGTAATTCTCATCCATATTATATATGAGGTTCAACACTACGACATGCAATCATTTCTATTTTTCTCCTATATTAATTAGAAACGGGAATGAAATTAACTCTTTCCCCCTCTTGGATATTTTCTAGAATAATTATCATAATTATACAAAATAAAAAAAAATTATTTCCCTTCGTTACAATAATATTACAAATTTTATTTTTATTTCATAACATATGATAAATATAATTTGGGGGAGAATAATTATAACATCAACGTACAATGACAAATTCATGAGAATAATTTTAAATAACAACATTCATTGATATATTCAATGATATAAATAATCTAAAACAAAATATGATCATTTTAAAGAGAGATAAATTCCACCAAAACATTCTATAATATTGTTAAAAGAATTATTTATCTACAACATGAAATATATATTTCTATCCACTGAATATTTTATGATAATTTTATCATGATATAATAAAATGTTTTCTTAATAATTATATGATAATATATTATCAATATTTCACTATATTAGTTTTTAATTATTACCTTGGAATTTCATGATTAACATGGAATCTTCAACCAAGTTATAATATCTATATTTTTATCTAATAATTCCAATTCACATTAATCTAAACCGAAGGCTGAAAAGAAAATTAATTTCACAGATTTAAAGTATAAATTAAAATTAAGTCACAGATCTCCTATATTGATATTTCCTTTACATATTTCTTCTTGAAAATGAAAGGATATATAGGTTTTCTATACTACATATAAATAGAAAATTTTCATCAAGTGAATTGTAAAAGAAATACAATATAGTTATACGACTTTTTTGTCACCCAAAATCAAGGGAAATTAAGTGATTCTAAAATGATATCTATAAACTAATTTTTATTATTCATAGATATCTCTCCAAATATATTACAGAAACTATACACTCATTAAATTTATTACCCATTTAATTTTCATTTAAATCAAAAAATTAACATGATCTTGTAATAACCCATAATTATAACAATGAAAATTCCCTTCTAATAATTATGTAATATATTAAAAATCACATAAAATCCCTTTTTAACATGATAAAAACATTATAAATGAATAATAAATGAAATAAGAGGAATTTATGGAAGTTAAGAAACATATACCGATGAAAATTAACATCATTATTGCGATAGAAATATAAAACATTCGAATAGTAAGCCTAACACTAGAATAGTAACCTCACCCATGATATTTTAAATAATATTTATGTATCTTATAAATGAAAATATGATATAATTATATCATAGTATAAGTGAATAAATGTTTTAGAAATTTTTAATTATGTGTTGATATTTTTTATAAAACATAAGGATTTATTTCAAATTATAAAAATAATAAAATGTTTAAAAAAATTATTTCCTTAAAATATATTAATAAATTAATAATTTGTTATATTATGATTATAAAATAATTTTATGAGATCTTAATTTATAATTTGATGTGTTAAAAAATAATTTATAACTTTAAATTTATATTTTAAAAGTAAATGATGATTTTAATTCAAAATTCAATTTTACAATTTTAGAAAATTAATTTTGTAAAATTGAGATCATATTTTAAGTCTACATTTTAAAAAAAATATTGTGAAATTTTGGGATTTTCCTAAAATACATTATTCTTTGGTGAATAATAAAATATGATAATGTATGATAAAATAAAAATATATAATCTTTGGAGTCATAGATGATATATGGATTATGTATGCCCAAAAACAAGAAATATCATCCATTATTTCAATATATTTATTGATAATTATCAAACTATTTATAGTATTGATCCACAATAATATACTAACTAATAAAATAATTAGAAAAGACCACTCTCTCCTATAAATACCACCCTCAACACCTCTTCTTCTCACATACCTATAGAATTGAGAATATTAGAAATTATTATCATATATCTTATAAATCTTGTACACCATATCTATGATTCTTTTTCCTCATAGAAAGACCAAAACAATTTCCCTAGGGTTGTTCTTAAGGAGTAGAAATTGATGAGGTTAAAATCTTCTTTCCTTTATTTTAATTTTTTTCTAGTTAATTTAATTTCTTATTTTCTTCTAACCTCCCCTAAACCTAATGTTATGATAACACCATGACACTAAATATAATTTTATTTCAATATACTAATTGAATAATCTATATTTACATCTTCACCCTCTTATTTTTTCCTAAAAATGAAAACATCATATATGATGTGTTCATTTATCACATTCAAGGACGAAAAAGATATCAATTTCCATTCCCTCGTTAAATTCTGATCCTAAAACCATTGTTAATGTTTAAAAATATTTTAATATATATATATATATATGAAATCCTATTTAATGTTCTGGAACCACTATATAAACATTTTATTAATCAGTAAAATGAAACTTGTTCATGATGATCGAAAAAACGCAAAACTAATCTAAACTGTTATCATTAACAGCTTACCTAATGATTCATCCTAACCCCAATTTACCAAATGACTTATATAATCATATAATATTATGTATTTTTACAGATAACATTTATCATCAATTCTATAAAATCATTTTCATTTTATATGATTTTTTATACATGTATACATATAAACGATCATGGAAACCACATAAAGAAACGTTCCCAGACAATAATATTTTATATTATAACTCCTAAAAATAGAAATAATTGTACTTAATAAAATTATATTAAATAAAATAAATATAAAAAAGGTTCTAAAATAATTAATTCGAAAACATAATTTTACTATATAAGACATTATGATCAAGTGCGGATGTATTTTAGACATATAGAAAAGGTTTCTTCTTGAACCTCAACTTTTACTTCCGGTTCTTATTTCTCTCTCATTACGAAAATGTAATTATTCGTTATTTCTATGCAATTTCACAAAATTATGTTAATATGTAACAAAATTTGGTATCAATATTAGATATTCCTTATTTATTGTAGAAATCCTTGTTTTATAATGTTTTTATTTCAATTCTTCCCAATAAGCAAGCCTGATTAAATCTAACATCCTGAATCCATCCCATTTTCAAGATTCATCCATAATTTGTTTTTAGTTACATTTATATTTTTAAAATCAAAATTTTTATGATGAAAAATTTCTTGTTTAATTTATGGTAGTATGAAAATGATATTATATTATCCTCTTTAATGAATCGTTAATATTTTCCTTAAACCTGACAAAAAACATTTATTTCTAATGTTTATTAGATATTATTTTTACATTTATTTTCATTAGTCTGACATCACATATCATGATCTATGAATATTTTCCCTTATGAATTTGCATGTATGATTCAATTACATTTATTTTTGGACACCATTTTTATACTTCCTTATGTTACCCCTTTTAAACATGATTATGATACCCAATTCCTTCCAATGGAAACCCTTATGTTTATTCATGATTCCTTACGTATGATTTGTAATGTAGAAAAAATAATCATGAAAATGTTATGATGGGTTCAACAAGAAATTTTTCCAATTTATTGGGTAATGTTTAGTCTCATGAGATGTTTTGTTGGTATTTGGAGAGAACCTGATTCTGTTATGGGTCTTTGTTTACGATGTCTTTGTAGGTAGCCTTGAATCATGTTTATTTCATGTTATATGTTTTTTCTCCATTTATATGTTTTCATAGTAATATTATCCAATGTTATACATATTATTAATCTACTTTTTTATTCATTTTCCATTCCATTGTGTCATCATGTTATTTCTTATAACCCATGAGTTATGTTTTATTCCTATTCTTATTCCCTTACTGGGATATTTACATTATCCCTTTGGTTCATTTATTCCGTAGGTTTTCCTATACTCATATAAGGGCTCAATAAATATAGGAAATCATAATGAATATTAAAAATAATATGTATTTATTTTGGTTTCATTGTTTTTAATAATGTACATAATCACCAAGACAGTAGACTTTAAGATCCTTAGCATGTAATTTGATGTATAATTATGCTTAATATCATGTACTAAAATGTGTAATATAATGGTGACTCTATTGTTGGCATTAGGGTAAATGTTTTGTTATATTTGGGAATTAGATTATAAAACTCCATCGAAAACCATAGGGATTGGTCTATGTGTATGAAAACATCCAATCTATTTGTAAGTATAGAGTTAGTGGATTATAATGAAAATATATCTATTTATTGATACTATAGGTGGATGTGGTTCACACACATTTGTAACAAGGGGTAAAAACTCTCACAAGGTGTCCGAGATTGACAAGGGGTAACCTCGTACATGAAAAATGGACTTACTATGCAACTAGTTTGACAATCCAAGGGATATTCTTTTGTAAATTCATAAGCTCATTACAGAAAACTATTAAGGGTAAAAATCAAATAAGGGTATAAGTTTGGAAATAGATCTTGGATATATTTGTTTGAAACATATGAATAAAATGTTAGGATATAATTTTATTTTACAGTCTTATTCATTTATGTTCAAAGTTTATTTACATGCTTATTGGATAAGTATTGAAGCCCATTAATTATACCTATTGTTTATTATTTATTGGGGTAAATAGAAGAAGACATTCCAACAATCATTTGGATAAGAATTGTGATTATTTTATTATTTAAATGATAAATATGATGGGAATTGCTGCTAAAATGTTTACAAAATTACATGCTCATCTAGATCAAGTTATGAATAATAACTTGAATCATGTGGACCACCCTTCTTCTCCACTTAAAGTGTATGTTTCCATTGAATATTTCATTATAAAAAGGAATCCTATGTTTAATGGATATTATAATCCCCTCCTTAAAAAACAATTTATTAAATCCATTTAGAATATATTTTCTATCCTCTAGTGCTTAGAAAAATAGAAAGTGGTGCTAGCGGTCTATCATTTTTATGGGTACTCTTTGTATTCGAGAGAAATAATCAAGAACCTAATGTAAAAAGGGAAAATTGATTCATTGGGATAGTAAGAATTCAAGAATATATATTTTTCAATAAATATTTTCCATAAACCATTTATCTCAATATGGAATGGAAATTACTTAATCTAATGTAGAAGGAATATGAGTTTATCTAGGCATGTGAGGCGAGTATTAAAAGGATTTCAAGATATGCCTTTGGATTTTCCCTAAACACAAAATGCAATGTGTATTGATTCTTTAAAAACCCAAAGATTATCTTTTGAAAAGCTCCAGAGATTCAATATATTGAAAATTAGGAGTATATTGTTCATCATTCCCATAAGGATGAAATGGGGATTTGAGACTATATGTCTTCTCATAGGCTTGATGAAAAAATGAATTGAATAAAGCATAATATGGATGTATGAATATATGAATCCAATTATGAAAATAAGACTCAACACCCCATATGTCAATACTGTTGGAGAAAGCATCCTGAAAACTATTTAATGAGAACCAAGAGATGCTTCAAATAAGTAAGAGAGGGTCATATGGATAATGGATGCCAAAGGTATATGACGAATCCCATTAATGCCGCAGAAAATTGATGTTCCATATCAAAAATCAACCTATAGTGTGGTGATTCAACTGCATGGAACATGGACATTATACAATCCATTTACTAGTACGAAGGGTTGTTGGAGGCAATCAACCACAAAAATAACATCCAAGGAACTTAGGATGTTCATATGATATAACAACAGTTTAGGTGGATCTGAATAATGATGTCCTGACAGGTATGCTAATTATTCATTAATGAATAGAGAATATACTATTTGATTCTGGTTCTACACATTCTTTCATATCATGCGGGTTTAGTGTAGCTATTTAATCACCAACTCAAAAAAATTTGGTTGAGATTTTAATAATTACATAAAACTGGGAAATTATTGCATCCAATGTTAATAACTTATCCCTTATTGATTTTTGTTGAATGATCCTTGTAGAAAATATTAACATACTGCCTTTGGTGGAGTTTTATACTATATTGGGCATAGATTGGCTGTCTTTATTTAAATCCAACATCAACTATCAGGAAAGTTATAACACTCTTCACATCATTAATCATCCTCCAATTTTGTACATGTTTATGTGAGATGATTTATATACTTTTGAATCATAATCTCAATTTTGGATATTATTGCCTTATGAGCCAGAATATCATACTCAAATTCTTGATACAAATGGGAGAATCGTGCTCAAAGACATTCCCCTCATGAAGGACTACACTTATCTATTATCTAAATAATTTATTAGTATTCCTCTAAGATGAGTGGTTTAATTCACATTTGAAGTTTTTCCTAGATCTGTACATATATCAGAGACACCTTATATAATGGCCACTATAGAGTTGTACAAATTAATGAAAAATATAGATGAGAATATTGCGACAGTTTTATATGCACATGTGCTTCACTATGGGGTGTTAGTGTCCTCTTTATCAAAAATAAGAATGGATCAATGCTCCTATGCAATGTTTATCTTGATTTCAAAAAAATAAAGATAAAGAACAAGTATCCACTTCCAAGGATAGATTACATATTTGATCAGCTATGTGGGGCCAGTTATTTTTCAAAGGTGGACCTTCATTAGAGATATCACGAATTAAAGCTAAGGAATGATTATATTCCATAGACTAACTTTTAAAGAAGTTATGTACACAATGAGTTTATAATGATTATCTTATGGAATACTAATTCTTATAAATTTTCAAAGAATCAATGAAAAATATCTTTTGAGATTACCTTGACCAATTTGTGGTTGACTTTATCGATGATATGTTGATATACTCTAACATCAAGGTGTAACTCGATGAGCATTTAAATAATGTTCTTAAAAAAATCGAATTTATAAATTATAATAAATGTACAATAAATGTGGGTTAAAGATGGCAGTAGTATCACTCCCAGGGCATGTAATCACCAGAATATGGATATATATAGACCCTTAAAAAAGAAATGTGATCAAAGAGTGGATCATACAAGAATATGTAATGAAGATATGTTGTATACATGGTATAGATAGGTATTACCAATTATTTTAAAGAACATATCATGATTTTCAAACCCAATTACCATGATGAAATAGAATATAATGAATTATTATGGACTAGTGAATGTGAAGTCATCTTCCAAGAGGTGAATAAAAGGCTTATCAGTGCACCAATACATACTTTTCCAATAAGTGAAGAACTCTTTGTGGTGTACAATGATGCTTATAATTAGTTCTTAGGTGTAATGATGTAAAATGATAACACAATAACCTATACCTTAATAGAGTTGAAAATTCATCAGAAAAACAATATCATGGATGATCTGGAGTTTGCAATTAAAATATTTTCATTAAAAATATGGAGATATCTTCTCTATGGGGTGAAGTTTGAAATATATAATGATTATACGAGTATAAAATATATATTCACATAGAATGATATTAATATTCTTCAGATAAGATTGTTAGAGTTTGTTAAGGATTATGACTATTCAATCCACTGATATCCTATGAAGTAAAATAATTTGGCAGATTCTCTAAGTAGGAGGATCCAACATTATTATCAGGGATGATAATTGAAAAGAATAAAATAAACATAGAACATCAATTTATGGACATAAAAATCATAATTAAATTAACATCATCAACCATATCTCAAATAGTTTCTCAACTATCCCTCATGTAGAAAAAATAGAGGATACTCAAAGATATGATGTTTATATTCATAAATTGGTATAATCTATAGTAAATATGAAATCCTCAGTGTTATAAAAGGATGAGGAAGGATCCATGATATTTGTAACACAACTATGTGTACCATCCAATCTATAGATAACGAATGAGCTTATGAATGCTGAACAAAACTGAACCTTCTCTATTCAACTAGGGATCACGAATATGTATCAAGATATCCATGAAAACTACTAGTGGGTAAATATGAAAAAAAATATTGTTGAATATACATCAATGTGATTGGAATGTTTTTATGTGGTGGATGAGAGGAAAATGTCTAAAGGAATGATTTAACCATTACCCATACAAAAATGGATGCAGAAAAACATCACCATAGACATTATCGTTAGATATCCAAATACAACCAATGGAAAAAATGGTATATGGGTTGTTGTGAATCATATTATAGAGAAAAATAACTTTATAAAAATTTGAGAGGACTTATCAGTAGATCAACATTTGATGATATATATCAATGACATAGTAAGGCAGTATTGAGTTCCACTATCAATTATATCTGATCAAGATCCAAGATTCACCTCAATGTTGTAGAGATGTTCTCAACATTCTCTGATCCCTGGGTTGAACTTTATTATGACCCGACACCCTCAAATAGATGGCCAGTCTAAGAAAGCTATTTAGACATTTGAATCCATTTTGAGATCATGTTCTGTGGGCTTCAAAGGTAGAAGGGACCAACATCATCCTCAGGTCAATTTCTCTTACAATAAGAATTTCCACTCATGCCTCTAAATGGATACATATAAAGCCATCTATGGGAAAATACTTATAACACATGCATTCTTGGATGATGTCGGTGAACATACGAAGAAATGAACTGAAATGGTTGATGAAATGGCCAGAAAGGTATAAACCATTCAACAACACATCAATTCATCCCAAAGTATCTAAAATATCCATATATACATTCAAAAATGATAACATGAGTTTATGGTTGGAGTTATGGAATTCCTTCTCATATCTCTATGTATTAGGGTCATGATATTTTAAAAGAATGAAATGTTGATTCATAGGTACATCATACCCTTTGAGATTCTTGATCATTTCATTACTATGGACTATCAAATATCACTACCCCCATCTATTTCTCAAGTACATGATATATAAAATGTATCCCAATTGAGGAAGTACATACTATATCTCTATCATCTAATGAATTTCAAGGTGGTACAATTGTAGAATGTTCTCTCTCACGAGGAGTAGCTGGGGAAGATCATGGATGGTAATGATAATTTTCTATGAAAAAAGACTACTCACCTACTCAAAATACTATAGTGAATCCATTAGTGCAAAAAGGAAACATGGGAACCTAAGGACGAGGTGAAAGAGAAGTACCAACTCCTATTTTCAATATAAAATGTAAAAAAAAATTTCAAGGGTGAAATTTAATAAGGGGGAATAATTTAATGTCCTAGAATTTAGTGTAATTCAAAGAACATCACCTTACGAACAGAATACAAACACTATAATTTAAAAATTAATGAAATAAGATGTATTTATCTATGTTAAGGAACCTATACCAATTAAATAGTAACATGAACTTTCAAATATTAATACGAACCTTATTAATAATAAACTAGTCAATATAATGGTAGCTTCACCATTGAAACTATAAATAAATTGTAGGACTAATATAAATTTAAATATAATATAATTATATCCTTGTGTAAGTAAATATTTTTTTATTAAAAATTAATTATGTATTGATATGTTACATAAAACTAACAGGTATATTTTTGGTTTTATAATTAATATAATGTTTTAAATTATAGATTATTTCCTTAAAATGTTTTCATAATTATTTTTTTATCTTTTGATTATAATTTAATCCTATGATACATTAATCATAATTTTGAAGTGTTCCAACATCAATTATAATTATAAAATTGATATATCCCATGCAACTGATTATTTTAATTAAAAATTAAATATATCATATTTAGAAAATTATTTTCAGAAAATGGAAATTCTTCTTGAATTCTAAATGTCTAAAAATAGTTGTGGTTATTTTTGTTTTATTTTCAAAAGTACTTGAATTTTTTGTGAATAGTAAAATATGATAATTGATTATTTATGATAAATACAAGAATTATTGGGGCATTGATTATGTATGGATGATGTAGGACTAATATATTGAACTATCCTTCGTACTTAAAAATAATTTCATTATAATTCTAAAACTATTCATAATCTTGAACCAAAATAATAAAATAATGAATAAAATAATCGGAAAACATCCTTTTTCTCTCTTATAAATAACACCCCTCAACCCCACTTCTCCAAAAACATTTAAATTGTTGATCCTTGACCAAATTTTATTCAAATAACATTCCAATCCCCACCCCCATTTCCATGATCATTTTTATCATGAAATGTCCAAAGCATTTTCCCAATGGAGGTTCCCAAGGAGGAGAAATTCTATAGGTAAAAATCATCTTTCATTTCTTTTAATTTTATTTCATGTTATTTTCTATTATTATGTTCTCTTCATATCCCCCCATAAAAATGGTATATTGACTCTAGTACCTTAAATATAATATAATTTATTATGATAATGTAATAATACGTAATCATTTATTTCCCCACTCTTTTTGTACTAAAAATGAAAACATCGCCCCTGATGTGTTAATTTATCACATTCAACGACCAAAATGTATTCAATTTACATTCCCTCCTTAAACACAATCCATAAAAAAAATTTGTGTTTAAAAATATTATAATACATTTATTAAATCCTATTTAATGTTCACTAACCAATATATAGACATGAAATTAGTAAATAAAACAAAACATGTTTTTGATGATCGAAAAATGCCAAAATACTAAAAAGAGAAATCAGTAATATATTATCTAAGGATTCTTCCTCACCAAAAAATTAAAAATTAATTATATATCCATTTAATATTATATATTTCCAGTGATAACATATAACTTAAATTATATACAGCCATTCTCATTTTTCATGATTTTCCGTTCATGTATAAAGGTAACCGGTCATGAAAAACAAGGAAACAAACTCTCCCAAGAAATGAAATAATATATTATAACTCAAAAAAAGTGATATAAAATGAAATAATAAAATTATAAAAACTCAAATAAATTTATAAATGTTTATGAATTAATTAATTAACATAATAAATTTGACTATCAGGGACATAAAGTTCAAGTTCATAACAGTTTTGGTCATATGGTAAGGGTTTCATCAGGAACCTCCATATTTACCATAGGAAATTATTTATCTCTATTTACACAAATTAAATTATTAATTATTTTGATTTAATTATTATAAACAATGTGCGTATGTTTCTTTATACTGATTATATTACCCTTTTTATGGGTACAAACATGTTTTGTGAAGTTCCATTCCCAATTATTCCCAATAAGAAAGACTGATTAAATAGAACTTCCAAAATTATAACACATTTTCAAGTTACATTCATAATATATTTAATAACCCATTACTTTTATAAAATCACTATTTTTATCCAGAAATAATATCTTTGTTCATTTTTTGTTTTATATATACTATTATGCCATGTCTATTTTAAGGAATCTTTAATATATTCCCTAAACCGTAGGAAAATATATTATTTATTATGATTCTTAAACATTATTTTTAAATCTAGTCACTTTATATTTACATAAATTTTCATTATATATTCTTACTATACTGAATTAATATCCATGTTTGATTTAAATACTTTCTTTCTTGTACACCATTATGATACTCCGTTATGTTATGTCCTGTCGAAAATATTATAATAACTAATTATTTCCATGGGTAACTCTTATGTTTACAATTGATTCCTTGTATATGACACTTCATGTGTAATAAATATTCATGAAGATGTTATAACTGGTGAACCCAGATAGTGATACAATGCATTGTGGAATTTTTATTCTCATGAGATTTCATGTTTCGCCATAGAGTGAACCTAATTCATTTTTGGGACTTTGTCCACTGAGTCTTGGAAGATAGCCTTGACTCGTTTTTATGTCATTATATATATTTCTTACAAATTTCAATGATGTCCTAGTTAATGTTTTCCATTTGATACATTTTACTCTTCTTTATGTTAATTAATGTTCCAGGTCTTTGTGTCATCATGTTTTTCCTTTTAAACCCTTTTCAATGTTTTATTATAATTATTATTCCCTTATTTTAATTTTAGATCATCTATTGTGTTCATGTATTCATTATGTTTTCTTATGAAGATATAAAGGATCAATGGAGTTAGAAACTCATTATAAAGATTAAATATTTGTTTTCTGGTTTCAAGAAGTTTAAATTTGAGCGAACTCTTACAAATACAAGACTTTAGGATCCTTGGCGTTTAATTTTATGTTTTATTATTCTTTAAATAACGTAATTATATCTTTAAATGGATAGGGTCTATATAGATCCAATTAAACCCTCTGAAAAAATTAGATGAAAATTTAAGTAATCAAAATGAAATAAAAATAATAGTTTATTGCATAAAATTATTTTAAAAGGAATTCAAATAGTTAAAATAAAATTGATTAAGGAAATATGAAAATATGTTCAAAAATAGATTCCCACATGAGGCTCACATACGCTATGTAAGGGTAAAAAGTTCTTACCCACATGTGACTGTGTCTTGCACACAGTCTGTCTTATTGTGTCAAGCTTCACGGTGTCTTTATACTTAGAAAAATAGTTGTATTTATACATAGACAGTAATATACATAAGATGATTGGAACATTAACCAGTATAAAGTATAAGAGATAACATGAAACATAAATACAAAGGAATGATAAGATATGTGAGATTTTTGATTAGTAACAAGATTTGTAACTAGTAAAAGGATTTGTAAACAATAAGAAGATTTTTTAATAGTAACAAGATTTGTGATCATTAAAACATGATTAATACATGAGGAGTCCAACAATCTCCCCCTTTTTAATGATCACATATCATGTATAGAGAAATTAAAAAAAATGGAATTGATCTTTAAAGAAAATAGCATATATAATAACACATATATAGAATAACATATAACTTTTTCTTCCCCATTTAACTTCTCCTGTTTATTATCCCCCTTTTGGGATTATCAAAATGTGAAAATAAGAGAGTTAAACAATGAATATTTCATTAAAAATGTTCAAAATACATCATACAATAGAAATAAAAATATCAATGACATCCCCATACAAAAGAAAGTAGTCACAGTACATCTTCTGGATGTGGCCTTCACATTGACATTATAAGTTGTTGATGTGGAAGAAGGCATAGAGGTATTAGAAAAAGAAGGTAAAGGTAGACCTTAAAAATAGATGGATCCAAAGAAGGAGCAGTAGAAAATCTAGTTTGTGGTTTTTCAATAATGATTGGTCTGATCTGAGAAAGGGCTTGGCTGACTCTCATGGTAGTGGAGGCTAAAGAAGGCAGACCTGGTCGAAGAGGGAAAACAGCTTGTGCAACTATAGATGTACTCTTAAAATGAAGATATTTCCTTAGAATATTTATGAAATTAGCAATGATTTATCCACCATATTGCATATACTTTTCAAAACCATCATTATTCTCCATGAATTTGTCCAACAATCTGGTGAACTCAGTATCCTTTTGAACTTGGGCTTTGAAAGCCTGAGTCATTGGAGTGATTTTCAGATTCTCCACAAGATACTTTGTAACACCCCAGGTAAATAATGAATATGACATTTTCACATTTAACCATATTTGTGAATAAAATATTAATATGACTTTAATGGGGATGCTATGCTCGATGGCATACCCAACACGCAACAACGAGTTTCTTGGGAATCTTACGTTGCACTCTAATAAAAAAATAATATTATTTTAAATGGTAGTTAACTCCTAGTAGTTGTAATGGTGGAAATGAACAGAACTAACTACAAAATTATTATATATGTTATTCAAATATTTTTACTCTTTACAATAAATGTTATAAGATTAAAAATGCGAATGAATCCAATTTTAAGCGTAAACATTCCAATATTCATTAAAAGGTCGTTTAACCGCCTTTTGATGGAAAACCTCTTTTAAATCCACATTTTTACAATTTTATGTGTCATATTTGACAAAATAAAATTCTTCTTTAGAGTCGGGACATCAAAATTTACTTTATGTAAATTTTTGGAATTTTTCCGAAAAAGTTCAATTTTTAATGAATAGTGAAAAATGTTGTATTTTAATTCAAAACCTCATTTTAATCTAATTTATTTATATAATTGGATTATCTTTTGAATTGGGTTTAAAGTTAAATTATAATATATTTTTACCATTTAATCCAATAGTGTTCATTGGAATTAATTTCACTTTGAAATCGGATTTAAACTAGTGTCAATCTTTTGATACTTATTATTTCATAAAAACATGCTATTTGCTCTAAGAGTGGGAATTATTTATTAAACTAATTAATGAAACTTATATGTTTTGAATTTTTTAAAATATAATTTATTTTTGAATTCGGAATATCAAATATAGCTTAGGGTGATGTTATGATATTTTTCTGAGAAAACGTCAATTTTTGATGAATAGTGAAACCACTAAGTGGTACTTATAAAAACTGATTTTCCATTTAAATGAAAATTTTCCACCATTGTGTTTTGAATCTCAAAAATCCATCATACATGGTTGTCATTAAGATGTAAAATGTGGTTTAATGGGATTAGAATAGTTTTTTGGTGAATAGTGTCTTATTAAGTTTTTAATCGTGATTAGAGGTAATTAGTGTAGTTTAAGGTAAAAATAATGTTTTAATAATATGAGATGAGCTTGAAACATGTCCTAACATCATTTTATGAGTCATGGCTGACCAATATAATCCATGGGTCAACTTGGGGACCCCATGGAGCCACATTGGTTGGAAAATGACATAAATACCATTTTATTTAATGTTAAAGTAAAAATGACACAAACAAGAGATGTTCTACTACAACAATTTTTACATGGGGTTATACAAGTCAGATTTTTGACTATAAATAATAATTGTAAAGATAAAAAATTTTCATACATCATAGTATTTTTTTTATAATTTTTAGAATTTAAATAAATTAAATTATTTATGACATCATGATGATGTAGCGATGACCTCATTATTTAACGATTTAAATAAAATGGAAAGATAATGTAAACTCTAAGACCTAAACATATCCAAAACCTATTTTATGGGGGGATTTCGAACCCTTATCACCTTATCCTAGAAATAAATCAATGTAGGACCTTTAAAATCCGAAACTCTTTTGAAAATAAGGTAACATTTTGTAACTTTACAAGAGTGCCCCTCCTCTCCTCTTATAAAAGGCCCCCACCTCTACCTCCTTACCCAAACTTCCAAAGCCATTGGCTCGGCCAACCCATGCCCATTGTGTCTCTCCACATCCCTATATAACTCCTTGAAGCCTCACTTTGGGAATAATACTTCCCAAGGAAGCCTTTGAGCTCAATCCAAAGGGAGTTACCCGATTTTAAGGTAATGTCTTCACTTGTGTTCTTTTGTTTTATTTTGCTTCTCCAACCCCCTAAACTCTTTTTATTAATTTCTTTTATAAAATATCCAGTATCTTAAATATACTAGGATTTTTTTATAAGAATCTTTCGATCTAAACTTACACACACCTACATCTAATGGTTAAAGAACATACTATTTCTGTGGAAGGCGAATTTCTGCCTCACGAAACGATGAATGTTCAACATTCTCCTAACACCTTCAAAGGTGGCCATTTAGATGACAATATATTTATATATGATATATAATATGTTTATTTTTTTAATTAAGCTTATGTATTTTTCATTTATGTCATACCTTTATATTTTCCAATATGGGTAAACGCGATATCTTCATTTAAGGAAGTGCGGACTACCGCCCCCTCAATGTGATGTGATTCGTTAATACCCTATGTTGTACATATAAAGGATATATTTAATGATATTATATATGATACCATACTGGAATTAAAATAATATTATGTATCATTATGTTTTAATTCCATTAAATATCAAATACAAATGGAATTAGCGTTCATGCGTACGTACGACCTACCATCTCCAAGAACGGTACATTTCATTTCTTATCTCAAAATGTTATGTACTATTATAAGTACATATATATAATGGATATATATGTAATATATTACATCAAAATTATGGATATCATTCTGGAATTATAACATATATATATATATATATCTCTCATTTTGTTTTAATTTCATTAATATGTCATAAAATGAACGTAGCGTTCATGCTTACGTACGGCCTACCGTCTCCATGAACGGTGCTTTTAATTTTTATCTCCAAATTATATGGAATATTATAAAATGAATATATACTGGATATATATGATATTTAAAACATCAATACTATTCTGGATATTATGTACCTATAACTACATGGAAAATTATTTTCCAACAAGTTCAATTTTTGACTCGTGTACCAAACATCGACAAAAACGTATGATATGAACTCATATTGATAACCAATTATTATAACATTAAAATATGTGATATGAACTGAATAATAATCTTTATATGAGGTCCTTAAGAAATTATATATTTACCAAAGTTTATTATTCAGGAATATAAAGAAACGAACAAGACAAGTTGGACTTGAGGTAAGGGATCTGACTCCTCTCTTTCTTTTAAAGTACACTCTATTATGTCATTCCGTTTACAGCTCATCTTTCTTGTTATTGGGATATTATTTTATATTAATCTTACTGTAATTTTTATGTTCATATGATGAGAGACCCTATTCTCTCTCATCAATCCATTTTGTAAGTTTTGAGTGGCGCTGTTAGGCTGCCGAATTTTCGTAAGAGATCCTACTCCTCTCTTTCTTTTAAGTACACTCTTTTATGTCACTTCTTTTAAGCTCCTATTTGTTATTTTGGGGGATGTTTTTTTATATTCCTCTTTCTGTAAAAATTATTTTAATATTATTAGATACCCTATTTGATCTCATCAATCCATTTTTGTAAGTTTTAAGTGGCATCGTTATGCTACCGAGTTTTCGTAAGGGATTTTTCATCTCACTTTTATTCCCTTGAGATTTATGCTACATTTGTCACAATTTCCATTTAGTGGTGTATGTACTACCCATTATTATACACTTTGTGTAGTATAATTTCATTAATGGGTATTAACATCTTCATTGTATGACCCTTCTTCCATGGGGTGTACATTTCGAAAGTTACCTAACTCGGTAAGGGGGCCTTTCACCCTCCTCTTTTTACAAGACATATTTTGTTATGTCTTTTAATTAACATACTATTATGTTGGGATATGTTCTTTTATATCCTTATTGATGTAAATTTTATGTCCAAGTGATGATATTCCCTTTTTATCTCTCATCCACTCATTTTCTGAATTTTGAAGTGATGTCGTTAGGCTGTCGAATTTTACCAAGGGAACTTTTTAACCCAGTTTCGATTTCTTTGGGTTCAACATGTAGTTATTGAATATGTCATCATTTGAATATGTGTGAATGACATTTTAATGTTTTACACTTAATATCCACTTATATTGGGTGTATTTATATTTTTCACACATACTTTTGAGATTGATTTATCCTTAATTTAAGGATACCTTCTTTATAAGGGATTTCATCACATTTGACATTTCTATTGAGACTTCATTGTTGTTATGCACCAATTCACTCTTATATGGTGTATATACTTTCCTTTGGAGTATTATATCATGAATCCATTTATTCTCATGATATTATAATGTTCTGACAAAATGTTATTCCTCAATTATTGTATTCAAGTGCCTCTAATTTTGGTAAAACCCCTTTAACCAAAATATCGCTTTAAATGTTTTAATTATTTGTTCTTATTAATATCCATGTTTTCAAAATGATTTTAAGGATTTATTTATATGGATATTAGTGGTTTCAAATTTTAAAAGCTTCAAGGTGGTATGGGACCCTTTGATTCAAAAATCTCTTTAATAAATGTTTTAAATGGTTTTGGAAATGTTTTCTTTTTGAATGGATTCATTATTTCAATATACTAAAATGTTATATTGTGATTGAAATGTGGAAATGATATTTTTACTTTATGCATGTTTTATGTGAGACGTTTATGTTATGGTTCTTGGGAATTGTTATGAAAACGGGTGGTTCCGTGATAAACTAAGGGCGGGTGAGCCCGATATAGCTCTCCAATGCATTGGGTAACACGAAGGAGTGAAACGTTAAGGTTTCTCCGAAGAGATTTAGGGAATATACTATGGTGGGTATTCCAAACGTAACCAAGAGGGCTACTCCCTACATAAGAATGTTATGAATGCCTCAGGTTACCTTTTATGTCTTATGATTTATATGATTTATTCATGATTTGATGAGGTATATAAAAGTGCCTATGTTTTATGGGTAAAGTATGATTTCATTCTTATGTATATATGAACTCATGTTTCCTTTCCATATTTTTTTATAACCTTTACTGAGCTTTTTATGCCCATCCCAAGTTTTTTTGAAATTTTTTTCACAAGTCAAGGGAAAGGTACATGATATTATGATAGTACCAAGGAAGTTTCAAGAAAGAATCCATGTTCTATTTTAAATATGTTTCCGTTGATGGGAAAAAATGAATGCTATCTTTATGTAACCTCTTTGTTTAAATGTGGACTGTATTGAATGTTTTATGATCTAATTATCTAAAACTCTAAACCTGAAAATATCCTCAATGTGTATACTTGTAATAACTCAAGATTATGCAAGGTTTATGGCTGGGGCCCTATAGTTGGTATCAAAGGTCAGTTTAGATAACTTTAGAGGTTAGGGTATTCTTTACACATAAGTGAAATTACCATAATGGTTAGGATTTCAGAAAGAGTCCTAGTTTTAGATATAGTGAATGTGTATGTATATATTAGTGTTTAACTTCCTCATTAGTACATGATGGTTTTGCTGATATACTCACACTGACATTTCTTTTTTTAGTAAATGGATGGATCTAGCAGGCACCAATGTGATAATGGGTTTGAAGGAAACTATGGTGGTTCTCTGATTAAGAGACTGGATGAAATTTGGGATTCAATGAGGAAACTCATGGTTGTTCTAAACCAACTATCAAGGAGTAATGATCAACCACTTGAACCTTGGTATGATCTGTAATGCATCATGTACAAGCTGACTAATCGATGTGGAAGTTCAGGTAATAATTATAAAGGTAACCATTAGGTTTTATATGATCCTTATTTTTAAGGTAATTATGGGTTATTATATGTTATGATGGAAAATGAAATGCATGAGATAAACATGAGGATAAAATATGTTATGATTATTTTTGAAGATTTTATCTTGTTTTGGGGAATTTTTTAAGAATTATATAGTTTTGGAAAAAAGAAAACATACAGACCGTTTGACAACCCGTCACGTCAGACAGAGCTGCAGGAATCGTACCCACAACCAAAGTGTGACTGATATTTATCACCTACCACTGGACTACGTGAAGTCCCTGGTTAGTTTGACTAATTCTTTTTAGTTATATGATATTAGGAATCAATAGTACGTTTATTTTGGGTTATCTATGCAAATTTCTTAACCTATCATGGAGGATATGCGATTAGGTCAATTACTTTTCAATACGAGACTTTAAGAGCAGCTGATATTTTTTGGAGATAAATGTTACGATTTAACTTGGAAGACTATGTTACTAAATACTTCAAAAATTTGGGTTTCAATCTTAGTTTGGTTTACTTTGAATTATTTTATGGACAAATTGCTTATCAAATTGTCCTCGTTGATCTTTGGGTTTTGTTGGACAAATTTTGGAGATTAAGAATAGATTTTCTTTTTATAAAGGGTTATCCTTTTCTAGATTATCTGATCTTGTACTAACCATTTTGGTTTTGGTTTTGGTTTTGGTTTTTTTTAATGTCTAAATACATGGGAAGTATATAGTTCTTTTTTGTGGATTAGGTGATTCTCTATAAATTGATTATAGTACTCTTAATGCGAAAAAGTCTTCCTAAATACTCTTCTTTTGGAGAAAATATGATTTTGATTAAGGAATCTAGTAAAAGTTGAAAGTCTACATGACAAGTAAGTATATTTCATTATGATTTAGTTAAGATCAAAAATAAATTCCTCAATTAAGAGTAACTTAAAACAAAAGTGTTGTCTATTAACTTTTCCTACTGGGGAATCGAATACCGTTTAACCCATCACATGTTTGTGATTTTCTTATTGTTAACTTTCTCCTATACATGTTTACTATCACTCTCCATCAAAAAATGACCGTTAGTTTTTTCCTCCATGTCCATATTTTAATACTTGGAATCTTAGTATGGGTTAACTCGAGTGACCTCTGTACTTATCATTCTTTATTTTAAAGTGATTCTTTTACTGACTCTTATTCCGATGTGGGATTTTCAATGAAGTTTCCAAGATCAATTTTAAAATTGCGAGGACGCAATTCCCAAAAGAGGGGAAGGATATAACACCCCAGGTAAATAAAGAATATGACATTTTCACATTTATCCATATTTTTGAATAAAATATTAATATGACTTTAAAGGGGATGCTATGCTCGATGGCCTACCCAACACACAACAACGAGTTTCTTGGGAATCATACGTTGCACTCTAATAATAAAATATTATTATTTTAAATGGTAGTTAATGCCTAGACGTTGTAATGGAGGGAATGAACAGAACTAACTAAAAAATGATTATATATTTTTGTCAAATATTTTTACTCTTTACAATAAATGTTATAGGATTAAAAATGCAAATGAATCCAATTTTAAGGGTAAACATTCCAATATTCTTTAAAAGGTCGATTAACCGCCTTTCGATGGAGAACCTCTTTTAAATCCACTTTTTGACAATTTTATGTGTCATATTTGACAAAATAAAATTCTTCTTTAGAATCAAGACATCAAAATTTACTTTGTGTAAATTTTTGGTATTTTTCTGAAAAAGTACAATTTTTAATGAATAGTGAAAAATGATGTATTTTAATTCAAAACCACTTTTTAATATAATTTATTTATATGATTAGATTATATTTTGAATTGGTTTTAAAGTGAAATTATAATATATTTTTACCATTTAATCCAATAGTGTTTGATTGAATTAATTTCACTTTGAAATCCGACTTAAACTACTGTCAATCTTTTGATACTTATTGTTTCATAAAAACACGCTATTTACTCGGACAACAGGAATTAATTATTAAACTAATTAACACAACTTATATGTTTTGAATTTTGTAAAATAGACTTCATTTTTGAATTCGGAATATCAAATATATCTTATGGTGATGTTTTGGTATTTTCTGAAAAAATTCAATTTTTGATGAATAGTGAAACCACTAAGTGGTACTTATAAAAAATGATTTTCCTTTTAAATGAAATTTTGCCACC
Source organism: Viscum album (assembly GCA_963277665.1). NCBI lineage: Eukaryota > Viridiplantae > Streptophyta > Magnoliopsida > Santalales > Viscaceae > Viscum > Viscum album. The sequence goes on from OY728162.1 coordinate 615,557,329, forward strand.
TTTGTGTTTTTAATTTTAGAAATCATACATACATGTTTTTCATTAATAAGTAAAATTTAGTTCAATGGGATTAGAATAATTTTTTGGTGAATAGTAACTTATTATGTTTTTAATCGCGATTAGAGGTAATTAGTGTAGTTTAAGGTAAAAATAATGTTTTAATAATATGAGATGAGCTTGACACATGGAGACCCTAATTGGATGTGTCATGGCCGACCAAGACAATCCATGGGTCAACTTGGGGACACCATGGAGCCACTTTGGTTGGAAAATGACATAAATACCTTTTTATTTAATGTTAAAGTAAAAATGACACAAACATGGGATGTTTTGCTAAAACAATTTTTACATGGGGTTATACAAGTCAGATGTTTTACTATAAATAGTAATTGGAAAGATAAAAGTATTTCCTACATCATAATATTTGTTTTATAATTTTTAGACATTAAATAAATTAAATTATTTATGACATTATGATGATGCAGCGATGACCTCATTATTTAACGATTTAAATAAAATGAAAAGATAATGTAAAATCTAAGACCTATACATGTCCAAAACCTATTGGATGGGTGGATTTAGAACCCTTATCACCTTATACTAGAAATTCATCAATGTGGGGCCTTTAAAATCTGAAACTCTTTTGAAAATAAAGTAACATTTTGTAACATTACAAGAGTGCCCCTCCTCTCCTCTTATAAAAGGCCCCCACCTCTACCTCCTTACCCACACTTCCAAAGCCATTGGCTCGGCCAAAACCTGCCCCTTTTGTCTATACACATCCCTATATAACTCCTTGAAGCCTAACTTTGGGCATAATTCTTCCCAAGGAATCCATTGATCTCAAACCCAAGGGAGTTACCCGATTTTAACGTAATGTCTTCACTTGTGTTCTTTTGTTTTATTTTTCTTCTCCAACCCCCTAAACTCTTTTTATTAATTTATTTTGTTACAAATCTAGAATATTCAATATACTAGGATGTTGTTATAAAAATATTTTGAGCTACACTTACACACTCCTACATCTAATGCTTAAAGAACATACTGTTTCTGTGGATGGTGAATTTCTGCCTCACAAAACGATGATTGTTCAACATTCTCCTAACACCTTCAAAGGTGTCCATTAAGATGACACTATATTTATATATGATATATAATATGTTTTTGTTTTACTTATGCTTTTTTATTTTTAATTTATGGAATACCTTTATATTTTCCATTATGGGTAAACATGATATCTTCATTTAAGGAAGTGCGGACTACCGCCCCGTCAAAGTGATTTGATTCGTTTATACCATATGTGGTATGTATAAAGGATATATTTAATGATATTATATATGATACCATACTAGAATTAAAAAACTATTATGTATCATTATGTTTTAATTCCATTAAATATGAAATAGAAATGGAAGTAGCGTTCATGCGTACGTACGGCCTACCGTCTCCATGAATGGTACATTTCATTTCTAATCTCAAAATGTTATGTACTATTATAAGTACATATACATAATGGATATATATTTAATATATTACATCTAAATAATGGATATCATTCTGTAATTATAACATATATATATATATATCTAATTTTGTTTTAATTCCATTAATATGACAAAAAATGAAAGTAGCGTTCATGCGTACGTACGGCCTACCGTCTCCATGAACGGTGCTTTTAATTTTTATCTCCAAATGATATGGAATAGTATAAAATGAATATATAAAGGATATATATGATATTTAAAACATCAATACTATTCTGGATATGATGTACCTATAACTACATGGAAAATTATTTTCCAACAAGTTCAATTTTTGACTCATGTACCAAACATCGACAAAAACGTCTGATATGAACTCATATTATTATCCAATTACTATAACATTAAAATATGTGATATGAACTGAATAATAATATTTATAGGATTTACTTAAGAAATTATAAATTTACCAATGTTTATTATTCATGAATATAATGAAAAGAACAAGACAAGTTGGATTTGATGTAAGGGATCTGACTCCTCTCTTTCTTTTAAAGTACACTCTATTATGTCATTCCTTTTAAATCTCATCTTTATTATTATTGGGATATTCTTTTATATTAATATTACTGTAATTTTTATGTTCATATGATGAGAGACCCTATTCTCTCTCATCAATCCATTTTGGAAGTTTGGAGTGGCGCTGTTAGGCTGCCTAATTTTTGTAAGATATCCGTACTCCTCTCTTTCTTTTAATTACACTCTTTTATGTAACTTCATTTATGATCCTCTTTGTTATGTTGGGGGATGTTATTTTATATTCATCTTTCTGTAAACATTATGTTAATATTATTGGATACCCTATTTTATCTTATCAATCCATTTTTTTATGTTTTAAGTGGCGTCGTTAGGCTCCCGAGTTTTCGTAAATGATTTTTCATCTCACTTTTATTCCCGTGAGATTTATGCTACATTTGCCACAATTTCCTTTGAGTGGTGTATGTACTGCCCATTATTATAAACTTTGTGTAGTATAATTTCATTTATGGGTATTCACATCTTCATTGTATGACCCTTCTTCCATGGGGCGTATGTTTCGAAAGTTACCCAATTCGGTAAGGGGACCTTTCACCCTCCTCTTTTTAAAAGACTTATTTTGTTATGTCTTTTAATTCACATACTATTATGTTGGGATATGTTCTTTTATATCCTTATTGAAGTAAATTTTATGACCAAGTGATGAGATTCCCTTTTTATCTCTCATCAACTCATTTTCTGAATTTTGAAGTGATGTCGTTAGGCTCTCGAATTTTACCAAGGGAACTTTTTAACCCAATTTCGATTTCTTTGGGATCAACATATAGTTATTGAATATGTCATCATTTGAATATGTGTTAATTACCTTTTATTGTTTTACACTTAATATCCACATATATTGGGTGTATTTATATTTGTCACACATAATTTTGAGATTGATTTATCCGTAATTTAAGGATACCTTCTTTATAAGGGATTTCATCACATTTGACATTTCTATTGAGACTTCATTGTTTTTATGCACCAATTCACTATTATATGGTGTATATACTGTCCTTTGGAGTATTATATCATGAATCCATTTATTCTCATCACATTATAATGTTCTGACTAAATTTTATTCCTCAATTATTATATTCAAGTGTCTCTAATTTTGGTAAAACCCCTTTAACCAAAATATCACTTTAAATGTTTTAATTATTTGTTCTTATTAAAATCCATGTTTTCAAAAAAAAATTAATGATTTATTTATCTGCATATTAATGGTTTAAAATTTTAAAATCTTGAAGGTGGTATGGGACACATTGATTCAAAAATCCCTTTATTAAATGTTTTAAACTGTTTTAGAAATGGTTTATTTTTGAATGGATTCATTATTTCAATATACTAAAATGTTATATTGTGATTGAAATGTGGAAATTTTATGTTTCCTTTATGCATGTTTTATGTGATACGTTTATGTTATGGTTCTTGGGAATTGTTATGAAAACCGGTGGTTCCGTGATAAACTAAGGGCGGGTGAGCCCGATATAGCTCTCAAATACATTGGGTAACGCGAAGGAGTGAAACATTAAGGTTTCTCCGAAGACATTTAGGGAATATACTGTGGTGGGTATTCCAAACGTAACCAATAGGGTTACTCCCTACGTTAGAATGTTATGAATGCCTCATGTTACCTTTTATGTCTTATGATTTCTATGATTTATTCATGTTTTGATGAGGTATGTTAAAGTGCCTATGTTTTATGGGTAAAGTAAGATTTAATTCTTTTGTATATATGAACTCATGTTTCCTTTCTATATTTTTTTTAACCCTTACTGATATTTTTATGCTCACCCCAAGTTTTTTTGAAATGTTTTTCACAGGTCAAGGGAAAGGTACACGATATGATGATAGTATCAAGGAAGTGTCAAGAAAGAATCCATGTTCTATTTTAAATATGTTTCTGTTGACGGGAAAAAAATGAATGCTATCTTTATGTAACCTCTTTGTTTAAATGTGGAATTTAATGCAAGTTTTATGGTCTAATTCACTAGAACTCTAAACATGAAAAGACCCTCAATGTGTAAACTTGTAATAACTCAAGATTAAGCAAGGTTTAAGGCTGGGGACTTGTATACTTAAAGTGATGTTTCATATATGATTTGGAGTAAATATGATTGAGATACAAATATATCTTCTCTGTGATCTCTTGTTGAGAAACGTTGGCAATCTTAGAATGAATTTGAACAAGATCATGTGCTTTATCACTGTTCAAAACTACTTCTGACTAAAGAGACTGATCCAAGCCACTGAAATCATTCTGAATTTATTCCTTGATTATGGTTCTATGAAAAGAATCATCCAAACAAAGAGCTGAGGTTTGACTAGAGGGAGAAGAATCCTTGATAGCTACGGTTAGAGCTTTGAGCTGTTTCAAAGCCTTTTGAAGACATCTAGTGTATTCATCTGTAAGCTTATTCAGATTCTCTACAATCTCTCTCATGCATTGCAGCATCATTGTGTGTATTTCTAAAATCTTCTCATCAACCGACAATAGATAGGGATGCATTTGGGACACAATCTCTCTAGATATGTTGGAAATAGAAGGTTCGAGAGAAGTAGCCACAGGTGCAGGAGAAGAAACAGGAGCATGCTGTAATCTTGAAGACAATTCTTGCTGGATTTTTTCAACCATACCATTCAAATTTGCATCATCATCACTAATAAACATATTTTCAACTCGTTATTATTGAATTTGATGCATCATTCTGGGTTTAATATGCAGAATAATATTTTCTAAAAGAATTGATCCATCTTATTGACTTAGTTGAGTCACAAGATGAGGTTGAGAGGACATAATATTCTCGACTCTAGCTAAGATAGTCCCTCCAAAGACTTTAAAATCTTCTTTAATTAAAAATTATTGCTGATATGGTAAGGATTCACGTGAAGAATGTGGTCCATGGGAAGGTTTAGGGTCTGGTTGTGGTTCAGAGTCAGTTTCAGTTTTAGATTCCGATTCAGGTTGAGGTTGAGGTTCAGGTTCAAGGTGTGTGACTGACTTCAGTTGAAATAGATAAGAAATACCAATCCCATTTGAAGTCACCTGGTGTGATTAACTCACATAATAGAATCTAGGTAACTCATATCAAGTATAAATAGAGTATGAATCAGTTGTTGGAGATGCATAACTAGGCTTAGCTTCATAAATCTCAAGATTTTGAGGTTCATCCCCATCAAAATGTTCTTCCATTTCAGATTCTTGAGGCTTAAGAACTGGGTTAAGATTCACATGATCATCTCTAATCTCCTCAGCCATTTCCTACCTTTCCATTTGAAAGGAAATTTCCATCCTCTCTTCAGTAGAGGGTATGTACTCAGGAACATATTGTTCCTCAGGTAGAGCTTACAGACTTGCTTCATTTTCAATTGGGAGTTCTTCTTCAACAGGATTTGTCTCTTCCATTACTTGATGCTCAGATTCAGAAACAACTAACTCTCTTGCAGCTTCAGATTGGATTTCCTAATTATAATGGGAAAGAGATACTTCTTCATCAAGAACAATAGAAGGACCAACCATCTTTTCTTTTTCAATAACAAACTCTTCTCTTGAAATTTTAGTAGGAACAATAGAAGGACCAACCATCTTTTCTTTTTCAACAACAAACTCTTCTCTTGAAATTTTAGTAGGAACAACAGTCCTTTCGTTCTCAATAGGAGATGCTTCCATATGAGCTATTTGATCCTCTTCTCAATGAGGTACTCTAGCTGCCTATTATTCTTCTTCTACCTCTTCTGGATACTAATCTATCTCATCTGGTTCCAAACCAGGATCAGTAATGTTTTTAGGCCTTGTAGGATAATCTACAGGATTGAACTTTTCATAAACCATTCCATTATCTTCAACCCATTACTTCTTCCAGGGGTTCCAGTTTATCTTCATCCTTCTGATGGTAGGATTGGATAAATAGTACTCAAAATCCACATGCTTTTCTTCATTTGTACCAAATACTCCCTTAGAAACTAACATAGCAGAAATCACCCTTGAATAAAATAGGTAAGTGGATTATGAAGTGACATTAATTAATTCACACATGTGGTGAATGATATATTTACACAAATTTATCTTACGGACATTCTTCATCAGATGAATCATAAAGACATCCTGATACTTCAAAACATCAAATTCACCCTTTCCATTGGCAAATTAAATTTTGAAGAAACATAAACAACAGCCTAGTCTCCCCATCAAATTCAGCTGATATGGCCCTTCTCTTGGTGCCTTTTCCAGTTATAATTTCCAAGGCATTCCATAGCTCAAAAATGTTGGTTGTTGGATGAGGGTATCTTTTTTGTAATCATCAAAAATTCCTTCATGAGGAATACATAGGAATGAAACCCATAGCCTCGAAGAGAATGAGACTTTTTGTCCATTGATTCAGCTTGTTACCATATATCGTTCTCCATCATTAAAGGAAATCATTACATGCTGATAGAATTGTGCAACCATCCTTAGGTAATTAGGTCTATATTTTATATAGAACCATTCGATCCATCATTGTTCTATTAATTCTTTCAGGTCTAAAACTTTCTGCAAAAAAGTCACTCAGGGAAAATTTCCTTATCAGGAGCAACAGTACAGGGTACTAGGTTAGGATTCAGGGGTCCTTCAGGTGCATGCTTCCGTGTCCTCTTCTATTTATTAGAGAGGCGCTTCTCGGGTGAGGGTGATGATGGACGCTTCATCATTGACATTCAATGAATGTTCAGATGAGAGAGAAGGAGATAAGTTTTTCAAGGTAAAGAGGGTTCGAGAGAGTGATCAGGAGAGAGCTCGGGTGAGGAATCCAGTGAAAACCCTTTTGTTTTATCATTTGGGAATGTCAAACATCATAAATAGAAAAATGAGGGGAAGTAAATAGCGGGGGGAAAAAATTATCGCGATATAGATTATAAAAATGCATAAATAATCTTCACGGTGAGACCGTGAGTAGGCATTACGGTGCGATGAAAAGTAGTCGTCACGGTGAGATAGTTGGTGGTCGTCACAGTGAGACAGTTACTATTCTGTACAGTCATGGTGAGATAGTGAATGAACTGTTCTGTCACAGTAAGACAGTTAAGTGACAGACCATGAACACAAGGGGTTATCTGTGAGACCATAAGAATGAAACCGTAAGGTAATTTATAGAAAAATATTGAACAATAAGACCAATAAGATATCAATTTATGATTAATCATTCCAATATCATATATTATGTAGTATAATCTCTCATAATTTAATGATTTAGTGAATATATCAGCAAGTTGATATTCAGTACCAATGAATTCTAAAGTGATACCACCTTTTTGGTAACAATCCCACAAAAAGTTATGTCTTACATAAATATGCTTTTTCCTATAATGTGAAACATGATTCCTTGAAATTTTAATACCACTTTTGTTGCAACAATTTATTGCTACATGTCTGAATTGGTATCCATAGTATAATAAAGTGTGGTTCATCCACAAAATTTGTTCTCAACAACTGCCAGTAGCTATGTATTAAGCTTCTTCCATAGATAATGCATCATAATTTTGTTTCTTACTACACCATGATACTAGTTACATTCCTAAAAAGTTACATGTTCCATAGGTTCTTTTTCTTTCTAACTTACAACCATCAAAATCATCATTATAATATCTAACTAATTCAAATGATTGTACTTTTAGGGTATAACAGTACTAAATTGGGTGTATGATTGAGATATTTGAAAATTATTTTTACAGCATTTAAATGTGATTCTTTAGGATTTGGTTAAAAATGAGCACCCATACACACACTAAACATAATATCATGATGAATAGAAGTCATGTAGAGTAGACTTCCAATCATTACTCTATAAGTGGTATGATCAATAGATTTACCATCTTCATCATGATCCAACTTACAAGTGGTACTCATGGGAGTGTCAATGCCTTTTGTGCTATCTAATCCAAAATATTTTAAATGATCTCTAGTATATTTAATTTGACTTAAAATAATACAATCATTATTTTTAATGATTTGAAATCTATGAAAAAATTTTAGTTCACCCATTAAACTCATTTCAAAGTCGTTTTACATCATTTTAGAAAAATCAGTACATATTGAATTTTTTGAAGACCCAAAAATAATATCATCTAAATAAAATTAAACTACTAAAACATATTTAGAAATTTGTTTTATGAAGAGAGTAGGATCAGCTATTCCTTTTGAAAAACCTTTTTAAATTAGAAAAGTACTTAATATATCATACCAAGCTCTTGGATCTTTCTCTAAACCATATAATGCTTTTGATAATTTTAAAATATGATTTGGAAAATGAGGGTTTGTAAATTAATGTAGTTTTTAAACAAAAACATCCTCATCTATAAACCCATTTAAGAATGAACTTTTAACATCCATTTGATATAATTTTAAAATTAGATTTGCAACATAGGAAAGTAAGATCCTAATGTCTTATAATCTAGCTACTGTAGAAAAATCCTCCTCATATTCAATTCCTTCTTCTTGACTATATCTTTGTGCAACTAATCTAGCCTTTTTTCTAACTATGTTTCCAGATTAATCTACTTTACTCCTAAACACCCATTTTGTTCCTATGGTGAAAGTGTCCTTAGGTCTTTCAACAAGTTTCCAAACTTTTTTTCTTTCAAACTGATTTAGTTCTTCTCACATAGAAATTACCCAAAATTCATCATTAATAACATCATTAATTTTTTTAGGTTGAAGTAGTGACAAGAAGGCTTGATGTTCAACCTGATTTCTAATAGAAGATCTAGTTTGTGTCCCTCTATCCAGGTTTCCAACAACATCATCTAAAGGATGATTCTTTAGAATCCTAGTTGACTAGTAAAGGAAGGACTAGAAATTTAAGGTTCTTCTATAGGTTTGGGTTCATTAGGAGAAGATTCTGAAATATTTCCAGAACTGGTTCTCTTTAAAACAGGTTCACTAATTTTATCATTAAGGTTCAGAACAGTTAAATCTTCATTATGATTTTCAAGAGATGATTTAGGTTCATGTGGATTAGTTTCATCAAATTTGATGGTAAAATATTCTTCCACACATTTGGTTCTTTTATTGAAAACTCTATAGGCTTTTCTAGTTATAAAATATCCTAAAAATATTCCTTCATCACTCTTAGAAGAAAACATGTCTAGATTATCCTTTGTATTTAGAATAAAAACTTTGCAACCAAATACTCTAATGTTCGTGACGTTAGGTTTCCTATTATTCCATAGTTCATAAGGAGTCTTCTTAAGAACAGGTCTAATTAAGACTATTGATGATATAAAAAGTTGTATTTAAATATTTAGCCCCAAAGTAAATAGCCAGGTCATACTCATTGAGCATAGTTCTAGAAATTTCTTGTAGGGTTCTATTTCTTATTTCAAGTACACCATTTTTCTGAGGTACCCTAGGGGAAGAAAAGTTATAACTATAGCCATTATTTGAGAAATAAGATTCATACTCATTATTTTCAAACTAATGGCCATGATCACTTCTCAGGGTCTTAATATTAAGTCCACTAAGGTTTTCTACAGACTTGGAGTATTTAATGAAGTGAGAACAAGCTTCACTTTTTTGAGATAAGAAGTATACCCAAGTATATCTAGAACATTCATCTACTAATACATAGACATAGTGCTTCCCATTTAAACTAGAAACACTAGATGGTTAAATGAAATCCATGTTAACCAAATCGAGAGGTTGAGAAGTTGAAACTTCTTTCTTTGATTTAAAAGAAACATTATGTCGCTTTCCCTTTTGATAGGGATTACAAACATTGTCATTTAAAAACTATAGTTTGGGTAAGTCTTTAAATAAGTTCTTCATAGTCATTTTTCTAAGTGAATGAATATTGAAGTGTCCTAATCTTCTATGCCAAATCCAAGATTCTTTATGAAAAGAATTTAAACAAGTAATGTTTTGTTTAGCTAAATAATTCAAATCAACTACATAAACATTTTCATTTCTCAAAGCAAAAAATACTAAAACCTATTTATAATTAAAAACATTACAAGAATCATTTTCAAACATAACATTAAATCTTCCATCACATAACTGATAAATACATAAGAGATTATACTTAAGTCCATCAACAAATACAACTTTAGAAATTATAACTGAGTTGGTGTTACAAATTTGGCCTAGTCCAATGATCATTCATTTATAATTATCACCAATACTTACATAGCCTCCATAAATATTGATTAAGCTCTTGAAGAATGAATAATCCCAGACATATGCCTTGAACATCCACTGTCCATGTACCATGTCTTCTTATGGGAACTCATCAAATAGGTTTCCTACAAAACAGATTTATATGTGAAATGTCTTTGGTACCAAGAACTAATTGGGTCCAGACAGGTTAGCAATCAATGATTTTTGTACCCATATTTGTCTTGTGGGTCCCATATATTTTACAGAATCAAAGTATTTTTAAAGATAAACTCTATTTGATCTATAAATATGTGAATAACTAGTGGAAGCATATGAATTTCCAGAACTTGAACTAGTAGTATTCTGTCCAAATTTAGGAATAAATATAGTTTTAGTGAACTGTCTTTTTCCAGGTTGGTAACCTATTCTAGTAGTGTACTTTGGTGCCACTTGATTTCCTAGAATTTTAGTAAGTGTATCTTTTCCCTTTGTGACTTTTTTGATGTCCTTTATATGTTTCTCATTAGACATTTTCATTTCAGTATTTTCCTTCAACAGTTGAGAATTCTTTTCCTTTTCTATATCAAAGGCAAATTTATCATTGGCAGTGCGAGCAAGCTGTTTCTTCAATGACATATATTTGTATTTAAGTTCATTACATGTTTCGTCAAACATATTGCAGTATTCAAACAGTTCCTCACTAGTCATAGTTTCCAATTTGGAATCAGAATCTGTTTCAGAATAATAATCATTTAGCATAGGGGAAACATGTACCTCAAAAGTATTGGTCATGAATCACATATTGACACGATTTTTTTAGAGATAAAAGCTTCAGACTCACTTGTGCTATCTTCTGAATCACTCCAAGTAGCTTTCATAGATTTCTTGTACTTATTGTCCTTATATTCATGTTTCTTATTGAACTTCAATTTTGGACAATCATCTTTTATGTGTCCTTTCTTTTTGCATTCATAGGAAACAAACTCATCCCCCTTATCAACTTTTTTCCAGTCCTTTTTCCAATGACCTTTTTTGTCATATTTTCCTTTGTAGTTTGACTTTCTCAAGAATTTATTCTTCCTATATAATTTCATAAACCTTCTGGATATTTGAGCCATTTCAACATCAGAGTTAGAATCTGAACTTTCACTTGTTGAGCTATCAGTAGGTATTTGAACTTTCCCATTGTCCTTGCTCTTTGAAGTAATAGACTTAAATTCCACTGACTTCCTTTTTGGTTCATCATATTCCTCCTTATTCACCATGAGTTCTTCCTCATACATAATAAGCTTACCAATAAGTTTTTTGACAAGAAGATCAGCAATTTTACATGATTCTATAATTGAAACATAAGTGCCTCTCCATCGGTATGGCAAACATCTCAGTATCCTCATGATTTGTTCCTTTACTAGAATATATTTTCTATGGGAGTTCATAGTGTTTACAATCTCATTGATCCTGAGATACATATCAGAAATAGGTTCATCCGTATTCATTTTAAAATTATCATATTTAATAGTATAAGTTTTTAATCTCATTTCCTTAACATTAGTTGTTCCTTCATGAGAAACACCTAAAGTGTCCAATATTTGATAGGCAGTTTTCCAAGAAGATATTTTGTAAAATTCATCATCTCCTAATGCACAATACAAAGCATTCATAGATTTAAAATTAATATTGTAATCTATCTTAGTATGTTCATCCCAAGTTGTTCTTTCAGTTTCTGGAATTTTATATTGAGACTCTATAGCAATCTAGATATCAAAACACATACTTTCTAAATGAATTTTCAGTTTAATTTTCCACTAGGCATAATTGGTACCATTAAAGAAAGGTGGCCTATTGGTAGCAGAACCTTCATCTCTATTTTCCATAGTTAGATTTGAGGAAGTAAATTTAATGAGATAAATTATAGAATTAACAGAAATTTAAGATCTTTAATGTTATAACTACAATCACAGTTGAAAAATAGAGTATTTTGATAATACTTTAACAAAAACAAAACATTGATGCAAAATTTTTGTCTAAGTGGATACTCAAGAGGGGGGTGAATTGAGTTCCAATTAAAATTTTGATTAAAAATAATTTCTATTAAAATACCCCAATTTATAAAACATGTTAATCTTTAGTGAATTTGTAAAACTGTAAAGGTTCAATTTGGTTCTCAAATATTGATTTGGTCTCAGCCAATTTAATCAAGAGATTAAATTTTCTTTTGAAAATAATCTACTGATTTTCAATAGTTACAAACACTTTCTAGATTATGTATCAATGTAAATTTAAAATAGTTTTGTATTTCAAAGTAACAACAATAGAATATAAAAGATATACATAGTATACTTTAAACATAAACTAAAAATCACAGAAGATATAACCAAGAGGTTCAGTCTCAAGTCGAGACTTCGTCCTCTTTAAACAGTTTATATAAACATGATCCACACCCTCGATCGGGGTTTACAAAAGTACAAGACTGTCCATCCCACAGAGGGAACTCTACCACAGATCTTCTTGGGAATCAAAAATAAAGACCATGCCACGCAAGGACCTCTTCAATAGTTGTTGTGGGTAAACAAGAGTAAGGAGTTTTGGTGTGAGGATTGTGATATCCTCCAGTTAAGCACAGGAGTCAGTGTGTGTGTAAGATATACAGAGTATACACATTACTCGAAGAAGTAAATAATGAATCACTTAGAGAGAGTATATGAATGTTTTGAAAGCTCTAGTGATTTGTAGTGAAGCTCTGGAATCCTTGGATTCATTAGAAATGCTTCTAAGTCCTTCTCTAGTTTTTTGTGGAAAAACATAGTTTCGGGGTTCATCTTATGTTCTTCACGAGTGAGATTGTTCTCTTGATTTATGTTCCTCAAGTATTGTCGGATTGGATGCATGTGTGTTCTTCAGAGATCTTGAAATCTCTTCTTTGTGCTCAGGATTGTTCTTCTGTTCAGTACAGAGATTGCGTGTATTGTCTACAGCTTCGTGTATGTTCTAGTATGTGTAACTATATTTATATCCACTATTGCAGCTCAATCCTCCTTATATTCCTCGAGCACCGGCAATATGAATGATTACCTTTTCATAGGTATGAGGTACGGTTTCCAAACATTCCAACAACTATAATTAAATATCATTAATTACATTAATCACATCAAATATGACCGTTAGCAATATTTAAATAATATTGACAAAAGGTTAAGAAATTTTTTCACAATAGTTATGCAAACAGTGTCTCCTTCATAGTGTGTCCTTCACGGTATGTGGCTCACGATGTGTCTTTCACGGTGTGACCTTCACGGTATGTGGCTCACGTTGTGTCCTTCACGGTATGACCTTCACGGTCTGACCTTCACAGTGTCTCTGTGACATGGTGTATCCTTCACGGTATGTCCTTCATGGTAAGACCTTCACTGTATGACCTTAACGGTGTCTCCATTTCATGGTGTCTGAGACTTAGACTTCACAGTGTCTGCTTCACTGTGACTATGTCTTACACACAGTCTGTCTTACTGTGTCAAGCTTCATGGTGTCTTTATACTAAGACAAATATTTGTATTCAGACATGGACAGTAATATACATAAGATTATTGGAACATTAACCAGTATAAAGTATAAGAGATAACTTTAAACATAAATATAAAGTATTGATAAGATAAGTGAGATTTGTGATTAGTAACAAGATTTGTAACTAGTAAAGGGATTTGTAAATAATAAGAAGATTTGTTAACAGTAATGATATTTGTGATCATTAAAACACGATTAGTACATTAGGAGTCCAACACTAAGAATTCCATATTGTATAGAAAATTATGATATATTATATGTAAATATCATTACATAGCAATTTAATAAAATGAAAATCTATTCATGCCATGTATTTATTTATTATATAAAATTTAATACATAACAAATTAAATATAACATTTTTAACATGTCATTGGAAAGAGAAGATTAACATGATTTGATAATAATTTATATATATTCATTGATTTTAAACTCAAAAAATTCATTATGTAATTGCGTTTATGAGTTTAAATCACAAACCTGGATTTCAAATTATATATACTTTATACACGTGTATCATGAAATGTTGTATTAAAAAATAGTTAAATTCCAAACCATGATAATAAAAAAACATTTCATGAGGTCTATTTTATTCAAAATCTAGAAAATTAAAAAAAACATAAAATGAAATCCTTTTATAAATCCATATTCATTACAATTTGTTTTTCAAAAAACACATTTTGGGAATCACATTAAATAAATTTATAAGCCTAAATTTATATATAAATGAAAATTTCATAAAAATTTAACAGTAGTTTCATTATGGTAACTTGATTCCTTAAAATAAAAAATTTAATGTGGGTCTCAATAATCATTATTAAACATCATAAAGAAAACAATCCAACAATGAAATAATCAATGTAAATTTTTCTATTATAGAAACATTACATTACTTATTAAATTATTAACACTAGTCAATAAATTAATCACATTAGTCTATCATTCATATAGGTTATTTCTTATCCACCAACTAATTTAATTTGAAAAAAAAAGATAATTTTGAGAAAATTAGTGTATTCTATGTGTCGTATTTAACATTATAATTACAATTTTCCATAGGCTAAAGACATTACAATCAAGGGTTTCAAATTATTACCACATAATATTACTCAATGAGTAAAACTAGTTATATAATCACGAAAATAGCTTCTTTAAGGATATAATTTTAAGGAACCCATCAACCACACCATTATATTATCCACTTTGGGTGGAACTGACTCTCATACATGTTTTCTAAACAAATCCCAAAAAATAACATATCATGATGGGTGACATTTCCCCTATATTAGTATACTCATGTCCAAAATACACATAAATAATATTAGAGAATTCCCCTTTTAGATTGAAATAATAAAATGCCACATACACATTATAAAAAAAGTCATATGCACAACCCCAAATTTACATGATTTTAATTCACCACATTAAAAAAATGATACAAACAAAAAGAAACACATAAATTATTGCTCTTCATTGATTTAGGAATCATTTAACATAGATAGAGTGAAGATAATGTTTATTAAAAAATAAATACATATAAAATCACTTATTATATAACAATGATCAACAACATTGGGATCAATAAAAATTATATAGATGAACATGATGATACAAACACATCACCCATAAATGAAAAAAATGGATCTATGAGAGAGTAATGAGTGACCCCTCCCCTTCGATAAAATATGGTATTTTGGAGATATTAATAGATTGATATGAATAAGGTTAGGGAAACCCCATTTATAGACCATATATCTGTAACGCCCCGACCCCACCTTCCCAGAGTCAGTGCATTACTTCGTAACATTGGAATGATCACAAAAGATCAATTCTCTAAAGACCGATTAGTTTAGTAGCCTTGTAAACACTAGATACATTCATAAATGTTACATTACATCATTAAGTGAAAAAATAATAAAAAAGTCTTCATATTCCACACTCATATCCTCTTCTGACTATCCCTGCAGGTCATTCATAAAATACTTCTTCACATCCTGGAAAATATTAAAACATTGAAAGGGGTGAGCTCAGATGCTCAGTAAGGATAACAATATTGCGGAAGCTTTCATAAATAAACTTAAACATTTAAGGCAATGTATAACTAAAAAAAATCCTTTTAAACTTGAACATCAACATAATATGGCAAAAGTAAAATGAGACAATGCCATTTACTTCTTCACATGGATATTCTACTGGTCGAATAATCACATGCAATATCAACAACCACTTTCATAATGAGGGAATGTATAATGCCAGACATTCTGAAACGTTTTGTCAAGGCCTCAGCCAAGACATCTAAAATGATTAAGGCCTCGGCCAAAACCATAAATCAAATTGGGAAAGGGCCTCGGCCAATTCCACGTCTAGTTGTCTCATGAGACCTACCGATGCATCGAGGAGCTATAGCGGGCTCCACCCGTCACTTATTACGTCCAATACATTCCTCATATGAATAGGTTTAAACATATCATAAACAATAACATAATCGTATCACATAAAACATGCATAAAGGAAACATAAAATTTCCACATTTCAATCACAAGATATCAATACAACATATTGATATAATAAAAACGCTTTCAAAACCATTTTCAATACCAAAATAAAAGAAATTTAAAACATTGTATTTATTTTTTCATTTAAAAAAATGATGGCTTGTAGAGGAAGCTGAAACTCAAATAATGGTCACGGAGGCAGAGAAGTCGTTGTCACCGCATAATTACGGAAAGAAAAACATTCCCTTTTGTCGTTTAACAAAACACTTCGTATAAAAAAGTTTCCTTTTGAATAAACGTAAAAGTCAAAGGGGTTTATACACCGTATAAAAGAAAGTTGTGTATAAAACCAAATATGCCTCAATGAAATGGGATTGAGACGAAGTCTTTAAAAAGATAATTTTTTTTATAAAGTAGTTCTATTATGTGTATTCACTATAAGTACACATAAATAATGTAAAAATACAAGATAAGACATAATAATATCATGACATAATTTGTAAGTTGTAGGTTAACCCAAAGAATAGAAATTGGGTTAAGAAGTTCCCTTACCTCGTGTCTGACTTGACTCAAACGTTCTTTAACCTCCTGAATAATAAACTACAATTAATATATACCTTATTAAGAACAATTTTCAATTTCATGATCCTTTTTATATCACTTATTTCAATGATATGAGAATTATGTAATTATTTAAGTTAATAACGGTCTTTTTGTCGATCTTTGGTACTTGAGTCAACAATAAAATTCTTATAATTACAAGTTGTTATATGGTAGAATATCCATTATATCCAGAATTATATTCATGATTTATATGTCATATATATCATATATATCCAGTATATACATTCATTTATAATATTACGTAACATTTAGAGGTAAGAAATGAAATGCACCATTCATGGAGACTGTAAGCCGTACGTATGCATGAACGCTACTTTCATTTATATTTCGTATTTAATGGAATGAAATCAATATTATATAAATGTAAAATATAATTCCAGTATAATATATCATATAATACCATTTACTCTATTATTTATACATCCCACATATGGCATTAACGATTCAATCACTTTGAGGGGGCGGTAGTCCGCACTTCCTAAAATGAAATTATCGCATTTTACCCATAATGGAAATCATAAAGTATGCCATAAATGAGAAATACATAAGGATAAGGAAAACATAAACATAATATATATATCATATATGAAAATAGTGTCATCAAAATGGCCACCATTATAGGTGTTAAAAGAATTTGAACAATCATCATTTCGTGAGGCAGTATTTCTCCACCCACAGAAACAGTATGATCTTTAACCATTAGACAAAGGTGTGTGTAAGTGTAAACCAAATACTTATCATAAAAACATCCTAGTATATTTTAGATACTTTTTTTGTTACAAAAGAAAGGAATAAGAGGAGTTTAAGGGGTTGGAGAAGCGAAATAAAACAAAAGAACATAAGAGAAAACACTACCTTTAAAACGTGTAAATCTTTTTGATTTGAAACAAAGGCTTCCTTGGGAAGAATTATTTCCAAAGTGAGGCTTCTAGGAGTAATGGAGTGAAGTTGGGAGAGTATTTGGGTAGATTTTGGCCGAGCCAAAAGGATTCGAAAGTGTGAGTAAGGTGGTAGAGGTGGGGGCCTTTTTTAAGTGGAGAGGAAGGGCACTTTTGGAAAGTAAATAAATGTTACTTTATTATACAATTATTTTCGGATTATAAAGGTCCCACACCTATATAATTATAGTATAAGGTGATAAGGGTTCGAAATATACTCAACCAATAGGTTTTTGACAAGTTTAAGCATTATATTTTACATTATCTTTTCATTTTATTTAAATCATTAATTAATGAGGTAATCACTGCATCATCATGGTGTCATAAATAATTTAATTTATTTAATGTCTAAAAATTATTAAAAAACTATCATGATGTAGGAAATCTTTTTATCTTTATAATGAATATTTATAGTCAAAAATATGACTGGTATAACCCCATTTAAAAATTGTTTTAGTAAAACAACTCTTGTTTGTGACCTTTTTATTTTAACATTAAATAAAAAGTTGTTTATGTCCTTTTCCTACAAAAGTGGCTCCATGGGGTCCCCAAGTTGACCCATGAATTGTCTTGGTCGGACATGACACATACAATGAGGGTAGGACATGTGTCAAGCTCATCTCATATTATTAAAACATTCTTTTTACCTTAAACTACACTAATTACCTCTAATCGCGATTAAGAACTTAAAAGTTACTATTCACCAAAAATTATTTTATTCTCATTGAACCACATTTTACTTCTTAATGAAAACCATGTATGTCGGATTTTTGAAACTAAAATCACAGATGTGGTAATATTTTATTTAAATGAAAAATCAGTTATTTAACTACCACTTAGTGGTTTCACTATTCATCAAAAAATGAAGTTTTTCAGAACAATGCCAAAATTTCACCCTAAGCTATAATTGATATTCCAAATTCAAAAATGATATCTATTTTAAAAAATTCCAAACATATAAGTTGCATTAATTAATTTTATAATTAACTCCCTCTGTCACAACAAATAGCATGTTTTTAAGAAACAATTTATATCAAAAGATTGGCAATTGTTTATGTCCAATTTCAATGTTAAATTAATTATAATGACCACCATTGGATAAAATGGTAAAAATATATTATAATTATACTTTAAAACCACTAAATAGTATAATTTATTACTATATATTATTTTGATTAAAAAAGTTGTTTTTAAGTAATTTTCACTATTCTTAAAAATTTTGAAGTTCTCAGAAAAATACCAAAAATTCAACATAGGCTAATTTCGATATTACGAATACAAAAATGAAGTCCATTTTGAAATATAAAATTTCGATAATTTTAAAAAGTGTTTATTACTATTCATAACGGCTACTTTGATTAGTCGCGGTGTTTTAGAACTCGAAGTTGGGTACAATGCAAGCTATTGCATTATTGAATGAGAAGCGTATCGTGGACGCAGGGGGTGTTACATTCTCCCCTCCTTCAATAAATTGTGTCCTCGCAATTTGAACTTTTTCTTTGAAAATAAATGGTTGAAAAGAGAAAATACCTTTGAGGAAAACCCACATCGGAAATAAGATTAAATAAATTTAGCCTTAATAAGAGGGAAAGGGAAATGAAAAAGTCACCAGCCAATTATGATCTCGATTAGGAGAACATTGGTGGAAATTAGAGACATATAATTGGAGGAAAAACGTAAATATTTGTACGGAGTGATTGAGGTCATCAATCACAATCAACTGTCAAATTGCGGGCCTCAAAGCCTTCAATCTATGTTGATTTAAAATATCATCAGTTCAACAGGACATAAGGTATTAGGATAACACATTTTTTGTTTTAATATCCCTTTACTAAAGTTTAAGAATTAATTCATTCATTGAATAAGAGATAGGTATATATATATTTATGCTTGACAATTAGAGTTTAAACCTTCAACTCATCTTTCACTCAAAAAGATAATAGAACTAAAAAATATTATAGTTATCCTAATTGTATAAGGTTACAAATGTTAACACATACCATTTAGATTAGTAAAATTATTTTGTAATAACCAGGGAGTTCTTGTAGGGTAGTGGTAGGAAATAAAGGCATGTCGCACTATGGTTGTGGGTTCGATTCCTGCAGCTTTGTCCGACGCGACGGGTTATGCCCCACCCTGCAGGTTGTCCTTTTCCTAAAACTATAGTATTATAATAATCCAAAAATAATCTTCATAAATTTTGTAACCTTAAACAATAATATCCAAAGATCAACTTAATCCACTCCAACCTTTATAATTATCCAAAATACCTCTGCCCAGACTTTCACTAAAAGGTATCTTAATTCCAAAATCAATTTATCAGATTCCCCAAACAAAGTAAAGTTTCTCTTATTGTCACATACTAAAAATATGATTACCTTCATCATATTAAAACCTTACTGAAACAACAAGTACTGCAGTACAATCCTTATATATATATCACATTATTCTAATAACCAGAATATAATCGATGAGTCCAAAAGCACCAATACATTAATTATTCCGCTTCAACTGTATTCACAGAATAAGATTGTCCTTGATCCCTTGGCCTTTTCTGAGGTAAGTTTCCCTGAAGCTTAGGACATTCATTTGCATAATGACCCATTTCTCTACATGTATAGCATTCAACATTGATATCCTCTTTCTTTCCCTTGCAATCACGCGCCTGGTGACCTTTTTATCCACATTTATAACAAACTCCAATTCCTTTTAGGAAAGTACCATGGTGATTCTTCCCACAATTATCACATAATGGAAAATACTTCATTCTCTTTTTCCCTTTATCTGTCTCTTGTTCTACTGTTCTCTTCTTCTCTTGCTTTACTTTGTTGTCATAAGACATAGAGAATTCCTTTTCTGTCTTGATAGCACATGAGACAATATCTTCGTATGTTGAGAATGATTGTGATACTAAAGCTCTACAGAGAAATGTTTTTAACCCATCAAAGAAACGATCAATCTTACTTCTTGGGTTATGTATATAATCTTCAGCATGCGTCGCTAACCTTGTAAAGTTGGCCTCATACTTTGCGACATTCTCATCCTCCTTTTGTCTCAGACTCAAAAATTTTCTTTCAATATCTGCTCGATGGTCACGAGGATAGTATTTTTCTAGGAAAAGATCTTTGAACTCCCTCCATTCCATATTCGATACATCATCATCTTCCTTTGTGTTTTGAATCATCGACCACCACTGATCGGCATCTCCAGTGAGGCGGTAAACTGCCATGACAACCTTCTCCCTTTCGCTACTCCCCAAGGCATGGAATATTTTCTCTAAGGAGTTTATCCATTGCTCAACTACTAATGGATTTGTACCCCCATTAAATGTTTGTGGTTGTTGCCTCATAAAGCGGTCTAACATTGATCCTCCACGTTGCGGATTAGGGTGATCCATACGAGTAAGATTATTATTCATAACCTGAGTGAGTTGTCCCAGTATGGTAATAAGTTGATCAGCCCCAGTTGTATCTCCAGATCCACAATAATTATCTTGAGCAGGAGGGAAATCCCTACACGGAGTGCGTGCATTGATACTGTTTCCATTCCTTCCACTAGGCGCCATTTATATACAATGGAATAAACTAGATTAGTTTATGAATCAAAATACATAATTTCACACTTATAAAATACATAACATAAATTGAACTATTTATGGATATAATCCATATTTATAAAAAAAATTTCTTTGAGGAAGTATATAATCATAACCCTTCATAGTGGTTTGTAATGAGAACAAGAATTATCCTAAGCATATCCCCCAGGAGTGTCATAACGAAGAGTGCAGCAAGGCCCGTTGTCGTGCACCAGTTCTCGTTCGAGTCTAGCTCAAAGCGGTGTTTTCAGGTTTTACCCCTAGGTACATCTATGCCAGAAACGCCTCTACCTGCTCGTATCCAGACAGGGATGTATTGCTCGGAAAACTCACAAAATCTCTACAATAACAAAATTCTAGGAAGTTCTTCTATAATAATCCTCAAAGTCTATCTTTGGGCTATGTGCTCTAATCAGAGTTTATCTAAATCTAGCTTCCAAGGTTAGTACTAAACTGCCTCTGATACCAACTGTAACGCCCCGACCCGAGCTACCCAGAGACGGTTCATTACTTCATAACATTGGCATGATCACAAAAGATCAAGTCTCAAAAGAGCGATTAGTTTAGTAGGCTTGGAAACACTAGATACATTCATAAATGTTACATTACATCATAAAGTGAAAAACTAATAACACAGTCTTCATAGTCCACACTCATATCCTCTTCTGACTATCCCTGCAGGTCATTCATAAAATACTTCTCCACATCCTGGAAAATATTAAAACATTGAAAGGGGTGAGCGCATATGCTCAGTAAGGATAACAATATTGCGGAAGCTTTCATAAATAAACATAAACATTTTAGGCAATGTATAACTAAAACAAAAGCCTTTTAAACTTGAACATCAACATAATATGACAAAAGTAAAATGAGATAATGACACTTACTTCTTCACATGGATATTCTACTGGTCGAATAATCACATGAAATATCAATAACCACTTTCATAATGAGGGAATGTATAATGCCAGACATTCTGAAACATTTTGTCAAGGCCTCAGCCAAGACGTCTAAAATGATTAAGGCCTCGTCCAACACCATAAATCAAATTGGGAAAGGGACTCGGCCAATTACACGTCTAGTTGTCTCATGAGACCTACCGATGCATCGAGGAGCTATAGCGGGCTGCACCCATCACTTATTAAGTCCAATACATTTCTCATATGAATAGGTTTAAACATATCATAAACCATAACATAAACGTATCACATAAAACATGCATAAAGGAAACATAGAATTTCCACATTTCAATCACAAGATATCAATACAACATATTGATATAATAAAAACGCTTTCAAAACCATTTTCAATACCAAAATAAAATAAAGTTAAAACTTTGTATTTATTTTTCATTTTAAAAAAATGATGGCTTGTAGAGGAAACCAAAACTCAAATAATGGTCACGGCGGTGGAGAAGTCGTTGTCGCTGCATAAGTACGGAAAGAAAAACATTCCCTTTTTTCGTTTAGCAAAACGCTTCATATAAAAAAGTTTCCTTTTGAATAAACGTAAAAGTCAAAGGGGTTTATACACCGTATAAAAGAAAGTTGTGTATAAAATCAAATATGCCTCAATGAAAGGGGATTGAGATGAAGTCCTTAAAAAGATCATTTTTTTATAAAGTAGGTATATTATGTGTATTCACTATAAGAACACATGAATAATGTAAAAATACAAGATAAGACATAATAATATCATGACATAATTTGAAAGTAGGAGATTAACCCAAAGAATAGAAATTGGGTTAAGAAGTTCCCTTACCTCGTGTCTGACTTGACTCACCCGTTCTTTAACCTCATGAATAATAAACTAGAGTTAATATATACCTTATTAAGAACCATTTTCAATTTCATTATCCTTTTTATATCACTTATTACAATGATATGAACATTATATAATTATTTAAGTTAATAACGGTCGTTTTGTCGATCTTTGGTACTTGAGTCAACAATAAACTTCTTATAATTAAAAGTTGTTTATGTGGTAGAATATCCATTATCTCCAGAATTATATTCATGATTTAGATGTCATATATATCATATATATCCAGTATATACATTCATTTATAATATTACGTAACATTTAGAGGTAAGAAATGAAATGCACCGTTCATGGAGACGGTAAGCCGTACGTACGCATGAACGCTACTTTCATTTCTATTTCGTATTTAATGGAATGAAATCATAATAATATAAATGTAAAATATAATTCCAGTATAATATATCATATAATACCATTTACTTCATCCTTTATACATCCCACATATGGCATTAACGATTCAATCACTTTGAGGGGGCGTTAGTCCGCACTTCCTAAAATGAAATTATTGTGTTTTACCCATAATGGAAATCATAATGTATGCCATAAATGAGAAATACAGAAGTATAAGGAAAACATAAACATAATATATATATCATATATGAAAATATTTTCATCAAAATGGCCACCATTATAGGTGTTAAAAGAATTTGAACAATCATCGTTTCGTGAGGCAGTATTTCGCCACCCACAGAAACAGTATGTTCTTTAACCATTAGACAAAGGTGTGTGTAAGTGTAAAACAAATCCTTATCATAACAACATCCTAATATATTTTAGATACTAGTTTTGTTACAATAGAAAGGAATAAAATCAGTTTAAGGGGTTGGAGAAGAAAAATAAAACAAAAGAACATAAGTGAAAACACTACCTTTAAAACGGGTAACTCTTTTTGATTTGAGCCAAAGGCTTACTTGGGAAGAATTCTGCCCAAAGTGAGGCTTATAGGAGTAAGGGAGGGAAGTTGGGAGAGTATTTGGTCAGAGGTTGGCCGAGGAAAAAGGCTTTGAAAGTGTGTGTAAGGTGGTAGAGGTGGGGGCCTTTTATAAGTGGAGAGGAGGGGCACTTTTGGAAAGTAATAAAATGTTACTTTATTATACAATGATTTTCGGATTCTAAAGGTCCCACACTTATATAATTCGAGTATAAGGTGATAAGGGTTTGAAATATACTCAACCAATAGGTTTTGGACAAGTGTAAACCTTGGATTTTACATTATCTGTTCATTTTATTTAAATCATTAATTAATGAGGTTATCGCTGCATCATCATGGTGTCATAAATAATTTAATTTATTTAATGTCTAAAAATTATTAAAAAACTGTCATGATGTAGGAAGTATTTTTATCTTTCTAATGAATATTTATAGTCAAAAATATGACTTGTATAACCCCATTTAAAAATTGTTTAAGTAAAACAATTCTTGTTTGTGTCCTTTTTATTTTAACATTAAATAAAAAGTTGTTTATGTCCTTTTCCAACCAAAGTGGCTCCATGGGGTCCTCAAGTTGACCCATGGATTGTATTGGTCGGACATGACACATACAATGAGGGTAGTACATGTGTCAAGCTCATATCATATTATTAAAACATTCTTTTTACCATAAACTACACTAATTACCTCTAATCGCGATTAAAAACGTAAAAGTTACTATTCACCAAAAATTATTTTAATCTCATTAAACCACATTTTACTTATTAATGAAAACCATGTATGTTGGATTTTTGAAAATCATATCACAGAAGTGGTAATATTTCATTTAAATGAAAAATCAGTTATTTAACTACCACTTAGTGGTTTCACTATTCATCAAAAATTTATGTTTTTCAGAACAATGCCAAAATTTCACCCTAAGCTATAATTGATATTCCTAATTCAAAAATGATGTCTATTTTACAAAATTCCAAACATATAAGTTCCATTGATTAATTTTATAATTAATTCCCGTTGTCACAACAAATAGCGTGTTTTTAAGAAACAATTTATATCAAAAGATTGGCAATTGTTTATGTCCAATTTCAATGTTAAATTTATTCTAATGACCACCATTGGATAAAATGGTAAAAATATATTCTAATTATACTTTAAAACCACTAAATAGTATAATTTATCACTATAAATTATTTTGATTAAAAAAGTTGTTTTTAAGTAATTTTCACTATTCATAAAAAATTAGAAGTTCTCAGAAAAATACCAAAAATTCAACAGAGGCTATTTTCGATATTACGAATACAAAAATGAATTCCATTTTGAAATATAAAATTTCTATAATTTTGAAAATTGGTTATTACTATTCATAATGGCTACTTTGATTAATCGCGGTGTTTTAGAACTCGAAGTTGCATACAATGCAAGCTATTGCATTATTGAATGACAAGCGTATCGTGGAAGCTCGGGGTGTTACAATATCCATATCAACACCAGTCTTGAGGAATAAGTTACACGTATCATATTTTATAAAAAATTAATGGGGGTGAGAAACTAATGGTTAAAGTGATATAATTCAATCTAATTGAAGGTTTTATGTGGATTTCAATCAAGTGAACAATGAATTTTCCCGAAAATGAATTTTAAAGGATGACAATAAAATAATTATTATATCATAGTCATTCAAATTTAGATGCGAAGAATTGGTGGGGTTTATTTTGAAAAAAGGTAATCAAAATTTATCATAACTGATAATAAGAAAATATCATATAGATTAAAAAGAAATGGGGATGCATCACTCAATGAAAAGCTGATATTGTAGTTAAAGAATAAAAAAAATGTAAAAAACTGATATTTTAATATCACCTAAAAAATCAAACACCTTATAAAACTTGAGTAAAATTAACTCCCATTTTCAATATATCTTACGATGAAGTGTCATAGACAACGAATCCCAATGCTCTCTTTTATGAAGATTCAAACCGAATGTTATCACCACATTCTTTAACAAAACCAATATCCACCAATCATAAATGGTTCCATTATATTTTAGAAAACTCTTGTGATAGAACCATCATAGATTCATCCTTTGGTAATTTTTATAGCCATCCAACACACATCTAAAATTTTTTGAAAAAAAAATTAATAACGTTTTCGGTACAATCATTATGGGGACATATACATGGATCCACTTTTATAAAAAAATATGTTCGTGAATCTTGAAGTGAGAAAAAACTTACACAAGGTTATTTAATTTTTTAGCTTATTTTCGAATTTTATTCCCAATTAAAACACATACATATTCAATAATGTAGTGTGATCATTTCCTTCGTCTTTACCCAACAAGTAACATCACTTCCCCAATCATGTTTGGTAAACTTGAATCTCTTTTCATCAGTTCACAAGAATGCCTAAAAATTTCTTTCCCTAGCCGATCTACATTTTTGTAGCACAAATTACACCCAATAAAAACATTTCACCAACCAAACCATGCATCATCCATAGTTTTTAACCCCTAACTTCATCCAATCTATATTCTATAACTTTTGATACAACTCTTACATGTCCCCTTACACTAAGAGAACCTATACTAGGACAGAAATGTAGAAGGATAAATAATGAATAATGAAGACTACCAAAAATTATCCTTGGGTTTTCAAAAATATTCTTTGGTATATAATCACAAACATGTGAGACATATTTCTCCGAAATATTTGTGAAGTAAGAGATAATATGAGAAAAACTATAAAAAAACTATTTCTCATGAAAAAAATCAAAATCAATATAATATATGATAAAACCATTACATGAATGTAATTTCATTTAACCGAAACAATGTAAACTAAATATAAAAAAGATACTAGATAAGGACCATGATGTTTCAATATCTTTTAAACAACTTCTCGAACTATTAATGTCTAGCTCAATCACCCAACATCTATTTTTGAACTGAAAAGTACATTTTATAAACACCGAGTGAGCATATCATGTATAATCAATAAGATCATCCATAAAATATCTCATGCCCAAATTGAGAGATACATTGTATAATCTATTGTATAATAAAATAAAACTAATCAATACCTACAATGCATTATTTTGCTTGACCGAAACTCAAACTAAATCACTCAAAAAATATCATATATATGAAATAATATAAAAAACATCACAATATCAAATGATGGTTTCCCTCTACCAATTCAACAATTATTTTCATCTCTTCCCCATTTTTGAATGTACTGAGCCATTAAACTCAAACAATATACCATCGCAAAGACAACATAGATAAATTATTATATCAATCACCCTAGTGACACATCACGTCAACATCACATACCATGCACCCCATGCATCACATCATCTCATCATGAAATCCACATCTCCATATGTTAACTAAGTGGTTTATGGTAGCTACATTATCTTGTATGACATGTATTATATCTCAATCCATCATGACACATGAAATACAATCCTATAATATTCTTTAGGATACAATATCTATAGAAACATGTTGGTTATATATACAAAATACACTAAATACTTCTACATAAATATATGGGAGAGGTAGCCACTATGAATTCCAATATATAAACCTACTAGGAGTGGATGGTGAAGCTAGAGGAGGTTATCAACCATATATTCCTCACCATCCTAGATATTGGGGGAAAACATCCTTCTAGAGTCTATTGTGTGTCATTTTCCCTACAAAAAATGGTTTGGGTAGTTTATGAAATCAAAAAACAAATAGGATATATATAGAACACAGCCGAAAAATGGGAAATTAACTAGACTTCAACACATCATATACTAATGTTTCATAAATCTCCAAACCTCCATAGCTATGGTCTAGGTATCAAATATGAACACAATCCATAACCATTGTTGTTTGTTTAAATTAATTAACTATTAATTAGTTATTAACATTATTTTTTCCAAGACTAATATTTTTACCTTAAAAACCATGTTCCAATAATATTGTTTACTATCTATCGTATTCTGAAGAATTTCATCATCATTAAAAATCACCATGAACTAACCCTCTTCTTTCATTATTTCAATATCATTTCACAATCATTCGGGTACTTGAGTAATAAACCTAATATATGTATTAAAAATTTAACTCATAGTTTATAACATCAATTTTCATCTCATTGAATGAAATTGATCATAAAAATAATATCTGACAATCTGGACATGAATTAGGAATTAATTAATATGAAACCATCGATGAGAGAGCCCCACTTTGGACTCGTCACAATCTTCCCAGTGTTATACTCGACACCATTGTTCATAATATCACATTCAATATCCAATTCTAATATCATTATAATATATAGAACCACGTGACACTATCATCAATATATCTCAGACTTCATCGAACCATCAATATCATAACCAGTAACAAGTTCCACTATTAATTCTTTGGGTGTCATTTCACATTCATTATCAAACATTATTGTAACATCTGGTTATCATTCAATCACAACAATGTTATAAATCCATAGATCATAAATAAATATTAATTATATTCTTCCCAAAACAATTTTAAATGAAACCATGAAAAAATACAACTAGTAATTATAGCCTTTATCAAACAACAACAGGCAGACTCATCCAAAAAAGTAATTATTTAACAAATCATTAAATATTCATTGCCATATTTAATAAATCAAATAATAATAAATAAAACAATGTATCACCAGCCTTATTAATTATCAATACTAAAAAATATTTATTTAATTTTCATCACATCTTAATATGATCATTCTTATATTAAAAAAATATATGTTATTTTTTTCAACATGAAATATTTATTATAAAAAAATAATTACAATTTTTAATCTAATTTTTAATATTGTATCACATCAACCATGGTTAAGAAAAATTACAATATATAACACAATATATGTAAAATCAAAATGAAAAAATATATATCTAAAAATAATGATACCACACATCCAAAGTAATTCAAAAATGAACATTATTATGAAAAAAACAATCAGAATTTTGTTTCACAAATTTATTACAATAATGTGATAATCATCACTAATAATAAAAAACGTCATTCTCATTTCATGAATTTCTTCGACAAAAAATTACATGATTGTTACATAAGAGAAACTATATATCAATTTTCTAATATAAAAAATTATTTAATAATTTCTAAAAATATTATTTAAGTAGTTCAACACCATAGAATTCTATCATGTTGATATTATAATATATAAAAATACAATGTCGCGTAGTTATATCCTTCACTATATTAGATAATTGTTAAATAATTTTCATTATTATAAAACAAGAAATTATTGATTTCTATTTCTTCTAATAATCTGGAAAATTATCAAGTTAAGAAATAACATAAGCTAATAATAAATTATTGATTAATAATTATAATATCAACATGAATTGATAATTTCATGAGAATAATATCAATGAACCACATGGATTAAAATTATTTTTAAATATAAAATCTACATCATGTGATTAACATTTAAAATATTGAATAATTCTTCTAAACCATATAATAATATTTTAAAAAAAAGTTTTATCTAAAACATGAAATATAAATTCAACTAAATTGAATATTTCTAGATAAATTTGGAAAGAGATAATATTTTCTATTATTAATAATTATATAATAATAATTATTCAATATTTCAATTTATTCGTTTAATATTACTTTTTTTTGGAATTTATAGATTAACTTGAAATCCTTATTCATGTAACTGTTTCTATATTTAATATTACTTTGGACTCATCACAATTAGATTATTTGATGAATACATACAGATCTGTAAGAGGGATATTTGGGTCACCCAAATTCAGAGGGAAAAAATAAATAATAAAAATTGGTAATGATATTAATTTTTATGATTCAAAATATCACTTCCTAAATATTATAGGAATGATATAAAATTTCCTTTTATTATCAAATTTATTCTTATTTAATTCAAAACATGATTTTTATAAAACTAAACCTTCCAAAAAGTACGAAATAATTTTAATTGAGTATTTAGAAATCAAAACCATGGTTTTATGTTTTAAAAATCACTAATAAAAAGTCCATGCTGTTAGAGATTTCGGTGTTGAATGAAATAGGAAAATATGTGGAAATCTTAATACCCATGCACAACTTATATATGATTAATAAGGGCATTAGGTTTTTATACTTACACATATTTTTACCCTTAAAAATACAAAATAAATCTACGAACCTTACTAAGGTCATTTTTCCCTTATATATCATCGAGAAACCCCAAATTACCCTTACACAGTTCAAATCATACCCTTATGCAGTGAAGGGTTTCCTTTTAGAAACATACCAAATTAACATTCATTCGGTAGAAACATTCATGGTTACCTTAATTATTAAATTTATTTACACTAAGTAGCCTCTAGAAGTTCATTGTTACCTTTATGTAAGCTTTAGGAAATCCAATATACCATTATGAGAGTTTTTAAAAATCCTATATTTTCCAACAAAAATCATAGAAAATAATCCCTACCTTTACAGAACTCATAAGAAAACATCATTACCCTTATCTAAAAAAATTAAAATAATGGTAAGCCTTATATAGACGCATAGTCATTCATAATGTTAAGAATAAATAAAAATATTTTAATTTATATATATAAAAACTCAAAAATAATTAAAAAAATGATTAACTATAAAATCCAAATTTACAAAATCATATTTAAATTATTAGAATAACTTTATACATAAAAATTATATTCACATATATTCATTCAAAACATTGAAGTTAAATATATAATATGATTAACCATTGTGAATATAATTATAATTTACATAATATTTTAAAAAAATATAAATTTAATTAAATAACTCTCAAACTACTGGTCACCAAAAATAAAATACATATGGACATAAAAAACATATACCTTTACACCTTGAATGAAATATCATTTATTGATTTAATAATTTAATAGACCATATCATGTTATCCAAACAACACCACACCATCACAAATTGGCCATCCTATATTTCAATTATACGACTCAGATTGAGTCATTTTATACCCAAAATAAGTGAATCAGCAACTCTCTATATGGCCAAGTCGCCAAAAATTTCATTTTATTATCTTTGGGACTAACATGATAATCATAATTCTCTCATATATTTCCACCATTATTTTACAATCCATCATTGTTGTTGAAAAATACATAGATCTAGGAAATGTCACATCCTCATTCTTGTTTTTAGGTATTCCTTGTCCCTTTTTTTGATATTATCAAAGTAGGATCATGTTTTGGGATATGTCTGAGAGATTTTGGATTTTTTTGGAGGATTTTTGGGATTTACATAGTGTGCACATGAGTTTATGGAAGTCTACACCCCCTATGGAAAATTTTACACCACGTGGATAGTGAGGAATGTGCGTCTAACACATAGTTTCACAAAGCATGTTCCCACCTAAAAAAACCATGAACCCCAAAAAATAGGGGAATAATGATAGTGCATGGTTTGACTACACCATATGCCCCCCTCCAACCAATTGTTCCACTGGGATTTTAATGTTAATGAAAATATTTAAAAATACATCCCTATAATAAAGTTCCTAATCATGAAAATGCATAACTAACATGATTGAGATTTCCATGGAGGATCCCAAGTGGTGATTTCTCCTATCCAAACCCTTAACATGGTGGATCTGAGTGATATTGATCTCAATTTCTCCCCTCTTGGTAAGTGGATATCTTCTTTTGTGGTTTCTTTTTATCTCTCTCTCTCTCCTCCTTTGAGTTTGACGGATCATCATGTAATGGAAGGATCTAAACATTGATTTAATAGATTGTGATCCAATACTGTGTTCCTATATTTTTGGCACATTCATTCTTTGTAAGTGACTCCCGTTGTGAGTGTTATTTTCTAGATCTTTTATTCAAAGGTAGGTTATTCCCTAATTATTTTTCATATGAATCAGTCCTTGAATTTCATGACTAAATTGAAAAGGGTTTTTAAACGATTTAAAAACATGGATTTGAGATGATTCTGTCTTTGTTTTTTATATGGGTATAAAAATGGAGAAAAAATTATTTTCAAAAAAATTGATATTGTGGGATTGATTTATGAAAAATTACGGTCTAATTTAGAAATCCTTTTGAAGGAATGATTTTATGTATGACATTTAGAAAATGTCTTAAATTTAAATGTGATTTTAAATGTAATGAAATTATATAAAACCTATGATATTGTTTTGAACTGAAAATGAATGTTGGAAACTGAAATTAGGATATTATATTTTGAAATGTATTGAAATGATTGATTTCTAATTTGGTTGATGATTTTTTATTCACATTCTTTCCTAGGTATTTTGGGTTTAATAGGGACAATCGCAATAGTATGTCGAATCTCAAGAAATATATTGGTACTGAAAACTGTTACAAAAAAATGTGTAATGACTTCATATAATGTGTTCCATTATTGGGGTGTAGAATACTCAAGATGGTTTCCCCTATTAGGGTGTATTTTTGTTTAAAATTTTAATAGAGCTGAGATCATTTCTAAGATTAGTGAGAATCATATTACCTGATAAACTATGTTACCATATGGATTCGTACATACTACTTCATTATGACTTATTTTTTTTGATATACAAGTTATTGATTATTTATTTATTTGAGTCATGACACCAAATTTTTATAATCTACTTTATATAGATTCATCATTTAGGCCTATTTGAATGCTATTTTGATATATCGTCAATAATTTGAATAACAAAGCTTATTTTGGTTAAAAATATTAAAAACAAAATGAAATGACTTGTTTTAGTTTTTAAGATATCATAAATATTAAATAGTATTTGTATTGATTATGGATCACTTGGTGATACCCTAGTGGGCTTATATCTCACACCCTATCTTTGCCTATTAGAATTTTCAGACATTCTTATTCTAGGTCCATGAAAATGGAAGGCACCAAATAGAGGTGGTGGATGTTCATGATAATTTAGACCATGGTTTAGTAATAGAGGGGACTAGTGGATATGTTATCCAATTTTTCATAGGATGTTTGAGTTTTCATCATGTTATGTAGAGAGTTTATTGATGATTTACAACATTGGGTTTCCTTTTTCATGTCTCTTTGTGGTACTTTCTCTCTTTGAAATGATGATCATAATTACTTGTATCTTTTATCTTCCACTGTTTCTTCAAAACATCTATAACATATATATTATTTTTGGATGATAGGTGCATGTCTCCAACCCATAGGGATGAGGAACATCCATTAGGCCATATTAGAGCTGACTAAGATATAAGGGTACCAAGGTATTTGGCCTAGTTTATGACAAAGTGGTATCATGGTGAGGATAATCAATTTTCATTGATATTAGTATGTATTTTTTATTTTTTAGTAGATAAGAGGTAGGATTTTTAGAAATTTAGATGTATTTACAAGTGAATTCTTTTCCAACTCACATCATAATGAATCCTTAACTGAAAATGGTTTTTTCGGAAAGGTGTATTGCAAAATAATTTGATTTGATTATAGTTTTTTCCATTTGTTGGATTTGGGTATGTGGAACTACAAATAATTATATATTTTCTAGTGGGATAAATTTTCCCATCACTCTTATTTGAGTTGTTGATCCATGTAATCTTTCTAGGTCTTCAATGTTTTTTATTAATGTAGTGAACCACCATCCCTATAAGGAGATGTTTGCGTTGGATATAAGAAGAATCATATCGTAAAGCATAGCTAGTGGAACCTTGTATGGAACAAAATACTGTTCATATTATTTGTCATGTGGTCCGAGATCTAGGATATGAACTTTCATCGTTTCCTATTCAGGTTCTAGTAGTGGAACCTCAAATGGGATTACATTCAAAATCGTGCTCAAGAGTGTCTTCACATGGAGAAAACTGATTTCAATGGAACTATAAATCTATAAGAGCATGAGGATTGTCTAAACAAGATAGAGAACCTTATTGATATCCAAGAAATTATCAAGGCCATTAAAATGATAATTTTTATGATTTAATGGAATGACCTAGTAGAAGATGGCAGGATATGATTTTAATAGAGAAAAATCATGAGGATTTGGAGTGGTTATACAGTATAGTTACATTCAATGATTTGTTTAATCTAGAATATATAGTTTTGGATAAGGATATATATATATTTAAACCTATAATTGGAAGTCAATAATATGACATAGTATACAAACCTCTTTGAATTCTTGTTATGTTTTTACATTAGATTCTATTGAATGGGAAGATGAAGGATCCATGGTTTGAGATGGATCATTGACTTAATATACAATAGAAGGATTTATTATTGAAGATAACTTCATTGGATGAAAT
Organism: Viscum album; assembly: GCA_963277665.1. NCBI lineage: Eukaryota > Viridiplantae > Streptophyta > Magnoliopsida > Santalales > Viscaceae > Viscum > Viscum album. The sequence continues at coordinate 615,591,801 of OY728162.1, forward strand.
AATGTTGAAAGAAATGATTGATGGTCTGTACTAGCTGTTATTTCAGGGTTGTTGGGAGTTCCTTTTTCTCTATGTGGTTTTTTGATATGTTACAACAAATGAAATAGGACGTGTGATGAGTATCATGGTGGTTATCTATAGTAGGAATCCCTTAGAAATCATGAGTACTAGGAAGATTCCCCTAAACATTCTAACAGTTTTGAAGGTTTAGGAATTTGATATGTGTTTTTACTGAGGCACCAAAGAAGTGTGGTTATTTTTGTTGAAGATGAAACCTATATAAATTATTCGATTTCATCTATTATCATTATATTGCAAAAACTCATCATCACCTAAAATTACTATAGTGAAAACATATTATTATATATAAGGGGTTACAACCACATGTGTCTAGAATGAATCTTCTTCAGGCATTGGAAGTGTCTCTAGAGGAATATGATTCTATTCCATTGATTATGATTGTTATCGTTACTATATTTTCATCATTAGTTAGTACTTTATTGGATACTAGTGAATCTCACTTGTTTATATAAACTCATATTTCAAACCATCTAAATTTTACAATGAATATTTTCTGTTTTGCGGTGGATATTTTTTCACCCCATGGAATGGTGAGAGAGTAGGATATCTATTGTACTACTGGTGATTTCTCTTTATCATAGATTGAACTTTTCTGGGATTTTCTATTTCTAGAAATGAAACCTTTAAATGTCATTTTCTGGACATAATGGATCATTGATAATAATGCATAATTGATTTCAATATTTGATGAGTCTCCTTGACATTGACTGATCAGGTTTGTCTTGTATTTTAGGGAGTGTTTGACTCACAGTTGAGTAGATTCAGACCTTCTTATCAAGAGTTAGAGGGAGTAATATTGGTCTTTTCTTTTTTATTTGAATTTGGTTTATTTGAGTGATTGTCTCCATCTAGTTGTCAACAATATTTTTGACATCTTTCTTTCCGATTTCTATGGTTGGTATCGGTAAGAGAGGTGGTGATTTTATTGACTTAATTACTATTACTCAATAGGTACTTATTCTTTCTAACCATATGGATCCAAATGAATGGAAATTGTTAAAAAATTAGTTGAAGAATCTGTTAGAGAATTTATTTATACAAAAATGTTTTTCAACATGGTCGGGGAATGTTGTTTTTATTATGAAAAATATAAAAACACGTAATATATGTCATCATTACCAAAAACACAACTAAGTTATAGTGATCAAGAAGTATCCATTATTGTGGATTAATAATCATTTTTACCAACTAAAAAGGTAAATGTAGTTCTCAATAATTGGTATTTTATCACGTTATCACCAATTAAGAATAAATGGATTTTACAATGCGAATACCATATTCTATATATGGTTTAGAAATTATGAGTATCTTGTTATTCCATTTTGTCTAACCAATGATCATGTAGTCTTAATGGATTGAGGAACAAAATATCACATGGTTATATTAATACATACATGTTGTTATTTATGAATGGAATCATATATTACACTCCATTTGAGGATGATTATGTGCATCATTTGAGATCATTTTTATAATTGTTGAGAAATCACCAACTTAATTCCACACTATCAAAATGTGATTTATGGATTTAGGAAGTGAATTTTTTGGAATGTGTTTTCTCTAAAAAATTAATTATATTTTATCCTGAGAAAGTGAAGGAATTTATGAACTAGGATTGACCATATAATGTCTTTATGATTTGGAACATGTAGGATTTAGTGTGGGTATTATCACATGTTTATAATGTATTTCTCAAATTTGGGTTCATTGATGACTTAATTAACTTAGAATGGATTTAATTTACTAAACAGTGATAAATTTTATACTTTTTATAGATTTTAAATATCTTATTACTCCTTCACTCATGTTGATTTTTCTTGAGGTCTGGTTTTACAATGTGGTCTTCTGTGATGAATCAATCCTGGGTATTGTATTCATTCTTATATAGGTTGATCAAGTGGTTTACTATAGTTATTACAAAAATATAAATCATGAGAAGAATTATTTGACCCATTAATTCCATGAAAGAAGGTATTATATTTATGGTGGGTATACAATCAGTGAATTGATGTTCTCTTTTGAGGGAATCATATGTTTTCTGATATGTAGTAATGATTAAAGTGGACATGAATGATATAAGACATCACTAACATTGTTTAACATTATTATACATATTTTTAGGTCAACGAAGAGGACAAAATAACATTAGGTTTTAATTATCCACTTCTAGTGATAAATTGGAATTGGAATGTGATTTCTATATAATTTTTGTTGGGTTTCCATATATCCCCCAAGGAATTAATATTATATTTGTTTTTATCAATAGGCTAACACAGTCGACTCACATATTACCCATTCACAGTAAAACCATAATTGGCAATTTGGGAAATCATTATATTAAAGTGAATGATCATTTTTATAGAGTTTCATCAATTATAGTCTCTGAAAGAGACCATCTATTTAACTCAAATTTTTTCAGATCCCTTTAGTAGGAATTGTGATCACAGGGTTTATTGAGAATGATATACATCTATAGATGGATGAATAGATCGAGAGGTAATTATATATTTTTAGCACTTTTTTTTCAACATAATTGATTTTAGTTAATCTTAGAACACCAATTTGAGAATGTTTTTGTTTTATTATAATAACTATTATGTGTTTACAATTCTGATGGATCCCTTTGAGTCATTATAGGGATATCCTAGAAAATTGATATTTGTTTGGACAAAGATTAATGAAATTTATTTGGTTGGAATAATTTTGGACAAATAGATTATAGAAATGATTCATTTGATTAATTTGATTCTTCAGATAATCATTATGGAAAGGGTTGGGGAGAATCTTATATTGATCTTTGTAGGTGATGATTGGAGTGTTTAGATGGTGAGTTTGTGTTTTGGGGGGTTTCAAAATTGTTGGTTCATCAATGGATTGGAAGGAATGGGGATCTTTATCCTCATTTTTGGAACCATTTGAGGTTATTGGGAAGGGTTGGAAAGTAGATAAACTTATATAACTCTCATCACAGTTGACATTGATACATATGTTGTTCCATCTATCACTTCATCAAAAGTATCTTTATGACTCATCTCCAATCTTGATATAGGAAGACCTTGATGTTGATCCTGGTTTATTTGGTACTAAGAATCCTATCAGGATAGTTAATTCTTGGAAAATTGTACTTCGTGGTTGGAAAATACATTTGGTCAATGTGCTATTAAATAATGGTTCTAATTATAATGAAACATGCGATCGTGATACACTGATGATAGAGTTTTTTGCTCATTATATTGTTAAAAACATATAACATATAAATAGTAAAATGGATTAAAAATCCAAAAGGACCATTGAGTTCATAGGGTTCTGTTACCCTTAGGCCAAACCTAACATCGACCGGAGTGGGTCGAGGGTGACTAATAATAATTTGTGAACTTTTTTACGGTACATTAAGTAAAGGTGCGGGTGGCATTTTCTGTCTTTTGAACCAGCGCTCAGATAAAATTCCAAGGGCACCGTTGAATCCACAGCACTAGGATTCGTTTAACAGAGGCTTAACTTCGACCACAGTAGGTCGGGTAAAAATGTTAGTTTTTGTGACTTTTAAAGTAATAATAAAATAACATTAAAAATTTTATTTTATTTTCCCAACCACTTTTTTAGCAGTGGTGGTGGGTACAATGGATTGTCATACCATTTAAATGCTTGAATATCCAGTTTTTTAACTGCACCATTGATAATTAAGAGGTTCCTTCATTAATGAACCTCATTAATTCCTCATTGCATTACTGACCCTTCCACCATTCTATTTAAATGAATCTTGGTTGGATTTTTTTACATGGTATCATCAAGGAGGAACCTCAGACAATTTACCATAACATCTTCCATCAGTGGAGGATGGAAGCATGGGCGGAAACTTTCCGGGATCGATGAATGCAGGTGAATCCATCCAACAAGGAATCTCTTCCAACCTCAATCACGACACCTCCAACGATTTTCAAGGTAAGTGTTTATGTAAGGAATGAGGTTTATCATTATTTTATGGTGATGTAAAAATTACCCCATCTTGTAATAATGCTAACATGGAGGGTGCAGGCCAATGGAACAAAGCCTGGAGCCTCCGCCTCATGAATTTCATTCTATTCTTTATAGGCTGATTTTTCCAACATGATGTAACTGTTTCCAACACATTCGCCAGGGCGCGCACGTCCGTCGGCTTTGGGGCGTGATAGGTGCAGCTTTTGTTACCCCTCATTCCCACTTTACAAAGGTAGGTAGCATACGCTCCTTATTCAGGGATGTCTGCTCCCTGATCGAAACGCGATGATGGGACGTCGATTCCTCCTTCCATGGATTCCCCCTCAAAACTCGTTTCCTAGTCCGGGTCTCCCTCATAGATTTAATACATTGTTAGTGAAACTCTTCCCAGTGCTATGTTTCCATGGACGCCGGTTAATTACAATGCTTCTGTGGGGAAATTCCAAGGGGTCCGGTCAGGTTAGCAACCTTCAGTTGGGGTATTAGTCACGTAGAGTCATAATTAACATGTATGAATGCTGGGGAATTGGTGTGCCTATCTTTTTTCCTTTATTACAGGGCTTCCCGAGGGAGCGAAAGCCCGTGGAATCCTACATTGAGCATGGGGAATCATATTCCATAGGCATGTATCTGAGGATTTCATCAGCTTCCCATGTTTAACACATGGTATGCCGCAAGTTTAACGTCTAGCAGAGACAGATCGGGCTGAACAGAACACTAGATAGAGTGTATCAGATTGAGGACCCCCTCTTGAGGGAACTCCGATATCGGAGCTAGTACATGGGTGGCTTCTTGAATGTCGTGGAGTGGAATGGGTTGGCATGGTCTCACCGGGATGTGGCGGCCTAGGTAAGGATCAGGATGGAGGATGGAAAGCTACAAGAAGTGGAGGGGGAATGAAATGGAGCCATCCTGGAGATGAAGGTGGTGTTGGGCTTGAGTCTCGAAGAGACTTCCTACATATCCCCGTGGAGGGAATCAAATTCCACGTAGTTCAGCAGATTGTGTGGGGCATACACTCTAGGCCACCCAAGGTGTTGGGAGAACTGACGTGAATGAGGTCGGAATGACTAGGTGGCGGGCTCAAACCTCAGGGAGGCTTCCCACGTACCATGCCTTGACATGGTTCAAAGTCCACGTTGTTCGAGATGAAGCACCGGTGAACCGACATGAAGATGGGCATTGGTCCAATGGATGGTGGTCTTGAACCTCGTGAGGCTTCCTATGTACCATGCCTTGACATGGATCAAAGTCCTCGTAGTTCGGGAGGGATGTCGATGTCGGCGAACTATCATGAATAAGTACCTTGGTCTAATGAGTGACGAGCTTGAACCTCAGGGAGGCTTCCTACGTACCATGCCTTGACATGGATCAAAGTCCACGTAGTTTGGGAAGGGTGTCATCAGTAAACCGAAGTGAAGGTGAACCTGAGGGTCCATTGGTGGTGGGCTAGAACCTCGTGAGGTTTCCTACGTACCATGCCTTGACATGGATCAAAGACCTCATAGTTTGGGTTGGAAATGGGATGTTGAACTTACATGAAGGGATGTCGTAATGAATGGATTGTAGGGTCACAACGGCATACCATTGGATTCAGATGCAGTTTAACGTCGTACAAGATGAGGGCGTGTTGGTGAACTGACATGAAAAACAGACCTTTGTCTAGGTGGATGGTGGGCTTGAACCTCAAAGAGGCTTCCTACGTACCACACCTTGACATGGATCAAAGACCACATTGTTTAGGTGTAAATGGAGGCTTAGAACACTAACACAGAGACAGTCTGGGCTAGTGATTGTTGGGATTGAACCTCAGGGAGGATTCCTACGTACCATGTTTAGACATGGTTCAAAGTCCTCATATTTCGGGTGGTTAGTTTAACCTCATGTTGGATGAGAGAATTTTTCAGGGTCAATGCTTACTCTAAGCACACACGAGCCGTACTCGGTATGAGAAACAAGAGGCAGTAGAGATCAGACGATCACGCCGTGAATGGTGTGCCCATGAGAAGCGAAGAGGGGCTTACGCGTTAGGCTGCCCATGGTGCTGGGACTTACTCTAGGATAGGGGAAAAAGTGAAACAAGGCGCAGAGGAATAGGGATTTGGGACCGAATAAAGTAGGTTCCTCATTCCCTATCACCCCCCCCCACACCCCCGCTGACCCTGACGGTGAGGAAGTACGGAGGAGCATGGGTGATACCTTCCACAAGAGGGGATATGGGCTTACACCAAGGTGGAAACCATTCCCCGCAGACAAACTCCTCTCCCAGATGGAGGATATCATCCCCTGTGGGGACCAGGGGGCATAAAGAATGTCCGAGCCAGGGAGACCCTGTGTGTGAGGCATGGGGTCCGGTCATAGTTTAACATCATGTATTGAGGACGAGGTGCATGGAAGGTTAATCTACTACAGCTCAGAAGTGGTGGGTTTACTCCACACCCCTAGGGCTTACATGACCAGTACCCTCTGCTCCTTTTGGGAGGGAAGGCATGGGCAAGGTCGTGTAAAAAGAGGGGTCACTGAGCAAACCATCGAGGGGTCCATGTTAGTGTGGCAATGAGAAGAAGCAATATCAATTAGAGTGCATGTGCGAAGAAGCATTAGGCGAAGCAACGCTACGGGTCGTATCATCTTGGGGACATTGAAATCACATCGTGCAAACATGGAGGGTCGCACGGGAAGAGATATTTCCAAGCCGAGGGGTCCACAGGAAGGGGCCTTGCGGAGCTCAGTTGCATTGCGTATTGGAAAGAACTTGCAAAGGGGTGTGCTTTGCGAAGTGGAGTGCATTGTCCATAGAATGGGGAAGAGTTGTGAGTGTGGGGTTCTTTGAGATGTGGAAGGGTGTTCACATAGCACTGCCTCATGAAGCATAGGTGAATCATGAAGAAAGGTGCCGTGAAGAAGTGTGCTTCATAAAGTACAGTGACCCGACCTTGGCATGTGTATCATGTGTACATGATGAGTGTTTCGCAATGCATCAACGCTCTACAACTGCCCGGGTCCCCTAGAGGATCCCCTTCCTTCGATAATTCTCTTAGGAATCATGAAGGGCATACCTCCTAGAGGAGGGTCTCAAAACGAGACAAGGCGGAGGCCTCTCGTGAAGCAGAAATACCTCGAAAATCTCATGATTCAAGAGCGAAGAGTGCTTCGTGATATGGGAGCTGAGAAGCCAAAAGGTCAGATTGTCCATATGGAGAGCTCAGGTGGAGCTTGGTATTTATATGCAAGGGGCGCCGCGAAGAGAAGCTCACACAGTGCGAAGGGGGATTCGGGTGATTTGCAGTGAGTTGCGAACGTCAACCAGATTCGCGGAGGGGTGCCACCTCCTCTACTTCATGGTGGTCCCACGAACGTCAGGGCGTTCACAGAGCGTTACCACCTCTAGTGCTTCGTAGCGGGCTCGTGAACGTCATGGTGTTTTCTGAGGGTTACTGCCACTGGTGCTTCGCGGCGGTCATGTTGCTCAAAGGGATTTGCGTCGGGGCTTCATGTCGTAGGTCGCGGGGCCTCTTTTACTTCCCTTCATTCTTCGAGAATTTTATTGGAGCCAACAAATTCCCCCCCCCCCCATACATAGAGCCGTAGAGGGATCAAGCGTCGGAGTCGGAGGGAAGTCGCCAAAATTATCGGTCGGATCACGATGCGGACTTGCGAAGACGGTGTGCGAGGCAGCCAGGGGCCATGCGATCCTGACGCGCAGCGAAGCTCCGCATGGGATGGATGCATCACGAAGCTCCGGGGGGGCGCCGCCTATAAATATGGGGCTCATCACTCTTGAATTATTCTTTTTTTGTGACTTTGTCGTTTTGCGCTCTCGATTCGCGAAGCTCCATGTACTTCACGTCTTCTCACCATGAATCGAGCATCATGGCGAACCGCGAGTCTCTGGCTTTGCAACTGTGCCAAGTGAACATCTTCTTGCAAGCTGAAGCCAGGCTCTGCGTCTTGTCATTGCCCCCGAGCTCTGAGAATGTGCTCCACGAACGATCTCCGTGAACGAGCTTCGCGGCCAGACCTGATGTTTTTCCGAGTTCTAAAACCTGATGTCCCATCAAGAAGCTGCACTAGGGGTGCTTGCAGACGCCTCCCGGAGGGATGAGATGGCCAACTGTCTGGGCCTGGTGTAGCTGGTCCGAATCCACTTGGACCATAGTTCTCTAAAGGATCTCTTGTCAGAGCGCCAAAATAATTATCTTTTGTGCAAGAACCTTCCCTTGTATGGATTTGGGATAAGGGTTGACGTCTTCATCCCTGAGGTGAGTAGGGACAGGCCATCTTGATGGTTCAGGAGCACGTCATGTCAATGGAAATGGTTCAGGGCGGCCGATGGTCAAGCTCAGGAGGACTTCACACCTTTCACCGTCAACTGTCAGTACAACCATCTCAAAAACATCAATTGTAAACCATTGCAACCGGAGTCATCCACTCATATGTTTGTACAAGATGTTGTGGCATTTTGGCGAGGGAAAAAAGCTGTTGAGGATATGTGGGCCCATACACCTTCTGTATGGGTGGATCACGGTGCACGTCTGGGGGGTTTATAAATATCCAAACCCCATCTCACCACTGGAGTCGATCTTCCACCCCTCCATTCTGAATGCTACCGAGAGCTTCCCAGTCAAATTAACTGTATTGATGGTGCTGAACTGGGTGTGGATGGCGGAAAAATTTATCTTCCACCCTTTTCCATTGCCGACGAGGGTACTCACCAATGATGGTCAGGTAATAGAAGAGAACCATTCTTATCTCTTGGCCTTTTGAAGTGGAGTTTTGGTGGCACGGGTGGACTGTGAGCCTCTCTGCGAGCTATACACCCCATACCTATTCATGAGACATTTCTGGTGCCTGCACCGGCTGACCCTGGAGGTCTACTGGGAGGTGCACCACAAGGAGCACCCATGTGTAATGAGGCATCTCTGGCTCATGTTTACATGGGAAGACGGAAAAATGCAAATTACATTGCCTCCGCCTACTGCCCCCTATGGAATGGTGAAAGAGTATGCCATCAGCTGGGAGGCGGCTTATCCAGTGGAAATGACGAAGTATCCAACCATTCGGGCTGGTGATGGCGGGCCTCGCCTATCCCGAGGTCGACAATAGAGGCCAAAAACGGTGTCTCGCGGTGGCGGGGCTGCCGTGGCAGCGATAACTGCACCTGCTGAGAGTGAGGCAGTGGCGGTGGATCCAACAGCAGTACTAGACACGGTGGTTTCGGAATTGCAGAGCTATCCAGAGGGGCGGCCACTGAGGGTATTCCGCAGGATATCCACCCAGGCTCTGGGGAAGCGGCTGCGTCATATCCACATGCCAGAGAATGTTGTTTTCCCGGAGTCTTGGGTCATTTGGGATGCCAACCGGCAGTTTCTCAGCCCGCCTGAGATGTGGAAACACTTGAACCATCTCAGGATGGACTTACCGGGTATAGGCCCTGTTCGGGCCATTTTTTCAGTGTCTCCGGCAGAGGCAGAGAAATATTTGTCTGATCTGGAGGACTACGTACATTCTAGTGGTGCCCCGCGTCCAATGACAGACCAGGTGAGGGTACTGCTGAATCGGACAGTTCCCCCACAGCTATCAGCCACTGAACTGAGTGAGTGTTTCCCCCTATCGGACGAATCAGACAAATCTTTTGGGGAAGACGAGGTAGGGTGAGGGAGCCCATTGGAGGAAGGCAAAGTCGATGATCAGGACTCAGATCTCGACGATTTCCTAGAGGCTCCCAAGATAACATTCCCAGTTTCTTTACTCAGGGTCCACTCTCATGCCATTATGGACCTCTTACGAACATCTGAACCGTGTAGGAGGAACTTGTACGCAGACCTCGCTCTTTCCCCTTGGTGGGTGATGATGCAGGACCTTCGGAACCCACACCTGTGGCTGCGTCCAGTTCTATGTCTGGCAGAGATAGGTCACCCAAGGTGGCTCCTCCAGAATCTCCAGAGCTTCCGATAATATACGGAGGACCACGCCTCAGGGTTCCGTCAGCATCAACTTAGGAGCATCACTAGGAGTTTGATCTCAGTAAGTCTTTTCCACTGAATTCATTACTATCATATGTAGATCGTGCCAACTGACATCCATACCCTTCTTTGTTGCGTATATTTATATGACTGGCATGGGCCGTTGTGGCGAGGCTGGTCGGGATGTCTGGTGGCATCCCTCCTAGGGGCATGCCGGTGATTGTGGAGATAGTTACCCCACCTACCCGAGCTGTAGTACACCCTATAATTAGAAAGACCACTAGTCGGGTTGTACCTGAGGTGATTAAGGTGGAGTCCGAAGATGAGGATTGAACGGTCGACCCAAGTCCCAACACGCCTGCTCCGGTGCCAGATGTCATGCCAGATACAACGCCAGATGCAGATCCTGCTGAAGATTTCTTGCGGGTGTATCCCACATATGATCCTTCCAATCATGCGGACTGGGATGAAATGACCTACGATGAAGAGGATAGCAAAATAGTCTTCCTCCGATCGTGGAAGTTGATCACGCGCTTCCCCAATAACACCCCCATGCGATGTGGTTCAATGAGATTGACAGACTCCACTCGCGACTGCGCGAATTGTGCACTAGTGGATTGGATGCCAAACACCCTCATACGATCATCTGAGAACTCATGGTAGAGAAGATCCGGGAGTATGATCACGAGGTCAGCATGTGCTGGTAGCGGAGGATGGTGATGAACATCAAGAAGCTCCAGGAGGATGAAAATGAAGTCCAACACCTATAGATCCGGGAGGATGAGATCTCAGCCTCTCTCAATGCACAATCTGAGATGATCTCACAATTGAGGGCCCAGCTGGAAGAGGCAGAAGAGAGTATCGGGCAGGCTTCCAGAGATATGGCTTCCATTCAGTCTGAAATAGAGAGGGCCCGATCTGAGGCTGATGAACTGCGCCCCATTGCTGCTGAAGAGGAGCGGGAGCTGAGTCGGCGACATCAATTCCTAGACGCCACAAATCAAAGGGTGGCGGAGCTGCAATGCTCTTTTGATGGGGTCAATCCTTCCATGGGGGGAGTTGACCCTGGGAACTATAATGATTACAATACCTTAAACGTACCTTCGTGCTATAATTTTTTTTTTGAATTTCATAGCATTCACGCCTTTCGTCATTTTCACTGGTTCATTCTACATCCTTACAATGTTTGTGGGATGTCCATCGACAATTCCCTAAGATCATGTGGGTCGGGCATGATGTGAGAAACAATAGATAGTCACCTCATCGTCCCATCCAAACATAGTTGTGTAAACTATGCTTCGGGCATCCGGGGTTTGAAAAACTGGACCGGATTTTTGAGAAATAGAATAGACCCGGCCAATGAAGGATGTTCTCAGAACGACCGAATTACCGTCTTTCTAGCGTGCTCCTGTGCACGAACGGTGCAACGCCAGGGGTGCTGAAATTGGTCCGAACAGGTGGGAATGGGAAGTGTGAATCACAATACCCAAGATTCGGAACATTGTGAGGGTGGCGTGACAATAAAGGGAAACCATTAACTATGGCAGAAAAATGGTATCCTTACTACATTAGCCTGAAATGGGGACAACAAATGAGGGTCGACTGTTGACCATGTTCACAACATGGGGCCTAACTCAAATAACGTAAATCAGTATTCTGGGACATTGGGCTAGGACAGCAGGCAGACTATAGGTCGAGCATCCATACTGTTAGGGGGTTCTTCCAGACAGGAAAGGGGATGAGGTTCCGAATAAGGGGAACATGAAGCGTGGAATGTGGAGTGATGCTTTGTTCGAACAGAATCCAACACTCATGATATCACACCACCGTGGGGGGAGTATGCCAGATGGGTGCATCAGTTTGAGCATAGATCATTCCTTCTTTCAGATTGGGCCTCTCTAGCGAGGGGGGTTGTCGCTTCCCAATATCATTGTGGGTCATCCTCAACTTGTTCAGGGTAGAGTTATAGTTGTACAGTTTCATATGAGAGGTCCGGCTAGGGGGCCAGAAAGGGTAATGACATGTTTTATAACTCCCGGGGGATGTACCCTAGGAAAAATACCATGGTCTCCCTACGTATCCCATGAGGATGGGAATCAATCCACATGTAGTTCTAGAAGAAGAGTTTAACGTCATGTGGGATGAAGAGAAGCAGGGTTGTGCCGGTATACATCCTACAAAAACTACTAATCCCAAGTTGGTCATGCTCGATGTGGGAAACAAGAAGTAATGGAGAACATTCCCGACCCAAGAAGGGGAATGTTAGGTTGCAGGGATGCTCGGTGAAAACTGGCCCAATGATGCTAACACGTCCATGTGGCGCACCTAGATGCACAACGAGGTAAAGCCGAGTATGTTGAAATTCCACTTGAACATGAGGAAGTCAAAATGTGTGAATCATGACACTCAAGATTTGGATCAAAATGATGACGACGTGACGATAGAGGATAACTATTGAACGTGGAGGAATCACAACATCCATATCTCATTATCCGAGAATGGGGACAGACAAATGAGGGTCGACCGTTGACCATGTTCGAAACACGGGACCATGTCACAAATGTTGTCAGAGATCTGTAGGGACGTTGGCCCGAAACTATTGGAGATCCCTTAGGCCTAGAATCCATGGAGAGCCCTTAAGCCTATTATCCAAGTCGTCCGAGGGTCCTTTTGGATGTGGAAGAGGATGAGGATCCAAATAGGGATCTCACGAAGCTTGGTCATGGGACGAGGGGAATGTCCCCATGAAAATCCCACACTCCATGATCTATATCGAAACACATCTAAATACAACAACGAGACACATTAGATAGAGGGAGTTGAGTCCCTTACCATTGGGAGATCATAGTTTAGGGTCGTAGAATTTGGACCATGGATGGGAGGAAACACAGAATGCACATGGTGGGTAATTTCGAAAAACCCAACGTGTATGTGAACCAGGGATGTGTACGGTAAGGTGAAAAAGACTACGTGAATGAGAATATAATCCCACACCACGTCGCATAACCTCCTTGGGGGATATTTTAGGTCGAGGGATCGAAAACAAGAGTTGAACTGGGCCTGAGTAAAGTGAAAAGGTTTTCCTACGTGCCCCATGGGGACGGGGATCAAGCTGCATGTAGATCTTGAGGGTTGCATGGTAAGTCACCAGTGCTAGGGAAAAAGGGGAGTGCGGGCGTGGCCCTTTCACTAAAAGAAGTGTAATTTGATAAATATTGTTTTTCCTTTATTGTGAGTGGTTTTTTTGTGAAGAGACACGCCCAAGGGAGCAAGCCCTTGTTTCGCCACAAGAATCTAGTTGTAGTAGGTGTTGAAAAATGGTATGGCACGAGACCAATACCCAACTTGATGTCCTCTACAACATGGTCATCACAATGCAGTGCCATCTTTCGTCCTACGGCCAGGGCGATAATGTCACAGTTTAGGGTCATGTGATAGGAACAAGCATGTATTTTAACGTCATGCAGCGCAGTCATTTTAGAGATGATTCTAGGCGGGGAATGTGTATGGTGTCGTACGACATAACTGAAATGGATGGGGACATGATACTACATCAAAACGTACACAATTACGAGATAGGAACCTCAGGCCATGGGGCCCAAATAGGGGTAAGAAGGAAAGATGCATGAGGAACTAGCTCCCAGCTGAGCTGGACTTGGAAACAAGACGTCCGGGTGACCCATCGCATCCCATGGGGACGAGGATCGAGCCACACATATCCCTTAATGAGGATCGTAGTTTATAGTCTTAGAACTCGGACTGTGGGAGCCTCGAAGGATGCCGTTTTGCAGGTTTGTCTCCTTAAAATGCAAAGGTACACTAAGGGATAGCGCCAAGAGTGTCGAGATTCCACTTGGACACGATGGGGGTGGAACATAACATGAATCGTACAACCAACCTTCATGGTTTGAATGGGATGGAGTGATGACGAAGGATTACTGCTGACCATGTTCGCAACACGACATCCATTCACGTTATCCTGAAATGGTGAAAAACAAATGAGCATCGACTGCTGACCACATTCGCAACGCGGGATTTGATTCAATTTGTTATCTAAAACCCTCGGGGGAATTAGACTATAACAGTAGGAGATCCCTTAAGCGTAGTATCAAGGCCTTTTTGGGGGTCTCTACGGTTGTGGAAGATGATGGCAGCCCGAATGAAGTGGGGCACAAAGCTTGACAAGTGGAAGGAACTTGACCAAGTTGAATCTGGCACTCTTGGTCCTAGTCCAGAGTACTCTTATCACATGGTTGAATAACTGCAAGGGGTCGAGAGACTCATCTTGTGGGTAACAGAGAGACGGGGGATTCCCGGGATAAGGGAGGAATGGTGATAAAACCCTATACCACACCTATATATCCCCCTCGTGGAGAGGGACAGGACAAGGGGGGATAGGTGATCAGGAGATTGGTAGATCTATATGAGGTTGGACTGGACCTGATGTCTAGACATTCGGGTGGCCCTACATATCCCATGAGGATGGGAATCAAGCCACCCGTAGTTCTGGAGGGTGCCTTTTAATGTCGTGCGAGATAGGAAACAGGAGGTATAATTCTTATAACAGGGTGCGCATGGTGTGGCAACTGAAGACCTGACATGAATGAGGACATAATCCCACACCACGCAATGTGATCCTGCAGTCAAAGTCTTGAAGGCGGGACAGATAATATGAATTAGCAAAACTCAAGCTGGACCCAAAGACAGGAGGTCTGGGCATTCTTACGTATCCCATGTGGATGAGAATCAAGCCACACTCGGTTCTGAAGAGATCTTAGTTTATGGTCTTAGAGCTCGGACCGTGGGTGGATGGTAACTTTCCAAGAAAGCACAGACCTCAATTTGATCCCTAATCCTACGTGAGTTAAACTCGGTGTGGGAAATAAGGGAGGAATATCCTTATTTCAATACCCAGAATGTCTATTAAAGGGAAGTAGGTACAGGGCCCTGAATGACACCTTTAATACAGATTTGTTCCCCAAACGCGCAGATGCCCACAAAGGAATAATACCAAGAGTTTTGGGTCTCTACTTGAACATGATGAGGATGGAGGAGGATGTGAATCGTGTAACCAACATTTTGGGCTTAATGGAGTTGGCATGGCGATGGAGGATAACTATTAACAATGGCGGAAAAACATTCTCCATATCATGTTATCCTATAGTGGGAACAGAAAACGAGCATCGTCTGTTGACCATATTCACAACACTGGATTTTTATCGATTTGTTGTCCGAAACCCTTAGGGGCGTTGGCCGTAACAATAGGAGAGCCCTTGGGCGTTGTATCTAAGCCATTTTTTGGGGTCCTTCTGGGTGTGAGAGGGATGAAAGCCCTGATGAAGGGAAACACAAATCCTGAAAAGCTGGAGAGAAGATGCATGATTAGATTACAGCATTCCAGGTACTAAACTAGAGTACCCTTAGGCACATTGGTGGACCTAAGAAAAGGGATGAAGAAATGGCTCAGGAGAAGTAAGACAAAGGGCCAACGTGGCATGGAAATTTCAGGGAGATGGGGCTGGACCCGAAGCCTAGACATTCATGTTGTACTACGTATCACATATAGATGATAATAAAGCCAAAATTAGTTCTAGAATATACATAGGGGAAGGATACCGTAACGAGGATGTGTACGGTGCGGCGAGTAACCCGACATGAATGAGTACATAGTCCCACACCACACTGCGCACATTGGGTAAGTACATGGGACAAGGTGCCTGAGAAGGCGATGGGGCATGAGGTTGGGCCTCAGTCAGGAAGGCCTGACCAGTTTGCAGTTTAACATCTTACAGTAAGGACGAGGGCCAGGGGCCCGAGGAGGCCAAGGGGCCTGTGGTTGGATGAGGTATCTCTTCCGGGGAGGCATACGGTACGACGTGTAACCCAACATGAATAAGGACATAACCCCACACCACACCGCACAAACCAATCATAGAGTACCTGGGCTAGGGGCCCGAGGAGTCCAAAGGGCTTGAGGTGGAGACTCAGTCAGGTAATGTGTATGGAATGGAAAGTAACCACGCCGTATACTTCCAAAATAATATCAGGGCCAGGGGCCCGACTGTTGGCTCCACCCAGAGGGAAGTTTTTTGCTTTGGGATGGGGTAGAACAAACCACTATACTCGATGCCTGTGACATCCTGGGGTGGACCTGAAGATCCAATAAAACTATTGACCATGTTCGAAACACAACGTCCCTAAGGTGAGCGGATATGGGAGAAACAAATGAGCATCGACCACTGACCGTATTCAAAACACGGGAATCGTATCAGCTTTTTACTCAAAATCCTTGAGGGTTTTGGCCCGAAGTGGAAAGAGGGACCATAGGCAGAGAATCCATACCATTCAGGGGCCCTTCCGGATGAGGAATGTGATGGAATCCCAATCATGGAGTGGGTGAAGAATAACTTTACCCATTTATGAAAGTGGCGAACATCTCCAGGGGGGACATACAGCCGGGTCGAGGATTTCTCGACGTAAATTGGGTAAAATGTGTGCACCCTACCATATGTCTTGACATGAGGGGAAGATTTTGGATTTTGGGATGGGACAATAGACAAAATGTCTGGGAATTCCGACATATCCCATGAGGATGGGAATCAAGCAATACGTAGTTCTTAAAGGCCATGCAGTTTAACGTCGTTCGATGATGATGTGGGTGGATAGAAAAATAGGAGTGGGAAAATGGTGCGACCATTATAATCCTCGTATGAGTGGGGATAAGGAATCATACTCCTCATCATGCGAGGACCCTCCAAGTAACCTATACCCACGGGGGACAGTCAAAGAGAAGATCTTGGGCTGGGCTCAAGACGGGATATCTAAGAATTCCTACGTATCCCATTAGGATGAAAAACAAGCCATTCATAGATCTAGAAGCATTGTTTTATGTCATGCGGGATGATATGTAGTTTAATCTGGGGATATGTACTGTATGGTGAATAAACTGGCATGAATGAGGACATAACCCCACACCACACCGTACAATCCCTCAAGAGAAGCTGAGTCGTGGGTGGCCAAGGTGTCTGAGGCTAGGCCTCAGTCAGGAAGGCCTAACTGGATTGCAGTTTAATGTCGTGCAGTGAGGACGAAGGAGATCGTAGTTTAAGGTCATAGAGCTCAGACCATTTTGTAGTTTATTGTCATGTAGGACAATACTAAGCAGTTTAATGCCATGGCGGACGATGATGTAGTTTTAAAGTTGTGTCGGACGATGTTGCAGTTTAAAGTCATGCAGGACTAGGGTTCAGTTTAGGGTCATGCGGGACCGTACAGTTTAAGGTCGGGCAGGACCATGGGGCTCAGGCAATGTATTTCTTGAGGAGCTTGGAGTTGGTGGGAGGAGTTATGCGCTCACCATCCATGATTTCCAGGGAGTATGCTCCGTCAGGGTAAACCGTATGAATGATGTAAGGTCCTTCCCATTTGGGCTCCATCTTGGGTGGTTTCCTGCTGGAGATAATTGGTGCTCGGAAGGCCAACACCAGGTTGCCTTGCAGAAAAGATCAAAGGTGAACCTTCTTGTTAATGGCTCCGACTATCTTATTCTGATGCCTTTCCAGATTGTGCAGGGCACGAAGCCTGTTCTCATCATGTGCTTCCAATTCAGCAAAATGGATTTCATCCACCTTATCTGGCACCTGCAGGTCATAGACTACAGTGCGTAATGATGGAGGCTAGATCTCGATGGGCAGGACGGCCTTAGCCCCATACACCGGGAAATATGGAGTTACCTCGGTGTAATTGTGAGTCGTCGTCCGATGTTCCCAGAGGGCGTTGGTGAACTTTTCCGACCAACTCTTCTTGTTCTGACCAACCATTTTCCATAGAATGTTAGAGAGGGTTTTTTTGAACACCTCGATCTGCCAATTTTCCCACGGGTGATAGCGAGAGGTATGGTATGAACGAATATTGTACTTGGTGTACAATTTCTTCATCTTGGCTTCTCAGAAGTTGGTGTCGTTATCGGTGAGGACAGCGTGAGGGACTCCAAACCGGTGGATGATATTTGAGCTCACGAAGTCAATGATGGAACGAGCCTTGAACATTTTGAGTGGCACTGCCTCCGCCCTCTTGGAGATGAAATCTGTAGCAGTCAGGATGAACCTACATTGGCGAGCTGTCGTCGGTGGATATGGTCCCATGACATCGAGTCCCCATACCACAAATGGCAAAGAGTACTTGGTGGAGTGGAGAGAATCTGGTGGACGATGCATGGATATAGAATGAACTTGGAACACGTGGAATCTCTTGGAAAAACCAAAACAATCATGGATCATAGAGGGATAGAAGTACCCAAACCTCTGGATCTGACGGGACAGTTTGGGCCCAGCCTGGTGGGCACTGTAGGAACCGGCATGAACATCTTGCATGACCTGAGAAATCTCAACTCCTTGAATGCAATGGAGGATAACACCATTGAAACCCCTCTTATAGAGGATCCTATCAAGACTGGGACCACTCTGGAGGGTAAACTGCAATGCACGACATTGGATTCACTCGTGCTCGGCCCGATCACTGGGGAGGCAACCATTTTGGAGGTACACAAAAAAAGGTGCCATCCAGTTGGGAGTGGCCTCAACCACTGCATCTGAAGAACCTGGGACCCCTGACATGGAGGATCCAGTGGTAAGATGTCTTACCCGCAGGCCTTCGTCATCCTCTGGGGTGATGGGGGCAATGAATCTCCGGTGTGCCACCTGTATGATCAAATCATCCTGCGCCGGTTCTACAAGTGACGCAGCTAGGCCGGCCAAAGCGTCTGCTCGACCGTTCTATGACCGAGGGACATGGGTAACCTCTGGTCAAGAAGGGAACTAGGACATTAGATGGAGGGTGCACTCCAATAATGGTTTGAGCTCCAGCTTCCTGACAACATAGTCTCCATTGACCAGCTTGATAACTAGTTCGGAATCCCCTTTCACATGCAGGTGGGGTATGTCAATCTCAAGGGCCAGCTCGAGGCCAGTTATGAGATCATGATACTCTGCCTCATTGTTGGTGCAACCTTCCGACAACAAGAATGAGTACGAAAAAATGGATTTCGCCAGGGTGATGAATATGATACCCAAACCCACTCTGTTGAGGTTAGGATCGTTGAGCCTCCTACGGGTGGGGATTTGGGAGGCACTGTCAAAGTGCATTTTCCAACAATAAATGGCATGATCGACTGAGAGGATTGCCTCATCAGGAAAATCCAGGTCCATGGACTGATCCGTGGAGGTTGGATGGGCGGCTAGGAAGTCTGCCAATGCATGTCCTTTGGTAGCCTTATAAGGCACGAAACTGATGTCGAACTGCCGGAGGATCACCTCCCACCGTTCTTGTCGGCCAGTCAACATAGGTCAGTTCAGGATGTACTTAAATGGGTCTACCAGAGAGACCAGATGTACCTCGTGGTGCTACAAGTAGTGCTGCAATTTCTGTACGACGAACACGAGCACAAGGAAGTTCTTTTCGATGGGGGAATACCTGGTCTGTATCAAGGAGCATGCGGTGGAGGTAGTAGAGGTTGTTCTCGGTCCCATCATTGTTCTTATGGGCAAGAAGTGTGTCGTGGGACCGTTCCATGGTGGTCACATAAAGGACTAGCAGATTTCTGGAGATATGTGGCATCAAGACCGGAGGTTGGAGCAGATACTGCTTGATTATCCCGAAGGTGGTCAGACACTCTTCATCCCATTCATAGGTGGAGCCTTTCATCATAGGAAAAGTGTCCTTAGAGACCATGAAGCTCCTGAATATTTCTCGAGGGATGCATTTGGATGATGGCCTTGATCTTATTTGGGTCGATCTTGATGCCTCGTTATTTGACAATAAAGCCAAGAAACTTCCTGGAGGTGACCCCGAAGGTACACTTCAACGAGGTCATCTTCAGGTGGGGGGAATGGAGGAAGCAAAACACTTTCTCAAGGTCCTTGAGATGGTCCTGGCGCTGGCGATACTTGACCACCAGATCATCTACGTAGCATTCCACCAGTTTCTTGAGAATCGACTTGAATATTCGATGCATGGCCCACTGATAAGTGGAACCCACATTCTTCTGGCCGAAGGGCATAACCTGGTAATAAAAAGTACCTTGGGGATCCCTAAAGGTAGTAGATTCCTTGTCCTCGGGGGCCATCTGGATCTGGTTGTACCCGGAATACCCATCCATGAAGGATAGGTCTTGAAACCCAGCCCTGGCATCAATCAACAACTCTGTCACTGGAAGGAAAAAATCATCCTTCAGATAGTGGCTGTTGAGATCACAGAAGTCGATGCAGACTCTGATCTGGCCATTCTTCTTCCTGACGGGCACAATGTTGGCTAGCCACTTGGGGTACTGGACTTCCTTGAAGATGTTGGGTTTGATAAGTTTTTAAACTTTGGATTCAACCCTGGAACCATGAGAAGGGTTCATTTTTTGGGGAGGTTGCTTGAACACACAATGGATTGTCGGGAGACCAAGGCAGTGGACGGCTACCTAGGGATCTAGTCCTGGAATCTCCTCATAACTCCAAGAAAACACCTTGTGGTGCTGTTTGAGAATGTCCATGTACTGTTGCTGATCCTCGAGGGGCATAGCAGAACTGATCAATGTGGGTCTCCGATCTGCCTCTCTACCAAGGTTCACATGTACCAGTTCATTGACCATGGAAGAGACGCCTTATTCAAAGGTAGGGGGAGCATCCTCTAGATCAACTTCTCCACCTATTGAGGGATCTTCCATGGGGGGAGTCGTTTATGAGCCACCAGACTCTGATAGGAAGCTGGTGTCGGCCTGAGTGGCAATGGTAATTACGTAAGGCGACTCATGCTCCACTGAGACCATAGAGATTAAGGTAGTCGATTCAATCCCATCTAGCCTTCGGCCCAATGAGCCATGATTGATGTCATCAAAGCATTAATGATGTGTCGGCTTGAGCCGGTTGATTCCAGCCTAGCATAAGAGACACGTATGACGTACCGATGTTGTGATGGTCCTGACATCCTGATACCGTACAGGGGTAGGAGGTTTTGGGATCACATGAGCCTGGTTGGTGTAGGAGTACGAGGTGATTCTCCACCATCGCATGGACATCGGAATGTGCCTTCCTCTTATACCTGAAACAACAAAACACTACCCCATGTCGGGGGTTGTGGCCTCCAACCGATGGATCGGGAAGATTTAGGCGTCGTCCAGACCTTCCCAGAGATCACTTATGATCGGGGCAGGTTCATCCTCGCTTGCCATGATTTTCTTATCCTTGCTCTTGTAATAGCCAGCGTCCAGATAGTGGGCTTCACAAGAGGCAAAAGGAGACGGATCTCCTTGGAGCATGCCTACTCAACCATTGAGGGATTATTTGAGGCATTGGTGATATAACGAAGGGACCGCTGCATGTAGATGGATCCATGGTTTTCCCATCAATGCATTGTATGCGATGTCTGGGGAGATGATCATGAACTCAGTGCTGAAAATTATGCCACCGAACTAGGTCTTCAAGCGGATTTTTCTGACCGGGGTCTGCTCAGTCCTATCATATCCCAGGATTCTGAGGTCAGAGGGAGTTAGATCATCCTCATACAAACCCTGCTTCCACAATGTCTGATTCAGGATAAGGTTAATCGCAGAAACCGTGTCAACAAGGGAGTGGCGTACTTCCACGCCATTGAACTGACCAGTGATGTATAATGGGTGCATGTTCCCTTGTATGGGAGGGTATCGTCTGCACCAGAGAACAAGAAAACTACCTAGCATTTGGCATTCCCAATCGCCTCACCATGGAAGGATTTTGAAGCTGGTACCTCTGTCTCAAACTGGAGGGGGCTCCTTAGGGCCTCAGCTAGTGGCTCACGCATTTCAGAAGATAGGAGAAGATCCTCAAGGATAGAAAGACTCACGGTAATGCCGAAAAGGTGCTTCCGAACATCATACTTCCATGCCAAACGTGAACCCATGGTTATAGGAGGTCCCTCTGCAATTGGAGGCACGGCGGGCCCTGTCGGCTGGAACAACGGCTTGATAGTACTGGGTGTATCCCGCTGCCTACTAGTCGAGGCGTGAAGAGTAGCTGCCGGATGAGGACCAGACAACTAAGATTGCCTTGCAGTAGGGAATGACTGGTTTCGGTACAGACAAGGCAGCTCTTCCTGATCTAGTAGCACAAACGGCGGTGGAGGAATATCTGAGGGAACCAGATGAGGTTGTGTGTGCTGAGCTCTATACTGGGCCTGTTGTCTGCTTTCGGTAGCGTTCACGGCCTGGCTGGAAGTGCCCGGTGATGTGCCTTGACTTACCACGTGGCCGCGGTTCCGCTGATTTTGACGTTGGCTGGGGACGTTGGGAGGCTTCTATGGCATTCCCCATCGTCGAGAATCATATAGGGATTTACTAGCTCCACGGTATTAATCGAAGTGTACCCCTGACTGTCGTTTGATGAATTGTCCACCACTGGGTGGATTCTGGGAAGAATCCCCATCTTATGGGGCATGAAGTCACTGAGAGTGCGGGATGACGATGGTAGTGGTGGAGCATGTTGCTTCTTCTTGCACTGTCACTACATGCCCTTTTGAGAAGAGGTCGGCTAAGACGATGACACAGAGGTACTGGTCACATCTTTTGAAGGCCCAAGCTGATGTAGGCATGCCTGAATGATACCATTTGCATGGGGAAGGTTTTACGTGCCATCCAGTCGTCATACTTCTGGGACCCATGGCTGGGAAACTACTTCCACTCGCCTTCGTTGTCACTACTGCTTTCCGACCTTACAAAGACACCCACCACTTGTGTCGGGGCTAGGCCCAAACTGACAATGTTGTTTTCGACATGTTTTTGGAGCCAGTCTTTAAACACAATGCACTGCTTGAGGGTGTTCCCCAGGATCCGATGATAGGGGCAGTAGTTGGGGTGATCGGTGAGATTCCCCTCTGTCGCCCTTCTGCACTCGGGTAAGCGCACAATCCCCTGATCTAGGGTGCTACAGAAGTTACCGATGACCTGATTCTTGTTAAACGAGTATGTCTGGTGCCATATTTCTGGATAGGGGGCTATGGGAGCCTTTCCCTAACGAGGGGCCGGAGGGGCCTGCCGAGGAGGAAGATCCTGATTTTCTCGCCTAGGCGGTGGTGGCATATTGTGCGGGGGAACCTGTCAGTTCTAAGGCGGTCACTGTTGGGTAGGATCTTATGCCTGAGGTGGAGTGCCTCTATGGGAGTGTGGAGTCGGTGCCACTGGTAGTATTTCTACATACCTGGGGACTACTATTTTGGCCACCATAGTGGGTTCTGATCTGGCAGCCCTCCAAGCTGGGATCACAGGGGGCAGTAGACGCACCAGACTAGCATGTTGCAGAGCTTCCTCAAGGTGCTGAGCCTTATCTGAGAAGTCCAAAAACCCACCAGGGTAGTTCTGGGTGATCAAGGAAGGAACCAGTTCTGTTTTAACATTCCCTATGCACATTTTCAGTAATTTCTCCCGAGTCAGTTGCATGTCGGGGGAGTATGTAAGCCCCTTCCACTGGGTGATGAAGTCTGTGACTCGCTCATCAGGGATTTGTTTTCACTTGAAGAGGTATGCGATGCTGGTATTTCGCGTGGTGGTGCTGAACTGGTGTAGGAACTACCAGTGGAGATCCTCCCATATGATCATCGATTCGATATGGAGATGGTTCTACCAGACAAATACAGGGCCCTCCAATGTCTGCACAAAACATCAGAGCATGGCGGCTTCCTTCTGTACCGGGGTTCCCAACATGGGGCCACACCTGGAGTAAAAGTGATCCAAGATATGTGGCAGTTCCCCTGTCCCATTAAATGGAGAGAAAGTGGGATTCCCAAAACCCGGAGGTGCAGGTATGTCATCCACCCACACAGGATAGGGCTTGCCATCTAGTGGGACTGCCACATACTGTGTTTCTAATGCCTCGAGACATGCAATGAGTGCCACTATAGGATCATCTGGGTGGGGGTCCCTATCATGACTATCATTCCTAACCACGAGTGTGTTTCCGGGATCTTTGACACGGTAGTCGGCTTCAACGGCTCGTGGAGTGACTGGATGAATGGCCCTTGGGGCGGCTGGGGGAACTCGGGCGGGATTCCTCAGTTTTCCTCGATGTTCAATAGGATTTGGGGAGATGTATCGCACCCACTTTTTGTGAGTTCCGGCTTCTGCCCTGTTTGCAGGAGTAGCATGATCAGGGTTTCCCAGAGGCATCTCGCCGGGGGAAGTCATTCCTGCCCCTACTTCCCCAGCTTAGGATCACCATAGTCGGGTCACCTCTCGATAGCGCGCTCAGCCAGGAGTTCTTCGACCACCCTCTTTTGCACAGAAAGTTTCTTGCGCAACGCATCCTTCTCGGTGTCCTAACCCACCTTTTGTATTGAGGCAGATGGGTCGGAGTGATTTACAGTTCCGATATGTTCTTTACCCTTATCGGCATTCCGACTAGGTAACATCGACTCGGTGGGCGGAGGGAGGCCTAGAAGGTTCCTCTGCTGATGAGTAATTCTCCCCAATGGGTCCAACAGCGGTGGTACACCTTCAAGGGTTAAGTCTCCATCGAGAAACTCCAACTCGTCCTCCTTTTCCACTATGTCATCCATGTGGACCACAAACCTTCTTGGGGGCATGTCATCAGTGTCGCATAACGAATCGAGCTGCCGCTGGATAGGACTGAAGATGAGGGTGGCATACTACCCCCAACTACGGACTTGCATGTGGGGGGTAGCATCCCTGATGATTTTGTGGAGTACCTTGAAACTCTAAACGCATTTCAGTTGGAGGGCGCTTTGGAAAACTAGTGACTCAGGGTGCTAGGCCACGGGGAGTTCGACCAAATCGACCAAATGACATTGATATCTGATTTCCTCATAGTGAACATGGATTCTAGGGTACAACACCTGATGATAGCGAAGTCAAAAGTGTGCCACCCATAGCGTTTGATGGAAGCACTCGACTTCCTCCAGGGTGAGGGATTCCAGCGCACCAAAGTTCGACGCTGCCTTGGGCCAGAACTTCTCCGGGAAGTGATCCTCTATGAGAATGTTCCAGAAACTTCTAAGCTCATACTCATGGTCTGGCCTCGTATTTCCCCACTCATCAACCAGAGGTGGCTGTGGAACCGGTAGCGGTAATGAGGCGGACCACTGGGATAGTAAACTGGGCGGCGGAGAATACGGCGAACGATCCGACTGGCCACCAAATTATAAGCCATCCTCTGAAGAGTATGGTTATATTACCACAATGTCACGATACGATGGGCTGATAGCCGCAGCTTCAGTGCAGTGATCACGGTTACCAGCGATGGTTCATGCTGTTTCTCAACTGCCATCGTTCCCCAAAATAGATCTCCATGATCTCTAGTCGAGGTAGAGGGCACTTCTGGTGACGACGGTGGTGACTGCACGGTCGGAACCTGGGGGATTCCCACAATTTTCTTTCCCTGGATGTACCTGTGAAGAAAGGAGGGAATCTGATTGACATATCATTATGAATGGATGAGGCTAACAGACCTTGTTCCTACACTGGTCCTTGACACAGAGGACCAAGGGGGGGGGGGGTTCCACTCCTGAATCACATTATGATTTAGAATCCGAGAAGTGGGCCAGTTTGATCTCCACCTGGGACTTCCCAGGATTCTTTTTGGGGAGGCGGCGACATGACCTCCTGCCCCTAGATGGCTCCTTGGGACAAGGAGGATTCCCGACATGTAGTCTTCGGGCTGCGCTGGCGCCAGAGAGGAGAGGACTTCCGCTTGAGACATCTGGGGTGCGAGAGGCACTGGGGAAAATGTCGAAGGGAACCTGGGGAGGACCTCCATGAATAGAACCTGAGTGGGTGAAATCTCTATTGAACCGACGGGTGCATGGGGAGTACTTCAATGCTTGGTGCGGGTGGAGCGAGGCTGACCTTCGCCCCTCTGGTTTCCAGGGAGGGGAGGACCTTCACCAACTACAGAGATGACGTAGAGAGGATCCTCGTGTTGGAGAGGTACCATATTGGAAATGTCTTCAGATCGACAGCCGGGGGTCGGAGGAACTCCATACCCGGTGTGGGGGGCACGGAAGAGACGTCCACGCCGAATGTCACTACCGCAAGGTAGGTCTTCATTTGGGTTTGTGGTAGCACGGTACATACCTCCATGATGATTTTTGGAGTGGGGAAGTCCCACGCTCTATAGAGTAGTGGTAGTATGAGGAGGGCCTCCGTATGGGGTGACATCACCGCGGACTGGTTCGCGGCGATCATGGATCAGGCCAGCAACCTGGAGAGTCATCCAAGCATGTCCGTGGGGCGGTTGGGCCCTCGATCCTTGTTAGGCGTAGGAGTGACCCTGCTCATTGTGTGAAGGGACTTCATGATATGCGTCGCTGGTGGCTCGGGCCACATTAGCTGTCGACGTTAATTCCCCTTGGCAGGTGCCTTTAGCTCGGGCCCAATGCTGGCGTCAGGTCAGGTGAACCGGTGAGGGTGGTTCTGGGGTATAGCCTACCTACTACTCTGGCAGGGCTGGAAGGTGATGCCGACGTAGCAGGGTGGGGGCCCTTGCATGGAGTCCTTGAATCGGGACTCTGACCGGGCTGATCGAGACATCACCCACCTCATCAACGTAAGGTAGGGAGTCGTCAATGTGTTCCAGGGACAGGCTCCCGAAATGATTGAATGTTGGGGTGGGGATCTGGGGCTCCATACGTGGCCCTCAAGGGTGGTGTTGAAGGCGGGGCCTGGATGCCTCCCGTTCCAGGTGGTCCGTATCCCGAGTTGGTATTATTTCCTACTCCTCGTAATGACATACTAGGTCTTTAATCACCCTTCATGGGATGAATTCCGATGGGGAGAGGGGGCGTGGCCGCCCCACGCTCATGGATGCAGATAACATTGTGGCAGTAGTGGATCTGCGTGGAGTGGTTGTACTGGTGTTTCCTCTCCCCCGACATAGGCGGGTGGACGGCGATCGTGTCCCTGTAGTAGCAAGATGATTCCCGAGAAGCAGGGAGATTAACTCATCAACACTGTGAGGAAAAGAAATCGACAACCAGTGCCCCATGGTCATTCCATATTCCGTGTCCGGTAAGATAGATCCACACTGACAACATTGTAGAATATAATTTCCCACATTCTACCACCCCAACATCTTGTGAGTTTCACACCAGGCCCGCTATTTTCTTGGCGGGACCCGGTTCTAGATATCTGGATCAGGTGACACATCAATATACTGATGTAACAAATGCTACTAATCTCCACATTGAGGAGAAGAACATCACGTTAGTTTCACCATTTCTGTTTCCAATGCTTTTTCAAGGCGCGCGCCTCCGTCCTCTTTGGGGCTTGACAGGTGCGGATTTTGTTACCCCACATTCCCACTTTCCAAAGGTGGGCGGCATTCGCTCCTTATTCAGGGATGTCTGCTCCTTGATCGAAACAGGATGATGGTATATCAGTTCCTCCTTCCATGGATTCCTCCTCAGAACTCATCACCTAGTTTGCATCTCCCTCATATATTTTATACGTTGTTCGTGAAAATCTTCTCAGTACCATGTTTCCAAGGACACTGGTTAATTACACTATTTCTATCAGGACATTATAAGGAGTTCGGTAAGGTTAGAAACCTTCAATTGGAGGAGTAGTCATGTCGAGGCATCATTAACGTGTCTAAAAGCTGGGAAATTGGCTTTTATGTCTTTTTCCTTCATTACAAGGCTTCTCGAGAGCACGGAAGCCCGAGGAATCCCACATCGAGCACGGGGAATCATATGCCATAGGCATGTATCTGGGGTTTTCCTCAGCCTCCCATGTTTAACACATGGTATGCCACAAGTTTAACATCCTGCGGAGACAGATCCGGTTGATTAGAACACTAGCTGGAGTGGATCATATTGAGGAACCCCTCTTGAGGGAACACAGATATCGGAGCCAGCCCATGGGTGGATTCCCAAATGCAGTGGAGTAGAATGGGGTGGCATGATCTCACAAGGATGTGGCGGCCCGGGTAAGGATCATGATGGAGGATGGAAATCTACACGAAGTGGAGGGGGAATGAAATGGAGCTATCGTGGAGAAGACGATGGTTTTGGGATTGAGTCTGGAACATACTTCCTACGTATCTCCATTGCAGGGAATCAATGTCTGGGTAGTTTGGAAGAATCTATGGGGCTTACACTCTAGGCCACCCAAGGTGGTGGGAGAACTGACTTGAATGAAGTCAGAATGACCAGGTGATGGGCTTGAACCTCAAAGAGGCTTCCCACATACCGTGGCTTTACATGGATCAATGTCTACGTAGTTTGGGATGAAGCACCGGTGAACTGACGTGAATATGTACCTTGTTCTAACGGATGGTGGGCTTGAACCTCGTGAGGATTCCTACGTACCATGACTTGACATGGATCAATTTCCTCATATTTCAAGAGGGATGTTCGTGTTGGAGAACCATCGTGAAGAAGGACATTGGTCCGATGGGTGATGGGCTTGAACCTCAGGGAGGCTTCCTACGTACCATGCCTTGACATGGATCAAAGTTCATATAGTTCAGAAAGGGTTTCGTCAGCGAACTGACATGAAGGTAAACCCGAGGGTCCACTGGTGGTGGGCATGAACCTCGTGAGGTTTCTTATGTACCATTCCTTGACATGGATCAATATCCTCATAGTTCGGGTTGGAAAGGGGTTGTTGAATAGACATGAAGGGATGTCGGAATGACTGGATGGTAGGGTCACAACAGCTTGCTGCTGGATTTGGATGCATTTTAACATCATGCGGGACGAGGGTGTGTTAATGAACCGACATGAAAAAAGGACCTTGGTCCAGGTGGATGGTGGGCTTGAACCTCAGGGAGACTTCCTACATACCACGCCTTGACATTGATCAAATACCACATAGTTCAAGAGAAAATGGGGGCTTGGCACACTGACACGAAGACGGTCGGGGCCACTGATTGTTTGGCATGAACATCAGGGAGTCTTCCTACGTACCATACCTAGACATGGATCAAAGTACTCATAGTTCGGGTGTGAAGTCTAACATCATGTTTAATGAGGGAATTTTTCATGGTCAATGCTTACTCTAAGCCCATGTGAGTCATGCTCAGTGTGAGAAACAAGAGGCAGCAGAGACCTGACGATCACATCGCGAAGGATGCGTCCGTGAGAAGTGAAGAGGGGCTTACACGTTAGGCGACCCATCGTGATGGGACTTACTCTAGGAAGGCGGCCCAAAGTGAGGAAAATCACAGAGGGAGTGGGATTTGGGACCGAAAAAAGGAGGTGCCTCGTTCCCTATTGCGCCCCTCACTGACCCTGACGCTGAGAATGTACGGAGGTTCATGGGTGCTACCATCCCCAAGAGGGGCTAGGGGCTTACACCAAGGTGGATTCCATTCCCTCACGGACAAATAGAACTCCTAAAAGGAAAATATCATCCCATGTGGGGACCAGGGGGTGTAAAGAATGTCTGAGCCGGGGGGACCCTGCACGTGAGGCATGGGGTCGGGTCACAGTTTAACATCATGTATTGAGGATGAGGTGCTTGGTTGTTTATCATCTTGCAGCTCGGACGAGGTGGGTTTACTCTGCACCCCTAGGGTATACATGACCAGTACCCTATGCTCCATCTGGGAGGTAAGG
This sequence comes from Viscum album, assembly GCA_963277665.1. Classification (NCBI taxonomy): domain Eukaryota; kingdom Viridiplantae; phylum Streptophyta; class Magnoliopsida; order Santalales; family Viscaceae; genus Viscum; species Viscum album. The sequence goes on from OY728162.1 coordinate 615,621,413, forward strand.
CATGGGCAAGGCCATGAAAAAAGGGGGCTCACGGAGCGAACCATCGAGGGGTCCATGATAGCATGGCCATGCGAAGAAGAAATAGCCATTATCGTGCATATGCGAAGAAACATTTGGTGAAGCAACACTATGGGTGGTATCGTCTAGAAGACTTTTTAATCACATCGTGCAAACATGGAGGGTCGCATAAGAAGAGGAACTGCCAAGCCGAGGGTTCCACAGGAAGGGGCGTTGAGGAGCTCGGTTTCTTTGCGTTGTGGAAAGCACTTGTGAAGGGGTGTGCTTCGCGAAGTAGAGTGCCTTGGCCTTAGTATGGGGATGAGGTGAAAGTGGTTGGTGCTTCGCGAAGTGGAAGGGTGTTCGAGAAGCACTTCCTCATGAAGCATCGGTGCATCGCGAAGCAAGGTGCCGCGAAGCAGTGCTTCGAAAATTACAGTGACCCTGCCAGGGCATGTGGATCACGTGTACAGGATGGGTGTTTCGCAAAGTATAAATGCTCTATGACTTCCCGGGTCCCCTTGGGGATCCCCTTACTTCGTGAATTCCCTTAGGATTCTTAAAGGGAATCCCTCCCGTAAGAGGGGCTCAAATGGAGACAAGGTGGAGGCCTCTCGTGAATCAAAAATACCTCGTGAAGCTCATGATTCCCAGAGCCAAGAGTGCTTCGCGATTTGGGAGCTGAGAAGCTAAAAGGTAGGATTTTCCATCTGGAGAGATCAGGGGAGCTTGGTATTTAAAAGAAAGGGGAACCGCAGAGCGAAGCTCACACGGTGCAATGGGGGATTCGGGTGATTCACGCTGGGTCGCGAACTTCAACCGGATTCGCAGAGGGGTACCGCCTCCTCTACTTCGCGGCGGGCTCGCGAATGTCAGGGAGTTCACGGAGCATTTCCACCTCTAGTGATTCGCGGCGGGCCCACGAACATTATGGCGTTTTTGGAGGGTTACCGCCTCTGGGGCTTCGCGACGGCCACGTTTATAAGGCCCCAGCCTTAAACCTTACTTAATATTGAATTAAATGAATAATTCACATTGAGGATCTTTTCAGGTTTAGAGTTTTAGAGAATTAGAACATAACTATTACATCTTAAAAGATTAAAAAGTAGACACTTCTACTAAGTCTCCATAAAATAAAAACTCTTAAAAAGAAAGATGTCTAGATTACATGTTTTAGATAGCATGACATTCCCTTGATCCCATCCTTGAGCTTATTCCACTTTAAGTCCTGTGAAAAACATTTCGAAAAACTTGGGGTGAGCATAAAAATCTCATTAAGGGATACAAAGAGAATGAAAACTGTTAGTTTTTCAAACATCAAGTAAACCATGTATACTATATCAAAGTAATACCTTCACCTTCATGAAGTAGTAAAAAAAAATCTTCACTGAATAAAGTATCATTACTTACCTTTTTGTAACCAAAGGATTACCATAAAACCCATATAAAGAACACATAGAATATATAAAGGTAACTTGGGACATAAACATACTTAAGTGGAATAACCATACGGTTGACTTCCACACATATCACTTAATGGAATAGCCATACGGCCAATTTCCATACATACTTAATGGAATAGCCATACGGCCGACTTCCATACCCAATGCATTGGAGGTTATAACATAACCACCCGTCCTGGTATTCACGACACCACCAGTCATATGGTTTATAACGTAACCACCCATTAAAATGTCCAAGTACCAGTATAAAATCATAAAACATAAAACCAATATAAAGGAATGATAACATTTCCACATTTCAATCACAATATATCATAAATATATTGACATAATAGAATCCTTTTTCAAAACCATTTTCAATACCAAAATACATAAAAGAGTATATGGTATTTATTTAATTTTAAAAACATTACGGCTTGTTGAGGAAGCCAAAGATCAAATAATACTCGCAGCGGCGGAAAAAGTCATTGTCACCGCGTACGTTGAGAAAAAACATTCCTTTTTGTCGTTTAGTAAAACGCTTCGTAGAAAAAGATTCCTTTTGTATAAATGTAAAAGTCAAAGGAGTTTATACACCATATAAAATAAAGTTGTGTATAAAACAAAATATGCCTCAATGAAAGGAGATTGAGACGAAGTCCCTTACCTCAGGTCCGACTTGACTCGATCGTTCTTTAACGTCCTGAATAATAAACTTGAGTTAATTTATACTTGATTAAGAACCTTTTTAAAGTTCATTATTCTTTTTATATCACTTATTTCCGTGTTATAAACATTATGTAACCATTTATGTTAATAATGTTTGTTTTGTCAATATTTGGTTCTTAAGTCGAAAGTTGACTTCTTACAATTTACATGTTGTTCATGTGGTCAAAAGTTCTTTATATCCAGAATGAAATTCCGGATTTGGATATCATATATATCCAGCATATACATGTATTTATAATATTACATAATCATTTATGGGTAAGAAATAAAATGCACCGTTCATGGAGACGGTAAGCCGTACGTACGCATGAACGCTACTTTCATTTCTTTGTCATATTAGTGGAATTAAAACTAAATGAGAGGTATGTATATTTTAATTCCAGAATTATATTCATCATTTAGATATATCATTAATTATATATATACATTATATACATGTAATTTTAATAGTACATTACATTTGGGGATAATAAATGAAATGCACCGTTCATGGAGACGATAAGCCGTACGTACGCATGAACGCTACTTTCATTTATATCTCATACTTTAATGGAAAGAAATAATAATGATATAGAGGTATATTATAATTCCAGTATAACATCATATATAATAACTTTAAATCCATCCTTTACACGTCCCACATATGGCATTAACGAATCACATCACTTTTAGGGGGCGGTAGTCTGCACTTCCTTAAATGAAGATATCGTGTTTACCCATAATGGAAACCATAAAGGTATGCCAAAAATGAAAAATACAGAAGCTTAAAGAAAACATAAACATATTATATATCATATATAAAAATAGTGACATCATAATGGCCACCCTTGAAGGTGTCAAATGAGTATTGAACAATCATCGTTTCGGGAGGCAGAATTTCTCCATCCACGGAAACCGTATGTTCTCTAACCATTTGATGTAGTTGTGTGAGAGTGTAGCTCAAATAAATATTATAACAACATCCTAGTATATTTATGATACTGGTGTTGTTACAAAAGAAGTAAATAAAAAGAGTTTAGAGGGTTGGAGAAGCAAAATAAAACAAATGAACAAGAGATAATGAATTACCTTTAAAAGTGTAACTCCTTTTGATTTGAGGCTAAAGGCTTCCTTTGAAAGGATTCTGCCCAGAGGGAATCCTCTAGGATGAGGAGAGGGATGTGGAGAGAGTAATTGGGCAGGGGTTGGCCGATCCAAAGGCTTGAGAAGTGTGTGAAATGAGGTAGAGGTGGGGGCCTTTTATAAGAGGAGAGGAGGGGCACTTTTGGAAAGTAAAGAAATATTACTTTATTTGAAATTGTGTATCGGTTTTAAAAGGTCCCACATTAATATAATTCGAGGATAAGGTGATAAGGGTTCGAAATACACTCATAAAATTGGTTTTTTCCATGTGTAGGTTTTATATGTTTTCATTATCTTTCCATTTTATTTAAATTGTCAAATAATGATGTCATCGCTGCATCATTATTATGTCATATATAATTTAATTTATTTAATGACGAACAATTATAAAAAAAATACTATGATGTAGGAAATCTTTTTAGCTTTCCAATGACTATTTATAATCAAAATTGGGACTTGTATAACCCAACTTAAAAATTATTTTAGTAAAACAATTTATGTTAGTGTCATTTTCAGTTTAACATTAAATAAAAATATATTAATGTCATTTTCCAACTAAAGTGGCTCCATGGGGTCCCCAAGTTTACCCATGGCTTGTCTTGGTCGGCCATGACTCACCCAATAGGTGTAGGACAAGTGTCATGGTGTTTTCACATTCTTATAATACCATTTTTACCTTAAACTACACTAATTACCTCTAATCGCGATTAATGAAAAAAGTTACTATTCACCAAAAAATTATTTTAATCTCATTGAACCACATTTTACTTCTTAATGACAACCATGTATGTCGGATTTTCAAAATTTAATACACATTAGTGGTAAACATTCATTTAACTGAAAAATCAGTTTGCTTGATTACCACTTAGTGGTTTCACTATTCATCAAAAATTGAAGTTTTTCAGAAAATTACCAAAAATTCACCCTAAGCTATATTTGATATTACGAATTCAAAAATGAAGTCTATTTTACAAAATTAAAAACATATAAGTCACAGTAATTAATTTAATAATTAATTCCCGCTGTCAGAGCAAATAGCGTGTTTTTATGAAACAATAAGTATCAAAAGATTGACACTAGTTTAAGTCCGATTTTAAAGTGAAATTAATTCCAACGACCACTATTGGATTTAATGGTAAAAATATTTTCTAATTTCACTTTAAAAACAATTCAAAAGATAATCTAATAATACAAATAAATTAGATTAAAAATAGGTTTTGAATTAAAATACAACATTTTACACTATTCATTAAAAAAATGATCTTTATTAGAAAGGTACCAAAAATTTACACAAAGTAAATTTTGATGTCCCGATTCTAAAGAAGAGTTATATTTGGTCCAAAATAAAGTATAAGAGTGATCAAAACTATATTTAATGACGGTTCACCATTAAAATGTGATAAGTGAACCTTTAGTGAAAATTAGAGTATATATGCCCTAAAATTGAACTCTTTCCGTATTTTAAGCCTTTATCTTTTATTGGGTAAATGTATAAACATTTAAAAACATATATAATCATATTTTAGTTATTTCTATCCATTCCCGCCAGTACAACGGCTACTTGTTAACTAACATTTAAAATAATATTATTTTATTACTATTGTGCTACGTAAGTTTCAAAGAAACTCATCGTTGCGTATCGGGTACGCTATCGAACATAGCAACCCCTTTAAAATAAAAATAATATTTAATTCCTAAATATTAATAAATATGAAAATTCTTTATTCTTTATTTACCTGGGATGTTACATCCTTCCCCACTTTTGGGAATTGCGTCCTCGCAATTTTATTCACTTATCAAAATAAGTGGGGGTATTTATCCCTTATAGCATTTTCAGATTCCCCCGTTGCCTCTTAAATCACATGGTTTTCCACAAAACCTTTACCTGATGAATCACCTTATTCCGTAACACTTGCTCCCTGTGATCAAGAATCTGGACCGGTTGTTCCTCATAAGATAGGTTCTCTTCCAGCTGAACTACCTCTGGGCTCAAAACATGAGATGGATCTGGAATATACTTTCTCAACATCGAAACGTGAAAAACATTGTGTACCTGAGATAAACTCAGAGGTAAAGCCACTCGGTATGCAACTGATCCAACTCTTTCCAGAATTTCATATGGTCCAATAAACCTTGGACTCAGCTTTCCTTTCTTAACAAATTGCATCACACTTTTCCATGGTGATACTTTGAGAAAAACATGATCACCTACCTCAAAAGAGAGATCCTTCCTCCTGTTGTCCGCATTACTCTTCCTCCTACTCTTAGCTATTCTCAGGTGCTTCTGAATCAGCTGAACTTTTTCTGCCATCTCTTCTACCAATTCTGGTCCCATCAGCTTCCTTTCACCCACTTCATCCCAAAATGCTGGAGTTCGACACCGCTTCCCATATAATGCCTCCAATGGTGCCATCTGTATACTGGAATGAAAACTGTTATTATAAGAAAACTCAACCAAAGAAAGATGTTGGTCCCAACTTCCCTGATAATCCATAGAACAAGCTCGTAGCATATCCTCCAATGTCTGAATTGTTCGTTCTGACTACCCATCTGATTGAGGATGAAAAGCTGTACTAAAATTAAATTCAGTACCCAACGACTTCTGAAGGCCTTTCCAAAAGTTAGAAGTAAACCTGAGATCACGATCCAATACAATGGAGAGAGGAACTCCATCTAACCAGACTATCTCTTTAAGATACAAATGGGAAAGTTGATCTAGAGAGAAAGTATCTCGTATAGAAAAGAAATGAGCAGATTTGGTCAAGCGATCAACAATAACCCAGATTGCATTATTACCTCGAGATGTCCTCGGTAATCCCACAACAAAGTCCATGGATATGTTTTCCCATTTCCACTCTGGCACTGGTAAAGGCTGAAGCATCCCTGCCGCTCTGCATTGACCTGTTGACATGTCAAACACTTCACAGTAAAATCAGCAATGTCTCTTTTCATTCCATCCCACCAGTAATACTCCCGCAGACCTCTGTACATCTTAGTACTTCCAGGATGAAAAAACAACTCATTCTTCAACTGTGAATCACAAGAAGGCACACATAACCTCTTCACAAACCTCAAAACACAAACACAAACTTATCCAAGAACTCATGGAAAATTTTATTCATAAGGTCCATGAATACAGCAGGTGCATTGGTTAACCCAAAAGGCATAACTAAAAATTCATAATGGCCATATCTAGTACGGAACACAGTCTTCGGAACGTCTGCTTATTTTACTTTCAACTGATGGTACCCCGACCTCAAGTCAATCTTCGAAAAATACTGAGCTCCCTGGAGCTGATACCACTTCATTCAATGGCCCATCATCTGCTGAAGTTGTTGCAAAGGATTTCACCACCCCTTTCTGCTTGTAGTCTGGCTGCATTCCCCCAGTTGAGTTCTTCGTTGGACACTCGTTTGCATAATGACCCATTTCATTACACTTAAAACATCTTACCGTTGGCTTTTCATTTCCTGATTGATCATCTTCCTTACAGTTACGAGCAATATGACCAGACATACCACACCGAAAGCACTTACCAGACTTGGATAAACATTCTCCAGGATGCATTTTACCACACTTCTCACAGGATGGATATTTGGTTTTCTTACCTCCTTGCTTCTTTGATGAATTATTCCCCTTTTCCTGCCAACTAGATCTCTTATTTTGTTGTTTGTCATAGAACACCTGATCATCAGAAAACTCCATTTCCACCTTCTCCATACATCAAACAAGTTTTTCATAACTTTTGAACTCACAAGAAGCTAAAGCCATTCGATACTTTGGCTTTAACCCTGAGTAAAAATGGTTTATTTTACTATCAAGATCTCGTATGAAGTTTGGAGCATACCTTGCCAATCGAGTGAACTTTTCTTCATAAGTAGCCACTCAATCATCAGCCTACCTCAATTCTAGGAACTGTTTTTCCATCATAAGACGAACCACCTTAGGAAAATATTTCTCAAGAAACATACCTTTGAATTCGTCCCAGTGAAGATCCTCAATCTCATCACTATCCCTTATATTTTTCACCATCGACCACCACTGATCAGCTTCACCTTCAAAATGGTAAACAGCAAGACTAACCTTTTGATGTTCTGAACACCCCATGACATCAAAAATCTTCTCCAGTGCTTTAATCCACCCTTCAGCTTGCACAGGGTCAGATGATCCTCTGAATGATGGGGGATGTTGCCTCATGAAATGTTCCACCACTGACATGTTCCTCTGCGGTTGATCTGGCTGATCTCGTGCATGGATACCACCACCATTTATAGCCTGAGTCAAATGTGCCATCACTGCAACAAACTGTTCAGTTCCGATTCCGACCATCTCAGGTTGCTGATTTGGAAGGTTATCTTCCCCCTGATGTCGTCCCCACATAGCTGCTTTGTTTCCTCTGCGGAAAACCATTCTGAACACAGAAATATCTTAGGCGAAGCAACATGGTAATCCGTAAATGCTATATCATTTAAATCATATTATAATTTAACACTTTTCTAACTCCTAATGTTGTCTAAACCGACCTTTGATACCAACTATAAGGCCCCATCCTTAAACCTTACTTAATATTGAGTTAAATTAATAATTCACATTGAGGATCTTTTCAGGTTTTAGAGTTTTAGAGAATTAGAACATAACTATTACATCTTAAAAGATTACAAAGTAGACACTTCTACTAAGTCTCTATAAAATAAAAACTCTTAAAAAGAAATATGTCTAGATTCCATGTTTTAGATAGCATGACATTCCCTTGATCCCATCCTTGACCTTATTCCACTTTAAGTCCTGTGAAAAACATTTCGAAAAACTTGGGGTGAGCATAAAAAGCTCAGTAAGGGATACAAAGAGAATGAAAACTGTTAGTTTTTCAAACATCAAGTAAACCATGTATACTATATCAAAGTAATACCTTAACCTTCATGAAGTAGTAAAAGAAAATCTTCACTGAATAAAGTATCATTACTTACCTTTTTGTAACCAAAGGATTACCATAAAACCCATATAAAGAACACATAGAATATATAAAGGTAACTTGGGACATAAAAATACTTAAGTGGAATAACCATACGGTTGACTTCCACACATATCACTTAATGGAATAGCCATACGGCCAATTTCCATACATACTTAATGGAATAACCATACGGCCGACTTCCATACCCAATGCATTGGAGGTTATAACGTAACCACCCATCCTGGTATTCACGGCACCACCCGTCATATGGTTTATAACGTAACCACCCATTAAAATGTCCAAGTACCAGTATAAAATCATAAAACATAAAACCAATATAAAGGAATGATAACATTTCCACATTTCAATCACAATATATCATAAATATATTGACATAATAGAATCCTTTTTCAAAACCATTTTCAATACAAAAATACATAAAAGAGTATATGGTATTTATTTTATTTTAAAAACATTACGGCTTGTTGAGGAATCCAAAGATCAAATAATACTCGCGGCGGCAGAAAAAGTCATTGTCACCGCGTACGTTGAAAAAAAACATTCCTTTTTGTCGTTTAATAAAACGCTTCGTAGAAAAAGATTCCTTTTGTATAAAAGTAAAATTCAAAGGAGTTTATACACCGTATAAAATAAAGTTGTGTATAAAACAAAATATGCCTCAATGAAAGGAGATTGAGACGAAGTCCCTTACCTCAGGTCCGACTTGACTCGATCGTTCTTTAACGTCCTGAATAATAAACTTGAGTTAATTTATACTTGATTAAGAACCTTTTTAAAGTTCATTATTCTTTTTATATCACTTATTGCCATGTTATAAACATTATGTAACCATTTATGTTAATAATGTTTGTTTTGTCAATATTTGGTTCTTAAGTCGAAAGTTGACTTCTTACAATTTACATGTTGTTCATGTGGTCAAAAGTTCTTTATATCCAGAATGAAATTCCTGATTTCGATATCATATATATCCAGCATATACATGTATTTATAATATTACATAATCATTTAGGTGTAAGAAATGAAATGCACCGTTCATGGAGACGGTAAGCCGTACGTACGCATGAACGCTACTTTCATTTCTTTGTCATATTAGTGGAATTAAAACTAAATAAGAGGTATGTATATTTTAATTCCAGAATTATATTCATCATTTAGATATATCATTAATTATATATATACATTATATACATGTAATTTTAATAGTACATTACATTTGGGGATAAGAAATGAAATGCACCGTTCATGGAGACGGTAAGCCGTACGTACGCATGAACGCTACTTTCATTTCTATCTCATACTTTAATGGAAATAAATAATAATGACATAGAGGTATATTATAATTCCAGTATATCATCATATATAATAAGTTTAAATCCATCCTTTACACGTCCCACATATGGCATTAACGAATCACATCACTTTTAGGGGGCGGTAGTCCGCACTTCCTTAAAGGAAGATATCGTGTTTACCCATAATGGAAACCATAAAGGTATTCCAAAAATGAAAAATACAGAAGCTTAAAAAAAACATAAACATATTATATATCATATATAAAAATAGTGACATCATAATGGCCACCCTTGAAGGTGTTAAATGAGTATTGAACAATCATCGTTTCGGGAGGCAGAATTTCGCCATCCACGGAAACCGTATGTTCTTTAACCATTTGATGTAGTTGTGTGAGAGTGTAGCTCAAATAAATATTATAACAACATCCTAGTATATTTATGATACTGTTGTTGTTACAAAAGAAGTAAATAAAAAGAGTTTAGAGTGATGGAGAAGCAAAATAAAACAAATGAACAAGAGATAATGAATTACCTTTAAAAGTGTAACTCCTTTTGATTTGAGGCTAAAGGCTTCCATTGAAAGGATTCTGCCCAAAGGAAATCATCTAGGATGAGGAGAGGGATGTGGAGAGAGTAATTGGGCAGGGGTTGGCCGAGCCAAATGTTTGAGAAGTGTTTGAAATGAGGTAGAGGTGGGGGCCTTTTATAAGAGGAGAGGAGGGGCACTTTTGGAAAGTAAAGAAATATTACTTTATTTGAAATTGTGTTTCGGTTTTAAAAGGTCCCAGATTGATATAATTCGTGGATAAGGTGACAAGGGTTCGAAATACACTCATCCAATTGGTTTTGGCCATGTTTAGGTTTTATATGTTTTCATTATCTTTCCATTTTATTTAAATTGTCTAATAATGATGTCATCGCTGCATCATTATTATGTCATATATAATTTAATTTATTTAATGACGAAAAATTATAAACAAATACTATGATGTAGGAAATCTTTTTAGCTTTCCAATGAATATTTATAATCAAAATTTGGACCTGTATAACCCCACTTAAAAATTATTTTAGTAAAACAATTTATGTTAGTGTCATTTTCACTTTAACATTAAATAAAAATATATTAATGTCAATTTCCAACTAAAGTGGCTCCATGGGGTCCCCAAGTTTACCAATTGCTTGTATTTGTCTGCCATGACTCACCCAATAGGTGTAGGACAAGTGTCATGGTGTTTTCACATTCTTATAATACCATTTTTACCTTAAACTACACTAATTACCTCTAATCGCGATTAATGAAAAAAAGTTACTATTCACCAAAAAATTATTTTAATCTCATTGTACCACATTTTACTTCTTAATGACAACCATATATGTCGGATTTTCAAAATTCAATACACATTAGTGGTAAACTTTCATTTAACTGAAAAATCAGTTTGCTTGATTACCACTTAGTGGTTTCACTATTCATCAAAAATTGAAGTTTTTCAGAAAATTACCAAAAATTCACCCTAAGCTATATTTGATATTACGAATTCAAAAATTAAGTCTATTTTACAAAACTCAAAACATATAAGTCACATTAATTAATTTAATAATTAATTCCCGCTGTCAGAGCAAATAGCGTGTTTTTATGAAACAATAAGTATCAAAAGATTGACACTAGTTTAAGTCCGATTTCAAAGTGAAATTAATTCCAACGACCACTATTGGATTTAATGGTAAAAATATTTTCTAATTTCACTTTAAAACCAATTCAAAAGATAATATAATCATATAAATAAATTAGATTAAAAATAGGTTTTGAATTAAAATACAACATTTTACACTATTCATTAAAAAAATGATCTTTATCAGAAAGGTACCAAAAATTTACACAAAGTAAATTTTGATGTCCCGATTCTAAAGAAGAGTTATATTTGGTCCAAAATAAAGTATAAGAGTGATCAAAACTATATTTAATGACGGTTCACCATTAAAATGTGATAAGTGAACCTTTAGTGAAAATTAGAGTATATATGCCCTAAAATTGAACTCTTTCCGTATTTTAAGCCTTTATCTTTTATTGGGTAAATGTATAAACATTTAAAAACATATCTAATCATATTTTAGTTATTTCTATCCATTCCCGCCAGTACAACGGCTACATGTTAACTAACATTTAAAATAATATTATTTTATTACTAGTGTGCTACGTAAGTTTCAAAGAAACTCATCGTTGCGTATCGGGTACGCTATCGAACATAGCAACCCCTTTAAAATAAAATTAATATTTAATTCGTAAATATTAATAAATATGAAAATTCTTTATTCTTTATTTACCTGGGATGTTACAACGTTGCTCGGAGGGCTTCGCGTCAGGGCTTCGCGTGGTAGGGCGCGGGGCCTCTTTTTCTTCATTTCTTTCATCGAGTATTTTTTTGGTGCCAACAGTAACCTAAAAACCGGAAGGTGCGCAGTGACGGAGGCATCCATGGAGTCCCATAGGTAGGAACATAATGAAAAATGGACCATCGTAGCTCACCCGGTGGCCAATGAAAGTTCCACCAGTGTAGCACCAGCATGACAACATCGATGGCTGGTGCTAGTGGCAATGTGGCGGCTAGCTCTCGTCGGTCAAGTAAGAGGGTGGCGCCACAGCGGAAATGAAGTGGCGACTGGAACTCAGACGACCGCTTTGGTGGAAGGTGGCACACCATCACCCGCTGTAGTGTGCAGGCTGTGGATTTGAAGCTATTGTGGAGGAAATAGGGACGCACACCCCCAGGTCCAATTGGTTGGAGGTGGCAAAAAATGGAAAGTCCATTTCAGTGAACTGAATGGACCAACTAGTCTGATTCGGAGGGGGGGCCGTGTGACCCTTCGCGCGAGTCGTGGAACGTCCCAACCCAGAAGCCGCTAAACCGGTGCTCCGAGCCGGTTTGCCACGAGGCCTCAAGCGCGCCTCCCTGTATGCCAGAGGCTGCCGACTAGCAGCGAGGGCCTAGGATGTGATAGAGGGGAGAATATTCCCTCATACCAGAGTAAGAAAATAGCGGAAATAACTATGTATCATACACATCAGAAGGTAAACAGAGTGCAGAAGCAGTAAACAACTGAAACAGAACAAGCTGTAATAGTAAAATGTTGTAAAAGCCCAAAAAACTATGCAATACAATACAACACTGGTAACCCACTAGGCCAACCATATAGATACAAGAATAAAGAAACTGAAAGTAAAAGTACAGGGCTCTGCTACAAACTCCGAGCCGATCCACGTACCCGATCTCCAGACAATATCGAACTGCAGTAGCCCGATTAGTAGAACCACTCGAGCAGCTCCGCTCGATCATGCAACATTGGGCCTCAGCCCTAGCCACCATGCAACTCATGATCAAATTGAAAAGAAGACATATGTTATACATGTACACTGAGGTGCATGTTCAAGGGTGAGAAATAATCTCAATAGGTCACCCCAACTAGAAACCTATAATTGTGCTGCTAAGAGCGTATGCAATAACAATGTGCTCATCCTTGCTGGAACACAACAAACGGAAGTAAACAAAACGTGCAACCACAGTTGAACTCAGGGTGTGTAATCCCTATCAACTGGGAAAGTGCCACCATGGATGTTCATATATAAATAAGTACACATGTATAGTCCCATACCTATACACATATACATAAATATGAATATTCGTGATGAATTAATTCAAATAAAAAACAACAACATCAGCAGTCGATCATTGGGACCAAAAGCCCGATCTTCAGACATCCGGTTCAAGGGCATTGAGCTGGACATCATGCCACTCAAGACATGTATCATTAAGTCGATCTATAGGTCTGTAATCCCATCGACATGTACCTGCTTCGGCCAATGTCGATAATATGTCTCTAAACAAGATAAACAAAAACAAGTAAACCTATGGGAATTACTCACATCCAATTCCTTCTTTTTCAACCAAAAAACAAAAGCAATCAGATAACACAACATGTAACCCTATGGGAAGTACTCACAGCCTATCCCCTCTGGTTCTACGTAGAAACACAAGGAACCCTCTGGGCAGCACACACAGATTCACCCCTCTAGTTTAGCTAATGCATAGACTCTCTGGGTGGATCAAACTAGCAGACCCCTATAGTCAAATAAACATACAAGTTACAGACACTCTGGGGAGTTCTCACCATCAATTCTCCTATGGTCTTGGAATGATATCTACAGACTCTCGGAGGAAGAACTTATGTCTAATTCCTCCTGTGGTCTCGATACAAGTATAAAATAAGGACACTCTTGGGAAGAACAAAGTCCTATTCTCGTAGGTCCTGTGAATGATAATAATTTATAACAGACTCTCAGGGGAAGCCCATAATCTTCAATTATTTATTTAGTCTATTGCACCAGGTTCAAAAATCCCTTAGCAGTCCATTCGTGCGTAATCGACTGTCAGCATCCCTAAGTAAGTTCAACAAACTACTTGGCTAATAGCTACAATGCATCAAAAGCATTTAAACAGTAGGAAACACATGAAATCAACTATATCAAGGCAAGCAAGCAATGCAACAAGGTCTGCCTCACAGGAAACCTAAGCCAAACTAATATAAACAGCCAAAATAAGGGAAACACCCATGGGGTGACCCTAAAATATGCTGACATGAAATCATTATTCATCTAACACCCACAAGCATACAATCAGTCTAAGGGAGATAATAAAGCCGGATCAAAACCCTAACCCGGGATACCCGATGCATGGGTATCCAGCACTTCTTCACAAAAACTTAAAGACATTCAATGTAAGGAAACAAAACACATAATCCGGCACACAAGGAAAAGTAGGCATCCAAACAAACAAGAAAGACGCATCTCGTTAGGCTCAGCAGCCCCCAACTAGGAGGCACCTCGGGTAAATACTACAACATCAACAACCAAGTCAGATATTAACAAACTATGAGGGTGTCCCGAACGCCCAACCCAAAAATACATCCAAAGCCCCAAGGGATTACCTTTTTGGCATGGGCTATAGGTGACACCCAATCACCATCTCTACCTAAACTCTACATAACAATTCAAGGTCGGTAAAACAACGGACACCCACTGGGTCCTTCAGGTCAAACATAGAGGAGGCATCATACTCGGAATCCTCCAGGTAAACACGATTGAAGGCATCCTACGTGGGATCCGTAGAAAAGGGTAAGGGAGGAATCCTACATGGGATCCTAAAAGGAAGGACAAAATAGGCATACCATAACATAGTTCCTGTAAATGGAAGAACAAGAGAGAGATCCTACAAGGAACTCCCTTGGTCAGTACACAAGCAAGGGCATCCCTCAGGGGATCCTTAGAAGTACCTGGTCTCAAAGCCCCAAAGGCCAGAAGGGAACATCTCACAAGGGAAAAATCCTATAAAGTATGGGTTACGGGAGATATCTCATAGATCAAATCCTATTAAAGGTCTCAGCTATGTTGGTATGAACACCCAACCTATCATCCACACCATGTCTCACTCTCAGGTGACAACTTAACTTGATAAGTGGAGGAAAACCCCCTCCATTTAGATATAAACCCCAAAAACCCCTTTATATGACCTCTAAAAGTCAATCGGATTCCACCATTGTGATCTACATGAAAAATGCTCAGAATCGATTACTCACACGCCCAATTCTTACTTCTAAAGCCCAAGATATCTCAAAATTACTAAACTGAAGCAGTACATGGCCAGAGTACATGGCCAGAGCACAATGGGCCTACTTGTGTAATAGTACACAGAATGTAATTTACTGTACACGGAATGTATTGTTCACAAAAAGATACTCCATGTCTGTTTTCACCCGAACACATTCCCATGTACCACTACACGACGTTTACTTAAAATACACGGCATATATTCCTAAAAAAGACACTATTCCGTTTTCAACTCCACACGGCCAGCCACACGGCCACCCATTACACGGAGTGTACTCAAAGTAGATGGAGTTTACTTAATAAAACTTCGTCTTCCCCAAATGGGAATAAGACATGGCATGTACCCCTGGAATACACACTGTGTTTTCTGGGTTTTCTGACAGGAAACCCCTGAAAACACCCGAAACACCCGTTTT
The DNA here is from genome assembly GCA_963277665.1 of Viscum album. Lineage (NCBI taxonomy): Eukaryota > Viridiplantae > Streptophyta > Magnoliopsida > Santalales > Viscaceae > Viscum > Viscum album. The sequence continues at coordinate 615,637,042 of OY728162.1, forward strand.
CACCCCCGAAACATTAGATCCGGCCTTGAGAGGCCAAAATCAAGAAATAAAATTCTTAAAAGACATAAAATGACATGTTTAAAGGGAATATATGGTGAAAACATAAACGGACCTACCTTCGGGAGGAAACCACCGAAGCTTCGGTAGATTTCGCGGCTCCCGGATGCCGCACGCCGACTCAGCACATCAAGAGCTTCGAATTTGTACCTTTCTTGCCTCCCAGCTCTTCCTCATTCTCAAACTCCAAATTCTCACATAGGTCACGTCCAAGGAGGAGTGGAATAGGAGATGTGCACAAGTAGGAGGAGGAAATTATAGAAAAGAAAATAAAAGGGAGGAAGAAAAAAAATTAAGAAAAAGGGGCCCGAGCCGGCCCCAATGCCCGACATGAGTTTATTCCTTACCTAAGATAAAATCCCCATTTCGGACTCAACGACGTAGAAAAAACCTCCATACGATGCTCCGTTTAAAAGTTATTTCCCAATGAACCTAAATGAATAATTTGATATTTAATTTAATAATATTAAATATTAAATATTACGCCAAAATTTGAACAGCTCAGATTTCCTCCAATCTCATGTCCTAGGATAAGCATCATATTCTAGGAAAAACGGAGCTATCAACAAAATTATCTGAGATATTATGGTAAGGTAAAATGACCGTTTTACCCCTCAAGAGAATCCAACAGCAAAAATTCAAATTTCTGCTCAAAACGACTTTCCAGAAAAACACGGGTTCTTACACACTACCCACCATAAACCTTATCATCCCCGAGAAGCCCAGAAGTAGAACCAGCACCAAGAATAGCATCCATGATCCCTACTCAAGCATCTGCACAACCAAGCTAACTGGAACCCCCAACAACTAACCATAGCATTAACAACCACCTTTTTCACAGAAGACATTCAACTACGACCAAACTGGTACTCCCCACCATAGGAACACCCATGTCGTCATCTTAAAGGTAAAATCTGTGCTCAAAATCCCACTGGAAAACACCGATGTTTAACCTAAAGAAGGAAAACCACCCTCTAAAGGGGCCAATGGTGCTCTCCCAACCATATAGCTTTCCTTACATCACTCCAAGAGGATAACCAGAACGAGTTTCATCCTTAATAGGGAAGAACCTTAATAAAGAAAATGGAGCTCGATGTCAGGTCGAAGCTCTCTCAGCATACTCAAGATGAATCAAGATACATCATGATCGTCTTTTATTGGAGTACACTATGATTTCATTGAAGGCATTTTTAGCTCCCTCCGAGACACACTAACATCCCACCAAAACCCGAATAGGATTTATGAATGGGTCAACCATTTCAAGGTAAACAAGAATTTCACAAGGTCACCTCTACAACAACAACATCAAAAAAACTATTCGACCAGGCCAGGCACCCGAACAGGTCTTCTCGTCGAAACCAGTCGTGAAAACAACCACCGCCAAGAAGGCATTGGAAAACACTGGCCAACCTTCTCACCCAGGTGTCCATTAAACGGAACAGACATTGATCGATAAGGGTTCGAGTCCAAACCCAGGGTCTCTAGATCTTCCACCTAGCCCTACAGAAAAAGCCTCACAAGTGGGTAACAATGTCTAACCACCTATCCCAAAAGATACTAAACCACTCAGAAGATGGTAAAGGTCACAATAACCCAAGAAGTTCAAAACCAAAACACTTCCTAAAAGGGCCCTAATCCTCTCTGAGCATCCTCAGATGGAATGACTCCTTGGGGTCATAAACAAAACATAAGAGACAAGCTAAGCTAACACCCATTGGGTATCTGTATACAACAATACCACAAGGAGGTCAAGTTCACAAGAAAAGCATTAGTACCTATCGACTTCATTCTCAAAGATCCGACTAGATAACCATAGAATCGAGAAACAACACCTAATATGGGGTTAAACAATAAGGAATCACGTGCCACGTAGACAAACTAGGGTCACTGCACCACCTGTGAAAAAGGACTGAGTCATCAGCCCCAACAAAAACCCCTTTACGTCGATTCATGTAACCTTCCATCAGAATAAAAAGTATTTGTAAGAAGACCCAAGGGTCTCAGTCGTCAGTAAAAACACACACTAGCATGCCTATATGCTGTGAATGTTACATTCCTAGTATGATGCATGAGACGCCTCTTTCCTATTCCAGCCAAGAGTCAAAATCTATCCCTGGAATCTTACCAATGTCCAAGAGCCAGAGATCCATAGTAAATCAAAACACCACACAACATGTGATTCGTTCAAGGTGAAAATCATATACAACCATAACATCGGAAAATCATTACAACAGTCCCAAACCCTGACAACCAGGACTTCTTACCGGAACAAGTGTTTGCGACGCACCGACCTGATATCCATCACAGGTTCCAACACATTCCAAATACTCCTGTCTAACATATCCCAAATAGTAAAGTCCAAGAAGGAAAAATTCTCTGATACCATTTTGTAACATCCCCAAACAGAAGCCACTGAACCGGTGCTCTGATATGGTTCACCACAATGCCTCAAGCACGCCTCCCTGTATGTCAGAGGCTGCCGACTAGCAGTGAGGGCCTAGGGTGTGATAGTGGGGAGACTATGCCCTCATACCAGAGTAAGAAAAAAGTGGAAATAACTATGTATCATACACATTGGAAGGTAAAAAGAGTGCGGAAGCAGTAAACAACTAAAACAGAACATGTTGTAATAGTAAAATGTTGTAAAAGCCCGAACTACTATGGAATAAAATAAAACACTGGTCACCCACTGGGCCAACCATACAGATAAAAGTACAATGAAAATGAAAGTAAAAGTACAAGGCTCTACTACTAACTCTGAGCCGATCCACATACCTGATCTCAAGACAATATCGAACTGTAGTAGCTCGATCAGTAGGACCACTCGAGCAGCTCCACTCAATCATGCAACATAGGGCCTCATCCCTAGCCACCATGCAACTCGTTCTCAACCTGAAAATCAGACATAAGGTATAAACGTACATCGAGGTGCACGTGTAGGGGTGAGAAATAATCTCAATACGACACCTTGACAAGAAACCTATAACTATGTTTCTAAGAGTGTATGAAACTACAATGTGCTCAGCCTAGCTGGAACACAACAAAATGAAGTAAACTAAACGTGCAACCACAATTGAACTCAGGGTGTGTAATCCCTATCAACTGGGAATGTGCCACCTTGGATGTCTATATCTATATATGTACACATGTATAGTCCCATACCGATACACATATACATAAATATGAATATTTATGATGAAGTGATTCAAATAACAAGAAACAACATCAGCTGTCGATCTATGGGACCATAAGCCCGATCTTCGGACATCCGGTTCAAGGGAATTGAGCTGGACATCGTTCCCCTGAAGCCATATATCATTATGTCGATCTATTGGTCTGTAATCCCATCAACCTATACCTGCTTCGGCCAATGCCGGAAATAGGTCTCTGAATAAGATAAACAAAAACAAGTAACCCTATAGGAATTAATCACAGCCTATCCCCTATGGTTAAACCAAACAAACACAAGTATGTAGATAACACAACATGTAACACTATGGGAAGTACCACAGCCTATCCCCTCTAGTCCTACCTAGAAACACAAGAAACCCTTTGGGCAGCACGCACTGTCTCAACCCTCTGGTTTAGCTAAAGCATAGACTCTCTAGGTGCCTCAAACTATCAGACCCCTATAGTCAAGAAAACATACAAGGCATAGACACTCTAGGAAGCTCCCATAGTCAATTCCCCTGTAGTCTTGAAAAAATAGCTAAAGACTCTATGAAGAAGAATTTACGTCTAATTATTCCTATGGTCTCGATACGTGCGTAAACTAAGGACACTCTTGGGAAGCAAAAAAGTCCTATTCCTGTAGGTCCGATGAATGATACTAATTTATAACAGACTCTCTAGGGAAGACCATTATCATCAATTCCCTATTTAGTCTACTGCACCAGGTTCACATATCCCTGAGCAGTCCAGTCGTATGTAATCGACTGTCAGCATCACTAAGTATGTTCAACAAACTACTTGGATAATAGCTACAATGCATCAAAAGCATTTAAACAGCAGGCAACAAATGCAATCATCTATATCAAGGCAAGAAAGAAATGCAAAAAGGTCTACCTCACAGGAAACCTAAGACAAATAGAGATAAACAACCAAAACAAGGGAAACACCCATGGGGTGATCCTCAAACATGATAATAAGAAATAATTATTCATCTAATAGCCACAAACATACAATCAGTCTAAGGAAGATAATAAAGCAGGATCAAAAACCTAACCTAGGATACCTGATGCATGGGTATCCATCACTTCTGCACAAAAACTCAAAGACATTCAACGTAAGGCAACAAACCACCTATTCAGGAAGACAAGGAAAAGTAGGCATCCAAACAATCATGAACGATGCATCGCGTCAGACTCAGCAGCCACCAACCAGGAGGCAACTCTAGTAAACACTACAACATCAGTAACCAAGTTAGATATAAACAAACTATGCAAGTGGCCCGAACGCCCAACCCAACAATACATCCAAAGCCCACAGGGATTACCAATTTGGCACGGGTTCTAGGTGACACCCGATCAATATCTCCACCCAAACCCGACATAACAACTTCGGGTCGGTCAAACAACGGGCACCCACTGGGTCCCTCAGGTCAAACATAGAGGAGGCATCATACTCGGGATCCTCCAGGTAAACACGAGTGAAGGCATCCTACGCAGGATCCGTAGAAAAGAGTAAGGGAGGAATCCAACATGGGATCCTCAAAGTGAGGAAAACATAGGCATCCCATAACATGGTTCCTGTCAATGTAAGAACAAGAGAGAGATCCTACAAGGGACTCCCGAGGTCAGCACACAAGCATGGGCATCCCTCAGGGGATCATTATAAGTACCTGGTCTCAAAGCCTCAAAGGTCAAAAGGGAACATCTCATAAGGGAAAAATCTGCTAAATTATGGTTTACGGGAGATATCTCACAGATCACATCCAATTAAAGGTCTCAACTAAGTTGGTCTGAACACCCAACCTATCATCCACACCATGTCTCACTCTCAGGTGACAACTAAACTGGATAAGTGGAGGAAGAACCGCTACATTTATATAGAAACCCCCAAACCCCCATTATATGACCTCTAAATGTCAATAGGATTCCACCATTGAGATCTACGTGAAAAAAAATCAGAATTGACTACAGACACGCCCAATTCTGACTTCTAGAGCCCATGATATCTCAAAATTACTAAACTGAAGCAGTATATGGCCAGAGTACATGGCCATAGCACAATGGGCATGCCTGTGTAATAGTACACGGCATGTACTTTATTGTAAACGATGTGTACTATTCACAAAAATTTACGCCATGTCCATTTTCACCCAAACACATGGCCATGTACAACTACACGACGTGTAATTAAAGTACACGATGTGTAGTCCTATAAAAGACAATATTCCGTGTTTTACTCCACACAGCCACCCACTACATGGCATGTACTCAAAGTAAATGGCGTGTACTTAATAAAACATCAACTTCCCCGAATGGGAAGAACACACGGCGTGTACCCCTGGAATACATGCCTTGTATTCAGGTTTTTCCAATGGGAGAACCCGGAAAACACCTGAAACACCCGTTTTCGCCCCTGAAACATTAGATTCGACCTTGAGATTCTACAAGAAAGCAATATAATTCATTAAATAAATAACAAGACATGTTTAAAGGGAATCTATGGTGAAAAAATAAATGGCCCTACCTTCCTGTAGACACCGTCGAAGTTTCGGTTGATTTCGCGACTCTTGGATATCACAGGCCGACTCAGCGTGTCGAGGGCTTTGAATCGGTACCCTTCTTGCCTCCTAGCTCTACCTCTTTCTCAAACTCCAAATTATCACATAGGTCACGTACAAGGATGAGAGGTGTCGGAGATTTGCGCAAGGAGGAGGAATGAAGAGAGAAAAAATAAAAAGGAAGGAAGAAAAAATGGAAGAAAAAGGGCCCCGGGCCAGCCCCGGTGCCCGACCTGAGTTTATGCCTTACCTAGGCTAAAATCACATTTTTGGACTCAACGACGCATAAAAAATCTCAATCTGATGCTCCATTTAAATGTTATTGCCAAACAAACCTATGCGAATAAGTTGAAATTTATTTTATTAATAATAAATATTAAATATTCCGCCAAAATTTGAATAGCTCAGATTTCCTCCAAACTCTTGTCCTAGGGAAAACTCCCTATTCCGAGACCAATGAAGCTATCATAAAAATTATCTAAGATCAGTTGTTAAAGGAAAATGACTGATTTACCCCTCATGAGCATCCAATAGAAAAAATTCAAATTTTTGCTCAAAACAAGTGTCCAAAATAACCCGGGTTCATACAAGTCGCGCCCAGACGACAGGCCGGGCTCGCGCCCCCACAGGCCGAGCCCCCCGCATGCCAGCCCAGCCAGGGCAGGCTGGGTGGTTCTACGGCCTAGCCCACTCGGGTCGGCCCGGGCCGGTTCTTGTTGGGCTTGGTCGGACCCGAGTCGGACCAGACCCTTTATGGCATAGTTTTTCTTAAAATGTTGTATCATACAAACCAGATGTCTATTTGAAAAACCATCATCGGTGATTGAATCCTTGGAAAATATGTCCCTTTTGAGATACTCAACCTATGTTTTTGGTAAATATGGAGAATTTCATGGTTGGATTGTACCAGAATCCGACCAAGCCCTCAACACTAAATTGCATATAACACTCAGACCCGACGTCGGATTGATACACCATCTATTTCATTGGAACACTTATAACATGATGGATCATTGTTTTTATTATTATTTGGAGTATGTTCCTGTTAAAATATGGCTGATGGCTTAAGGATTGGTTTCTCTCGGATCTTCCCGCGATCAAGGGTGATTTCTGCTAGAATCTAGTGGTTGGATATGAGGTGTGGACTGCAGGTTGATCATGCAGAGGTTACTACCTAGTGATCCAATGTGGTCCAGCACTGAGAAATCCTATGTGTATTGGCACTAAGAGATCCTATGTGGATCATCACCTAGGGATCATGTGTGGACCAGCACCTAATGATCCTGTGTGGTTCATTACCTAACGATCCTGTGTGGATCAGCCCCTATAGATCCTCTATGGGTTAGATCATTTGTGGGTCATCGCCCAACGATCCTATGTGGGTCAGAACATACTGATCCAGTGTGTTTCAGATCCTGTGTGGGATAGCAGAGATTATTACCTATCGATACTGGGTGAGTCGGATCCTGTGTGTGTCAAGGGGGGGGGGGGGGGGTTTGTACCTATCGATTCGGGGTAGGTTGGATCCTATGTGGGTCAGTGGGGATTAGTATCTATCGATATTGGGCCGGTAAGATCCTGTGTGGGTCAGTAGTGCTTAGTACCTATCGATATTATGGGGGTCAGTAGTAGTACCTCTTAAAAGAGTAAGATGATCTAGCCTTATGAATAATCATTTACATTTCATTAATTAAGTTATACCACGTTTGTGCAGAGTCTTTTTTTTTGTGATTTGTGATTGAGATCATGTTTTTTGGTTTTCCATTGTGGAATTATGCAAGACAATAGATATCTCAGGGTCCCTACTAGGTATTGTTATACTCACCCCTGTATGGGCTTCGCCCGCACATTGTAGTGTCTTTTTTAGATGATGATCAACTCAGCTGATAGTATAAGAACTAAGACCAGGCATTACACGGAAGTGATTGGATGACGTGGAGAGTTGTTTAGATGAGTTGTACCTTCCCTTTAGGTAGGATCCCTGGAGGTTGATCTCAAGAGATTTTTTCTATTTTCTATTTTATTGTATATTTCAATTGGTCTTGTATTCTGGACACTTTACTTTTAGTACACCCTTCTACTATAATAGTTTTACATTGTGGTTACATCTTGTTGTGTTCATGGACTATGTGTCTGTACTGGTTTAAAGGCAATTCCTTCCCATTTTAGGGATACGCCTTTCTAGGGCTAGTCCCCAAACCCTGGCCTATTGAAGGCAGGATTGGGGTAGTCACAGCGTGGGCCCAAGGGGATGGGTCCTGAAAAAGTGGTATTAGAGAGTGGTTCTACTAGAAGGACTAAGAGTCTATGTTTTCAATTGAGCAATAGTGTTAAGTGTCATGAGTTCAGGTTTCAGTTTGGGGCATCCAGTTTTAGGGTGGAAGAAAACGTATCCATGCACAATGACCCTCAATTCTGATTTACATCTCAGCACATAAAAACACTAGTTGTGTGTGTTTTGAAAATGTTTTTTCTTTTTGACCTCTTTATGTCAGCTCACATGGTATATCTTATAGACCATAATTCATCTTGTTTTTACTTCAAGATTCCTTCACAATGATATCCATCCAGGATTCCCTTGAGTGACCATGAGGATGGTCCATAGTGTAATGAGGCATCAATACATGGATTTTATCTTGAGATGGTACCGTCAGTAAGTTTCCCAGCAATTCAAAAGCATGTTGGTCAGCAGTTACTACAGGTGCTTCCTGTAGAGGACACTTATAGGCTTAGTTCCTTAAATGAGTTTTAGTGACAGATACCCCACAAGGTCTGAGGAAATCCTGAATCACAGGCGGATGAGGACTATCATGAGGTGGTCACCGATTTTTCATCTAGCTAGGGCACTATTAGATCAGATGGTGGACCTAGAAGGGAAAATTCTATCTGGCTCAGCAGGGAAATTGGATGGTTTTGAATACACGTTTCCTACAATGAGGTGAAATTTCTGTGGACCAAGCTTGAGAACCTTCCTAAGAAAAGTTGGTATCATTCTATAAATAGATAAGGGGTATGTGTTCCCAATAGCATTTATTGCTTCAGCTGGATGAAGTGTTAGTAACTTAGTATTCATCGAGGTGTACCACCCATTCCATGTATTTGATGAATATGATATGTCCATTGATTCAAGGATCAAACCTTCTAGTGATATGGGTTTAGGGACATATGAGATAGCACCATTCCTCTGAGCATTTCTACTTATGTTATGGTGCTTGAGATAACCTTTGTAGTTGAAAATTCTTTGGCTGAGAATATGAAGATGGTAAATTTCAGCAATAGGAAAGAAGGAATCTGTTGAAAGTCTCAGAGTCTTAGATGTGTAAAAAGTTTCGAGAAGTGTAAGTGATAGGGACATATGATTCTGTAGGGAAATAGACATGGATGAGAAGCTTGGAGTGCATAAGGAGAAGGTATACATTTCAAAAAGATACAACCAGCACTATAATGTGGTCCCCACCAGGCTCAGGGAGCTGGAGGATTGGGGACATGACTAGCTTCATGCGGTTAATGAGTGTGATCGAAGGGATCCAAGAATGATTCGAGGTAGGGTATGTGTCTACTACTAGATTCTGTAATTAATAGACATAGGTACTAATCATTCCTTCTTGTCACCGATCTTGTTCATGACATTGAGTTTCTGGATAAAATGTTGACATGACCCTTACATCTGGAGATACTTATGGGAGGAGACTCGATAATCACACTCATGATGATGGTGTGATATGACCATTGAGGCGATAGTTTTGGTTAGAACCTCTTGGTGGTAGTGTCGAGGACATACGTCGTTAGTTTGGGTATGGACAATTCATCCACATTTCATGCTCAGATTGAATATTTTGGGAAAAAAGGATGTCGTATATGTAAAATGTTGGAATGAAGTGTTCCTTGGTCAGCAAAAAAAGGAAACCGAGGTAGAAAATGATAAAATCATGAATTTGTGGGTTCAACTGATCCCTCTTGAGTCGGCCAGCCTTACCCTTATGGTAGTATGAGTTTTCAGTTTTTAGTTACCAATAGTAGTGGAAGATTTCGAGAACATCCTTTCTAAAGATGTTTCCAGGATTTTATTTCCATCAGGAGAGGGACTTTTACATTGGCTCGTACCTAATGACAACACTGATATCTACAACTGCATATCGGATGGCTCCCACAGAGCTCTGGGTGATGATAGTATAGTTGTGAGAATAGTTTAATATCTACTCTAATCAAAAGAGTCTAAGGTATATCTTCTCACATGCAACGATGTATGGTGTTCCACAAAGACTATTATTTTGAGATGGTATACACTCATGGGATGTGGAATGTAGTAGAAGACACACTAAGTAGGAGGTATGGTCAATAGTTTCTGAGTGAGGTGATAGAGGAGAATTATGTATTGTCGTTATCCTTAGTGGATAGTGATGGAGAAGCTTACCTCTATCCTATGATAGTTACTCCGCTACTTCTTCAGCGAGTCTGGGAGGCACATCTTTGGGATGTTGACTGCGAGGCCCGGCATGCTCAGATATCCTTAGGATAGGCTCCTGATGGATTTTCTGAAGGAGGGGGGCACTTCACCGTCTATTGAGGACACACTATGGTACTTTTGGTGCTTCCAGAGGAGGTGTTGTGGGAGTTCCATACATCCCACTTGGCATTAAATCCTGGTGTGGAATAGGTGTACCAGAACCTCCAACATCATTACTAGTGGAAAAGGATAAAGAATTCTATGGAAGAGTTCATATCATGATGTCTCACTTGTTAGAAAGTGATTTCTGATCATCATGTATCAGTGGGATTAGCTCATCTAGTTGAGGATCCAATGTGGTAGTGATATGGTGTATCCATGGACTTCATGACGGGGCTACCACATATGTCCATGGCCACAATTCCAACTGGGTGATCGTTGAATAACATAGCATGTCAGCCCACATGCTACCCATCCGTGAGTTTGGATTAGTAGAGTGATTGAGTCTCCATTAAATGAAATAGATTTTATTACTTCACAGGGTACCATCGATGATCTCCTCAGATAATGATGCTTGTTTTACATCCCACTTGTGTAAGGGGTTGTAGGAGGCGTTCAGTACATAGCTACTCTTGAGCACTGCCTTTCACACTCAGACAGATGCATAGATAGAGAAGACCTTACATACACTCAATTACATGATTTGTGCTTGTATCCACCATTTTGGCTACAATTGTGAGTACACCCTACCCCTGGTGGAGTTCAGTTTCAACCATAGTTATCACTCCACCATCGGCATGGCTCCATTAGAGGTCCTTTACGGGCGACCTTTCCAGTGACCACTATGCCGGATAGACCTAGAGAGGTCGGCACTCATGGGTCTAGAGATGATATAGGCAACCATGGATAAGGTGAATATCATCAAGGAGGGGTTGAAGAATGAATAGAGAAGGAAAAAATCTTATACCGATGGGAGATAGAGACCCTTAGAGTTTGAGGAGGGGGGACCATGTCATCCTACGGGCCTCACCCGATGAGGATTACAGAGGTTTGGCTGGGGCAGCATGCTATCTATAAGGATTAATAGACCTTTACATTTCCATTGTATAGTAAAAAAGGTGGAGTAACATCTTGATCATCCCCTACAGATTCACCAGGAGCATAATGTTATTCTTGTGCCTCCTCTCAGGAGGTATGTTCATGATCCATCACACATTATCAACTAGGGCGAGTTGGACATCGACGATGTGGAGATGTTTTCAATCATCCCTGTGGAGATAGAGTATCAAATGCAGAGATCCATTGGTGGGTAGTCAATTCCTTTGGTACGGGTTCATTTGAAACCTGATAATCTCCTTGAGATCACATAGATGCGGGAGGCTTAGATACGTGCTCGGTACCCCCATTTTTTCCACTAGTTTTGTTGTAGCTTTTGGGGACGAACATCCCTATGGTGGTGAGAATGTAAAGACCCAGAAATTTCGTATTTTTTAATTATAAATAATTATAATGAGACTAAGAAAATTGACGTCACATGATTCTGTGCCCAAAGTGCCTGAAATGGTCCTTCGAAAAATGATAAGATTTAAATAGCGTATGTGGGAAGTTTTCCTGAAAAAGTGGAATAACTCTTAAAAAGGTGCCCGAATCGAAAATATGAGTGAAATGTTGTGTTTTTTATGGATGGTTTACCTTAGGCGCGACATAAGTTTAGTAGGCATAGGACTCCTGTGGGAAAACTCAAAAATGGAATAACCATTAAAAAATAATTAAAGAAATTATTTTGTTTTTTAAATGCTTATAAGTCAGAGAAGGTGACTTTGATTATGAATCTGAGACCTCCACTGAGATCATGAGTGTATGATTTCCTTAGTAAGAACCTAACATTAGATGATGCTCGCTAATAATGGAATTAAGTTTTTGGAAATAAATAAAATAATTAATAACATTTATTTTATTGTTAAAACCATATAAATTCTAAATGGTAACTTGTATTAAAAATCCGAGAGTACAGATGAGTTTATTGCGGTGTGTTACCCATAGGCGGAGCCCATCCTCTACTGGCCTAGGTTGTGGGTGACTGTTAAATTTTTTTAACTTCTATTGATGTTTGTTCATTAAATACCTGGCCATCATTTTCTATCTTTTTAACTGGTTCTTGGATTAAAAATACGAGGGAACCATTGAATCTTCTACGATGTGATTCACTTAAGGGAGGCTTAATTTCAAACGCAGTATGTCGGGAGAAAAAGTTAGTTTTCAGAACTATAAAATAAATAATAAAATAACATAAAATGTTTTATTTTTTTTTTCCTTCCACTTTTTAAGTGGCGGTGGTGAGACTGGTGGGTTTTCAAGAAATTTATCGTCTTGAAGCACTTTTTTTGTAAACACACCATTGAGAATGAAGAGGTTCATTGATTAAGGATCCTCATTAATTTCTTGTTTAGTTAATCACCCTTCCCCCTCTATTAAAATGGAGTTGGGTTGGAAATTTTGACACGACATCAACAAGAGTGGAACCACTGGTAATGTACTACGACATCTCCCATCGTCAGAGAATGGAAGCTCGGGTGGTAATGTTCGGGGATCGATGAACACCTATGAATCCATCAAATGAGGACTCTCCTACAACCACAACCACAACACCTCCAATGATTCTCAAGTTAGAGTTTTAGGTTTGGAATGAGGTTTTTTATTATTTTAATGTGATGTATAAATTATTACCACTTGTTACAATGGTAACGCTGAGGGCGTAGCGTAAAAAACAAGGCCCAGACCCACAACCGCATTATTTTTATTTTATTCTTCATATGCATATTTTTACAAGATGATGGAACCCTGAAACCGGAAGGTGCGCAATAATGACGACATCTTGGGATGCCCATAGGAGCAAACTGAATGGAAAATGTACCACTAGATCTCACCCGGTGGCCGCTGAAGTTCCTCCTGCGTGGTACCGGAACGATGACACCGATGACCGGCGTCAGTAGTGATGGGGGCGGCCGGCGCATGCCAGCCATGGCAGTGGGCAACTCCACTTGGAGTGACGATAAACCTGAAGGGTCCTCCGCCTTTCACTTGACCGCTTTGGTGGAAGTCTGGGAATTGTCAGATGTCGTGTTGAGGAGGTCACAATTTTGAAGCCATGGTGGAGGAAAAGGGGACCCGCATCCCCAGGGTCGTGCTGGCAAGGTGCGACCCCATATGGAATGACCGTTTCATTAAACTGAACACACTAGATGGACATTTCAGTGGGGGGGGGGGGTGGCCATGAAAACCGTCACACAGGTTGCACTAAGTCGGCGTGCCAGGATAGTCTATTCCATAGTGGTCCATGCCTACTATGTCCTCACCTAGCCTGGGATAGAGGGGCCCGCCGCGGCCCTACCCACACATTCCGGGCCGGACTCGGTCCTTTTATGGACGAGTTTCACTTAAAAGACCATATCATAAAAACTAGACATCCATTAGATGAACCATCTCTGGTGGTGGAATCCTTGGAACGAGACAGTCCATTGGAGATAATCCACATGAGTTTTGGAGAAATTTGGAGTACATACGGGCTGGATTGTTCCCGAATCCTATCGGACCATCGGCACAAAAATTACAATAACACTCAGACTAAGCATCTAATTGACACGCCATCTATTGCAATTAGAACCCTTATGAAATTAATGATCATTGGGTTACTTATTTGTGGGACTCTGTTCTAGTTGAAAATAGTCCAATGGCTTGAAGAACTATTTCTCCTGGATCTTCCTGGGATCTATCGTGCTTTGTATTGGAATCCAGTGGCTAGCTATGTGGTGGAGATTGGAGGCAGATATTGTGGTGGATAGTAACTAGTGATCTTGTGTGGGTCATCACCGAGCGATCCTATGGGATTTAACACTGAGCGATCCTATGTGGATCCACATCTAGTGATCCTGTGTGGATCAACACCTAGTGATCCTACATGGATCAACAACTAGCTATCGTGTGTGGATCAACACCTAGTGATCATGTGTGGTTCAATACCTATTGATCCCCTATGGTTTACATCCTATGTGGGTCAGCACTCAGCTATCCTGTGTGGGTCAGCCCATACCCATTCTGTGTTGGTCAGTGGGGGTTATTACCGATCGATCATGGGTGGGTCGGATCTTGTGTGGGTCAGCAGGTGTTAGTACCTATCGATCCTGGGTGGGTCGGATCATGTGTGGGTCAGTGGGGTTTATTACCTATCGATCATGGGTGGGTTGAATCCTTTGTGGGTTAGTGGGGGTTAGTACCTATCAATCCTGGGTGGGTCAGTAGTTTTGCCTCTTAACAGAATAAGATGATCTATCCTTTTGACTAATCATCAGTATTTATGTACTTATGTTATACCTTGTTTGAGGGGAGTCTTTTGTTTTGTGATTTGTGATTGATATCATGTTTTTGGGTTTTCATTTGTGGAATTATGAGAGACCTTTGGGGTTCTATGGGTCCCTAATGGATATTGTTATACTCACCCTTCCATGGGATTCACCCACACCTTGTTGTGTCTTGTTCAGATGATGAGCAGCTCGGCTAAGATTATAAGATCCAGGATGAGGCGGTACACATAGGTGACTGTTTGAAGTGGAGATCTATGCAGAGGATTTGTACCGACCCTTTTGGTAGTATCCTTGGAGTAAAATCTCAAGAGGTATTTTCTATTTTATGTTGTATTTTATCTTTCATTTGGGATTCTATTTTAGCCATTTACTTTCAGTACACAGGTTACTACTACAGTTTTACTTTTCGGTTGCTTCTGGTTGTGTTCTGGTACTCTATGACTGTACAGGTTTAAAGGAAATGCCTTTCTATTCTAGGGAGACTCTTTTCCAGTTTTAGTCACCATCCCCTGACCTGTGGAAGGAGGGCATGGGTTAGTAACACCATGGGACCCGATGGACTGGTCCTTACAAAGTGGTATCAAAGGGTGGATCTACCAGAAGAAATAGAGTCTATGTTTTTAATGGAGCAATAGTATAAAGTGTCTTGAGTTCAGGAATCAGTTTGAGGAGTCCAGTGTTGGGGTAGGAGCCAATGTATCCATACCCTGGGACCCTGAATTCTGATTTCCGACTCAGTACACAAAAACACTAGATGTGTGTCTACTGAAAATGTTTCTTTATTTATATCTTTGAGTCAGCTCACCAGATATAACTTTTTGAACATGGTTCATCTTGATATTATTTCAAGATGCCTCTAAGAAGACAGTCCACCAGGATTCCAATGAGTGACCATGAGGATGGCCCACAGTGTGATGAGGGTTCAGTATAAGGACTGTTGACTGAGATGGAACCTTCATGAAGTGTCATTGTGATACTACTACCCATTGGGTATATTTTACTACTGGCGCTACTTTTTGATGACACTTATAGTCTTAGTGACATACATGTGTTTCTGTGATAGATACCCCTCAGGTTCTGAGGCAATCCCAACCCACATGTGTCTAAGGACTGGCTTGAGGTGGTGATCGAGTTTTCATCTAGCCAGGGAACCATTAGATCAGATGTTCGACCTAGAAGTGAACATTATTTGTGGCTCAGTAGGCTTATGGAAGGGTTTAGATTACCCCTATCTTATGATCAGTTTACTTTTTCTATGGACAGAGAAAGAGAACCTTCATAAGAGAGAACCTTCGACATGTTACAACGAGCACCATAATGTTGTCCCCACCAGGCTCAGGGAGATTGAGAAAATGGGAAGAGAGTAGCTGAATGACGTTAAGGAGTGTGAGACAAGGGCTCTAGAAATGATTCAATGTATGATATGTGCCTAGAACAAGTTGTATTAATTAATATACATAGGTACTAATCATTCCTTATTGTCACTAATCTTGTTCAAGACCAAGAGTTTCTAGTTAAATTTTTGACATGACCTATACGTCTGGAGGTACCTATGTGAGGAGAATCAATAATCACACTCATTCTGATTGTGTGATCTGACACTTGAAGTGAGAGTTTTGGTTGAAAACTCTTGGTGGTAGCATTGAGGCCTTAAAATTTTACTTTGGGAATTGACATGTCATCCAAAGTTCATGCTTAGATAGACTATTTTAGGAAATAAAATATGTGGTATATCTACTATGACTGATGGAGGGTTTCCATGGACAATGAAAGAAAGGAAACCCACACAACATAGGATAAACTCATGAATATGAGGGTGCAACTATTAACTATGTAGTCGTCTAGCCTTACCTTCATGGAAATAGGTTTTTTGAGTTTTCTGTTCCCAAAAGAAGTGGAAGAGTATGGGAACATCCTTTCTAAAGATGTTTCCATGATTAACTCCCTTCATGGAGAATGAAATCTACATTGTCTCATACATCGGGAAGACACTGATATCTACAACGGCATATCAGATGGCTCCCACGGAGCCCGAGGAGCTGAGATTTTAGTTGGGAGAACAATTTACGGTATACTCTGATCACAAGAGTTTTTGGTATATCTTTTCAAATAATATCATGAACCTGAGACATCAATGATGCATGGTGTTGCTCCAGCACTAGAACATTGAAAAAATCTACACTCTTGGGAATAGGAATGTAGTAGTAGACAGAAATAGTAGGAGGTCGGGTCTAGAGTTACTCTGTGATTCAATAGAGCAGATAGCCGTGTTGTAGTTATCCGTAGTGGATAGTGATGGAGATGTTTACCTCTACTTTATGACAGTTACTCCCTCACTTATTCAGTGAGTCAGGGAGGCACAACATCAGGATGCAGACTGTGACCCATGACAAGCTCAGTTATCCTCAGGACAGGCTCTTGATGTATTTTTTAAAGGTGGGGAGCATTCCATCCTCTTTAGAGGATGCACTATGGTACCAGGTATACATCTAGTGGAAGTGATGTGGGAGTTCTATACATCCCCTATGGAGGTACATCCTAGTGTGTAAATGATGTGCCATGACCTCCAGCGTTAGTACTGGTGCCCAGGGATGAAGAAATTGGTGGCAGAGTTTGTTTCACGATGCCTCACTTGTCAGCAAGTGAAGGTCGACCATCACGTACCAACAGGCTTAGCTCAACCACTTGAAGATTTGATGTTTAATTCGGATGGTATATCTACATACTTCATGATGGGTCTACCACATACATTTAGGGGGAAAGATTCCATCTATGTGATCATTGACTCACTCACCATATCGGCCCACTTCCTACCTATTAGTGAGAAGAGATCTGTAGAGGGATTGGGATGCCTCTACATGTAATAAATTGCATGAATTCATGGGGTACTATCAATGATCATCTAATATTGTGACACTCGTATTATATCCTGCTTGTGGAAGGGGTTTCAGGTGGCATTTGTGACTCAGCTACACTTGAGTACCGCCTTTTACCCTCAGAATGATGGTCAGATAGATTGGACCTTACAGACACTTGGGGGCATGCTTTGTGCTTGTGTCCTCTATTTTGGCCGTAGATGGGAGGACCACCGGTCACTGGTGGAGTTCACATAAAATAATAGTTATCTTTCCACCATTGGCATGGATCCGTTTGAGGGCATGTATAGGCGACCTTGAAGGTCACCACTATGCTGGATAGGCCTAGGTGAGTCAACACTTATGGGTCGAAAGTTGGTACATGCTACAATAAAGACGGTGTAGATCATCTACCAGAGGATGATGACTACAATGTGAATGCAGAAGTCTTATGCTGATAAGATACAGTGACCCTAACAGTTTATTGAGGGAGACCTTGTCTTCCAATGTGTCTCACCTCGATAAGGATTACAGAGGTTTGGTCAGGGCGAAAATTTGTCTCCAATTTTTAGTGGACCATTCCATATCCTCAACAGAGTAGGCGATTTGGAGACCCGAAGCCTGACGTACATGGACATTACATTACTTTTGTGGAATACTTAGTACATAACAAAAACACACACACAAGGACCGTAATAGTTTAGTGTCTTTGGAAACTCCGAATATAATCTTCTAATCGTGGTGAAAGATCTTCAACATCTCCCATAAAGTTCTTCCTTTTTTTACCTAAAACCTTTCTTTATATCCTGGGGAAATAAAACATAAAAGGGTGAGCTCAAATGCTCAGTAAGGGTAAACAAAAGAAATATCAATCACATCAGATTCATAAGAACATAACATTTTGAAAATCTCAATCCTGCAAAAGAGATCATAATATCATAACATAAGATAAATCATAGTAGTGAAATGTAATCCAAATAATCATAACTTAAAACATAAAACATTGTGGCGTACACATATAATCATAGATAATCATTTCTTATTATTCAAGACTCATTTCCAATACTATCTTAGTGGACAAAGTCCATTTCTGAACCGAGTTCATTCCTCGTTTCAGTCCTGCTTCACTGAACCGGTTTAACCTGCCGTTCCATCCATGTCTATCTCATGAGATATAAAATCTTTACCCAATGTATTTGAGGGAGATATAGGTCCCACCCATCTCATAATTATACCATTATTATATGTTCCACAAAATCATAAATCATGCCTCATTGCATAACCCATGTAATAAAACTGGGATTCTTAAACAACATGACATCATAAAAAAATTCATATAAGATAAAAGAATTCATAAAAATATTTCCATCACAACACAATCAAATCCAAGTAATAAAAGGGATAGGAACAAAACATTTTATTATCTTAGATGGAAAATAATTTTGATAAAACACTTGAACTCCATTCTTGAGAAAAATATCCTTTCTACTTCAAAAACACTTTTCCTTTCTTAACATGTCATACAATTTTAAACTAAAAGAAGTTGATTAAAAATAAACATGAAATTTTTTAAAGTAATATTCTTGGAAATAATTTTTTAACAATCCATTCATGCCGTATAAGTTAAAAAAAACATTCTTCTCGTACTTTTGTCGGAAAAGTCAAACAGTACCTCATACGAAAAACGAAAAAAGATTCCTTTCATATATTTTATTAAAAACTCACCGAAGGGTAAAATTGGATTTAAAAAATTGTAGGTGGATGGAAATAATATTACATATTGAATAAACATGGATGTGGATGATTAAATACACCCCAGTAAATACCAAAGTATAAACAATCTCGGATAAAAATGAGATTGTGATATTTCCCTTACCTTAGGTCCGATTTGCTTCCTAAGGGTCCGAACCTCCTGTATAATGATTTAAATAATGTCATTGACTTATTCCAGAATCATACTAATTGTTATGATATCATATATGGTTCACTTATGACTTTATATTACCTTTTCTTTTGTAAATTCCATGTTAAAGAGCGTTTTGGGTAAAATTGTTTCATTTGTCATCCGTGTTTTGACATGTAATTATTCATATGATTACTTAGATAATGATTAATTAATTCTAGAATATAAAACATGATTTATGTATAATATATATTCAGAATATAAATATATATAATAAATCAATAAATGGAAAGAAATACACCGTTCATGGAGACGGTAGGCTGTACGTACACATGAATGCTGTTTTCGTTTCCTTATTGGGTTGAATGGAATTAAGTAGATGACAAACATATATATACATATTAATCCAGTATAATTATTATGTAATATAATACATGATTACTTATTATATATACTTTATAATCATTCATGAATGGTTAACGTGGAGAATGAATCTCATCGCGTCGTGGAGACGGTAGTCCATACGTACGCACGAGCGATGATATCGTTCTCATGATAATGGGACTGTATTGGAGTGTATGTATACTATTTCATAATCAATATCACTTTAAAATAATCATATATATTCATTACTTTCACCCTTATACCCATCCATGTAAGGTGGTGGTGGAAAATAGATTACACCATGGCGGGGAGACGGTATTCTGTACGTACGCATGCGCGGTGATTTCGTTTTCCTTAGGATGGATGAGAGGTGAAATAGGGTTGTTTCTTATTTATAATAACATGTCAATATATTAGTGATACTGATGTTATTACCTCATAATGAAACAACTAAATAAGAAGGAGTAGAAGAAGAATGGAACTTGATGAAAACGGTGGAAGGTATTACCTCTTTCTCGAAGTGCCTCCTTTAAACCTTCTCTTAAGGCACTAGAGTTGGTGTTATGATAAGAACAGTACCTCTAGTAGGTTTTTAAGGAAGTGGGTAAGTGAAATGGGCAGGGGTTGGCTGAGATTGAAGGCTCAAATATGTGTTATGAAGAGAGGCAGGAGGTGCCCTTTTATAAGGAAGGAGAGGGGCTCCTTTGGAAAACTAAATATATTATT
Source organism: Viscum album (assembly GCA_963277665.1). Classification (NCBI taxonomy): domain Eukaryota; kingdom Viridiplantae; phylum Streptophyta; class Magnoliopsida; order Santalales; family Viscaceae; genus Viscum; species Viscum album. The sequence goes on from OY728162.1 coordinate 615,657,503, forward strand.
TTATTATAAAGTCATATTCGGTTTTAAATAGCTCAAAATTGATTTATTTAGAAGCTAAGGTGGGTATGGATCGAAATAATCTCATCCAATATAATTTAGACAAGTTTAGGTTCCTATTTTAACCTTATCATTTAGATTTAACATTATGTTAAATAATTTTAATTTTACCGTGTCTTCTTGTGTTCTTACACTATAAGGTTAATAAACTTACTATAACAAGACAAACTAACCCCAAGTTTTTTATTATTAATATATATACCCTTATATAAGTCATTTTTATGAACCTTATATTTTTAGGAATAAAATAACAATTTATAATATAATATTTGTTTTAAAAACTATTTTATGTCAATTTTGACACTATTTAGTAATTGATTTTTGTGAAAATCATAACAGAATGATTAGTTCGAAAAAAGTAACTTAAATCATTAATAACATGTTATATTAACCTATAAAAATATTTTAATTCATAAAAAGTCTCAAATTATATTTATTTGGGTATTTATAATATCAATTATTATAATTTTTCACTATTATGGTAATTACTGCATCATCATTGTGTGTCATAAATAAATTAATTTATTTAATGTCTAAAAATTAAAAATAAAAAATAATTATGTAGGAAATAGTATTATCTTTCTAATTAATATTTACAATCGAATTTATCTTATGTATAACCCTATATTAAAAATGTTTTAGTAAATACACTTTGATTTTAACTCTTTTAACTCTTCTCTGAATTAAATAATAATAAATGTCCTAATCTAATCCATGTTGAACTAAATGGTAATATATTATTCCTAATGTTTTTTTGGTCGAATTACACTTATCCAATATAATTTGTACATGTGTTAGGGTAATAATAATATCATTTTTTCCCTTAATTACCCTATTTAATTTTAACCGTGGTAAAAAAAAACAAAAATTTATTGTTCACCAAAAATTATTATCTCATTGAACCAAATTTTACTTAATGACAGAATCCGTGTCTCACGTATTTTTAAAATTCCACTCATAGAAGTGGTAAAATTATGTTTTATGAAAAATTCATTTTTTTACTACCACTTTGTGGTTTCACTATTCATCAAAAAATGAAAGTTTCCAGAAAAATACCAAAAATTAGGCATAAGCTATATTTGATATTATGAACTCAAAATTGATGTCTATTTTACCAAATTCAAAACATATCAGTTACATTAACTAATTTAAAAATTAATTCCCATCGTCAAAACAAATAGCGTGTTTTTAAGAGAGAATAACTATCAAAAGATTGACACTTGTTTATAACTGGTTTAAATGTGAAATTACATCCAATGAAAAAAATTGTATTAAATTGTAAAAATATATTCTAAATATACTTTAAACCCACTCAAATTAATAATCTATCACTATTAATTATTTTGATTAAAAAAGTTGATTTTAATTAAAATTTAGTAATTTTCACTATTCATCAGAATATGAAAGTTATCCGAAAAGTACAAAAAAATTCACCTTAGGCTAAATTCGATACTCCGAATCCAAAAAATGAAGTCCATTTTGAGAGATAAAATTTCTAAAATATTAAAAGGTGGTTATTACTATTCATAATGGCTAATTTTAATAATATTTTAATAGCATATCGTTGTCTAGTAAACTCGGTATTGCGTATTACACACGCTATCGAGGAAGGTTGCAATTGCGTGTAATGAAAGGCAAGTCAAGGATGCCTGTTGTGAAATCTCCTTTTTGTGTAGCGTAAAACACAAGACATTAATGAAATTAAAAAGAATATTTTTCATAAAATCTCGGGGTGTTGCATTCTACCCCCCTTAAAATTAATTTCCCCCTCGAAATTCATTGGAGTTATAAATTGTTTACTATTCAAAAGTTTCTTTAATAGAAACCCACATTGTAAAAAGGAATACCAAAACCAATCTTTATAAACAAAAGTATGAAATGTAATGGTTACCCAAATAAACTAATCACTGGGTTTCCACAAAGGTGAAAATATGGATATGGAAGAGAAATCTAACCATCACGTTCTGATGGAGAGTGGTTGAGAAAATGGCTATGGAAAAGCCAGCTATCACAAAGCCATAAATTTGTAACGGTCCAAGGTACCATATGATTCATCGGATATAAGAGCACTAGATCGACATTTTTGGTTTTCAAGATCATTTCCCTAAAGATGATGAATTAAAAGAAATACTTTCATGATTTTGGTACAATCTCACTGTTGTTCCTTAATTGAACAATTTCCACTTCATCCCTTAATGAAATGAAGTTGAATTTGTTATTCGTGATGTGTTAGCAGATCATGTGATAGAATGATGGGTCATTCCATCTGTCTCAAACACAAGGTTATAAAAGTTATAAAAAATATATAAGTCCATATATAGTGAGATTAATCATATATGGTTAATAAAATGGACTTATACTTCATATATCATACTTCTTAATATAATAAAACTAGTTTCTACTAAACAGGGACTTCATGTAGGCCAGTGGTAGGCGATAAAGGCCAGTCGTACTTCGGTTGTGGGTTCGATTCCCACAGCCTTGTCCGACGCGATGGGCTGTCACCCGTCCTGCAGGTTGTCCTTTTTGTAAAGCTATATTACTATAACATCCCATCAATAATATCGAAAAAAGTTCCATCCTAACTTATGTCCAACATAATCCATTCCAATATTTAAGCTTATCTAAAATACTTCGGTCCCAGCTCATAGTATAAAGAAAATGATTACTTGAAATTTCACATAACAATCACGTGAATGCCATCATTTATCCCCCATATATCTTTTTGGTCACATTCCAATCATGTGAATACACTAATCATGTATTCTCTTGAAAAATGAATACCCATTAAACCATAGTGAAAACATGAATGCAGTCAAAAGTTAACTCTTTCCACATACCAAAATCCATAAATTCTATATACTCAAACCATGATATAACCTTCTCGTTATATCAGTCATGAGCTCATGAATACGGTCAAACATTTCATTTTCTCGTTTCCCTTTCATTATGCGCATATCAACTTTTTTTCCAAAAAATATCTCATTCACATTCTTTGGTTACCGGTACCATTGAACACCACAATAGACCAATACATAAATATTCCAATATTCCATGATACTATATACAACATTATTTTGAAATCCCATTACATAAACACTTAATCATTCCACCACATTATTGTCATATTCAACATCTCCAATAGTGATCGCATGTGACTTCCCATTGTGCTTTGCCTTAAGTGGTTGCTCATGTCGATCATCACTAACCCTTGGATTAGGGAATTTATTAGCATAATGCCCCATTTCCTTGCACTTTAAGCATTGAAGTATAGTAGGTTCATTCTGTGTATCCCTTCCTTTTTTTTCATCATTAGACATCTTCTTCACATCATTGCGGCATTCAAATGCCCGATGACCTTCCTTTCCACATTTGGAACATTTACTTGTCCCTTTAAGACAATCTCCACCATTCTTCTTTCCACACATTGAGCATAAGGAAACATTCATCTTCTTTTCACCATTATTTTGAGATTTCTCCTTGAACTCCATCTTTCGTTTCTTGTAAAAACTATGAGATGGATAAGTAACACCAACTTCCATTTCTACCTTGATAGCACAACGCACAATTTCTTCATAGATACTAAAGTCTCTTATATCTTATGACCTTTGAAGATTTGGTTTTAAGCCACTGACGAATCGATCAAATTTACTTTCAGGTTGGATGATAAATCCAGATGCATACCTTACAAGCCTTGTAAAATTCGCTTCGTATATACCAACAGATTCATCATCCTTTTGCCTTAGTTCAAGAAACTCCTTCTCCATATTTGTTTGAAGAATATGAGGGAAGTACTTATTGAAAAATAAGTTATTGAACTCGTCCCATTCCATGGACTCAATTTCATATCTTTGCCTTGTATTCTTGATAAGATTCCATAATTGATCAGCTTCACCTTCCAATCGTTATACTACTAAGATGACTTTATCATGTTCAGAACATTGAAGAACTGAAAATATCTTTTCAGTGGTACTGATCCATTGTTAAGCAACAAGTGGATCAGAAGACCCACTGAAAGAAGGCGGATGTTGCCTCATGAAGGACTCAATAGAATATTGTTCCCTTCTCTGCTATGTTGGATGTCCAGAATGATTCATAGCTTATGTAAGTATAGCAATAAGATTTTTCACTCTATATCCCATAACATTTGTTTGTTCAGGAGGACAATCATTTCATTGTCCATTGCATTGATCAACACGGTTCCTTCGGGTTCCAGCCATCATCAAAAACCCAAAAATAATAGTGTGAGAGGAAAAAATCATGCTATGGAAAACAACATAATAAAGGGGGAGTACCTTCAATATCTAACATCATAAGTTTAATTCTAAGATCGTTACCGTAATTATAGGACTATAACCTATACTTATACTTAACCTTAGGTACATCCCTATACATACCGTAGGAATATCTCTAGGGATCTCACTAAAGTTCTCGCATCCTAGTTTCAAAAGGTTGACTAAACCTTTCCTCTGATACCAACTGTAGAGACCTGAAGCCTGACGTACATGGACATTACATGACTTTTTCGGAATACATAGTACATAACAAAAACACACACACAAGGACCGTAATTGTTTAGTGTCTTTGGAAACTCGGAATATAATCTTCTAATCGTGGTGAAAGATCTTCAACATCTCCCATAAAGATCTTCCTTTTTTTACCTAAAACCTTTTTTATATCATGGGGAATAGAAAACATAAATGGGTGAGCTCAAATGCTCAGTAAGGGTAAACAAAAGAAATATCAATCACATCATATTCATAAGAACATAACATTTTGGAAATCTTAATCCTGCAAATGAGATCATAATATCATAACATGGTATAAATCATAGTAGTGAAATGTAATCCCAATAATCATAACATAAAACATGAAACTTTGTGACGTACACACAAAATCACAGATAATCATTTCTTATTAGTCAAGACTCATTGCAAAGACTATGTTAGTGGACAAAGTCCATTTCTGAACCGAGTTCATACCTCATTTCAGTCCTACGTCACTGAACCAGTTTAACCTATCGTTCCAGCCATGTCTATCTCATGAGATATAAAATCTTTACCCAATGCATTGGAGGGAGATATAGGTACCACCCATCTCACAATGATACTATTCTTATGTGTGCCACAAAATCATAAATCATACATCATTGCATAACCCATGTAATAAAAATGGGATTCTTAAGCAACATGACATCATAAAACTATTCATATAAGAAAAAAGAATTCATAAAAATATTTCCATCATATCATAATCAAATCCATGTAATAATAGGGATAGAAACAAAACCCTTTATTATCTTATATGGAAAATAATTTTGATAAAACAGTTGAACTCCATTCTTGTGGAAAATATCCTTTCTACTTCAAAAACACTTTTCCTTTCTTAACATATCATACAATTTTAATCTAAAAGAAGTTGATTAAAAATAAACATGAAAACTTGTAAAGTAATATTCTTGGAAATAATGTTTTAACAATCCATTAATTCCGTATAAGTTAAAAAAACATTTTCTCGTACTTTTGTCAGAAAAGTCAAAAAGTACCTCGTACGAAAAACGACAAAATATTCCTTTCATATCTTTTATTAAAAACATACCGAAAGGTAAAATTTGATTTAAAAAATTATAGGTGGATGGAAATAATATTACATATTGAGGAAACATGGATTTGGATGATAAAATACACCCCAGTAAATACCAAAGTATAAACAATCTCGGATAAAAATGAGACTGTGATATTTCCCTTACCTTAGGTCCGATTTGCTTCGTAAGTGTCCGAACCTCCTGTATAATGATTTAAATAATGTCATTGACTTATTAAAGAATAATACTCATTGTTATGATGTCATATATGGTTCACGTTTGACTTTATATTACCCATTTTTTGTAAATTCCATGTTAAAGAGCGTTTTGGGTAAAATTGTTTCATTTATCGTCCGTGTTTTGAAATGTAATTATTCATATGATTACATAGAAAATGATTACTTAATTCCAAAATATAAAACATGATTTATATAAAATATAAATTCAGAATATACATATATATAATAAATCAGTAAATGGAAATAAATACACCGTTCATGGAGACGGTAGGCCGTACGTACGCATGAACGCTGTTTTCGTTTCCTTATTGAGTTGAATGGAATTAAGTAGATGAAATACATATATATACACATAAATCCAGTATCATTATTATTTCATATAATTCATTATTACTTATTATATATATTTTATAATCATTCATGAATGGTTAATGTGGAGAATGATTTTCATCGCGTCGTGGAGACGGTTGTCCGTACGTACGCACGAGTGATGATATCATTCCCATGATCGTGGGACTGTATGGGAGTGTTTTTATACTATTTCAGAATAAATATCACATTAAAATAATCATATATATTCATTACTTTCACCCTTATACCCATCCAAGTAATGTGGTGGTGGAAAATAGATTACACCACGGCGTGGAGACGGTATTCCGTACGTACGCACGTGCGGTGATTTCGTTTTCCTTAGGATGGATGAGAGGTGAAATAGGGTTTTTTAGTATTTATAATAACATATCAGTATATGAGTGATACTGATGTTATTACCTCATAATGAAACAACTAAAGAAGAGGGAGTAGAAGAAGAATAGAACTTGAAGAAAACTGTAGAAGGTATTACCTCTTTCTCGAAGTTCCTCCTTTAAACCTTATCTTAAGGCACTAGAGTTGGTCTTTTGATAAGACCAGTACCTCTAGTAGGTTTCTGGGGAAGTGGGGAAGTAAAATGGTCAGGGTTTTTCCAATCTTGAAGGCTAAAATTGGTGTGAGGAAGAGAGGGAGGAGGTACCCTTTTATAATGGAGGAGAGGGGCTCCTTTGGAAAACTAAAAATACTATTTTATTATAAAGTCATATTCGGTTTTAAATTGCTCCAAATTGATTTATTTATAATCTAAGGTGGGGATGGATCGAAATACTATCATCCAGTAGGATTTAGACAAGTTTAGGTTCCTATTTTAACCTTATCATTTAGATTTAACATTAAGTTAAATAATTTTACTTTTACCATGTCTTCTTGTGTTCTTACACTATAAGGTTAATAAACATACTATAACAATCCAAACGAACCCCAAGTTGTTTATTAGTAATATATATAACTTTATCTAAGTCATTTGGCCGAACCTTAGATTTTTAGGAATAAAATAACAATTAATAATATAATATTTGTTTTAAAAACTATTTTATGTCAATTTTGACACTATTTAGTAATTGATTTTTGTGAAAATCATAACAGAATTATTAGTTCCAAAAAAGTAACTTAAATCATTACTAAAATGTCATAGTAACCTATAAAATTTGTGTAATTCATAAAAAGTCTCAAATTATATTTATTTGGGTATTTATAATATCAATTATTATAATTTTTCACTATTATGGTAATTACTGCATCATCATTGTGTCATAAATTAATTAATTTATTTAATGACTAAAAATTAATAATAAAATATAATTATGTAGGAAATCGTATTATCTTTCTAATTAATATTTACAATCGAATTTATCTTATGTATAACCCTATATTAAAAATGTTTTAGTAAATACCCATTGATTTTAACTCTTTTAACTCTTCTCTGAATTAAATAATAATAAATGTCCTAATCTAATAAAAGTTGACCTAAATGGTAATATTTTATTCCTAATGTGTTTTTGGTGGAATTAAACTTATCCAATATAATTAGGACATGTGTTAGGGTTATAATAATATCATTTTTCCCTTAATTACCCTATTTACTTTTAACCGTGGTAAAAAAAGCAAAACGTTATTGTTCACCAAAAATTATTTTCATTTCATTGAACCAAATTTTACTTAATGACATCATCCGTGTCTCACGTATTTTTTAAATTCCACTCATAGAAGTGGTAAAATTAAGTTTTATGAAAAATTCATTTTTTTACTACCACATTGTGGTTTCACTATTCATCAAAAAATGAAAGTTTCCAGAAAAATACCAAAAATTAGGCCTAATCTATATTTTATATTATGAACTCAAAAATGATGTCTATTTTACCAAATTCAAAACATATCAGTTACATTAACCAATTTAAAAATTAATTCCCGTCTTCAAAACAAATAGCGTGTTTTTAGTAGAGAATAACTATCAAAAGATTGACACTTGTTTATAACTGGTTTAAATGTGAAATTACATCCAATGACCAACATTTTATTAAATTGTAAAAATATATTCTAAATATACTTTAAAACCACTCAAATTAATAATTTATCACTATTAATTATTTCGATTAAAAAAGTTGTTTTTAATTAAAATTTAGTAATTTTCACCATTCATCAGAATATGAAAGTTATCCAAAAAGTACAAAAATTTCACCTTAGGTGAAATTCGATACTCCAAATACAGAAAAGAAGTCCATTTTGTGAGATAAAATTTCTAAAATTTTAAAAGGTGGTTATTACTATTCATAACGGCTAGTTTTAATAATATTTTAATAGCATATCGTTGTTTAGTGAAACTCGGTATTGCGTACTACACATGCTATCAAGGAAGGTCGTGATTGCGTGTAACGCAAGGCAAGTAAAGGATGCGTGTTGTGAAAGCTCCTTTTGTTGTAGCGTACAACACAAGACATTAATGAAATTAAAAATAATATTTTTCATTAAATCTCGGGGTGTTACAGGCGATGTGGTGTACCATCAAGCTCTTCCCCCACAGATGTACCAGGTGCATAACAGTTTTCATGTGTCACTGCTAAGGAAGTACAATCATGATCAATCACATGTTATCAAATGGGGATAGCTGGACATCGACAATGGGGAGACATTTCCAGAGTTCTCTATGGAGATTAAGGATTGACAGGAGTGGGTCCTTCATGTGTATTCGATTCCTCTAGTGCATGTTCCTTGGTAGCTCGAGAATCTCCCTGAGAGAACATGGGATCTGGAGGCTTAGATACGTTCTTATTAACCCCATTGGTTCCCATAGTTTTGTTGTAGCTATCGGGGATGAAAATATCTAAGGTGCGGAGAATTTAAAGACTCAAAAATTCTGTATAATTTTTCTAATTATATGGAATTATTATGAGGCTGCAAAAATTGATGGCACATGATTTAGAGGCCCTGAGTGCCTGGAATGATCCGTCGAAAAATGATAAGCATTGAAAAATGTGTGTGGGGAGTTTTCTTGAAAATGTTAAATAACTATTAACTGGATGTTTGGATCAAAATTATGAGGGAACCTTTGCGTCTAGGTTGGTGAATTTACACTTGGTGTGACTTAAGTTTAGTCGGTGCAGGCCTCCAATGGGAAAACACAAAAATGGCATAACCGTAAATAAAATAATTAAATAAAATTACATTATATTTAAAATGCATATAACTCACAGATGGTGACTAGGATTAAAAATCTTCGACCATCGTTGAGCTCGTGAGGGTATACTTTGCTTCGGCAGAACCTAACATTGGCCGGCGTCGGCCAATAGTGGAAGTAACTTTTTTCCCGTAAGTAAAATAATTAATAGAAATTATTTTATTGTTAAAACTATATAAATTCTAAACGGAAACTCATATTAAAAAAAAGCGTGTCATTGAGTGTATATGTACGTGTTACCTTTAGGCGGAGCCTAACTTTAACTAGAATGGGTCTAGGGTGACGGCTAATTATTTTTGAACTTTTTTATGGAACATTCAGTAAATGCGTGGAAAATTTTTTTTATCTTTTGAAACAGCTCTCATATTAAAAATATGAGGGTACCATTTAATCCACGTGTTGGGATTCTCTTAAGGTGGGCTTAACTTCGACTGCAGTATGTCGAGTGAAAACTTAGTTTTCACAAATTTTAATGAAATAGAAAAATTAAATACAAATTATTATTTTATTTTTCCTACCTACTGTTGAGCAGAGGTGGTGGGTCTGATGTGTTTTCCATCCACTTAATGTCTTGACCTTCTTTTTCGTAACCGCACTATTGATAATTAAGAGTTTCATTCATTAATGATTCTCATTAAACCTCATTGTGTTACTAACCCTTACCCATCTATTTACATGGAGGTCGGGATGGAGTTCTTAACACGGCTTCAACAAGTGTGGAACCTCAGGTAATGTACAGTTACATCTTCCATCAGCGGAGGACAATATATTGGGTGACAATGATTAGGGATCGATGAACACCATCGACTCCATCAAACAAGGAATCTCATACCGATTCAATCGTGAGACCTCAAATGATTATAGATGTAGGGTTTTATGATTGGAATGTGGATTATAATTATTTTTATGTGATTTAAAAATTAATTACACTAGTTATAATGTTAACGCAGTGGGAGAATTCCAAACTAACAAGTCATAGACCCTATGCCGCTGGATTTTCTTAACCTTCTTCAGAGGAGGATTTATCCAACGTGACGGACCCGTGAAACCTTAAGGCGCGTAGTGACAGTGGCATCCTAGGAGGACTGTGGGCATGAACAGAAGGAAAAACAGAGCATCATAGCTCATCTAGTGGCATGCATAAGTTTCAATTCTACAATACCAACTCGACATCCCCGAGGACCAGGACTAGTGCCGATGGCTGCGACGGACGCTCGCCGGCCACAAAAGAGGGAGGCGCCACAGGAGAGTCAATGGGGAGTTGTTGTAGCACCCCAAACATTTTATGTTATGATTCTCTTAAATACATTTTATATATAGCCTATATTTTAATAATCACTGAGCCACTATAGAAAAAACATGGTTACTAATAGGAGATAGCCATAATCTATACATAAAACATAAATTTTTCAGCTCTATGATTTGAATTTTCAAAATCTAACATACACGATTGTGATCAAGATGATAATTATAGTCTGAAAGAATTAACTAAATTTTTGGTCAATAGTAACCTACCCTTATGAATAGTAACCTACCATTATGAATAGTAACTTACACTTATGAATAGTAATATGACTCTTATGACTGGTATCCATAGAATGTAGTTTATAAATGAATTTAGGCACCATATAATTGAAGATGAAATAAGTGTTTATAATTTTCAATTAAATAATAACTGTAATTAAATATTTAATTAATCATATTTATAAAATTATTTTTAAAAAATAGACTTCATTTTTGGATTCTATACATTGAAACATGTTTAGGGTGAATTTTTGGGATTTTTCAAAAATACTGTAATTTTTTATGAATAATAAAATCTGATAATTCACAATAAATGCTAAATAATGGATTAATTGAGACATTGATGATGATATATTGATTTAAGAACAATTTTTTTGATGTCACATGAATATATTACATTTCATGGTCCTAGAATACTCACTATTGGATGTCTTGAGATAAAATAATAAATTAATGATTATAATATTAAGAACACTCCTCTTCCCTCCACTATATAAATCACCCCTCACCCCCTATTCCTCTCACACCACTCAAGCCTTGTTCCATTCCAGTATTCTTACAAAGTCTCTCCCCAAGATCCACCAACACGTCCAAAAGTTCCTAGCCTCATAAAAATACCAAAACCTCTTCCCTTAAGAGGTTCTCAAAAGAGGAAGTCTCAAGTGGTAAATTCCTCTTTCCAATTCCTTAAATTCTTTTATGTTATTTTATTTTTGTTTCTTTCCTCACCATAATAGTATGATAAATCCAGTAAAATACATATAATTTAATGTTTTCATGATAATGGTATATTTCATTACCTTCTCCCTTTTCCCCCAAAATTTATTTGAATGAAATGAAAGCACCCTTTGAGATGTGCTAACTTAGCACTTTCAAGGACAATGGTTTATCAATTTCTATTATAATCTTTAATTCTTGTCATGAAACCATTAGTGTTATGGTTGAAAAAGATTATTATATAGGTTATATATCTTATTTTTAGTTCTACAATCCTTCTGTATAAATGGTGTTATATTATAAAGAAAAACATGTTTATTGTAATGAAACCCACTGTTTAGCCAAAACTGTTGTCACTAAGGTTATATATATAACAATTCGACTTCACTCTAATATCGCAAATTAAATATACAACCATGTAATCGTATGGATGTTCACTAATAGAATATAACTTAATTTCTGGACAACCACATCCATCTTATATATTTTATCCGAACTTGAATATTAGTGAACCAATCATTTAAAACCATGTAAACAAACGAGCCCAAACAATGAAATTGAACCTTATAACAAATAAAAAAGTCCGTGAATGAACTAAAAATGGTTATAGTAAATAATTTAAATATAGAAGAGGTTATGTACTTATGAATTAATAATCCTAATTTGTTTATTCAGGTCTTCAATAACAAGTAAATAACACCTTCAAGCATAAGGTAAGGGATCCTCTCTCTCACTTTTGTTCAAGAATCTCCCATATGGTGTGTTCTTTTATTTTTAATTCCTAATGATGGGGTATGTTTTTTAACCTCCCCCATAATTACCTTGTGACATATAAATAATTGAATACCCCTTTACCTCTCATTAATCCCTCGCAATAACACTCATTTCAATGCCAAAATGATTGTAAGTGGTTTTTCATTCTCACTTTCATTTTTGTGAGATTTCCATTGTTCACCAATTATTTATTGTTTGTGTTATAAGTATACTGCCATTTTATATATAATAATATTATTCTAATTATATTCATGTTATTGAATGATTCATTTGAGGGTTATTATGTTCTGGTCATATGATTTGACCAATTACATTTTGGTAAGAGACTTTGTCTCAACTACTATTTTGTTGTGACTAACTTTGTATTGTGCACCTAATAATCCTTATGTGGTGTACCTACATACCATTTGAGATCAGTTTTTATTTGAAATTATATTTATATGAAATTTCTATTATCTCATATCATGGATATGTTTTTGTCTAAACTGTATACCATTTTACATACGGTTTTTATTTGGAAAGTTATATTAATTATGGAAATATTAATATATTTGCATACTCTTCTTGATTCAGATTTTGAAAAGGGGTATTGATCTTCTATTAAATAAATGTATAAATAATTATTTGGACTAGAATATGTGGTTAGGGACTCCTACAGCCCCTCGATACATCGGTAGGTCTCACGAGACAAATCAGTTGGCGACAAACCCTTCGAGTTTGTTTCCAAAAATCAGACGGGTTTGTACCCACAGAACTGAACCGTTTTAACAGTATTACGGTTTCAAGTCCCAGAAAAATGAATTCCAATTAATAAGAATTCTCTTTATTCATTATTAGTTATTATTATTATCCATGAGGTTTTCACTATGACAAAATCTATTTATGCAGTTTCCTTCTCAGTTTAATAATGGCATTAGTTATTCATTTATTCACTATGCCACATTGATTATGTCAGATTGATTGTGATTCAATTATTATTGTACTTATCCTTCCAATATTTGTAACCCTTAATGAGGGTTTGATCTCACCCATTTCATTGTTTACTTTCATCATGTGAGAAAGAAGAGATCGTTTATTGAGTTCTTGTGGATGTAGTTTTTAGTTTCGTTATGTATTGTATTTTGTAATCTTTTACAATGTAATTTAAGTAACATCTATGTATCTAGTTTCTTCAAGAAAACTAAACTGATTGTTACTTTAGGATTTTCATTCCTTCTAACAATTCCAATATCACAAGTAATGCACTAGGTCCAGTCTAGAGGGGTCGTGGTGTTACACCAGCTCCCCAAGGGTCCTATTGGAAGGGGTGACAACATGTGGCTTCTTCGTCTCAAAGAAACGAACAAACCAACTAGTCCATTTGGGAGGGATGCCACATGACCCTTTGCATGGGTCGTGCCCATCCGATGGCCCAAGTGGGTCTACAACCCAGCGGTCCGAGCACACCATGACCCATCAAACTCTGTATGGGATTGGTCAGACTGGCATAGGACCCAGAATGGGTCGGGTCTTCCCAGGCCAGGTTGGTCGGACTAGACCCGGACATTTTTTGGCCTAGTTTGACTTAAAAGGAAGTATACTACAAACTAGATGTCCATTTGATGAACTGTCTACATCACTGGAATCCTTGGAATGAGGTGGTAAATTTTGGATAATCCACCCATGTTTTGGAGAATGTTGGAGTATTGCCGAGTTGGATTATACCCGAATCCAACCGGTCTTTCGGTACTAAAATACCAATAACACTCAGACTGGGAGTATGATTGGAACGTCGTATGTTGGATTGCAACCCATTTGACATGACAGATTAGTGGGTTACCTTTTATTGGGACTTCAAGGCTGTTGAAATACAACTGATGGATTGAGAAGCGTTTTACCATAGATCTCCTGGGGATCAAAGGTGCTTTGTGCGGGAATCATGTGGCTAGCTATGAGGTGGACATGGGTGGAATATCTTGTGGAGGTTAGTTCCTAATGATCTTGTGTGGATCAGCACCAAGTGATCCTATTTGGATTATCACCTAGAGATTCCTTTTGGATCAAGTGCTAACAAATCCTATATGGATAGGAATCTAGTGATCCTGTGTGGATCAGCACATATCAATCATATGTGGGTCAGATCCTGTGTGGGTCAGCTCTCAGGAATCCTTTGTGGGTTATCGCATACTGATCATGTGTGGGATAGATCGTATTTCTGTCTGCGTGGGTTAGTATCTATCGATCCTAGGTGGGTTGGATCCTGTGTGGGATATCAGGGATTAGTACCTATCAATTGTGGGCGGGTCGGGTCCTGTGTGCGTTAGTGGGGGTTATTTCCAAGAAATGCTAGGTGGGTTAGATCCTCTGTCTGTCAGCGGGAGTTAGTACCTATCGATCATGTTTGGGTCAGTAGAAACGCCTCTTAACAAAATAAGATGATCTAGTCTCGTTAATAATCATTTATGTTTATGTACTTCAGTTATTCTTTGTTTAATATGAGTCTTTTGTTTTGTTCTTTGTGGTTGAGATCATGTTTTTTGGTTTTCATTTGTGGAATTATGAGAGACCTTCAGGGGTCACTGGGTCCATACTGGGTATTTTTATACTCACCTTTAGATGGGCTTCACCAAAACCATGTTGTGTCTTGTGAAGACGAAGAGCTGCTCAGATGAGAGTATAGAAACCAGGACAAGGTGATACACGGAGGAGACTGGTTGACGTAGAGGGCTGTGGAGATGGGTTGAACATACCCATCATGTATGATCCTTGGAGGACGATCTCAAGATCTGTTTTCTATATTAGGTTGTATTTTTTCTTTTAGTTCAGCTTGTATTCTAGCCCTTTACTTTCAATACACACTTTTACTACTGCAGGTTTACATTGTGGTTGCATCTTGTTGTGTTCATTGACTATTTGATGGTACATGTTTAAAGAAAATTCTTTCCTGTTTAAGGGATATATTGTTCCAGTGCTAGTCGACAACCACAGGCCTATGGAAGGCCAGCTCGGGGTAGTCACAACACAGGCCACTGGGGACAGGTCGTGATACCCTTTGGTCTATGAAGTGCCAAGGGTGAATTCGTGAAGCCTACTTTGTTATTTAGGGGTAAAATTTTCTTTAGGTGATTAATATTTCAACATCCCTTTGAAGTTTATTTTCTCTTGACGAAAATACCCATGAATAAAATATAAATTTTTATCTTATTTCATTCTTAGTTTCCACATTTATACAATGCTATTTAGGAATAATTATATTCATAAAATCAAAGATATTATTCTTACATTCTCCTCAATACTACTTATTTTTACCATTTCATTTATTTTTTTCATGGCCTATAAATTTGATATACACTTAGACCAAATCATGTTTAAATCACACATTATTGAGAGGGAAGTTATTTCTATGGTTTAAAGGATATAATGAATTATTTATAAAATCCATTTGATTAGAAAATAATTTTATCATTTTCATTCGAATAATATTTCTATGGATTTCCACTATTTGTATTGAGAATGTGAATTTTTAAGCCTGTGTAATTTGGGGATTTGTTAGTTACTGGAGTCAAGATTTCATTGGGTTTTATTTTCTGGGGTATATCTTACATTTTTTGTTTCATTATTTATAGATCTTGATTATGTTTGTCTCATTATATATATAATTTTATTAATAATCTATAATAATTTATTGGTTGGAAATTTGATTATAACAGATTCTATTTTTCATTGATTATGTAACTGGTCTGAACCACTATCCATGTGTTTAATTTTTTTATTCATGTGTTTTTTCTTCCACATTATTTTAAAGACTTAAGGTAAACATAGATAGTGATTTTAGAATTATAAATTTAGGATTTTAAAAATTATAACTTCCAAGATAATCTTGAAACATTATTATCTAGCGTGTTATCAGTTGATGTCTTGGTTGTTTTATTTTATTTAATATATTCTATATCCTTTAATTGTTATTATTTTCAAAAAAAATCCACAGATTGTTTTCTTTTCATCCATTCCTCAATATCATTAAAATATTTATTTCATTGTATTTATTTTATAAAATGTGTGGATTGATAGAGTTAATGGGACATCACATTATATATCTCGGATTATTTAAGATGTTTATTATATGATTTATTATGAGTCCTTACTTATATATTTTTTAATATTCATATTAGTTATCAATAATTATTCTCTAGTTGGATTGTTATGTTCAAAATGAAACATTATTCTTTTCCCAATATAACCCAAATGAATTAAATTTCCAAAAAATGATTAACCTTCTGTTTAGAGATTTCATTATAGGGGATGTGATTGTTTTGTTCCATAACATAGAAAGGGGAAATGCTTTTATCGATTATAAAAGAAATTTTTTAGGTACATATTTTTCTAAAACGTAATTATGTATCATGTCATATTACATTCATCAATGTGTATATATTTGTGTAAAACATTTATTGTGGTCCAAAAATTATTCCACTAAGTTAATCTGGATAAAAAATAAGAGATTAGTATTTATGAGGTATGGTTTTGTATTTAAATTATTTTTTCAAATTTCGTCCCTATTAATATAATCACACTTTTGTTAAATTATTATTTCATAGTGTAGGATTCTATATATGATTATTCTTATTTTTTATATTGTTTTTCATGTTAGTTTTCATCTTTGTTTTTTACACATGTTAGGTTTTATTATTTATTATATTATATTAAAAGTATTTTTTTGGTTGTGAGATTTATTAATTAGAATATCATTATCGTTATGTTATTTTATTAAAAACAATTACTATTAAAGTCGTAGAATTTTTATACGTGGTATAAAGATATAGATTTTTCCTTTAGTAGTGTTTATTAAATGAAAATTTGAAGATTTCATCACATCGAAGACATCCTTGAATCAATAATAGTTCATTTTATGCTAGAAATCATGGAACATTAAATATTCAATAGGGATATAGATATTGGTAGAGTTTATTCTACAAGGATTAATGTTATTTTCTTTATATATACTCAATATATTATATGGTTCGTTTCTATTTATTTTCAAGTTGATGATTTATATTGTTATCAAATGTTGGTATAATGGTTATGAGAAATCATATAGTGGGTTATGATATAGGTGTTTTCACCATTGGTTAACCATAGTAAATATTTTATTTTTTAATTTATATATTCAATGATTCTTTTATGGATGATTATGTTTGGTTATTTCATTTGAAAAAGATGGCCTCGGTTTTCATTGGTAATGTCTATTTTTGGTTTTGGGTAGAAACATTTGATTAATTTTTTAATATATATAGATACAATGAATATATTTTATTACCTGTAGGTAGGAGTGATAGATCCTATATAATATCTTTACTTTGGTAAGTATTATGGATAACTAATTATTGAGGATCAATTATTAATGGTAGAGTATTAGTATGCATTCACACACACGCACATATTATTATATTCCTTTCTATGATTAATGGGGAATCTTATGTAAGGATGGGGTGTGTGTGCATGATGGGATTTTGGTGGATAACTATTATACAAGATATTATAATTGAAAATAAATAACTAGTATATGTATTTATGTTTTTTAATGAATACTAAAACGAAGAAACAAATGATGAAACATAAACCTTTATGATCTAGTGTATCCAAAATTTGGATGAGATTGATCATGACCATGAACAATATAGATGAAGGGATCCTTCAACTTTGGGAAAATTATGATGGATTAATATTTATCTAATCATTAAATATCTTTCATAATCCATGATTTTATAGAAAACTAATTTTAAATTCTTAAGGGAATCTAGATCTTAATAATTTCAACCATGAGGGATTCAAACCATCATATCTCCTTATTTTTCAATCATTCCATTTTGTGTAGATATCCAATAAATCCAAAATTAATTCTATATTAATTGAACATTTAACCAAACCCCATATTGGTAAAAATTTTGAACATTCAACTAAATCATTATATTAAATCATTTAACATTTAAATAAACATATAATATTTTTAATCTCCTCATTATCATCATCATGTGATGATTGTAATTGATAATTACAGTTTGTGTGATAGATGATGTTTTAACTAGAGTTATCATTCTATATGATAATCCCATTAAAACCCACCAGGAAATGGTGACTGACACTATTCCATGGAGTAGGTTAGGATAAACCATACTGTTGTATATACCATAACGTCATGATAGATCCCTTTTTTCACATTTCCACCAATTTCCCACATTCACTAAAGAATCATTGACATAGAGCACTTCCACCTTTTTAAACATCTGAAATGGTTATTTTCTAAAATCCTTATATATATATATATGTTATAGTTTTCTATTTCATAATATAATATTTGGGTATATCATAACACATGATTTACAGAAGTCATGAATCTTTTTTAACTAATTTTTTTGTATAATTTAGCTATATTGTATTTCATAGATCGTAACATATGTCTTTATATACATATTATGATAGTTTTTTTGTGGAATTACAAATTTTGTTATTAATTATTCCATCCATGTTTGATATTCTCATCATAAAACTTACTACAATAGAGAATATGGATATTTTTGGGTTATATAATTATAAACAAATACAATAACTTATATATTATTTAACATTAGTGTGAATGAATTAATTTCTCTAGGGATTCCAAAGTGGAAGTAAATGGTGTTTTTGACCTTGAGAAAGTGTTAATCGATGGTTTCCATGATTTATACCAATTTTACCAATTCTATGTTTTCTTTATCCCTTCACTTTGACAAGCTCTAAAATTTCATCAAAGATGAGAATGTCTTTACCATGCAATGGTTAATTCTATTCTGACCGATAGATATACCATAGAAGAGGAAGCCCTCTAGATTCCTATGATGGATTTTCATTATGTACAGAAATGAAGAAGGAAGATTTCACAATATATAATTTGAGGTTGTAACACCGTATAAATTAAAACAATTTAATGTTATGTGATATAACCGCACACACAGTATTAATGAAAATGAATAGTGTTATAATTAAAATATTACAATCATAAAAAATATATGTTGAATTTGATGGTGTAAATATAAGTAACTATATTTCCATGTTAGTATATAAAATATAAGATATGACATAAATTAGTAATAACAATATATACAATGATCATTTTTCTGAGCAGAAAAGGGTGGAATCTTCACTAGGGTTTTCCATACACCATTCTAATGATAAAATCTAACATATATGGCTGGAGATGAATCATCTGTGAGAGAAATTAAATCCCATGGAAATCATTATAAGATAAATTCAAACTGATTTTTCACTCCTGAATGTAATTTTTTTATCTTATCCTTAGTTATTATAAAGAGATTCGAGGGGATTTTCAAGTAGAAGATAAGAAGTTGTACACAAGAAATTATCTACATAATGATTTATATATATAAATATAACATGTATTTTTATAGTCTTCATAACTATACATTTAGTTAAATATAATGGTTATTTTTAATACAACTGAATTCAATTAATATAGAGAATTATCTATTAAAACCATTTTAGGCTTAAAAACATATTGTACTAAAAATTGTATTTTTTAAACACTATTATATTTTATGTAACATGGTTTGTTATGGTCAAATTATGATTATAATAAAATATATTATTGATATCATTATTATATTTTCACTTATTTAACTAGTAATTTACATGAAATAAGAATATTGATAGATAATATTTAAAATTTCACTTTCTAAAACAACAGTTTTTCTATATATCATATTGATTATTTTAATAGAAAATTTTCTCATTACTCTTTGATTTTAAAAACCATCAGATATTTATTTAATTAATTAAATGTATCAATATATTGCATTTCATGCTACACTGTATATAAATTGTAATATATAAAAGCCCCAAATTATTATATTCTTTATAAAAAAACAAAATGTCCATATTTAACTACATGTAAAAAATATATTATATTTCAATACATGAAACATAATGTTTGGATTTGGTGATTCGTAATGTCGAGTTACTTCGATAACTTTCATGAATTTTAAGACCTACTTTTACTAACATAGAATAAACTATTAATAATAATATTCAAATATTATTATTGTTGTCAAAAATCCAATGGAATGGTGGTTATGAATATGATTAATTAAATAATTACAATATGGTTAACATATGTACATAAGAGTAATTTTTTTGGTGACCAATTAACTAGAAATTAGTATGAAACACTTTGGAAAATATTGCAAACCTCTTGATGGAAAACTATATTTATGAAATCAAACAAGTTTTACCCTAATTGATTAATTAAAAAACTTTTTGATAAATTATTTCAATGATATATATATATATATATTATTTATTCAATTATATAAGGATAATTATATGTCTTTTATGTAAAAGAGATAAGAATAAATCCAATTTTGCGAATTAAACGAAATATTTTTCTAAAATGTAATTTTACCTCCTTTTATTGGTGAAATTATTTTAAATATAATTTTATTAATTTTATAAATTTTATTTCATGAAATAAACATCATTTCATAAATATTAAAATCAAAAATTACTAAGGGTATTTTCTTTATTTTTTATGAAGTATCATCTTTTGATGATTATGAAAAACAGTGGATTTTATTTCAAAACTAATTTTTTATCAAAATCATTATCAAGGTAAATAATGTATTAATTTGGTTTTATATTATAATTATAAAAATTATATAAAAATTAATAATGAAATTGTAATTTTATGAAATTTCACATTGAAATTGGATATGAAAATATTTCATGCTTTAGAATATTTTCTCTTACAAAAATCGTTGTCATGACATATATGTGGGATTAATTTTAAATTAATTTCTAAACCATATGTAATTATAATTTGGAGAAATTAATTAAATATTTGTAATGAAAATATATTTCAATGTAAAATAAGTTAAAAAAATGTTTTTTTAAAATCAATGGTGAATTAAATTAAAATTAATTACAACGTTTATGATAAAAACAAGATTACATAGTGGTTAAACATTAATTAATATGGGACAACAACCTATACGCATGAACAAAAGAAATTGTTCCGAAATTGTTCAAAAAATACCCTTTTTACTTAAAATGTTAAATTATTTTAGTCAAATGATATACGGCTGACCTCTATAATGTGTTTGTCGTTTTATATTTACAAGAATGTCACCCCTCCTCTATTAGAAAAGGGGAACCCACTCCCTTACTTACTCTCATTTCTAAAGACATTTGGATCCTAAAAAAATCCCAATTAAGATCCAAATTTATCTTAAATAATCATATATGCCTCAATTAGAGAAAACATCCAACCAAGGAAACCCTCTGGAGAAAACCAAAAGGAGTTACCCAGAGAAGAAGTAACATCCATCAAAATGCACTTTTGTTTGGTCTTCTTTCTCCCACAGAACAATTTTTTTTCACATGATTGTATCGTAACCTTGGTATACTCAATACGCTCAGATATTTTTAGTCTACAAGTTCAAACCTCACCAACACACAATTTAATCAAATGGTAAATGATCTTGAAATTCTTGTGTATGATGGATTACTACCTCATAAAATGATGTCATTATTTATTTCCATACCACTTCTTTTGGTTGGTAATTGTGATTAATATAATTTTTCAATATCATAATTTTTATATTTATGATTTATATATTATTACATAATAATTATATAAATCCTAACTTCATATTTTTCATTTTGTGTATGTATGATAATTCACATGGTGATAGGTGGACTACCACCACCTCAAAGTGACATGATTCATTCAAAATTTCACAGGATTGAACTAAGAATGAGATTAGTAATTGTATATCACATGCATGAAATAATAATTATACTAGAATTAATATATGTATATACATATATTCTATTATCTTTCTTTGAGTATGACAAGAAAATTGAAACAACGTTCATGCGTACATACAACATTCTGTCTCCATGGATAGTGTATTTGATTTGGTAGTTATATATTTTATATTATATTATAACTATATATATATATGGAATATATATGACATTTATATCATTTTTTAAATTCTATAAATAAGTAAAACATTTTGTATGCAAGATAATTAATAATAATGAGTCAAATAATATACAGAAAAACAAAGTCAAAATTACCTAAAAGAAAACATTAACAATGAATAGTAAATAAAAAGGAAATATAATGTCAAAATAAAATCATATATGTTATTATATTTAATAATATATTAAATTGGTATATTTATATTAAACATTTTTTATTATAAATGATTTTTGAATGTGTTAGAAGAAATTAAAAACATAATGTAACTGTTTTCTCATCTCACTTTTATTTCTATGTGGCATGTGCCTTATTCACCAGCAATCTATTTTTTATGGTGTATATACTATAGATGAAAGTTTTATTTTTATTTTATCCATAAATTTATTTTCATTTACATAATTATTTTATTATCTCTATTTTATTTGGTTAGGGGTTCAAATTTTACAAAATCGTTAATGTAATTTTGTCTTAATTTTTCTTCATTGATATTCATGCCATGTTACACACCTATATTATTTTACGATGTGTATATATTATCCATGGAAATTTTATATCATGAATTTTATTATTTAATGATAGTTTAAAATTAAATTATGGTTATTCATTCATGGATCTTATGATTCCAGGTTACCATAGTTGTAATAGTTTTTTCTACAATCTCATAATTTATCAGAATTGTTTATGAGTATGCTTCCATTGATGAAATATTATAAACCTTATCACAATAACACTCATGAATTTTCTAATCCTCTAGATATTGATGGTATATTCAAGTAATGGCACCATTTCACACTCTATATTACCAAATATAATTAGGAATGCATTTTTTTTATAAAATGCAATGTCATCTCTCTCCTTCGTCAAAATTCTGTGTTCATTAAAAACCATATTTTCTTAATATTTTTTGATATTTTTTGAAGGATATTTTAAATTAATTTTCAAGGATGTCTATTTATAATTTTTTTAAATGTGTTTTAAATTTTTTTCAATGATTAATTTATTTATTTTTAAATCTATTTTCAAATAAAAAGTTTTCAAAAAGTTTTCATTCTTATTTTATAAGTTTTTAAGGGAAAATGATTTTAAAATGTTTTAAAGATTACATAATAATATTTCATTGTTATTTTAATAGAAAATTATTCAAATTTTTTTGTTTATTATTTTCAAAAAGGTAAAATTAAATTTTCTGTATGATTGTTTTTATAGAAATTTCAATGATATATTTTGAAGAAAATTATTTTTTAAGAGGTTTTATAAAATATATTTTCAATTAAAGTATATTATCCTTATGAAATGTTTCAGGTGAGATTTCCAAAAAAAATCCTTATCTATGATGACATACTTTTTGATATAGTTTATGCTTTAATAGTTTCATTATCTATTGATACCATTCATATTATTTCAATGAATGGATTAGGTTTTAGTGACATGATGTATGTGAAACATGTTTCTATTCCCTAGGTTATACCATGATAAATGTTTATAAAACCTTGTTTCATTCATGAGTTACATTAGGATAAAATAATTATGAATCCTATCTCTATTACATTGTTTATGATATCATGAAATTTTTATTATACCCATTTAATTTCATGGATTATGATATGATGTTAATTGAAACCAATCTCAGTTTATGAGTCGTGATATGATGAAATCCTTATTATCTTGTGTAAAAAGTGTGTATGATTTAATTATGTGATGGGTGGGACCTATATCCCCCCAAAAATGAACTGGTTAATGAAAATTGATCTATAAACTCAAAGGGTATACATTTTTTAGCACATGCCTGAAAAATAGGCTACATAGGTTATAGCCTAATCTTGGAAATTTGTGGGTACACAGTTGTATCCCAAGACCAAAAATAAGAGGGTTCACAGGTTGTATCACAATCGAAAAAATAAGATAGTAGACAGGTTATAGACCACTATAGAAAATAAAAGGGTTCAAATTTTGTAGACAATGCTCAAAAATAAAAGGGCACAAAGGTTTTTATCCCAAGCCTGAAGTAGCTGTACATTAGATAAGCCCCAGACTAACTTGTTATGAGGTTATTGGTGGGTAGTATTGGCTTTATATTTTCTACGATGATGTGTATGCCAAATATTATATGACATATTACATTGTTATTCTCTCATGGATTATGTTCTTGATTACCTTTTGATTCATGTCTTATAAACTACCAATATATATGACATGACTCATGTACATGCTCTTTTATATGAGGGGTATGATCATCAAATGTTATTCAAATGCTCTCATCCCATAATTCTAATTATACAGTTATATATGTCATTTATTTACCCTTACTGAGAAAATGAGCTCAACCGTTCTTCTATTTACTTTACCCCAGTTATAATAGAAGGTTTCATGTAGAAGTACTAAAAGAGAAGATCAGTGTGGGAAACATTAATGATCTTTCTCCAAGATAGAATATTGTGTTCCCTATTTCCAAATACACTACTCTATTTTGGTACTCAGGTATATAATTTTTTATTGTGATTAATATTCATCTAAATTGATATAATTTCCTTGTAGGTAATACCTCGGTCATTATATTTTGTATAAAAGGAAATGTTTAGTCATTATTTGGAAACTTGGATGAGAAAATTTTTGTGATATCCCAAGGGATATTTCTATGGAAATATCAACGTATGACTATAACAATAACACTAAGATGTTATAGATTTAAAATAGGATGTCATAATTCAGGATACCTATAATTATTTTTTCATGATTATGTGATTTTATACTAAGATAATTGTTTCTTACAATAGGATTTCTAGTCTTCTTCAATAGTTGGAACTTGATCGAACTGCGTTAACATTGAATGTTTCATCTGTGTAAATTATGTGAGTTATGAAAATCAATGTGCTATGTGGTAATATCATTAAGAGAATGTGGAAGGTCATATGTATATTAGTTATTCTACTGAATATAAATAGATCATGAATAACTTGTGAAAGGTATGGGATGTTATAATTGTATTGTTTATTTTAAATGTTTGAAGAAAGATTATATTGAGGTTAAGGAACCTTAATAAATGATTACTATTTCATATTATAGGAATGGGGTATTAAGGAATATGACTGTGAATCATGAGTAATTGTTTATGAATAATGTTTGATTATTGTTGTGTATATGCTTTGGAATTCAAAGATTTAATTATTTGAATCATGAAGTTTATAAGTATTTTCAGTTCAACTTTTTCATTAATTATTAAAAAGGATATTTTGAATGTAAATGAAGAGTTATAAACTATTTTTATAGAATTTATATATTGTGATTAAGGTGTGGTAACCATTAATGTGTTATAGAGGATGAGAAAATTATATTTAGTATGGATAGAGACATAATGATATGGATTGAGTAAATTAGTTAGTATTTATTTCCTCAAAAATAATAAATGACATTTTAACAAAGTGGTTTCCACTATTAGTGATGGATATTAAAAAATTTAAAAAATATCTTCCATGATATTTGGTAAAAAAAATCATGCACGTTTTGGATAAGGATGTATGATAATTTTTGTTATTACTATGTTTCAAGAAATACATGAAAATTGTATCCAGAAGTTTGTAATGTGACATGCAAGAGATACCTTTTTTCAAATGGAGGATCAATGTTAAACATATTTAGTGAGAATATTACTAATTTTTTAGACATTCATCTTTCTAAAGGGTTATCTGGATTACAATTTAGGAAATGGTTTCTCCTAAAATTCAGATGTCATTTTATATATTAATGTTTTATATCATCGTATGAGGATTTATGAATATTGAATAACCTATATTAAAAAAATTTCTGGGATGATAACTAAATAAATATAGAATCAATTATCATTCTACTTATAGATCTTATGATATATTAGTACTACTAGAATAAAAAATTCACCATCGTTAGGAGTAAGTGATGATGTGGAAATTGATCAAAAAAACCAAAGGGAATGACTGTGAATATGAAATGGAATGAAATCAATTATGTATATATCATTGTGAAAACTATTAAATTTTATAATAAGGTACTCGTAACAATATTTTGTCCTATTATCAACATTTTTTATGATATCCATACATTTTTCAAGTTTCTTTGGGTTATAGATCTTTGATCATTAACTTTCTCTTAACCATGTTCCCTACCATTATTTATCAAATCCTGATAGTTATATTTCACTTTTTTTTCCATGTTTTGACATTAATCCTATGTTCAAAAATGTGGAGCATAGTTATGAGATACTTTGGGTAAACATTATGGCTTCAACATTCTTCTTTTAAAGGATTTTTTGTTATTAATTTTTAGTATATAGGTTTAAAGTAAAAGAAATTTCAACTATTAAAACAATTAAAAACCAGGAAATTTTCAATAGTGAAATTTATTTTAATGGTGTTAGAATGTAACACCACAATATATATGTAATTTTTTTTTGAATAAATTTAATATTTTCAATATTATGAATTTCACGCAACCGTACATTTATCTTGTGTTATTTGAAAGTACTAATTTATTAGGGAATTATATGCAAAACCAGGAAATTGATTCCCTAAAAAAGCATAGATATTATCATAAAGAAAAATAAACACTACTTGTCTCATTTTATATAAAATTTATATTTTCTTCAATAACATTCATCACACGCAAAACCTAGTTTTACCAATCAACAATGTACTATTAATATTGTCATTAATATTTTATTATAGTTTTCACCCAGCCACTAGAATGGTGGATATGAATAATACGAATTAACATAAGAAAAAATGGTTTAAAAACATATATAATAAGAAACATTTTGTGACCAATTAACTATATATGAATATAAATACCTTTTGAAAATTCTAAAAACCTTTGGTAGACAAATATATTTAAGAAATTAAATAGGATTGACCATAATGAATTAATTAAAACCCTTATGATTAATTATTTAAATGATATATATATATATATATTACATAAACTCTTTAACGTTCCTATTATCTATTTTCTAGAAACAAAGATAATAATAAATCCAATTTTATGTATAAAAATATATATTTTTACTAAAATGTAATTTTAATGATTTTTAATGGAGAACCTATCATAAATATAATTGTTCAAACCATTAATTTTTTTAAAATATTAAATTAATTTTTTAAATCATAATTTCAAAATTTACATTTGGGGTTTTTTATTAATATAAGAAGGTTCATTTTTTTATAAAGAGTGAAAATGAAGAATTTTAATTCAAAACTGTTTTTAGTCTAATTTAATGTTATAGATAAATTATATTTTAATTTAGTTTTAAGTAAAATTAATCAATTATAATTCAATTAATACAATTTAGGTAATTTTATGTAATTTCTCAATTAAATTAGAAATAAAAATATTTCAAACATTTAAACATTTTGGCTTATAAAACCCGATGTTAGGACACATATACAAGAATAATTTTAAAATAATTTCTAACAATAATGTTATTATAATTTGGATAAATGGATTAAATATTTTTAATCATCATAGTTTATAATTTATAATAAGGTCAACATTTTTTTGGAACAAATTTACTAGTGGAATTAATTAAAATTAATTACAATTATTATGGTAAAAAAAGATAACATAGTCGTTAAACATTAATTTATGTGGCCAAATATCCATGAATCATGTCCAAATACCATTTCATGGAAAAAACTCAACCAATTCCCCAATTTTATAGAAAAATTAGAGTTATTGGAGTCACATGAGGTAAATGAGACCTCTCAATATTATTTTCCTTTTATATTTCCAATAATTCCACTCCTCCTCAACTTTAAAAAAAGAACTCACCCCCTAACATATTAAAACCTCTAAAGGTATTTTTAATTTACAAAAGGTTATAGAATAATCTCAAAACATTCCCCATTCACCTTAGAGGACACACTATAGAAATAAATCCCACAAAGAAATCCCTTTTGTGGAACAAAAAATAAGTTACCTAAATAAGATGTAACATCCTTCAACAAGTACTTTTGTTTGATTTTATTTCTCCACCGCATAAATTCATATTATTACATGATTATATAATAAAAATACATTAATAAGTATAATTATATGTTTTATTCTATGGTTTTAGACATCACCTACACACACTACCATCAAATGTGTAATGAACATACCATTCGTATGTACGACAAACTATTTCCACCCAAAACGATGTTGCTTATTTCCATTATAAATTATAATGCTTAAAAATTATGATTGAAATAATATTCATTATGATATATATTATATTCATGACGTATCTTTTCATATGGAATTTTTATATAAAAAATTTATTCATAATTTATATATTTTTTAAATATGATAGATTCGCTTGTTGATGGGGGGACTACCGCCACCCCAAAGCATTGTGATTCATTCACACATTCCAAGGAATGTAGTAAGAATGGGTTTAATAAATTTGTATTATATTTAAGAAATAATAATTAGAATTTAATTATATTATGTATATGTTTATTTCATTTACTTTCTTTCTTTCAATTTGATAAGAAAACAAAACCAATGTCCATGCATACATATGACCCACCATCTCTATGAATGGCGTCTTCCATTTCATATATTTATATTTTACTGATTATTATAAATATTTTTATATTAAGTAAATATTATATTTATATATTTTATTACATTAATTAAATAAGAAAATAGCTATCTAATTAAAAGGATCAAGAATAATGAGTCAACACATATATAAAAA
The DNA here is from genome assembly GCA_963277665.1 of Viscum album. Taxonomy (NCBI): domain Eukaryota; kingdom Viridiplantae; phylum Streptophyta; class Magnoliopsida; order Santalales; family Viscaceae; genus Viscum; species Viscum album. The sequence continues at coordinate 615,686,666 of OY728162.1, forward strand.
ACTAAATCATAAATTACCCCGATATATATCATCAACATGGAATTCATAATCAAAGGGTAATAGAATGTCATAATAAAATTCTATATGGTATTATATTTCATAATACTGTTATTGTTTATATTTATAATAATATTATACTATTATATATGAGGTTTTAACATGTATTAATAAATTCCTGACATAGGGTAATGGTTTTCTCATCTCACCCTTATTTCTATGAGACTTGTGCCTTATTCCCAACATATTTATTTTGTGTGGAGTATTTAATTCAAGTAAATATATTATATCATTCTTATACATAATCCTAAATTTATTTAAATATCCATTTATGATCCTCATTTCATTGGTTTTGTGGTTCGAAATATACCAAATCAATAATGTAGTTTTTATGTCAATTTGCGTTGTTTGAGATACATGCCATGTTATGCACATATATTCTACTAATAGGTATATATAATTCTCTGTAACATGTTATATCATGAATATTCATATTTTATGATATTTTAAGGATCATTTATTTTTATTATTTCATGGAGTTTATGATTCTATGTTACTAAAGTGGTAACCCGTTTTTGCAATAATCTCATCATTTATCAGGATTGTTTATGATTATTCTTACATTAATGAAATATTATTTTACATCTCTAAATAAATATCATGAATTTTCTTATCCTAAATTTATTCATGATATATTAATGTAATGGTACCATTTTACCACTCTTTTATACTTAGGATAATTAATAATTATTTTTAATAAAATAAGATGTTATCTAACTAATCCATTGGAAATCTATATTAGTTCAAAACCATGTTTTCTAAACATATTGTCAATTTTTTTAAATAAATATTTAATATCATATTCAATTAAAATATTTTAGTTTTTTCCTTTTTTAAAATTTTTTTAAATGGTTTTAAAAATTTCTTTTATGTGTTTTCAAATCTATTTTCAAAGAAATGGTTTTCATAATTTTTTAAAGCTTCCTATATATGTTCTAAAATTATTTTCAAGGTAAATTATTTTCAAAATATTTAAAATTTTAAAACGGTGTTTTATCAATTTGAAAATTATATATTCTACAATATATTTTTTAAATGAAATTTTAAGGCATTCTTTATAAGAAATGAATATTTTACATTTTTTTATGAAATATATTTTCAATGATATTATATTATTTTTATTAAATATTCATAGTTATACTTAAAAATAATTCAATCTTGAGAATAATATCCTTTGATATAGTTTATTATTCACTTGGGATATAATCCAAGTATATCATTCGTATTCTTTATTTAAATGGTTTTTGTTTTTATGGGATGATGTTTATGAAACCTATTTCTCTTCCCTATGTTATACCATGGAAAATGATAATTAAACCCACTTTATTCCATGGGATACATTAGCTTGAAATTATTAGGAAACCTATATATTTTCTATGGTTTATATCATGATTAAATTTTTATGATACCCATTTCATTTCATGGGTTATGATATGATGTTTATGAAACCCATCCACTTCTATGGGTAATGATAGGATGACTGTGTTAATATCACATAGAAAACATATGTATAATTTCATTATATGATTTGTGGGACCGATATATCTACCAAATGAATTGGGTAATGAAATTATATATTAGATCATAGGGTACATGGGATGATTCCCAAGCCCTAAAAACAAGAGGGTGCATTGGTTGTACCCCAAACCGAAAAATAATAGGGTACACAGGTTGTAGCCCTAGCTTGAAATTAAGAGTGTATATGAGTTTTAGCCAATGATTGAAAATAATAGGGTACACCAGATGTATCCTAAGCCTAAAAATAACATAGTACACATGTTTTATCCCCAACCCCAAAATAGTTGGGTATATGAGTTGTTGGCCCATTCATGAAGCATTTACATGAGTGATTTTTCCAAGACTATCATGTTTTAAAAAGGACTTGGTAATTATCCATGACTTATGATTTTTTATTCTAATGTGAACACTAAATATTATATATCTTATTCCTATATTATTCTATCATGGGTTATTATCTTGATTCCCTTCTGATTTATGCCATATATACTGCAAATATACATTCCATGACTCATGTATATGATATTTGATATGATGGGTATGATATGAAAATGTTATTATCATGTTCTCAAACCCTTATGCTCATATTATACAACCTATCTCATTTATTTACCCATAATGAGCGACTAAAGACACCCTTTCTTATGTTTAATTTTTTCATTTATGAATAAAGGCTTTATGTAGTAGTACTAAAGGGGAAGATCAACATGGGAAACATTGAAAATATTTTATGATGTCATATTGTTATGTTAAAAATTTTCAAAGACACTAATCCATTCTGGTCCTTAAGCATATACATTCGTAATTGGATGAATATTCATATAAAATATTGTAATTTCCTTGTATATTAACCCATGATCACTATTAAAGTAGATTAAATAAAGATTGGATTCATAGTTACCACTTCAAAATATGGATGTTAATGTCATCTTATGCTTTTCATTAAATATATAATTACAATAATAAGTATTTAATCTTGATTAATGTTTAAAAAGGATGTAATCTACTAGGTCCCAAATTTTTAAAAAAGAACATTACAGCATAAATATTTTATAAGTCATTTTTAGGTAGTAAATCCAATAACATATGCCTCACCAATATTTTGTTACCTAACACACCTAACACCCATGTGATTACATAGTTACCCCTAACATATCATTAGTTTCAAAGCAAATATCTATTTTTTTCTCATATAATAAGAGATTTATTCCACCAACTTAAATCCTCAATTATCCATACATATCCCCTTGAAAATATATATAATTTACATTCCATAGATAAATATTCTTTATTTTTTCCCATGTTAAATTAATGTGTCCAATGTCCACTATTTTCATCGGGTCCTTGAGAGAATATTCATGTCCTTAATGTAAGTATTATCCACCATCTATCATTTTCTTCTGAAAATTTATTATCCATCCCTAAAAAATGATATTCTATCCATATTAATAAAACATAATTTTTATCATAAATATATATTAATGTTATTATATAATTGTAACAATAATTATATATCCCCTCATATCTATTAGTAAGTGGAAACCTCACTCATGTTATGTATAGACTTCCACAACCTTGAACTATGAATTTCATTTTACATTAACAACATATATAGATTTTCTTAATAATCTAGTTAAGGAATATATTTAATTTTGAATATGAATAATACTACATGAAGATAAAATTATATTTATATTTATATTTATCTCATTATTAATATAATAATTTTTTTCATTAAAACATTCCGAAGCAATCTTGTTTTCAATTTCGTCTTTATGAATTGTAAAAAAACTTCTCATGGAATGAAATAAAAACTATTGAAATCATTATTAAATAATTTTAATAGTACATTAAATTATCTAGTAATTATGAAAATGGAATAAATGTATAAGTATCATCATAGACATTACAAAACAACTTTGAATTAATCAAAATCACGAACATTTGATGAAGAAAATAAAAAATAACTAACTAATAAATGTATAATGAATGATTATAATTAAATATATTAAAATATATAATATTTTAAATAGTTTCTATATATTAAATTAAAATGATTATTTTTATCTTACAAGGATTTACAGTAATTCCAACCAAGCAGGAATCAATGGAACATATTTTTTCAACTCAACCTCATTTTCATTGTTTCATAGTTATTATATCTTGACTATGTTGTTATAAAGTTTCATATATTATTAAAATTATATAAATAATATATTAATTTATATTTTTCACTAATTAATTTACATTTTGTCATCAAAATATTCATCACTTATATATGTATTTCTTTAATAAAATATGTTGTCAAGACTGACTCTTATCCTCTCAAATAAGTTATTTCTCCTCTTTGTCGATATTCAATCCCAACATAAATTGTTTGTCTATTATTTTCAAAATATATGTATTCCTTATCTAACATGATCTTAAAATTATCTTCAATTATCCTTAAATAGATGTGTTATTATTCTATTTCATATTTGAATTTCAATAGTTGTATTTTAAAATATTTAAATAATTTCTAATAATAATTTTATATTTATATTTTACTAAACATTTCCTCTAGAAAAATATTATTCCCTTTTCAAGGATCTAGTTTTTAGGATATATTTGAAAATAATTTTACAAATGAATCTTTATTTCATATTCTCAAAATTATCTTTTTATAGTAGCTCATAACATCACATCATTATGAATTTTTTTGAACTTCTTCACAAAACAACTTTTATTGATATAATTCAATTTTCCACTATAGGTTTAATGGATATAAATTATATCGAGATATGTTTCATGATTCCCCATTTAAATGGTCCAATTAAATAATCACTTATTATGATCAAATTATAAGTATCAACCAATATTAATCTTGATGTAATTTCTATGGGATGCCACATGGAAGTGTTATGAAACCCATTTTTACCAAGTTTATTCATGATATGATATATGATTGATTATATGAGAAAAATGTGTATGTATTTTCATTATGTGATATGCGGGGCACTATATCGAACTTTAATTCATTACTTATGAATTTTAATCACATGAGACAATTATGTTATACATGACCATTTTTAATTTGGGGTAGTTCCTAAATCTATGTGTGGAGTATATATTATATCTATAAAATTTTACATCGAATTTTATTTACCTAAAAATGATTACAATTTTATGATTTTATGAACTTTTCTAAAATTTATATATTATAATGTTTTATTATTCTCTATGGATTATGATCTTTGTCTCTTGATTCTATAGTCCTATAATATGATATTTGTTTGATCATTTGAGATTATATGTGCTTATATCTTACCTTCTAGATAACTATTACGGTCCCATGTTATTTGAATCTAATATTTCTCTAGGCTCATTTTTCTCATATTCTTATATTTTAACTCTCTATTAAACATTTATAATTTTTACCTTATTGGTAATTTTACCTCACAACTTCTTATGTATCTCATTTCCCTTAGAAATTAAATGTTAGATGATGTGTAAGAGAATTCACGATATAGATATTTTATGTGTAGAATAAATCATGTGAAATAATATATCCTTTTTTTTCTGATATTTAATGACATTAATCTTTTGGGACATGGGGATGTGAAAGTGTTTCTGATATGTGGTGCTTAAATTATATAATTAGTTGAATTATATGAACGTTAACTTCAGACACCTCACTTGGTATCAAATATGGTATGTAAAGTATGATTCATTAGAAGAAACCTTGGAGTATATGTTTGAGTGTTCTCAATAGCACACAATACTATGCTATTCAATTTTATAATTCATGTTTTTAGTTCTAATCATGGTAGATCCATGTTTTTGGTGTTTTTAATTGCCTCTATTGAATGAATTAATTATTAATCAATTATTAGAAACCCCATTAAGGGTATCAAAGCTTCATCACACTCTTCGATTCTCAAAATCATGCTATGGAAAATGAAGAATATGGATATAGTATGATTTTCATATTCTCTTTCAGAAAATAAAATAAAAATTTGATATTGTGGTTGGACATACAATTTAGGAGATAGTTAGTCTTGATCTAAAATTTTTATTGTAACAAATCCTATGATATATGATATCATAATCTATTACAAGGTAACTATATATTATATGTTATATCATAATTGGAAACTCAACGTATGTCCTTCATCTTTCACTAAATCATAGAATATGATATGTGATGTCAAATGGGGTAATGGATATGACTGACCCATGAAAATAGAGAATCATATCATATTAACGATATGATATATATTATGTTATGTGTTTCACTTACAATTGAAGAATACGACCAAACCAAATATTATCTATCATTAAAATTTATAGATAATATTGGAAGTCACCTAAAATTATATAATATATATAATAAAATACATTATAATTGAATATTTTTAAATTTTTATTTTTCAGTTATGAATTGAATTGAATAATTTATAAAAATATTAAAAATTATTGAAAAATAGATTTTTGAATATATGTTTAATTTTATATTAATTAATTAAATAATATTTAGAATTAGTTTTCTGTATTCATAAAAGATTTAATATATGAAAATCCCATAAATGTTATTTACTTTACTAAAATACCTTATGAAATTATATAACGTCTTATAATTTCAATATAAACAGTTTATATGAAAATTAAAACAATAATTTTCAATCAAGTTTTAAAATAATCCGTCGAAATTATATGTTTTTATTATTGATTGTTGATAAAATTATGAAATATATAATTATGGGGATTTTAAGTAATGGATTCCAAGAGAATCCTGACACTTGATTTTCATCCACTATGGAGGGAGGTAATAAATTCCGGAATGGATAATGATGGTTTTTCCCTTCCTACATTTCAAAAAGGTCATATTATCCTTAATGTTCCCCTCATGGACAATATATATAATTTCTATATACTGATCATGGAAATCATTATAGGTTCTAATATAGTATATTTTAAAATAACATGTAGGTAACTACCCTACAATGAACTTATACATCAAGGATAAATCTATATTGACAGTAGATAAAAATGCGTTGTGACTTTAAAACTGGGAAATACATTTAAGAATCGCTCTATATTCCACGATAGTTGATTTAAAATGAATATAAAAGTGTTAAGAAACATTATCATAGAACCTATCATGTTTAAGATAATTCTACCTCATCTCATTATACCCGGGTCACATGCACCAGTTTTATTAATCACCAATTGCAAATAGGAAAATTAATAGAAAACCTATCATCCATTATAGTATCTTCTAACTCCATATGTACTCTATATAAAGATTAGAACCAGTTTTCTAATAAAAGTGGAGAACTAATTTCTTTATATAAATTCCCTAAGGTTATATATCATTGAGAATGATTTTAAAATGAGAAAGGATAATGTGTTTCTATTATGAGTGTGAGTAGCCCCATTATGTGCCTTATATATCAACAAGTATTATATAGTTATTACAATGATCTAGGACTATTCTTTGACATATGACACTCTCACGTCATGAAAACATCCAGACAAAATATTTTTTATTGTATATAACAGAACATCGAATCCAATACAGATCGTTAGATTATACCATATGATTTATTAAATAAAAAATGAGGATAAATTTAAATGATTTTTTGTTTAATATTATCAATCATATATAATTATTTATTCTTATTTTTTTAATTAAAATACCTTATTTAATTTTTGTGTACCATTTAAAAATGAGTTTTTATGATTGCTATTATCATGTTTTAAATAATATTAAATGTGTGTTCTTATGAATGATTACATAATATATGAATATAATATAAGTAGAATGTTTATATTTTTATTATAATATATTAATAATAAAATGTTTCATAAGTGTTAATTTGAATGAGATCATATTATAAGAATATATAATTCATTTATATTTATTTAATTATGAAGTTTTTATAATTCATTTCAAAATTGCAATATTTTTATAATTCATTAATTTTTGAATTTTTCATGAATAATTTAACGCATCCTTGAATTTGTGAATTTTTCAATTATTTTATATTATTCCAGGATTTATTTATGGATGTATATTATTATTTTAAACATTAGTGTATTATATTTTAATGTCTAATTATTATTATATAAATTATCATAAATATTTATTATGAGTTAAATTAGAGGTATGATAATTGATTTTTTACTACCTTGAATTCAACTATTACTGGGTTATGAAATAAAAAAATAAAATTTAGTTTTAGTTTATACAAAATACATGTTAAAATTATGAGGAAATTGAAGTATCCCATATGTAAATTATAGCGTCTTTCCTCACATGCCACTCAATAGTATCCATGAGTTGTTGGTAACAAGACCTACAAAATTCCTCATCAAACACCAGAGATCGCCGACTAGTAGTGATATCCTAGGGTGTCTCTGTAGGGAGACTATGCCCTCATTGATCTTAGTGTTCACATCAATAATGCTATATAATATATAATGGAATAAAAAGTAAGAAATAGAAACCTACAGAAACAATTGAAATATACCAAGAAATATAAAAAATAAAGAATAAGTTGAATAACAATAATAGATACAATGATGATGACGATCATGATGCTATACAAAATGAAAGTACTAGGGGAATATGGGAAACATTTATATACTACATGTCGTACAAAACCTATCTAAAGGAAAAAAACTACAATAACAAGCATCTCAAGAACATTCTAGGTTGTCATCCCAAAATATATATCATAATGTTGTAAATAATTGAAGCATTAGAAGGCAAGTGATTCCCTTTATCCATAATAATGATCATAAAATCTACTACTGTTCTAAGGGCCAGCCTTGTAGTGTGTGAGAAACAAATATCAGTTAGATGCCACCCATGGTTTCTAGGCTAATAACTTTCATCCAATAAAAAAATTATTCACGTTACATAATGAAAAATATTGAGGGATAAATAAATAAAATAAAATAAAAAATAAAAACCTTGGACTGGGATGCAAAATAGACACCTGAACTATACCACCAACTCCAGCCCAAGTTTGATATCTGAAATAATTAACCAATATAAGAAATTGTGTACATACATATGGAATTATTAATAAAGTAACCAATATAGGCATACCACAAACATTTTCTTTGTATTTGTGGTCACATTTTAATGTCATCATATAGTAATGATCTAAATATAACTAAGTGATATCACAAATGAAAAATGTATAAAATCCATTAAATCCATGGTGGAGACTTGATCATCTCCAAGGTGATCGGTAAATAATCCCAATGGTCACTGTAGGTCTCTATCACATGATGAATAGGGTAAACATCATTCCAACGGACCCGTGCTTAGTTTCTCCCCTACATAATTGGTGTCACCAATGAGTATAAGTAAATCCACTTAGAGATCTTGTATCGGTGATCAAAAAGTATTTCTCCTTCTACTTCATGTATATCCCAACCAAAAGTTGTGAGTATATCCACATCATCCTTAGATTGGGACCGTTGTTCAATCCCGACCCATAACAGGTGAGACATTGAAAAGAAATCACAAATCAGAACATCAAATAAAATTTACAATTACATTCCATCAACTAAACAACTAACTACCACATGCACACCATGAAAACCAAACTATAAAATTAAATACAATCAACAAAGGCACAATTAAATGGAAAAATAACATGGAATCACACATGAGTAAGGAATGAGAATTAATATTAAGTAGTAAGTAATCAAATGCAAGTAATGAATAAGCATGATGCATAATAAAAAATGTATAAATGAAATGAAATGTTACAGTGTAATTGGCATAAGAATCCAACCAATTTTAAATAGATAATAATAATTAACAATGTGTCTGACATCTGGAAAGAATTTATTAGAGTAAATCCATGACCTACCAATTTACCACAATTCAATTATTGATTAATTTTTTCAACCAAGGAGAAAATCACATAGTGGATAGAAATATATATTATGGGGATAAAGTCTATTCAAAGGGGGTAGACCCAAAATGGTGGCCTATGATGCGATGAATGAGAAACAGATGCAGTAAGAAGATTAATATATAGGTAATTGGAATTATAAGATTTGTGAGATCATTTTTTCTTCCGAAAGTGAAAGATTTCATTTCTGGATGAAGGAGGTATCTTCATTCATAGAATAGATAATAAAGGATAACCTTGTGTGGAAGAGGAGGAAATCACTAGAGAAGTTAATGGAAAATAAATTTAGGGTTTAAAATCATTAAAGAGGGGTAATTTGTTAAATTGAACCACACAGAATGGGTGTATGGAATGATCGCATGGTTGGTCGAACTATGCACCAACAGTGTGCATGTTACTACTTCATTGGGTACTTACCATGGTTGTGTGAATTGTTTATCTAGCCATACACAATCTATGAAAAATCCACTATCCTAAAAGTCAACAACAGGGCACAAAAATGTTCTCGAGGGTTGTATTGTTTTAAAAAAACAATATTCCCCCCTATAAACCACCATCTGTTACCACACGGTGTAGGGAAACCATGAGGACTGGGAGACACAATTTCTCCTAACAGTACTATCATTTCTTATCTGTATTTTTTGGGGCAATGGGATCTGAATGAGACCCAGACACACCTACAACCTCCAGTAACTCATTATAAATTTTTATTTAGGACATTTAAAAGAATATAATCAACAAATTGGTTTGTGAATTTGAGAAAAGTGGAGACATTAAAACCTCACCTCATTAAGAGAAATCATCCCCATGTTTAGCTTTCTAGGGTGGTACAATGTCTTCAGAGAAACATTTCATCCACTACGCACATAAATCAACCTCCCCTCCTGAATCACTTCATGTACATGTCCATGATTTCATATCACCTGAAATAGTGGAACTAACCTTCCTTGAATATCCTTAATGGGCTGATAAACGATGTGTATTAGATGCTCCTTAATGAGCCCATCCACCTCTAGGTGAATAACATTGGGGGAAAATTAATTAGATGAGTGACCATGATAATATCTAATATTTGATACACTAAATTAATCATGAACGGAATAGTAAAACTAAGGTACCAACAAATGATTGACAACCTTCCTAACTTTCTCTACTATTATTGAAGTCTCTAAATAACAAGGAAATAGCTTTCTTAACCTCCTAATCCATCTTTGAACCAATATGGGTGATACCCGAAGAAAGACATGTTGTAACACCTTAAACTCCAATGGTCAAGGGTGAAAATTGATATATGACTTAATCCTAAATTGAGCTGTATTCATAAACTTAAAAAATAGACGGAGTTGCTCTAATGTCCCCTAAATGATAGGTGGACCCCGTCCAGTTTCCTCACCTACCTTAAGCTAGTATATAGTTTAACGACATAGTCTACCATATAGGGCCTCATACAGCTACATCTAGGTCACTTCTTAAAAACTATTATTATAGGAAAACTCAAATAGAGTAATATTATTTTTCCATAAACTTCAAAAATAAAAAATTCTAGGCTGGAGCATATCCTCTAACCCTCCAAGTCATTCTCTTGAAATTTGGGTCAGTCTGAGGTTGATATGCTCAACTCAAAAGTACATCAAAACCAAGTTCCTTCTTCAATTTTTTCTAAAACCAATAAGTAAGTTATTAATCTTAGTATGAAATTATATAATGCAGAAAACTATAAAGGCACACTATATCTCATATGTATAGCCTTCCTACATCATCAATATAGAATGTTTTTTGGATAAGTAGGATGTGCGAAACCTTATTTTTTATATCAATGATCATACATACTGCATCTATTCTTCTAGGGGGTCTTAGTAATACTCTCACAAAATCCATGGTTATTTCATTCAATTTACACTCTATAAGGGAGAGGGGATACAAGTGTTCATCAATTTTCTAGTGCTCTACCTTCACCTTGTGACATGTGGAGCCCCAAGTGATGAATCCTACTATCTACCACTTTTTTCTGGTCACCAGTTATAAAAATATATATATCTATATAAATCATGGTAATCATATTATGAACGTCCCATATAAAGGATTGTGATTCCCTTGTCACCTATTGTCATTTATCAGAGAGAACCCCTATATAAAAACCAGTTATTTGAGTTTAACATCCATCCAAAACCCAACCATGAGGTGGGTTCTCTCTTATGATTCATTGAATAAAAATTATCCCATTTTAATGATACATCTACCTCATCTAGTCTCACTCTATAATGGATGACGCACATCCAATGTAGCTAGATATGGTTTTCGCACTATTCATGAATCTCCAAGGGAATGTCAGAAAACATATGAATAAAAACCACTCAATGATGGACTCCTCTATAGATTGTGTATGAGTCTTATGGAACAAGGCATTAGCTACTACATTTCCCTATCCATGTGTGTAATAAATCTAAATTTCAAACAATTATAGGTATTCAACCCACCTATACTACGTTATATTAATTTTCTATTTCATGGAGAAGAATTTGAGACTTTTATGGTATGTGTAAATAATTAACCACTTCCCCAAGAAGTAGTGTCTCCAAAAACATATATGATAAACCATTACTTCAATATTGAGGTAATACATTATGTAATTCTAGCCATGAGGCCTTAGCTTTTGTGGTGTATATACAATGGCTCAACCAGCTTATATTAAAACATCACCTAGACAGATTCCTCAATCATAAAAATAAATAATACTTCCACTACCCTACTCTAGAAGCAGGAGGATTAGGAATGAATTTATTATTGAATTAAACTCTGAAAAATCTATCTCAAAATTATAAATCCAATCAAATTTTACCCTGTTCTTGGTTAATCATTAATGTGGCACTTCCAGGTCTTATAAATCCTAGATGAATTTCAGGTAATATCATTCCATCCCCAAGAAGCGGTATATATAAAATATATTATTTAGATTATCCAACGAATCCAAATCATGTACCATATATGGGTCAAAATATACATCTACCTTAGATATGATATGTACCAAGAAGTGAACCATGATGATAAAAAAGTGGCCTTTTGAGTTTCACATATAACTGGTTCTCTCTTAGTGTATTCAACATGATATCTTGGTAATTATCATGGTCATGTTTGCTGCATGAATACAATAATATTTTATCACTAAATACTACCACAAAAGTATCATTATATATGTGTAAAGCCAATTTCATTAGATCCATAATGACTATTGGTGCATTTTTTACACTGAATGAAATATCTACATACTTTTACAAGTAGTATTTTCTTAGGATAGATATACATGATATATATGGTTCTCTCACATGAACACGATGATAACCAGAACCCAAATTGATATTAGAGAAAACCATCACTCCACAAAGAACGTCAAAGAGATCATCACTGCAAGGAAGGGGATTCCAAATCATCATCGTGAGCTGGTTCAGACAAAAGTAATCCAATTAAAAATTAAGGAACCATTGTCCTTCACAGTGAAAAGGATAGGAAAACCCCATTGAAATGTGCAACATTTGATAAAACCCAATGAATCTAGATCACTATGCCACTTTTTGAGTTCCTAGAGATATGTAGGTGCCATCCATTATAGAGGAATGGAAACAAGTGCCACACCTAGAACTTAATTTATAGTGAACCCAACCTCTTTATCAGATGTAAACCGGAGAAATCATTAAGGAACATGTTTCGAAAATGTTCCAATACAAGAGAAAGTTCTAATAACTACATTCCTATATCACTCATAATGATACTATCCATCTGGGTCGTCACATAGCCAAGCCCATTATATTTGGGCCCTGCTCGACATTCTTATATATATTATTCTCCCTTGGGTATATATTTTATTTCCTTGGGTGATGTGATGTAAACACATAGAAAATATAAATCCACATGGGAATGATAATGTATGAGTCAGTACCTATAGAGAAAGATATCAATGTCATTCATCATGAGGATAAAGAATCTCTATAATTAAAAACATCCTCCTATTTCAAGGGGGAACTTTGAACATTGGGGTATCCCCTATATTATATCCCCTAACGACATGTCGAGATACAATATTCTACATTAGAACTCAATTTTTAGAGTGATACATTCCAGAGTCGTATTATATTTAAAAGAGTGTGATGCACCTGCATCAAAAAAGGAATAAACTAAAGTATATGGTACAAAAATATTTCCTCTAATAGTACATGGCACGAGACTCTACTCCTCAGGTGCATGATGAAAAATATAAATATGGCCCAAACTATGGCCTAGAGATGCAACTTGACTAGCATGAGAATATCCAATTTGTTGATGGTGATGCTACGTGGCCTGACTACCTCATCTATAACCATACCCACCTCAGCCTATTTGAATGTGACAATAAAATATCCCAACCTAAGATAGAATCAAGGACACTATACGTAATAGTGGTTCTATTATAGATCCCTACTCACTTGATGTAGGAGGAGAATAATGGCACAACAACTGAATGTGGCCCATAAAACCACTATATAAAAACTCTATTAGGTTACTCATCCACTGAGGAATCTTATGGCCTGTCTTGAAACATTTTTGAAACTCTATTGAGATGATAGTGTGTTTCCCAAGGCTAGAATAACCCCCAAATTCACCCTTGAATCAAAACATTCTTCTACTAGATCAACAGTTTCCCTACCTCGGAACTAAACCACCCAAGATCACATTGTCATCATCTCATAGATTTCACTACATAATTGGGGTCTGGTCCACTATTTCTGTAATGGTATTCAAAGAAAAACTATTCACTAGAGTGAATAAATCATATCTAAGACCATAGTAAAAAAACCTTGAAATCATCAACTCATCATCATCCAAAGATGGATCAATATCTAGACCTTTATGAAATGACAATAATTATCAGTGACATTCATAGTTCCCCAATAAAGATGTGTGAACTCTTGACTATGATCCACTATTACTTTCTACTAGAACACGTGATTATAGAAGTCCATCTATAATTTTATGTAGGCCATACCCCAGTGACAATCAACGTAATAGATAACATCACACCAACACAAGAGAGAGTCACAAAATGTGTACATTTCTAAAAAGACCCAACTCTCTGCTGGTAGATCAAGATGGTCAAAGATAGATAACATGGATTCTAACCATGATTTCGTAGCCTATGGTATACCATCCCCCAAAAAGTAAGAATTATGTCACTAATGGAAATCCAAAGTCATCTCTTCCATAGTAGGGGTAGGCCAGTGTGCACCCCGAACATACTACATGAACAGTAAAAAATGTTCATGAAAAAGAGCTTTGACGCTTAGTTAGACGATTAGTATGAGGTGCCTTTGGTGCAACTATAGGAGGTATCATGACAGTATTATGGCCCACCACCTTTATAGTGTGTGAATTTAGATTCTCTTAGCATATAACATGAGAAATTCATGATGACATATCCATACAATACTCAAGAGAACTCCCCAAAAAAATTAATAAAAGATATGGACAGAAATATAGAAAATTATAAAGATGGGAAAGTAATATGACTCCTGGAAACATGACATAACCTATATCCTACTATTGGAGCTAGGCCAAGGATAGAAGGAAATGGTTTGAAAAGGATCACATATACAAGAACTCCTACCCACTGCTGAGTTTTAGTCAGGGTCACAGTCACACATTTCATATATAATGTGACCATTCCATTCTAAAGGGGGTGTTAATTTTAAATCCATATATATAATTATTACAATATTTCATATGGTTGATTTAGGTGTATATCTATTCCCATTCATAAGGTCTCGTACACCTCATGAATTGAAAATTTTAACCCACTTAATCTAATCCATAACTTGTTCCTCCAAGGCAAAATGAAAAATATCTATAAATCCTAAAATTTAGGCAGTGCAAGGAACAAACATCAATCTGATGGAAATAGGAAACCCATGATAAAAAATAAAATATGGAATGGAATAATGAATGAGTTGTTAAGTCATATTGTTCCTAGTATAATGCATGCATTAAATATTGAATCATATGATCGGGCTATGGTAAAATAATAAATCATCATTTCAAAAATACCAATATTAATAACATCACAAGACATGTTTTTCACGGAATGGTGATGTCGTATCAACTGTAAATGGAATACTCAATACCCACAATTTCCCATCCCAGTTAATTCGGTTTTCCCATGTACATGGTCTAGCTACATCTAAGTAGAGGGTCAATTTGAAATTCCAATATCCTAGTCTCTTTTATAAAAAACAAACAGTAATAAAAAGGAAAACAATAGCTTTGATACCACTCTGTATCATTCCACCTTCGATGCCCCCAACATGTGCCCCAATACAGTGGAACACAAGACCTCAAGTGTGCCACCCAACATAAAAGAGGCTTCCAACAACTTGTGAGTTCATAGAGTATCATTTGGGGATAATATTTCCTTATAGATTAGTGTGGACACAATACCATTGATATAGAATAAATAAAAAAAGTAAAAGTATGAAATAGATTTTTGTTGAAATAATGGAAATAAACTACGAAAGTAAAATAACGAAGATGAAGCTAAATAAAAATAGTATATAATATGAAAATCATGATCATGATGCTATAAAATATTATAGTATATGGGGAACAATTAATAAATTCATGTACTAAAAGCTATACAAAATTTATAGAAACAGAAAAAACCACTAAAATGAGTATCTTGGGAAAAGACACATTCCACATCCCCCAATATCTAGCCCAATATTTTAAATCCTTAAAACATAATAATGTCCATGCATTCTATTATCCATACCTGTGATCATAAAATCTTTTTTATGTGAATGGAAGCCCAGGTAGGGTGTGATGTTAAAGTAATAGTAGAATCAAACCCATGGTGTCTATCCGAATCCATTTAATGCTATAAATAAATGAGTAGTGTTCCATAGTTATTAATAAATATTGAAAAATAAATACACAATCAACACTATGGTTTGGGTTCCTAAATGGGAAACTGATTGATAAATACATACTTTTTCCAATGCAGTAAGTCTGAATCAAGACACCTATACAAGCAATGATGTATGTTCATCGGGAATAATATGTAAAGAAACTAAGATAAAAATGCCCAAATACTGTGTTTTGGCTTGATGTTCACATTTACATGTAATCATATAAAAATCCACTAAACATAACAAATAGATATCATAGATTACACATGAAATCCTTCCGTCAAATCGAATGTGTAGTCCCAAGCCTGTTCTAGGTGATCTATAAAGAATCCCAAGGGTTACTATAGTGGATCTGATATAACCAATACAACTAACTGCATCAAAGGAAGCCCATAAAGGAATCCATTATATCAATCAGGGTATGTTGACTCTGATTCCATACCCAATATTACGCATATGGGAATGGGTATCACCCAAGGCACAGTGTATCCATCATTCAAGAAGGTTCATCCTTAGTTGCTCCCCTAGTATTGAAGTGTTACTCATGACTATAATTATTTCATCTCAGAGTTACTATACATAGAAATCCAAAGTGCCACTCTTGGTGGAATAAGTATATACCAACCAAACACGGTGAGTCCATCAATGAAATCCAAAATTCAAGATCCAAGTTCTATCCCTACCCATAAGAGGTGAGCCTTGAAAAGTGAATAACATATCACAACATGGAATAACATTAAAAATTACATGTCTTCAATTAAGCATATTACTAAAAAATTCACACCATTAAACCAAATTATACTATTAAATAAAAACAAATATTGCACAATTATATGGATAACACATAAAGAATAAATCGTGAGTAAAGAATGAGCTTGAGGGATAAGTCAAAATGAATAAAAGGTGAGTATGGCATGATGATGAGGTATATGAAACATGGAATAAATGGAATCAAATGTCTCAAAGAAATAAACATAGGCATCCAACAAATAATCAATATCCAAAAAGAATATTAAAGGTGTATGAGTTCAAGAATCAATGTAAGATAAGAGATCCAAGACATACCAATTTTCCACAATTCAATTATTCATTAGACTCATTTATCCAAGGATCAACCCACATGGTGTCTACGAATTCAAATAATGGGAGAGATTCCTTTCATGTTGGGAACACCCTAAGGGGTATCTAATGACGAGATGAATGAACCTATAATGGGTTTCCCTTCGAGATAATCTCACAAATTTCATTAAATCTAAATTATTGAATTTAATAAAAAAATTGAGACATCTTCATAACTATCTGGTGAGTGTAAAATTGAGGAGTTATTTAATAAGTGAAAAAAGAGTGGGAAATACCTTGAATTCCTACCTCTATGTAGTATCACACCACTCATTAATTATCGAAGCATGGATTGAGCTAAAACACGATAAAATGGAGAAATTTTCCAACACCATAATAATTGTGACAAATAAGCCATACGTAAATTGTTGAAAAATGATATAAGAACCATGAAATAGAAGAAATATTAATTGGATCTTATCAAGAGATTTATCATTATTTCAATGATGATATATTTTGACATCAGATTAAGGATGTAGCTTGATCCATATAATGGAGAGTAACGGATCCCCACAGGTGGAAGAGGTGGAGGAAACCACTGGAGAAGAAGAGGTAGAAGAGAACGAGGGTTTAACATCATTAAAGTGGGGTAATTTTTTAATTTCACCATCACATAAAGGGAGCACATATTGGATGCATAGTTTTCCAAAACATAGGCCAACCATGTTCCAGTTACTATATAAAAGGGGATCTTTAGATGATTAGGCACATAGTTTATCTAAAAATATCAAAATCATGAAAAATTCAATGTCCCCAAAGAATGAATAACTACATGGTTATTTACATGAGGTCACCCAGGTATAGAAAAATAGTGCATCCCCTTGCACCCCACTATCCACAACTGCATCATTTAGGGAAACCATGCTGGTTCGGCTGCACGGTTCCACTTAACCCTGCATCTTAGTCTTTTTTGTATTTTTTGGGTCTCCGAGCTCCGATTGAGACCTAAGAACACAAGTGACCTCCTTTACTCCATTTTTAATCATTATTAGGTCCATTTGAATTAATTTAAAAAAACAAAAATGGATCATTCCCTTTAGAAATTTTATTATGATACATAATATATTAGTAGGTTAGAGATATGGGGTAAAGTTGGTCAATGTTCATTAGGATTATACCTTGTCTGAAATGGTTTTTTTGGATATTTATCACTCCATGACTATTAATAAGTTTACTTTTGTTATCATATTATTCTAATCCTTTAGACTAAATGTTTTCTTAAAAAGTGTGCATGACTTTCATTTTTTTTATGTATGAATATAATTATCTTTTAATTTATGTTAGTAACATAAGACATGTGTTTTTAAAGAGTTATACATAAAATTGGGTGTTAAAATAATGATTTAGTGGAAGGAATAATATTACAGACCTAATAATTAGAAAAATTAATAATTATAACAGGAATAACATGAGATAAGATGGTGAGATTAAACCCCCATTAATAAATACTATGTTTTTTAAATTCATTCCATTGTAAACACTTATAAATTCATCAATCATCTAATATGATAATTTCATGCATTATATGGGAGGCCTTGGATTATATTTTTTAATAAAATAAATATATGAGGTGACCCTAGGAGTTTTGTTCCATTTTCAACATTTTATTTAGCTTACAATTAATTTTGAAACCTTTAGGTATGATACTACAGTGATAGTGTGGTGTTTATGCATGCATTATATTGGTAAAGGAGATATCTAATCAACTGTCCATGAGTCTTACATTACAAGATTGGTTGGATAAGAAACATAAATATCTATTTAGTGAGATGAAAAATAAATTGATATAATTACATAGTGTATATGGATCTTGGACCACTAGTGGATATGATTCTTTTAAAAAATAATAATTTATGTAATTTCACATTGAATATAAGTCCTTATCAAATGATATAAAACATGATAGTCAACTACTAAATGATTTTGTTTTTGGTAAATAAAACCATCAACATTTGATTTGACCCAGGAGTCAATGCTTAGAAATAAAAGGTTTAATATATAAAGCTTCGTAGAATAGTACAACTCATAAGAATTAATCCAAAGAAAAGTGAAAATATTATATATCAGATAAATATTATATCACATTACATAATGTTAAATTTGTTCAATAATAAAATGTAGATGCTTACGAGAGGGAAACAATGATTTACTTTTGTTTTAAAATGCAATAGATGGATGATGAGTTATGGAAATTCAGTATCTTCTCAAATATATGCAATATAATTAGATATATTAGTGACTTGGTGAGGCCGAAGGTCTCCTTATATATTTTTATAGATATGAAAATATTTATATTTCCCTCATTTGAAATTTTATAACAATTTTAATGAGTTAAATATATTTTTAACATATATGGTAAAAATGTTGAGAATAAATGAATAAGGCTTGTGATGTCAATGTTATAATTTTTCATCGATAGTACAAGTTTATAAATGTTTAAATTGATATATATTCATTTATGTGAAGAGTGAAAAAATTGATACATCAAGTAGACAGTTAACATCATTAAATCAAAAAGGAAAATTCACAAATCAAGTGAAAGGATTTAATTTGAATGAATTTCAAAGGATACTCGAAGAAGTATGAGAAACTACATTCAATGGACATGTCAAGAACCTATATTATATAAATGGGGTATTTATATTTTAAGGGTATATGATATAATTTGTATTATTCAAAAATATTTTAATTATACAATAGTGAAAAATCATGTAAAAAATATAAAAATCATTTATTTTTCATTTGATTGATTAATCAATGGGTTATTAAATCACTAAATTGATGAAAAGTAATGATATATCAAGCTCCACTATATCTAAAAAATTAATATGTATTTTTTTCTTGAATTTTGTTTTATGATAAGAGAAATAGTTTCCTAGAGTAGCCAAACTTAAGAATCATATTCCATTTTTTATGATTTTTTTTCTTATCATGGAATATGATTCGTTAGTTTTACTATTAGTGAATCTTTATTTCTTCTTGGATGTTACTCACTAAAATATTTTAATTAGAGGATTTTATCAAAATGTAACACAAATATATGGATATAATTATATAGATATATAATGAGA
The DNA here is from genome assembly GCA_963277665.1 of Viscum album. Classification (NCBI taxonomy): domain Eukaryota; kingdom Viridiplantae; phylum Streptophyta; class Magnoliopsida; order Santalales; family Viscaceae; genus Viscum; species Viscum album. Next base: position 615,707,276 of record OY728162.1, read on the forward strand.
TTTATAAAACTGGTAATGTAATATAACCATAAGGAAATCACGAAGTTAATCATATGTTATATGATAATATAGGTTCGTATGTATAGATTTTTTAAAATTATTAATAGTGTTTAATAATATAAAATGTGTTGTTTTATTCAAAAGGAAATATAAAAATTATATTTATTTCGTTATCTTTATATACATTTATAATGTTTACTCATAATTGGCCTCTTAGAGTATGTATTTATGCTATCACTGAATAATATTTATCATCGAGTATTATTTGTCATGATGAAATTTTACTATTATCATGAGTATGATTATTGTATTGGGATATGAAATATTCTCATGAGACCCAAAAAGGTATTATTTACTAGATGATCCGAAAATTATAATATATGATTTTTCATACACTCTATATTTTAAATATTACGGGGTAAATGGTCAATTTTTTAATTTCTCTATGCTCGAGATTGGTGAGATACCTGGTATAAGAACATTCGTACATTGATACTTTTATTATTAAAGCCTTAAGGAATAATTAATCTAGGAAATTTTTGTATATTGTTAATCTCATATGAAGTTAGAATTAACCCATGATGAAAATTACCTTATCATATAAGTAGTATGTAATCAATTATCGTCATTGATATAGATTGAAGAACTATATAAATACACCTAGATAATACATATGATTATTTTCACTCTCAATTGAGGGACATGTGATGATTACATCGATAATGGTGATGAAAGGTGATGTATTCATTGACCAAGATAGTCAAAAATCACATAATCAAGAAAATGTGAGTACCTATATGCGATTTACATACTCTATTTCTTGTGCATACTCCCTATCATAGACTGAGATATTTTTGGAAAATAGATACTTGGAAATGATGCACTTGATGGACAGAGGTACAGTGAAACATGCATTTTAGGGAGATTATGTCCCTTTGTAAACTATTTTTCATTAATTAGATGCATGATTCTAATATTTTCATACATTTATGGATTTATGGATTTATATTTATTGTAATTTATATAATTTCCCATCGGGTTAAACTTTGTGGTTAACAGAATGGGTATGGAGTTTTAATCACAACTATCCTCTAACATAGTATAAAATTATATATAAATGGTGATTTTGATTGATGATAAAAAGTACTACATATGATGTGATACACTGTTATATTAATGATAGTTTTCCAAAAAAAATCCTTGAAGATATGAAAAGTAGTTGTTGAATTTTATTTCACATGTTATTTGATATGATACATTATATTGTGAAACAGTACAAAGTCAAGGAGGAATTAGTGTCAGTGGGGGTATTGATGGAGTTAAGACCGAAAAACCATATATATATATATATAAGTATGTATGATTTTCATGGAAATTTCATAGGATAGGATTTGGGTATATCATAATACAAGAACATAACGAGACTATATTAAATAGTAATATGGTGTAATTGGGCTATATTGTATTCCATGGACTGTAACATGCAGTTTGTTTTGTGTTCTATGATTTATTGAAAGCTGAATGGAAATAATTGTCATTCAAGAATTACTCCCCTTAGGAAATCATCATCAAAAGAAGAAATTTATTGGATAATATAGGTGTATAAGGGTTATAATAGTTGTAAAAAAAATAATTCAATCATATGTTATGCAATGTATAAGTGAATGTATACATATCTCAAGTGTCCCGATGGGTTTTAAAAGGAGTTAATCATAATAAGATAGTGATTCATCCTTGTTTAAAATAATTCTATTTATTTAAACCATGTTATATTTTTCTATGTCCCATTACATTAAGAGGCACTATATTTTCATAGGAGTCTATAGCGTCCTTCCTATACAATTGGTGTTTCATTTCTAGCATGTAGATTCACAACAATGGAAGGAGTCCTGTAGATTAATCTGAGGGATATTTTTCAATAACTTGTATTAAGAAGGTGTACTAGACAATCTACGATGTATTTTATAAAATATATTATTCTATATTTTTATTTATACATGGATTTTTTTATCAATAATGAAAAATCAGGGTTTTTGTGGTGTCTAATTTCTTCCACTTCTTATATTATGTGTTAATAGATCCTTGGAAATCCCATTAACATTATAAGTGATAACTTTTAAAATATACTCAAAAAATCATTAACGATATTTATAAAAAATGATATTCGGAAACCTATAATTTGTTTTCACTACATTGTACATCAATTTTAACATTTTTAAAAAAACATCTAGAATTTCATGTGGTTATCCTCCGAACCACTTTTATAATAGTTTTTAAAGTTTTATAAACTTGAATTTAATTTAGACATCCAAAAATATCCGCCCCACAATGTTTTTTGGTTTTTCCACAATTATATATTCTTAAATCAATAAATGTATGCAATGAGAGGCATCAAGAAAAACATTAATGTTAATGAATGTCTAAACAGATCTATTGTGTTCTATATCAAATAAAGATATTTTAATACATATTTCCACTAGTTGTATCATATATAAGTATACTCGATCATATAATCAATCATTCTAATAAATTTAGTGACCATTGGACATATATTTTGTCAACACCATATAATTTACTCTTATTTACGTGATTCATAGAGTTTAACCTAACACAGTTTATGAATACATCATGTTTCATTCATCTATGTAGTTAATCATGTCATATTCCCCTCATATACAAATATAATCACATCACATGTATCTTTTATAGTCATTTATATACACTTAATTAATCAATCTCTATCTACGACCTAGATTTCATACTCATTATATGATAGAAAAAACCCATATTGGTTAATCCATACCTAATATCATGATCATCAAAATTACGAACTACCCCCTAATCAGTTAGGAATCAAGATTTACATTTGAAATGTACGTGTGTAAGAAGGTTTCCGTTAAATTTATCATTCCTACCCTAGGAATGAGTATTCAATATGAAACATTCACCCATATAATATTAAATACAATATAATGATACTCTATATGGTATAGATTTTAGGTCATCCATCACACAAGTCTCATTTTGTGCCTTATGGGTATATTCCACATCTTTTTAAACAATCATAGTCATGTTATCCTTAAAATTTTATTATAAACTATAATACTCTAGGATGAGTAGTGGTTAGTTATTACTCAAATTAACACACTGATTATTCAAATATCATTAAAATTTTAACAATATAAATAGAATATATAAAATAATTATTAAAAGAGGAGTTCATTTTATATAAAATGATAGATTTTATTTTCTATAACATCATTAAGAATACTATAAAAGAAAAAAAACGTGTCTTTATAATCATATATCATATTATAGAGTTCCAGATAGGTCTAAGTTTTTTTTATGTTCTGGGTTTTATTAAACACGTTACATCTATATAAAATTCAAAGCACATCCTTATGTGACCATCTGATAAAACCTCCCAACTTACTCTATTCATGAGTAAAATCATTGAATTATTTTTGTTTGAATACTTATGAGATAAAGGAATCATATTCACATTATTAAATTCTCTTGAAAAAAACAATTAAAATATTATTATGTCAAAATATCCAATGTTATGATGTCAGTAACATATATTGTGTACTTACAGCATGCTCTATGTTCATTATCATCATCTTTGAACCATTCCATTAAAAATATTATTTGACATCATTTTAGTATCTACATGTTACCCATTAAAGTAATTTCTTTACTTAAAAATATATCATATATCATTTATGATATAATGAAATTTTCATTTCATTATGCTAACTAATTGTAGATTTTATATTTCTATTTACTGACCTACCATAAACATTTTTATAACATTACGTGACATTTAATTTTTATTTTTAATATAATTTTTTTTATTTATTGTACATACACATCTATAAGTCCAATCATACTCCCAATATCTTCTTAATAAGTATATTATCTTTTGAATTTCATTCTGTGATATATAAACTCTTTTTGGTCTCGTAATAAATATTAGTTACTTTAGTTGGAATGGTTAACATATATATTCTGGAACCCACATTGTATTTAGTTCTCAATGTGTTTGGAGCAATATTTTTAATAAAAGTATTTATTAATTAAAATATATCATTAGTTATTGGTGAAATCTAAATTCCTCTCATTTTTTAAAATATATTTGACAAAAAAATCAATCCTAGATTATACTCCAATTATTCTTTCCTACATTTCAAGATTGATATAAAATATAATGAATCATAATCCATGTATACCAAAACTATCATTTTATATTACTCATAAATAAGATTGTTAATAAGAATCTTCACTTATCATATAAGAGAGACGAGATACCAATACACATCCTTTATTTAGATCTATAAGATATTGATATATTATTTTCAATTCAATTATCAGATATAGAAAGACATTACTTCCTCACTTGAGTAAAAACTATAATTTTTATTAATTCTTAACTTTTTTTAAATTCAATATATTTAAAAAAAAATATTTTTTGTGTGTTAATTAATATATTATCACTGGTTTTGATAAATTTCCTTATAAAAACGCTATGGTTTTGATATTACATTATAATTGATATTTTATGGGTTATTATGTAGTTTTGTTGATTAAAAGATATGTTTCGAAGAACTAAGTTTATTTTTATATGTACTATAACAAAGAATGTGTGTTATAATGAAAAGAAGTTACGAACACAAAAGATGATGGTAACGAATGATATATCCATTAGATGCTGGATGGATGTAGATGATGATATTGAATCTGAACCGAAATAAAAACAAATGCGTCCATTGTGCTTTTTTATAGTGAAACTAATGACATATGTTGGAATGTGGATTGAAAGTTTATATGTGAAAAAAACCTCATTTTTTCTATGCGGTCATGTTTGTAGTATTTTTTTAAGTGTGTTAAGATATTCTATATTTAGGATTTTCATTATAGAGATAATAAAATTAGTAGTTATAATAATTATTATATTGAAAATTTGTTATAGGGGGGATTCCAAATGTTCAATACGGTTAGTCTGGTCAGCTTCATCAACGGTTTCTAGGTATTAAATTAAAAAACACATCAAATAGGGTTATAATGGATGAATATTTTGAAACAACATATTTTATATTTTTGATCGGTGTGATAAAGGGATTCCATAAATGTGATGATATATTCCTTGCCACATTTTTTCATTCTAGTAACTTCTTGTTGAAGAGGTGTGGTATATAGGATTAGGTTTTGTTTATCCTCCATCTACATTGAATTAATGTAAAATAATTATATTTTTCGTATGTAAAATTATAATACATAAACTATTTTTATATTTGATTTTTTCTAATATAATATGATAATTGTTTTTAATTTTTTTCAATCAAATATCCATTGATATTATTTATTATATCAGATAGTATTTTAGAATCGGATGAATTCAAATTTCTGAAGGATTTTTACATTTCACTCTATTAGTTTCTAGTGAATTATATTTTTCTGTCAACCTAATGAGATGAGTGAGTGAAAATTTGTTAGTAACTATTAGAATAATTTTCACCCCAATTATATTTCCATGTCACATTACCTATGGGTCAATAGTTAATATTATAGACAATTTATATAGATTAAAGAGAGATATTATGTATTAGCTAATTTGTTTTTGTTTTATATTATATTTTTTTATTAGAATATATAATAGTTTCCTAACATTTCTTATTCGGAACAAAGAATTTCATATATAAATATTAAATTTTCTTAGATGAATATTTAATAAAATTCAAATATATATGCATGAGGAAAGTAAATTATTTGTCTATATGGATACTAGATATGAAGTTTTCTTATTTCATGAATGATATTCAGAATCTCCCATAATTATCTCATCCATAGACATACGCTACATAAATAATGTTTCAGAAACTGGGGAAAAGAAACACTAGAATGGGTGGGCTATGATTCCTTATAAGGGTATGAAAGGGAGGTATCAATAAACAGTAATAGATAACATGAATATAAGTGTATGAGAACATGATCGTAAAATTTTAAAACCATACCCTAATTAACATAGATCATAACAATCAGTCATCTAATAAATCATGGTGGTTTGTAAGACATGAATCACAAATGAAATCAGTGATCATAGGGCATGAGAGAATAACAGATACATTGTAATTTAGAAAATATGTTATATTATAACATTTTAATCATGTATAAAAAGAAATAGGTTAACTCATTATTTTAAGGACATGAAATAAATTCCTCACATAAACTTATGTATATGACCTCTAGGACCAAGAATAATCTTATATAAATGAAACTAGGTACACCGATAACCTTATCATCACAAAGTGATGTAACATCACATTATTCATGTTAGGTAATCCCTTGATCGTCATTTGTTCATCATCCTTGATTGGGCATCTTTATGGGTTTATCGGGGACATGGAGCTTTTTATTTAGAAAATGACCATAATTATAGGAATGGATGTTTGATTGAGTTATTGGATTCAGGGTATAAAATGTGTTACAAGCCTTATAGTGTTCTCCCTAATTTTAGAGTATGCTAATGATGGATTTGGGATTTTGCATAGAACTAGAATGTTTGCTATCAGTTGGGAGATTACATTCTATATAAAGGGGTTTCATGATTTTTAATGAACATTGAGATGAATCTATAAATTTGGTTCTGGGCATGAAATTATTACATGATGGGAAAAGTGTTCTCGTCTTAAAACAGACAAAAACAAGTTTTTGTAAAAACAGAATTTCATTTTGGTCATTTTCATCTTTTATGTAATATACTTCAGGTAAAGGGATTACATTATGTGTAAGCCTAATTTAATTGGGTTTTAGGGAAATATATAGGAAATTATTCTTTAATTCATCTTAAACCTTCCCTCTTAGGACCCAGAGCTATCCGTAGTAATTTTTTTAGATCTTTTCGCCTTACAAATTTCTCATTTAGTGATCGATCATCAGTGTTGTGTCAACTCATCTATCCATTTAATAATCCATATATTTATACTTTTACATTAGTTATGACTACTATATTGGATGTACTTGTGGTTCAGATTTCTGAATGGATGGTATTTTATATCGATCAATTGTAGTTTCTTGCCTTATCTTGTTTTTAAAAGTCTATTTGTTTGTTTCCTATCACTGTTGGAAGAAGAATCTTGGTTTATAACATTTTTAAGGATACAGTTTCTATAAAATGTTTATATTCAATTAAATTCATATCATTCTAGATAAATTTTTTTTACCGAATTGATACAAATTTTGGTTTCAAGGGATTCATTTTAATGATAAATATTTTAAAAAGGCTTTACATTAAATATGGATTTTTTATTATTCATAAATGGGGTATTATGACAGAAAATATGATATTATTTTATTAGAAATTGTTTTATTAGTGGTAGAATATTTATGAAATTTATTTTGACAGCCATGGAGATTTGGGAACCTTGGTTTTGTCAGGAAATAGACATTGAAAACATTAGTGTGTGTGGCACCCCTAGTGGTTGTTTTTTTGTTATCGATTGACTATTGAGGGACTCAATATCAATTGGATCTATAATTTGACATGGTTTATGACTATTTTTATGTCTAGTATATATTTTCCCACATTCCATATCCCAATTCATATCTTTCTTTTTAATTCATGTATATCTATCACTTGATGATTTTATTAAAGGAATGTTTCTCATAGGATTATATTTGACATTGTATCATAATGTTTCACATGATAAATTATTTCATGGAATGTGATCACATTATTAATTCTTGATGATTGGTTTAGAATTCCTATTTTATATAAATTATATTTTTCTTATTTTTTTTCAGAATATGAATTGATTTTATGAAACAAAAATTGAAAATTATTAATAAATTAATTTTGATTTATTAAATTTATTTGTAAAAACGTTCTTGATATAAAAGCTAAAAAAGTTGGTTTCTTGATATTCGTTATTGTATAAAATCATTTGTGGTATCATACAATACTTTTTTCACACAATCTATATTTTCCTTTGGGAGGTTGTAAATATTATATTTTTGGATCGATGTTACAGGAAGGGAATCTTGTAGCATATTGGATTCTCCTTTTGTTATTGAATTCATTATGGCGTGGTTTGTAGGCAACAGTTAGTTACATGGACACTTGTTGGTATTGTTTGAATCATATAGTTTTTCTCAGACTTTAGGGAATGTTTTTTAATGATCTTATTTTACCTTTTTATTTTACTTTTCTACACTATTTATATGTCTCATATTTTTATATTCAAGTCTTTTTTTTATCTTTGTTTCACATCACCATAGGATAACTGGCTCAGATGAATTATTATTTATCCTAGGTTGTCTATTAAAATTTGGAATCATGGGGAAATGCTCAAAATAATTGGTGTTAAAACTTCCTAATTTTTTCTCCATGACTTATACAGAAATGAGTTTGGACAACCAAAATTAGGATAGTAAGTGCATAAAAGGGGCTTGTCCACCTCACAAGTGTGACTAAACCATAGTTACCATGAGAGGTCATGTATTTTTACCAAGGTTGAGACTTGGTTATTTATTTCATTTGACATAAACTTCTAGAATGTTTATTTAAATTGAAATATTCATTTTTATGTGATGTCTTTCAATGGTATATTTCATAATTCATTTACATTATCATTTTTTAAATGAATTAGTATGAATTATGGAATTGATCATTAAAATTTTGGAATGTTCTTATTGTATGATCCAGACCATGAGATAAAGTATTCCATGGATTAAATTTATAGTTCACTAATCTTTTTTCCTGAGAGTAAGATATTCCTTGAGATTTTCATGGGTGTTTAAGGAATGAAGAGTTGGGATAAGGGAACAATCTATTAAGAGATCTTGGTTTGCGCATGGGTACTAATAACCTTGTTCAATATTCGTGCAACCTATAAATGTTCCATGCATAGTTACAGAAATTGTGCATGGTTTCCCATGAAAGAGTGCAACTCTATCTCCCTTCATATAGTGGAAAAAGCATTTCCATGACATGGTTTTTCAAATGTTGAAGGTAGCTAATAAAACTACACAACTCTGTTTCCTATTGGAAAAAGGTAACTATAAGGTTTTAAAATGATTTGGAATAACATATAACCAAAAAATTCACCTCATTAAAAGTGCGGTTATTACCATTTTCCTCCTCATGAATAAATGTTATCCTAGAATGTCTTCCCCATTCACCCCCATATTGGGTGACGAACCAACAACCTCCAACTCTTCCATGGATTTTTTCCCTTTTGACTCATATGTTTGAATAATTATGTTTGGTGTGGATCAAATCATTGAGTATAATATTGAAATTTTATCATTAATTTACAAGAAGAGTATTGGTGCATTGTTTTATCTCCTTTAATGCCTGTAAAATATATTTCTCATGAAGTACCATGACTTATATGTTAATAGTTATTTGCGATAAAATTATGGGGCAAGGATGGATGAGGAGTTGTCTATGAGCATGAGGTCAATGGTCTATACTATTTTTCCAATAGTATTAATAATTATATATCTGTATTTATTTTTATTATGCTGCTTCATTATTTTATTTTTATGTCATTAGATAATTATGCTGATTTTGGAATTTATGTGATGTGTGAGACCCATCACATACCACAATTGGTCCATTGATTATATGAAAATAGACATAGGGATACCAATGGGGTTTGTCAAACTATTGTGAATGGTAAGAAGCATTAGTAAACATTGAGATATTGAAATTATGAATATTAATGGGTTTTATAATAGTAATTTGTATATAGTTAAGGATTGATCACTTTTATAAAATGAATAATATTCTTTTTAAATGGTTTAAATCATTTTTTTCTTTGATTCATTTATATTTTTCAATATAGGAAAATGATGTTTTCAAACTGGGTAATGTTTTAGAAAGGATGTGTTGTCCTCAATGTGATTGAAATTGTGATTCATATTAAATTTCAAATGGTTTGTTGAATTTTTGTGTGGTTTTACAGATATGAAAATGATATGGTAGTTTTTTTAATAACATATAGGAATGGGTTTCCTTGTACATGATTCCATATTATAGATAAAGACTCTAGATGAAGGTTTTTTTCAAAATGTTTAAGTGATATTTATAATATTGAGAAAAGGGATTGGGTGTTATTGTGAATTTTTTAGTTTTAATAAATTATTAGGGTCATGGTAAATGATGAATAAAGAAAAATATTTAAATTTTATTAATTATTGGATTTAGATGGAAATAATGGATAATAGAATTTTTTGGGATGTTCATCCATGTTGTGCTGAATCCCAATTAGTTTCATAGATGGATGCTCTATAGTTTTTGTCCTCAGAAGAATTGTTTTTGTATGTTTGAATGATTCTCCCCCCCCCCCACACCGTTTAGTGTATACTGGAATAGTGATCTAGTTTCCATGATACTCCGTAATTTTTTTTGTAAAGTACTAATGATTAAGAACCTAAGGGTATAGACATAGAGTTCTATATCAAGGTTGGGATGATCAAAAGTTGTGTTCTGAGTCCCAGTTGTATTAATTGATAGATTATCTGTGTTTTTAAACTTTTTTGATAACTTATTGGACCGTCAAACACAAAGTTTTTAGTTTTAGTTGGATTCATGGACTGTGCTTCATATTTTTCAACATGGGACCTAGTTGTACAGATTACCAGACAAGATGTACTGCATCCCAATTGGATTCTTGGATTGGGGCTCCTTGATTTCCACTCTATGAATCTTTTGATATATAATATGGGTATCTAAAATGTTTTTATGAGTTACACTAGATTAATTAAATGAAAAAATGAATGCCCATGTATAATAAAATGGTAGACTTCCCATGGGTATTATATGACTAAAAATAAAGATGTAAATGGATAATTTATAAATTTTTAAATGTAAACATGTTTTATCATTATGTTTTTTTATCTAATTCACATTTATTATATGCCTACAATGTTATAAACAAGAGATATTTATTTAGACACCACTGGTGGTGGTTTAATGCTTCTTAATCACACCCTGCTCAGGCGGCCATGGATCATGGGTACCTTTGACGATGCAATTTGTTTTCTATCATAGGTTTTGTTTAGGAAGCCAATGTATAGATTACGCATGAGGTGATGGGTTGGAGAATGGGATTTTAGTATCGTATTGAGAATTGGTTCAATAATCGATATCATTTTTGTAGTTTGAATTTTTTTGATTTTATTTCTATGACTACATGACATGTAGTACATTCAACATATTGTAATAGCATGTGTTCCTTGCAAACTTGTCAGGTATGTTCTTATACTTTATATTTATGATTCATAATGGTTATCACATATATTAGTATTATTTCAATAGTTATTTTTCTATTATAAGAGAATATTGTCTCCCCAAGTATTTCATTCGAACCTTGCTACAAGTCGATAACCTTTGGATTATGAGGAGGCATGCTAGAGGTCATGTGGCTGTCTGGATTATGGTTCTAATTCAATTGGATAATGGTCTAGAAAATTAGTAGTGGTATTATATCGAGCACATTTTTTCTTATTATTTTTGGCATGATTGAAATTAGATTTGGATTCTGTGGAGGATTGGTAATGAGCTCATGCTTGGGAGCTTAAAGATCTAAATGTGATGGAAACCCCATTATATTTTTCTTGGGAATTACTGTTCTGTATTGTACTTTTATAATTTATTGATACTTCCACCTAGTTTGGCTCACATGGATGTGAGGTTCTGGATTTATGAGGTTCTATCTATTGGCCCAGTATAGAAAGAGAGGTTATGTGTGAACATTCATCATTATAAGAACATATGATTAATATATCATCTGTCTATTTCCTATGATTGATAGTCCTTCAGATTTATAAGTTCATATACTACCTTATGTATTTGGTTCATTCCTTTTGATAATTTATATATTTTTTTGTTAATTAAAATGTATTGTAATATGAATTTATGTGAAGCTATTATTTTTGAAAAGTTGGGTAATAAAATGATTTTAAAAAGTGTAAATCATATGGTTTTAAAAATGGAATGTTTGGAAATATGAATTCATAGGTTCTTAAAATTGTAATGATACTTAATGAGGAATGGGCAATGATGGGATATTTATGTACATCGGTTCCTACATCCCTATTATTTTGATCAGAAACTGTGTATGGGTGATTGGGAGAGTTTCATGTTTTGAGATCTTTAGTGATGGGGTGTGATACCTTAATAGAATTTTTTATGACGGATAATCGATTGTTTATTATTGTAACTTTTGTAGAGGTATAACCTTTGGGTTGTGATACGTTGTTCATTAATGTTAATGTGGTGACCCATCTGGGTTGAGATGTTTTGATTTGGGGTTTGGGCCTTAGTTTGGGTGTTTGGTTTATGGTTTTTATGTATGTGGGTTTGTATCATTGTCATCATAGCTAGACTTAATGGTCCCTATGTTTTCTAAACACATTGTGTTTCAGAATTGGGGTGGGAGTGCCTCTCGTGAGTAGTGACCTGTTGGGGGTTTGACATCCATGACTTTGAGGGAGGTCTTGTGACCTTTATTAAATTTTAATCTAGTTTAGGGAGTTGGGGTCATTTAACCATTGAGGGTGGACCATAAGATGGGTTGGAAAGGTTATTATAGGAGTATAAGAGTATATTATGATATATATACATACAATATGGGTGGAGTTAACTTTAGTGTAAAAACATTGTTTAAAATATTTAATGTAATTAACATACAATCCTCTTATTGCATGGTTATCACACTCAGACTTAGTTTGATTATCTGAGTTACAATATCAGTTCCAGAAATTATCTGATTAAATAAGAGTAAAAGATCAAAATCCTAATAGATCTAATAATTATCAAATTATTTGATTCATTTTATTAAAAAACACACCAATAATACAAATTTTAGTGAAATATAATTATGATTAGTATCAATATACAACATGCACGACGAAATAGAATCATGTAAAAATGAAAAATAAAATATCTATATAAAATTAATAATGAATTAAAAGCTATATTAAAATTATTTAACTTTTTTAATATTAATAGTAAGGTAGTAAATAAACTTGAATAATGTTTTCCATTGTTTTATACATAATGTAAAACATGTATTTCCTTAACAGAAAAAAAACATTGCACAATTATCTAAATAGATCTATCTTCTAATCCCTAGAATCCTTTGATACAATGATAAAAATATATCTTATTATAGCTACAATCCCTTGATCCGATGGATTAGACTCACCATCTTCCAATCCACAGATTCCCTTGAATGTAATAATGATCATATGGAATTAAAAAACTAAATGTTTGTTAACAAATAATGCTGATAGGGATTCATTATAACTACCAACCCTTTAAAAAAAATAAGAAGACTAAGAATGAGAATTTCGAAATTTTGAAATCATCAGATGAATTGAGTTGTGAATGAAAAATGATCCAAACCCTTAAAATGACCCTCAATTTATATGTGAATCCCCAACAAGCATATTTGTATGTTATTTTCAATATCCTTGGATATCTGGCACTTCATAGCTAATTTGTAACTAAATGCATGGCGTTTTATTGATTAACACCATTATAGTGTAAACGATTCTCCTTATAATACAAATATGTACTCTGTCTTCCAATTATAATCATATGTTAGTCTAATGGACTTCCATATCAATTTTTAATACGATAACCCTTATGAGTGTCATTCCATTGTATTATTATCATAATTAGTCTAATGTCCATGAATTTTTCAGTACAAAAGAGAGGGAAAAAGTCCAACTTCAAGACTAATTGTGGTGTGTTCAATTTATACGAAACATTCTCAATATGATGATCATATTCACAAATAGTAATTTTATACTTTTAATTCATTCAATCCATTACTATTTATGGTTAAATATAACTTTTTATTAATAACATAGTAAAATACTTGGGATATAAAAAGTTAATAAACCTGATTTAAGAATGTGTTTATGCATTCCAAAACTAAAGTAATGGAAATGCATGACGTAAAAATTATAACACAAGAATCTCACATTTTTGGCAATCTAATACCACAATACTTAAATTAAAAAGAAATTCAAAATTTGGATCCATTTTTATTTTATGAACATTTTATTCAATGTTATTATTTGAAACTGATATTCCCAAATTTTTTAAAATATTGTTAATATCATGTTGAATATGATTTATAGTGTTAGAGTAGTTCTACCATAATTAAATTTTCTCCAACTTATTAATTCTACCTAATGGCAGTATCTTCCACTTCATATTAAACAGACTCCCCTTTTAATGAAATACACTCCTTGGAAAAAACATTCTTCCCTTTAATATATCAGTCTCCCACTTTGTGATTAATCAAAATAAATGGAAAAGATCCAATTATTCCATAAATAATTGATAATATAACATAAAAAACATTAATGAACTAACTAATATTCCATGTAAAAATGAAATAACATAAAACAAATTATAATTGGAAAACATTTATGTAAATTCAATTTCTATGAAAATAAATTCATTATAATAAAAGTTAAGGTGTTCGATATGATGATCGATGTCTATCTTCCTATCTTCAAAATCCCTCGATCAAATAGATCATATTCACCATATAAAAATATTTGGAAGACCATTATTATAACAATAATCATATGTGATTATAAAATAAATAGTTTGTAAGGAAATAACCTTGACAATGATTCCATAAAAAAACCAGCTCTGAAAAGAATTTAAAATACTATGAACGTTCAGTTAACTCTTTATTAATCACCAAAAGGAGTTATTTTGGGATGAAATATGCTCCAATCTCTTCAAATAACACTCTATTTATAAGTTAATCTCTAAAATTCAAAATTTCTATTGTGTTTCAATGGCCTTGGATAACTGGTGGTTGAAAGCTCATATATAAATGAATTCCCAATGTTGTATTGATAAACAAAATTATTGTGTTAAATATGTTTCATAAAATATAAATTAGTCTTCTATTTTTTTTATTATAATCAGAGGATCATCTGATAGAATTCCTTATTAATTACCAAAATGACATTATTTATGTAAAACAGTCAATATTATTGGTACCAGAATTTGTCTAATGGTCCATAAGTTGGTCAATTAAAAAAGGAAAGATAATATTCATATTATTTGTCTAATTAAGGGATGTCTGATTTTTCGAATACATTCTCAATCTAATGATCATATTTAAAAACAATATGTTTATATATGTAATTCATTTGAACATTTTCTATGTATGGTAAAAGTAAATTCTATCTACCAAAATATACTAAAATACGTGGGATAAAAAAAGATAGAAAACATGTTTTACGAAGGTATTTTTTTCTCTAAAACACAATGAATTGAAAAGTAATAATTAATACTTTTGATTTAGTAGCTATTAGTTATTTTGGGATGTTTATGGTATAGGTGGATGTTTTGGACCTTAATGGTGGAAAAAATATATATGTTTAGTGATGGATTTTCCTAGAGGGCTACGTACTGAAATCGATGGAATCAGATATTCTACAAGAGTTATGGGCATGCACTGGTGGTTTTTTTAAATCATCGGTACCGACTAGGGAGTTTTTCCTAGTGTTTATGGTGCATTGTGTTGTGAATCATTGGTGTGTGACTTATATGTGTAATCAATTCATGGTGTCTTCCTTTAAATTTTGGTAATGTGCATGGTTATGCCTTGGTTTCATTTTTAAGGAAGACTCTAAGATCATGTGGTTGGTTATAAGGCTAGCTTCAAAAGTGTAAGGGTCATTAGAGAGTTTGAACCATCTATTTTGATGATGTTTAATGAAAAAATTGGTGTTTAATTTTTCCAGTTAATAAAAAGGATACCATATCATAAATGGGATCTTTTTATTGAAGTGATACCAAGGGTGAGTAGTGGTCATTTGGTTGAGATTATTTATGGGAATGGTTTGGTTGTTTTATAGAAATTTTGTGAATTGATAGAGTCAAATGAGGTATATGGACCAGCCTAAATATTTATTTATATAAGCTACCATTTGAGCCTAGATCTGGTGATGTATGATTTATGGATCCTGGATTCAGGTTAGGTAAATGGTTACAATAAATAATGAAGCCTTACGTTATTTGGTGGAGTCCTGATGTAGGTACATGATGGAAGTTTCATGTGTTGTGGCGAGGATAATGATAAAGGATATTTCAATTCATGAATTATTGTTATAGATTGGTGAATTAATCATGAGTTTTGGTTTATAAATCCCTCTTGGGTTTTAGTATATTTCATCGACGACATCTTGGTGTACTAATTAGTTAAAGACGATCATGAAAAATACACTAAAATCATCTTGAATACACTAGAGGTCATTGGCTATTTTCCAAGCTTCATAAATGACATTTTGAATCACTAATGTTTTGATTATTTTTGGTTACATTCGTAGACTAATGTGACCAAAGTCATTGAGGTATCAATTGATTATGGAAGTTGTGAAAATGACACAACTACGGTGGGGAGCGGTGTGTTAGTCTTAGAGGTGTCATGAAGATCATAGATTAGATTTCATGGAATCCTGATTAAAATGAGGAACCAATGTGGAATATTATGGGATTCCCTGTGAAGTAAAATTGGACCATAGTTGTGTTATATTGTCGGGCCAAGCATTGTCCATAGGATCATGGTGGTTCTCAAATGTTATTTTTGGTGATGGTGTTACAGGTGATGATGATACAATGAGACATGATGACAACTCATAGGAAATAGAGCTTCAGTTCCAAGACATTTTCTGGTGGAGGGCATGGACTCTGGTATGTGTGTTCAGATTTTATTGGAATGTATTTACGGTTAAATTCTGATTGTCTAACAATAGTGGTGACATTACAGCATTAGATGGCAGGCATAAATGAGATGAGTTGGTATGGGTTGGGATGACTCAGTTTGGTAAAAAAATGAATATGGTGAGTGGTTATAAAACTTTGGTTGATATGTTGGAATGATATGTGCATTTTGAGAATAGAAATATGTTTCGAAAGAATCCATGATTCCTTTATTTATTTTATGAATGGTGGAAGTGTGACCATTCTAGGTGGTTTTAGAGGAAAAGTTAGATACCAATATTTGATTTTGTTATCCACAGATGTTTGGGAGCGACGAGTTGGTAAATTCATTGGTTACATAGTTAAATCAGTTTTTTGTAGTTCTAGTAGATCTTTTCAGATTATGGAAGTTTCAAACACCAGAGGGTGGTGATTTTGAGCCTATTTTTGGGATAATCTTAACAAGTAAGTCATCATTTGATGATATGGCCCATATTTTGAATTATATGGGAATGGAAAAAAACCATATCAGTGTTCATTTTATGAATTATTGAGGGGTTTTGATTTGACTGGTTACATAATTGAGTAAGGTATCTAACTTTGGTTTTGTTTCATATGTTATAATTTGTAATGGGGCCATTAAACATTGATTTATAGTTCGACATGGGTTAGTGATTGTGGGTGGTTAACATAATGTTATTTGAGGTTACTTCATGTGTACTAGGCATTTCATGTGGTTGGGGTTAATGAGGTTTATTTGAGGATTATTTATCCCTTGAGGAGCATCAATTTACAATTATGGATCATAATGTGAAAATTATTTTAGGTAGAATAATTTCATTAGTTTTAATTTGTTTATGACATGGAAATATTTAGATGGAGACATGGGTGATGAATGTTGAGGAGTGAGACTGGTGGTCCAAAAAGTTTTCTTTGAGGCCTGATGATGCGGGGGAATGTGTCTAGAGGATGGGTGGTTTTATAGTGGGGAGAATATAAGATACCTACCATGATAAAATGGATGACCCATTTTAAATTTCAACATTCTGAAATTATTCTTGATTGTAGGATAGGACATAGGGGTTTTTAGGGGTTTTTTGGAAGGGAAAAGTGAGAAAATTTGTGAATCTATACTAAGATTAGGGTTGGTGCAATGTTATTTCTAACTATTTTCCAAAACCATGTAGCACGTAGAAGGGGTGTGCTTGGTTAGGTAAATCGTATTAGGTGGCTAAGGAGACCATGAAACTTGAGATACAATCAAAAAATGGGGAACAAAAAGCCACCACATAGTTTTCCAAACATTTTGGGTATCTTGGAAACCCATGTGGATTTGTTTTCTTTTGGATAGAGGGAACCACGTAGCTGGTGTACTATTTGGGAAACTGTTTTACCACACTTAGAGCTATATTAAGAGAGGCATTTTTACAATTTTCCCTCTCAGGATAAAATATTTTTCACTGAATTTCTCCACTTATAAACCCCCTCTAAATTTTGTGATGAACCAGAATCCTCATCCTCTCCCATGGGTGTTCTACCTTTAATTCATAGGTGTTTGGAGTGTCATCGGGTGCGAATCGAAGATCTGGGATATTTATCGACCATGTTTCCCTCCATTTCCTAGAAGAGTATTTGTGTATTTTTTTATGCCATTCTATTTCCCTAAACCACTTTTTCATACTAGATCTTTGTTTTATATGTTAATGGTTGTTTGGTATTGACTCAAGAGACAAGGTGGGATTAGATGTTTTCTACAAGCATGAGGTAGGTGGTCTATATGTTTTTCCCATAGTCTCAATCATTATATATGTGAGTATAGTTGTTATAAGTTTCTAACATGGTGTGTTTTTATGTATCTTGCTAAGGAATTTGATTTGGGAATTAATATTTTGTTCTAGACCATTCATACACCTGATGGTTCTATTTTTGATTTGACACCAGTCATAGGGCTTCCCATGGGGTATGCCAGACCATTTTTTGGTTATTAACTAACTATGGAAGGACTTGATATCAGTAGGATCTATACATTAACATGGTTTATGATTATTTTTATGTCTAGTACATATTTTCCCCTTTTCCAGAGCCTGATTCATATCTTTCTTTTCCAATCAATAATATTAATCAAATTATCTTTTAATAAAGGATTTTTGCTCTTATATTTTTATATGACATTGTATCACGATGTTTCACATGAAACTTTTATTAATGGACTCTGTTCACATTATTACCTCTTGATATTCGAATAATAATTTGTATTTGCTATCAATTATATTTTTCATATTTACAGTTTTCATAATATTAAAGGATTTTATGATGACTAATGTTAATATTATTATAAATACATTTTGATTTATTAATTTTTTTAATAACCTTCTTGTTTTAAAAGAAAAAACAATTACTTTTTTGATATTCATTCTTGAATAATCTATATTGTGGTATCATACAATTATTTTTTCCCACACTCTATATTTTCTATTGGTTGGTGATAAATATTATATTTTTGGATCGAGGTTAAGGGAAGGGAATCTTATAGCATACATGATTCTCCTTTTGTTATTGAATTTGGTACGAGACGGTTTATAGGAAACATGTAGTCACATGGTAACTTATTGGTATTGTATGATTCATAATTTTTTTGGAATTTATTGATTGTTTTTTATGGATACTGTTTTACCTTTTTTTACTTTTAACTCTATTTTAATGTCTTTTTTTAACATTCACATGTTTTTCTGTTACCTTTGTTTCACCTCACCTTGGGAGGGCTGGTTCTGGTGTTTTGTGTCCAAGGTTGTATATTAAAATCTGGTGTTAGAGGAAAATTCTCAATATAATGTGTATTAGCACTTTATAATTATGGATCTATGTATTATATAGACATTATATAGGACCGTCAAAATTAGGGTCGTAAGTGCAGAAAAGGGTCTTGGCCACCTCACTTATGTGACTGATCCTTAGTTAACCTGTGAGGTCATGTATTTTTACTAGATATGATACTTGGGTACTTATTTCATTTGAATTAAATGTATGGAATATCTATATAAATTGAAATATTTATTATTAGTAATGCATTTCATTGGTAGAATTCATAATTAATTTACATTATTATATTCTTAATGATATTGTTTTAATTCTGTAATTGGTATTCAAATTTTTTAATGTTCTTATTGTTTGATCCTAACCATGAGACAATGTTTTCCATGGATTAAATTTAAAATTCCTTGATTTGTTTTCCTAAGAGTAAGACATTCCTCTAGTTTTTCATAGGTTTTTGGGGCATAAAAAAGGGGGAGAAGTGGCCAATCTATTGTGTAATCTTGGTTGGAACATGGTTAGTAATAACCATGTTCAATATCAGTGTGACCTATAAAAGTGTATTGCATTGTTATGAAAACATTTCATTGTTTCCCATGAGACAATGTAACTCTGTCTCTCTTTAGAGAGTGGAAAATCCATATCGATACCATGGATTTTCAAAATTGTGAGGGTAGCTAATAAAACTACAATGATCTATTTCCTATTGGATAGAGGGAACTACATAGTTGGCCCACAGTATGTAATAACATATACCCAAAAAAATTCACCTCATTAAAAGTGGGGTTTTACCATTTTCCCTATTTGGAATAATTGTTTTCCTAGCATTTCTCCTCCATTCAACCCCACCCAGCATGAGAGACAAACCAGCAACCCCTTACTCTTTTGTGGGTGTTTTTACATTGATTCATAGATGTTTGTAGTGCTGTTTTGTGGGAATTTGAAGATTTGGGTATGAAATTGACTCTTTTTTACTTCCATTTACTATAAGAGCATTGGTGTTTGGTTTTCTCTCCTTCGAAAGCCATAAAACCACTTTTTCATAAAGATCCTTGATTTGGATGTTAATGGATATTTGGGACTGAATCAAGGGACAAGGATGGATGATGACTTTTCTATTGGGAGGAGTTAGGAGGAATGTAATCTTTTTCTTATAGTATTAATCTTTACATATGTTTATGTAGTTTTCCCAGTTTTCTTCTTTGTTTAATTTTTATGTATTTGTATAAGGAATGTTATTTGGGTAATAATGTGATGTGTGAGACCCCTCACGGACCCCAATGTGTCCTTTGATGAATTGAAAATGAACATATGGCTGCCCCTGGGGTATGTCAAACCTTTCTGAATGTTATAATTATTTGGTAATCATTGAGAAAGGGTAACTATGAATGCGAATAGGGTTTTAAATTGTGATTTTTATGTACATATTGTTAACGAGATAATTTAAATCATTCTTTGATAACATTTTTGAAAAAACTAATAATCTTTTGAAATGGTTTAAAACATTTGTTGTTTGTTTGGACTCATTTGTATTTTTCAATAGAGGAAAATGATGTTTTGAAATTAGGTAATGTTTTAGAAAGGATTCGTTGACCGCAAAGTGATTGAAATTGTGATTCATTTTAGATTTCAAATAGTTAGTTGAATTTCTAGTGTGTATTTACACATATGAAAATGATATGGTGAATTATTTTAAATAATATCAAGTAATGGGTGGCCTTGGATATGTTTCATATTAATGACAAATAATTTATATAAAGGTTAGTTTCACAATTTTTAAGTGATGTTTATAATATTGAGAAAAGGGATCGGGTGTTATTGTGGAGTGTTTAGTTTTAATGATATATTAGGGTATTGGTAAATAAATAATGAAAAAGATATTTAAATTGTACATATGATGGGATAGATATGGAAATGATTGATAGTAGAATTTTTGGGGATGGATATCCATGTTGTGCGGAATCCCAATTAGATTCATGGACCGATGACCCTTTTTTGTTGGCCTTTAGAATGGTTTTGGTATTTTTGATTGATTCTCCTCTCCCCAATTTATGGTAGGCTCGAATGATTCTCTAATCTCCCTGATGCTCTTTAGTTTTTAGGGAATGTCCTTATTGTTCAAAACCTATAGTCATGGAAAAAGATTTCTATATCAATGTTGGGATAATCAGACATTGTGTTCTGAGTTCCCATTGTTTTCATAGTAAAATTTCCCACATTTTTTAAATTATGGGCTACTTTTTTGGATCATCAAACATGTTGTTTTGAGTCGTTGTTGGAATCATGGACTAAGGCTCTATGTTTTCCAACTTGGGACCTAGTGGTAGGGATTACCAGGAATGTTTATTACATCCCATTTGGATTTTTGGATTTGAGATCCTTAACTTCCATCCCATGAAAAGTTTGATATATGATATGGGTACCTAGACAGATGTAACAAGGTACACTAGATTTATTAAATTGACAAATGAATTTCATTGTATAAAAAATGGTATACTCCCCATGCTGGTTATTTGATTGAACATAAATATATAAATGCATAATTTATAAATGATTAAATGTAAGACATGTTTTACATTTATGTTTATTTACTAATTCACCTTGAGTATATGCATACACTATTATAAAAACGAGATATTGATTTAGACTCCATTAGTGGTGGTCTAATTATTTTTTTCTCACACCCTCCTTAGGCCACCATGGAACTTGGGTACCTAAGCAGATGTAACTTTTTTTCTATCATAGGTTCAGGTTAGGGTCCTAGAGTATTGTTTACACAAGGGATGATGGGTTATAGAACGGGATTTAGGTATCAGATTAGTAATTTATTCAATGTTTGATATCTTTTTGGTAGTTTTAATTTTGTTGATTTTATTTTTATGTCTATCCAACCTGTAGTACATTCAACATATTTTTATAGATTACATTCCTTACAGACATTTAAGATGTGGTCTTATTCTTTACATTTATGATTCCTAATGGTTATTCCATCTATTGGTATTATTTCAATATATTTTTTTCTTTGACAAGAGAAAATAGTCTCCCCGTGTGTTTATTTTGACCATTGCTGCTAGTCAGCAACCTTTGGAATATGGAGAGTCTCACCAGAGGTCATGTGTAAATATGGCTTGTGGTTTTTATTTTAGCATATACTAGTCTAGAACATTAAAAAGTGGTATTATATCCGGTGTATTTGTCTTACTATTTTTGTCAAAGATAAAATTCAGACTAGGTTCTTGTTAGGGATTGGTAATAAGCTCGTCCCTGGGTGTATGAAGCATAAAATATGAGGGAAACCCCAAGCTACCATTAGTGGGAATTGATTTTCTATATTTTTCTATTATAATTGATTGATACATCCACCTAGAGAGGCACACACGAATGTGATGTTATTGATTTATGAGGTCCTATCTACAAGACTGATATGGAATGAGAAGTTGTGTGTGTTCCTGTATCATTCTAAGAATATAAGATTGTTATGTTATCTGTATATTTTTTATGATTAATAGTCGTTGATATTTATTAGATGGTAGTGTACCGTATGTCAATGGATCATTCCTTTTGATCATTTATATAAAATTTTGTTAATTAAAATGTATTGGAATTTGAATTTATGTAAAAATATTATTTTTAAATTTTTAAGAAATAAATGTATATGAAAAGTGTCAATCCTTGGGTTTAGAAAATTGAATTTTTTGTAATACTAATTCTAAGGTTAATCAAATGGTAATGTTAATTATAGTTGAATGGGTAATGGTAGGAATTTTAAGTACATCAGTTCTTGTATCCCTAGTGTTGTGATGAGAACGTGTGTATGGGTAATTGGGAGCATTCCATGTTTTGAGATCTTGGGTGATGGGATGTGAGACATTAATTGGATTTTTATGTTGGAAAATGGATTTATTCTTATAGTAATTTTTGTATGTATATGTCCTTTGGGTTGTGACATGTTGTTCAATAATGTTAAACTGGTGACCTATACTGGTTGAGACATTCGAGTTTTATTTTGGACCCTAGCGTGGGTGTTTGGTTTATTGGTTTCATGTATGTGGTTTGTATCATTTTCATGGGACATAGACTTAATGGTCTCCTAGTTTGTTAAATACAGTGTGTTTCTTTAATTGGGATGGGAGTTCCTCTTGTGAGTATCGACTTGTTTGGGGTTTGACATGCATTGTTTGGAGGGAGGACTTGTGACCTTTACTAAATGTTACCCCAGTTTAGGGAGTTGGTGTCATTTTGCAATTGAGGGTGGCCCATGAGAGGGGTTTTCTAGGCTACTATAAAAGCATAATAGTATATTAGAACGTTTATACATACAATAGTGGTGGGGGTGAATTGTATTATACAAACATAGTTAAAAATATTTAATGTAATTAACATTAAAACCTCTTATAGTAAGGTTATTGGACTCAGACTCAGTTTGATTATCAGAATATGAAAATTAGATCAAAAAATAGTCTGATTAAATTAGTATAAAAGATCTGAATCACAATCGATCTAGTTAATATCAAATTATTGTTTTCATTGTATTAAAAACACACCGATAAAACCAATTTTAATGAATTATAATTACAATTACTAACATTTATAACATGCACAGTGAAATAGAATCATGTAAAATAAATAAATAAAATAGTTATGTAAAATCAATAATGGATTCCATGTTATATTAAACTCATTTAACTCTTTTATTCTTAAGATTAAGGGAGTAAATAAACATGAATAATGTTATCCTTGGATTTATACATTATGTAAAATATTTTTTCCATAATATTAAAACCATTCACACAACGATAAGAATAGTGTTGTCTTCCAATCCCCAATAGCCTTTGATAAAATGAATGAAATATATCTTCTAATCCACAGAATCCCTTGATCTGATAGATTTGACTCACCGTCTTAAAATCCTCGATTTTTTTGAATGTTACAACGATCAGACATAACTAAAAAATAAAATGTTTGTATGGAACCAACCCTGATAAGGATTCTTTACATCTACAAACTATCCAAAGAAATAAAAGACTAAGAATGAGAATTTCACACTTTAGAAATCATTATATGACTTGAATTATGAATGAAATATGCCCCAAACCCTTCAAATGAGTCTCTATTTATATGTGAAGATCCAACCAACGTATTTCTAATTTTTGTTCAATACCTAGGGACTGTTGGCACTTGACAACACATCAATAACTGAATGTATGACATTTTATTGGTTAACACCATTATAGTGTTAAGGATTCTCCTTACAATAGAAATAAGCCTTATATATTCCATGTATAATCATAAGATAGTCTAATGGACATCATTATCCATTTTTAAAGGAATAATACTTATTATAGTTATTCCATTGTTTTATTATCAGAATTAGTCTGATGGCCCTGACTTGTTTCAGTACAAAAGACTGGGAAAAATTCAAACTTCTTGTGTAATAAAGGTAATTTCAATTTATCAAAAGCATACTCAATATGATGATCACATTGAAGAGTAGTTAGTTTATAATTTTTATTCAATATAACATTTTCTATATTTTGTAAAATATGAATTTCTCTAAAAAATATTTGGGAAATAAAAAGTAATTAAACATGATTTTACTAAGGGTTCGAGAAATCAAAAACTAATGTATTATAAAATTTAAAATTAATACTTCTTACAAAAAATATCCCCCTTTTGGAAATAAAAAAGTACCATACATAAATGAAAAATAACATCAAAATTTCAGATCCATTTTTTCTTTTAAGAACATTGTATTCCAATATATTATTTGAAACATATCATCCATGATTTTTAAAATCATTTTAATATAATGTTGAATATGATGTATAGTATTATAGTCGTTCTTCCATATATAATAATTATTCCCTTATTAACCCCCCTATAGTTAGTATCAGACACTTCATATTAATCCTACTTCTATTTTAATTAAACACACTCCCTGAAAAAACATTATCCCCCTAAATATATCATTCTCTCTCTTTGTGTTTATTTAAAAGAAATAGTAAGGATAAAATTGTTCTATAAATTATTTAAAATATAACATAAGATACAATATTTATCTAAATAACCATCCTTGTAAAAATGAAAGAACATATAACCAATTATAATTGGAAACAATTCATGAAAATCAAATTTTTATGAAAATAAATTCATTATAACAAAAGATTAAAAGTCTGATATGATTATTGGTGTCTCTCTTCCTATACCAATAATCCCTTGATCTGATGGATCATATTCACCATATTCCTATCTTTGGAATCCCATGATTGTAACAATGATCATATACAACTACAAAAGAAAAAGTTTGTGAGGAAACAACCTTGATAAGGATTCCATAGAAAACCCAACTCTCAAAAAAATTTAAAACTAAAAATGATCAGTTACCACTTTATTAATTTTGAAAATGATTTATTTTTGGGTTAAATATGTTCCAAACTCTTCAAATGACACTCTATTTATAAATCAATCTCCAAAATTCATATTTCTGAGTGTATTTCAATGGCCTTGGATAACTAGTTCTTGACAACTCATCTGTAATTGATTTCCCGATGTCATTTTGATTAACAAAATTATAGTGTTAATGATATTCAATACAATATAAATACGTCTTCTGTGTTCTGGTTATAATCATCAGTTAATCTAATGGAATTATATATTAATTTTCAAAACGATAATCCCTATGATATTCATTTCATTGAATTGGTAACATAATTAGTTTGATGGTCCTAAATTGTTTCAATTTAAAATACCATAATAAAGTCATAATCTAGGTCTTTTTATGGTATGTATGATATATTGGATGCATTCCCAACATGATGGTCATATTGAGGAATAATATTTTTATATTCAAAAATCATTTGAAAATTTTCTATGTATGGTAAAAGGAAATGTTATCTACATAAAAATACTAAAATAATTAGAACATAAAAAGATATTAACCATGTTTCACTAAAGTACATTTGATCTCCAAAACAAAATGAATTGAAACGTAATAAGAAATAATTCTGACTCAATAGTTAATAGTGTTTTTAGGATGTTTATGGCACATGGGATGTATTGGAACTTGACTGGGGAACAAAGTGATATTTTTGTGGCAGATTTGTCCTTGATGGATAAGTTATATTGCTGATGGTCTCAGATATTCTACGTGAGTAGTGGGAATGCACTGGTGGTTTTTTTGAAATCAATGGTAACTTCTAGGGATCTTTTCCTATTGTTTATTCTATATTGGATTTTCAATCATGGGTGTGTTCTTTATATGTGTAATTAATTCATGGTGTCTCCCATTATATTTTGTGAATGTGCATGTTTATGACTTGGTTTCTCCTATATGTATGACTCTAGGTTCACGTGGTTGGTTATAAGGATAGCTTCAAAAGTGTAAGGATCATTTGTGAGTTTGACCAATCAATTTTGATGATGTCTAATGGGTTAATTAGTGTTAAATTTTGGAATATTGAAAAGAGGATATCATAGCACTGATGGGATCTTTTTATGGTAGTGACACCTAGGGAGAGTAGTGGTCTTGTGGTTGAGTTTATTTGTTGGTAGGGTTGGGTTTTTTATATAAATGATGAGAATTACATTATTCCAATAGGTTAGTGTACTAGAAGGCATGGTTATTTATTTAAGATAGCATATGTTCCTAGATCTGGTGATGTATGTCTTCTGGAGCTGGGAATCAGGTTCTGTAAATGGTAACAAGAACGTAGGTGACATTAGGTTTGTTTGGTGGAGTCATGTAATATGCACAGGATGGAAGTGATTGAGTGTTGTAGTGATGATAGTATTAAATTTAATGTCTATTCATGACTTCATTGTATAAATTAGTGAATCATTGGTGATTTTTGGTTTATTAAACCCTCTTGGGTTGTGGTGGATTTCATCGATGACATCTTGGTGTACACCTAGGTTAAAGACGACCATGGGAAATATATTGACATAATCCTGAATACATTAAGAGGGAATTTTATATATGCAAACCCTCATAAATGACATTATGAAACACTGAGAGATTGATTATGGTATGTTACATTTATGGACATTTCTGACTGAAGCCATGGTGGTAGAAAGTTTTTTTGGAAGAGGTGAAAATGACACAACTAAGGTGGGGAGAAGTGTGTTAGTCTTAGTGGTATAAAAAATACCATAGATTAGATTTCCTTTAATCCTGAAGAAAATGAAGATCCTATGTGGTATATGTTGGGATTCATTATGAAGGATAGGTGGGCCATAAATGTGGTAGTTTATCAGGCCAAGCATTTTCCACTAGATAAAGGTTGTTCTCAGAAGATATTTGAGGTGCTCGTGATAAAGGTGTTGATTATACAATGAGACATGGTGACAGTTCATGGGAAAAATAGTTTCAGTGCTAGGACGTCATCTGGTGTTGGGCATGGACAATGGTAAGTTTGTTTACATGAAAATGGAATGTATTTAAGTGTAAATTCATCTTGGCGATGAAAATTTGTGACCTTCTTGCAATGGATGTTAGGCATCAATGAGATAATTTGTTCAGGGACGTTCGAACATTGTTTTGTAAAATAAATGAATTTTATGAGTTTTAATCCACCCGTGGTTGATGTGTGGGAATGATATGTGCATTTTCAAAATAGAAATAGGTTTTAATAGAAACCATGTTTCTTTTATTTGATGTATGGATGTTGGAAGTTTGTCTATTCTGGGTGGTTTTAAAGAAAATTTTAGATACAAAAATTTGATGGTGTTCTCCATGGATGTTTGGGTGTAATGAGTTGATAAATCTATTGGTTACATAGTTGAATCTTGAGTTTGAGGTTTTAGAGGTTATTTTAAGATTATGCATGATCCAAACATAGAAGGGTGGTGATTTGGAGCCTATTTCATGGGGTTTATCATAACTAGTAAGTCATCATTTCATGATATGACACGTATTTTGAATTATATAAGAATGGAAAAAATCCATCTTGGTGTTCATTTTTTAGAATTATTGAGGGATCAACCTTTGACCTGTAACATTATTGAGTTAGGTATCATACTTTGGTTGTGTTTCATATGTTCAGATATGTAATGGGGCCATTACGTCTTGAGTTATAGACCGATATGTGTTAGTGATTATGTATGATAAACACAATGTTCCTTCAAGTAACTCATGGTGTACTATGCATTTCTTGTGGTTGGTGTTAATGAGTATGACTTGAGGTCGATGCCTCCCTTGAGGAGCATCTTGTTACTATTATGGATTATAACTGGAAAATTATTTGAGGTAGAATTATTTCATTATTTTGAAATTTTTAACTACATGAGCATATGTAGGCAGAAACATGGTTGGTAAAAGTTGAGGAGTGACACTGGTGGTCTGACTATTTTTCATCGAGGATTTATAACGCTGGGGAATGCGTCTTGAGGATGTGTTTTTTAAGGTGGGGAGATTATAAGAGATCGACCCTGAGACAGTTGATGTCCAATTATAAATTTCTCTTTTTTGAAATGTTTCTTGAGATTAGTATTTTCCTCAGGGGTGTTTTTGGGGTTTTTGGAAGGGAAAAGTGAGAAAATATACAAATATATACTAATAGTATGCTTGGTTAATAGTTAGTTGTAAATGTGTTTCATAACTATGTGGCCCATAGAAGGGGTGTGCGCTGTTAGGGAAACCGTGCTAGGTGGCCAAGGAGTCTGTGAAGCTTGATATCCCATCGGAAAATGGAAACACAAATCCACCAAATAGTTTTCAAAATAATGTGGGTAGATGGGATACCCGTGTGGCTCATTTTCCTCTTGGATATAGGAAACCACACAGTTGGTGTACTGTTTGTGAAACTATTCCACCAAACTTGGAGTAACATTAAGTGTTGTATTTTCACCAGTTTTTTCCACTGAGGTTAAAATATTTCTCCACAAATTTCACCCATTCTAAACCTCCTATATCATTAGTGATGAACCAGAAGCCTCATCCTCTCCCATGGATGTTCTTCTATGAATTCATATGTGTTTGAATTGATATCAGGTGAGAATCGAAGCTCTGTGAAATTCTTCAACCATGTCTCCCTAGATTTCATAGAAGAGTATTGGTGTGTAGTTTTCTACCATTATAATGCCATAAAACACTATTTTTCTACTAGATCCTGGATTTTGATGATAATGATTCTTTGGGAATAAATCAAGGGACATGGTGAGAGCAAAGGTTTTCTACAAGCACAGGGTAGGTGGTCCTTATGTTTTTTCCCAAATCCCGATCATTATATATGTGAATGTAGTTGTTCCAAGTTTCTACCATTGTATGAATTTATGACTATGGGTAAGGAATTTGATTTGGTAATTAATATGTGGTGAAAGATCCTTCATTGAACCCAATGGATATATTTAAGTCTTTTCCCCATACCTCGAGTTACCGATGTGGTATTCCAAAACCATTTGAATGGTGAAATCTTATGGTAAACATTTAGAAAAGGTAATTAAGAAAGGGTATAGAGTTAAATATTATTATTTGGATATTTATATTGATAATGGTATAATTGAAATTTTTATTTTTCATCTTTATAAAATTTGTTAGAGTCGTTTGGAGTGGACTAAATGACGTGTCTTGGATTTTGATTTGGTTATGGTTTCCAAGGAAGGAGAATGATGTTTTGAAATTGGGTATTGTTTTTGAAAGGAGGAGTTGACCTCAAAGTGTCTATAAATTGGATTCCCTTTTTAGACTCAATATCATTTATTGAATTGTGTGTGTTGTTTTATACTTTAGAAAATACCATGGCGGTTTCTTAAAAACAATGGAAGGTTATGGATATCCATTGATATTACTTTATTTTAAAGAGAAAGACCCTAGTTGAAGGGTTGTTTCAAAATGTCTAAGTGATTTTTATGAAATTATGAAAAATGTGTTGGGTATTATTGATATGTGTTAGTTTATAATGATCTACTTATTATGTGGTAAATGTATAATGGTTAATAATATTAAAATTTGATAAATTATGTGATAATGATAAAAAAAACTTGATAATGTAATGGTTGGGTGTGTCTATCAAGGATGTGTTGAATCCTAGTTGGATTCATGGATTGATTCTCCAGTGAATAATGGTTTGAGGATGTTGGACTAATGTAGTAGTCCCTGCTTTTGAGTAGTCCAAACTGATGCTAAAAACCACCTAATTCACCATTGTTTTTGGATAAAAGAAATATTCTCATGATCCTAAGGGTATATAAATGGAATTCCATATCATGGTTCAGATGGTCGAACATATTATTCCGTGTCCTAGTTGGATTCATGGGCTGATTATCCATGTTTATCGACTTGTGACCTATTGTATTGAATGTTTAGACATGAAATTATGAGTCTCTATTAGAGTCATGGATTGAGGATCCATGTTATTTGACTATTAACTTAGCAGTTGGGATGATAATACAATACCCACCGAATCTCAATTGGATTCTTTGATCGGGGATCCTTTATATCCAACCTATGATCCATGTGATATGTGGTATAAATACCCAACTAATTTTATGAGGTAAACTAGATTTTGGTAATCAAAAAATGAATCCCCTTGTGAAAAAAAATTATATACTTCCCTTTGTTATAATATTCCAGTACATAAATATGTAAATTGATTCTTAATAAAATTTTAGCTGTAAAACCTATTTTCCCATTTGGTTTATTTATTATTTCATATTTATTATCTTTATAAACTATTTTATAGAATGAATATTTCCTTAATCACTATAGGTGATGACATACATAGTTCTACTCACACCCTTCTCTAGTAGCCATGACACTTAGGTACCCAAGAATATTCCTCCTATTTACTATAATAGGATTAAGATAAAGACCTGGTGTTTGGTTTGTGAATGAGCTGATGGGTTGGAGAATTGGATGTCCGGAATATGTTAGGACATTGACCATTTTGGAGATCTTTTAAGTAGTTTTGGAATTAATTATTTTATTTTTATAACTTTCTAAAATGTAGTTAATTCATCATATTGTTATACCATGTTTTACATGGTGACATGTTAGATTTTATATTATGTTATCCAGTTATTTTTTCTAATTTTTATTATAGATGTTGATATTATTTCTTCTGTGTTTTACTCTTATAGGATATTATTTCTTGTGTTACATGGTACCATGTGTTTCACTAATTATTTATTTGAATATTTCTTTCTCCTTATTAGGAAATTACTTTAATAATATATCTTACAAATTTGAGGGTCGATGTCGCAATATAGGTTCCACAATTGAATCCTCCAGTTGAATATTTATTCATAGAAGGAGAAATCTAAAACATTCATGATCTGGGACAAGTGATTGTTTGGAACCATGGGTGTGTGGTGGATCATGCATCTAAATATACTAGGAATCATCCACATGTATTCCATGGTGATAAGGGAATTCAGGTGTTTAAGGAGTTTATTGAGAGGATTGAGAGGATCATCTACATCTTGAAGACACTTAGGTGCGGTTTTCTAAATTCATGTTCTACGAACCAAGAAGAATATTATGGGACTATATTTTACATGATATGTTTCACAAGTATCATACATTGTATTATTTCTACAAAATATTTAACCATATGTTTTACCCAAGATACATTTTTTATGGAGAAGACCCATGGGTTTCTAAACCTGGAGAAGCGGTATTATACCGTTCTAGAGTATTTTACCTCTTTTGCTGAGTGAGTGAAGCAAGTTTTCATCTGGATTATTTTTTTGTCACTTTCAGGATTAGAAATGACTTCTTTATTATCAGTGTGGAAGGCCTAGTCAAACCCAAATGAATTAGTGTGTAGGATCCCACGATTCTCATCATTATGAATGATTTCTCCATATACAAACTTTTTTGATAGGATATGCTAATGATGTATAGTAAGATCCACATTCCCCAAGTTCTAAAATATTCATGAAGTTTATTCAAAGCATTGTAGGTCCTATCCTTAATCTAAGGTGATGATTATGTGGCTAAGAACGCTCATGAAGAAGTAGAGACCATAAGTTATTATGCAATGAAGTATGTATCAAAGGAATTTGTTTCACGTCCAAATATATATAAAGGTATGATGATTATTTTTTATATTTTGGTTCTATAATTGGTTGATATAGGTGAAAATAATTATTTTGAACCATTAATGTTAGTGGACATGTTGGGATTGCGTTCAGATATTATGCCATTTTTTATGGATATTTCCAAACCTTTTGGAAAGAGATCTGAACAAGGTATTATGTTCTCTACGTGTTGGGTGATGATATACAACATCAAGGTGGAATGGGACATTTTAGTTCTTGGTGTTGATATTTTTGACTAGAATATTGCAATGGATTGGATGATCAATGTTCAGTCCCTGATAGTATATTATTGTCTATGGGATCATTTCATATCTTATGATGGGGTCACTCATGGTTATTAGGGTGTTTGTGACAATATATCATAAAGGGAAGGGAATACGGTTCCTTGTGTAGGGGTAATAATTGGTTATTTGTTAGATATTCTTCGTGATTATATTTACCCTTTTTTGGGCGGTCGACTACCTACAGAGGTGTATGCATACCCCAAGGTTGTTATAGAGAATTCATCTTCTTTACTAACATAAGAAGTGGTCGAGTTTGCTATTGACTATCTCTATGATGTGATTACCATTTATATTCCATCTTATATAATGGAATACGGTGAGTTGGTGGATCTTAATGTATTTCTTAAGGATATAGAGGCCACGGGATTTAGTAGACCTATTTAGTTATAGTGGGTTTTCATATCCCCATTGATAAGGAGTTATACATAAGCCTCATACTTTTAATTGAATATCATAAGTTGAATCGAGTGACCATAAATAAAAAATATACCTTACAAATGATTGATGAAATCTTTATTCATCTTATAGGGTCATGTTGTTTTTTCAAAGATTTCACTTTTTCAGGGTACCAATAGTTGAGGTTTTGAGAACATATTATTTCTAAGTCAACATTTTGGAGATGTTATCAGCCTTTTGTGTGTACTTTTATACTATTAATTATGAATAACACTCTGGTTATGCTAATGGATTTTATGAACCCAATATTTCATTGGTTCTTGTAATATTTTCTTATTGTGTTAATGTATGAATTTTATCTTTACAACATGTCATAGGAGGATCACAAAGACTATTTGGATATCATTATTTTGACCATAAAAGAACTCTTTCTATATGGTATTCTTTGAAAATGATAGTTTCAGATTGGGGATGTGAAATTCATGGGTCATGTGATAGTTGAAAGGGGTGTCTCGGTGGATACTAAAATGTTAACGGTTGTTATGTCATGGGAGCATCCCAGAAATGTGCTCTATATCTGATGCTTATTTAGTTTTTATATTTACCACTGACATTTTTTTCTATATTTCATCATGATATCATTCTCAATCAATGCATTAACACACAAGGATATAAACATTGTATGTATCAACAACTGTCAGATATAATTTTAGGAGATTAAGGTGAGGTAGGATTCTTCATTAGTTTTGGTTCATTCAATACATGTATTATGGTATTTAGTTTTCTATGATTCTTCTAGAATGGGTTTTGGATGTGTGTTGATTCAGGGAAAATATGAGATAGCCTATGGCTCATGCCACTTATTCCCTAATAATAATATGTATCGTATAGAGGATCTTGAGTAGGTGGAGGTTATGAATGCATTTGAACTATGTCAACTCTACATCCCTAGTGAGTGGTTTACCTTGTATTATGATCATAAAATACTCTCATATTTTTTACATAGAAGTATATGAACATGATATAGAGATATTGGGTGATGTACCTTCAAACTCTTGAATTTGATATTTAAAATGTGTCATGGAATAGAAATCTATAGTTTGATTTATTGTGTAAAAAATTATCTAAAAATAATATGAACGAATAGTTTTAGGGGTGGTATTTGATGAGTTCATTTTCTAAAATATGTTTTGAAGTATAAGGGGTTGTGGTACAGGTGATAATGGATATAATGAAATATGACCCATCTTATGATGAAAGAGTTTATCTCAAGAATGTGGAAAACCCCACATTACAATTCTTGGGTCAAAACCATCAGATTTTGGAGGCCATAGGTGAGTCGTATCTCTCCCCTAGTGATGCATTTTTCATCTATGGATGGTTGGTTGTTCGATTTTCCCGCATGTAGGAGATGATGGACTACAAAAAGTAGTCTTGTTTGTTTATGCACCAATGGGATACTAAGATGTATCTAGACTGGATATGTTATTATTTTTGTTTGGGGATGAGGTGGTTGAATGAAAATTTTATATCACTATGTCTTACTTATCTAATAATTTATGAGAAAAATGAAAGAAATGATGGTTTTTTTGAATCCATTACCCATTCCAGTGTTAAAGTGGGATGAGATTTACAAAGATTTCATTATTAAATTATCATGGATTCCCAGTAAGAAGGATGTAATTTCGAGGATCATTGCACAAATAAAAAAATTAACACATTTCATATTTATTATGGAGATGAAGAAGGTGGAATATACTGGGGATGTTTATGTTCTAGAGATTGTGATACGTTATTGGGTTCACTTTAAAGCTATATTTGATAGTGACCTAATATATACGTATAGGTTTTTGGAATATTTAAACCATACCATGGTTTTCCAGTTGAAATTGAGCATTACATAATAGCTGAAGATGGGTGGATTGATAGAGAGGGTAATCCAGGTTCATGAAGATATTCCCCAATATTGTTTTATTTATTTTAGTGGATACTAGGTTTTTTTCTCTCGTTAAATTTTCCAATAATAATTGTTTTCAATATTAGGTTGAGATAGAACCCTTGATGATTTCTATGATAAGGCAAGTAGATCTCCATTATGTTGGGCAGTGTTGGGAGAGATGCCCTCAGTTGGTATGAATCATGTTTAAAAGGTTTTATAGAGTGTATAGTTAAACCAAAGGTGATTGATCAAAACATAGAGTCATCACAAATCATATGGACGATGCCTTTATTAAAAATTGTACATTCAATTTGGTGATCTGTTCATTCATAAATCATCACCTTGATTGTGAAATCATATGTTTTGTAGGTATGGTATATTAGCATTAAGGTTTATGGCCCCTTTGGTATCATTTTACAATTGGAAAAGGTGGATTATCGATTATAATTCCATCTAGTTTTATTACTATCCATGATATGTTCCATGTTTCCTAGATGAGGGTTATATAATAGATCATTTATATAAGATTGGATGATAGGATGTTGATCTTGAGACTGAATATGTAACATACCGACCCAGAAGCCACTAAGCAGGTGCTCCATTCCAGTTCACCATGAGGCCACTAGTGCGCCTCCCCGTATGCCATAGTCTTTAGACTAGAAGAGAGGGCCTAGGGTGTGATATTGGGGAGAATATTCCCTTATACCATTGTAAGAAAATATCAAAAATAACTTATTATCATACACATAGGAATGTAAACAGAGTGCAGAAACAATACACAATAGAAATAGAGCAAGTTGTAACAATAAAATGTTGTAAAACCCCGAACATCTATACAATACAATACAACACTGGTCACCCACTGGTCCGACCATACATATATAATAGAAAAAGAAACTGAAATTAAAAGTACATGGCTCAACTACTAACTCTAAGCCAACTCATGTACCCGATCTCCAGACACTGTTGAGCAGCATCAACCTAATCAGTAGAACCTCTTGAGTAGCTCTGCTCGATCATGAAACATTATGCCTCAACCCAATCCACCATCCAACTCACGATCAACCTAAAAAGTAGACATGATGTGTACATGTACATTGAGGTTCATGTGCAAGGGTGAGAAATAATCATAGTTGGGAACCCTGACAAGCAACCTATAACTGTGCTGCAAAACGTATATGCAACAGCAATATGCTCAGCCTAGGTGGAAAACTACAAAAAGAAGAATAACAAAATGTGAAAACATAGTCCAAGATAGGGTCTGTAATCCATTTTAATTGGGTAAGTACCACCATGAATTTTCATATCTATATATGTATACTTGTATAGTTCAATTCCAATACACATATACATAAATATGAATTTTCATGAGTATGTGAGTCAAATTACAAGAAACCACATCTACATTCGATCCTTGGGTAAATAAGCCTGATTTCCTAGACATCTTGTGCAAGGGCATTGAGCTGGATGTTGTGCCACTCAAGCTATGTATCATTATGTTGATCTATAGGTCTATAATCCCATCGTCATGTACCTTCTTCGTCCAACACCTAAATTATATCTTTGAGAAATCTACATTGCCACTGGGGGATACTCCTCTTACACCTCGGTTCACTCATACTCGAGTTCAATCAAAACTAGATTTTTGTATACTGGCAATCAACCCGATGAAGTAGGATATCGTATACCGACAGTCAATCCTCTAAATAAGGATACCATATATCGATGGTCAATCCTGACTGATCTGGAAGGGCATAAACATTCCAATCATAGAATGAAGAGTGCGTAATCATCCCCAACACTCATCACGACCAGGGCATCTCTAATGGTGTGCACCCCATAGGTCTAACATAACACATGAATAATTAGTAATGACCTATGGGTAGCTCTAATGGTCAATACCCCATGGGTCCAACATGAACCATGTAAATTCTAACGACCTTGGGGTATCTCTCATAGTCAATACCCAATGGGTCTAACATAGCATCATAGAAATTATAAACGACCTCTGGATATCTCTAATAGTAAATACCACTGGGGTCCAACATAGTATACGACCATCTAGGTAGCTCTCACGATCTGAACCCCATTGGTTAGTCAACTACACCAAGGCTCTCACAGTCCTGTTTAGGTACTCTAGAAGTTCCCAAAGTCTTCCTGGTCCAAGGCGGTCACGGTCCTTTGAAAACAATCAAGAACGGCTCAATAGATAGATACCAAGGATCACCTCTGGTCATCCCAACATCAAATCCATCATGATATATAAATATACACATTTACGCGCAACAAAAAAGTCATATTTAGTACCTCTTTGTATATAATTTGTTTTTACAAATAACAAGGAGCAGATGTCGGATATCAGGTAAGCACGTTTGAGCACCACAAAATTCAAGAAATATGCCTCGCATCAGGATCAATAGCCACCAACTAGGAAGAACCTTTGGTAACCACTACTACATCAGAAAAACGATGTTAGATATAAACAAATGAGTCGGGGTGTCCATAACACCCAACACAATAGTACATCCACAACCCTATGGGATTACCAGTTCGGAACATGTTCTAGGTGACAAAAAAACACAATATCTACCCAATCCTGGTGTAACAACTCAAGGTTGGTCAAAAAACAGGCACTTGTTGGTTCCCTCAATTAAAACAATAATAAGGAATCCTACTCAGGATCCACCAGATAAACATGAGAAAATTCAACCAACACGGTATCATTACTGAAGAGTAAGGAAATGATCCTACACGAGATCCTCGAACTAAGAACAACAGAAGCATACTACAACATGGATCCTCTCAAATGAAAACATGAGAGAGATCCAACAATGGACTCTCTAGTTCATCACATAAGTAATGTCATCCCTCAAGAGATCCATGAAATCATCGGTTCTCATGGCCTCATAAGAAAGTAGGGCACATCTCACAAGGGGAACATCCTAAAAAGCATAGGTCCTGGGAGATAGCTCATATCTCATCTAAGATTTTGGGTATATACTAGGTTGGGATGAACACCCAACCTATCATCCACACCAAGTCTCCCAATCAGGTGACCACTGAACTCAATAATTGGAGGAAGAACCTCTCTATTTATATTGAAACCCCTGAAATCTATTTAGATGATGCCTAAATGTAAAACATATTCCACCATTGAAATATACGTGAAAAATTCATATAATGGACTACTCACACGCCCAATTATGACATTCAGGGAACAACATACCCCAAAACTACTCTGTTGGAGTAGTACATGGAGAGAACACATGGGGTCTGTCTAATGACCCAATGTTTCATTAATGGAAATCCCTCTTGATCTAATTAAATGCCTCTTTATGTTTATATAAAATGTCAACTTCACTGGTTTTATGTTATGAATTTTGACCGTTGCTAATATAGTCGTTGAACATTCATCACATGATTAGTATAAATATAGGTCTTTAACACATCCAATTTTACATAGACAAAAGAAGTGATGGCCTCATCCAGTAGAATTTCCACATACGAAGCCCATTTGTCGGATCTCGGAAAAGAGGTGGCGTCTTTGGGATTTGTCTTGACCAAGCCCAAGCTGATCTTCATCATGTCAAGCTCGAATGTGACCGTCTACGGGAAAAGTGGAAGTTGATTGAAATTACCACTCGAGTGATGTTATCCAAGCCACCCCAAGAGTCTGTCACCATCGCACACCTTACCCTTAAGTCTTTTTCGGCTGTTTTAAGGGGTTATTTAAAAAATAAGTAGTACTATGTTCATGTACATTATTTTTGTATATAGTAATGAATATAATTTCTAGTCATTTTTGATACATTGTAAATAGTTTTGTATAGTACAAATGGTGTTTTTAGTTATTATTTAATTAAGAAATCTATTTTATTAAATTAAGGGATTTTTGAATTAAATAATATTTTAATAAAATAATAATAATATTATTATATTAATTTTTATTAAATATAAAGGATATTATAATTTTATGAATGCAATTCAAATTTTATTTTATGGTTTGAAATCCATTTCTGTCAAAACAGGTGAATTTTCGATAAATATTGGTTTTTATTTTAAAAGTGAAAATTAAAATAATTAAGAAATGGTTTAGATAAAATAAATGCCATTTTTGAAATCAGGACGTCAAAATTATCCAACGGTGAATTTTTCATAATTTTCTGAGACAGTCAAATTTTTGGGTAAAAATTAAATACCATTTAAATATATAATGTGTTTTATGACATCATAAAGACCCAATGGTGATGTAAAAAATATCATAATCCTTATGTTCGGCCAATATATGTTTTATCATTAAAATAATGTGATTTTTGGTTTGTTTGACATACTTTTCAAAGCATTAATGGACCCCTCAAGACATATTCAACACTTTTCCATTTTAAATTAATTTCCATGGGAGTGTGACTCACCTCCACATAAACAAACTTATTATTTTAAGAAGTTCGGACTTGATCCTTATAAAATATTTTTATCCTCTTCCCTTTTCCAAAAACCATGGTAAAAAACCATGGGATTGTTTGTGGTTTGGATTAATTTAATGTAAGAGGACCCAAACCTAAATAATATTGAATTCCCTCACCTTTCCTATATAATCCCACCCAAGCTCCCACTTCCTCCTCACTAAAATCCCTTGTAGATCATCCAAAATCTGACCTACTCTTTCCAGAATCCTCCCAAGGTGCCTCAAGCTCCCAATAATCCTCTCACAATCCTCTCTCTAGCCTTTGGATGTACACTTCAAAGTAAGGGTTTTTTCTTCCTTTCTCTTTTTTGTCAATTTTCTTCAAGTTATATTGCCCATTTAATTTCAATTATGAATGTTTGGGTATGGGTTCTCACCACCCCCACACTTCCCTCTTATTGTTTTAATGATAGGAGACCCCTTTATCTCTCATTAAATTCCTCCCATATACACCCATTACTATGCCGAAATTCCCTCTCTTATTTTACATTCAAGCAATAATTTTGTATCATGAATATAAATTCCATTACAATTTTTGGGAAATGTATCTATATGACCTCCTTACTGTAAATTACAAATAAATATGATTAGTAACCCATTTCTCTTACATCAACCATTTTTATGAATTCTTATGTCACACCATTACGCTGCCGAAATCACACCGATTTTCTAAGCCAATGTCATTGTGTAGTGAATACCATGCCCATTTATCCATCAAGGGTATTCACCTTTATGCACATTTACTTATTGATTATAATGTTTCATTTATGAATTCCACATTCCTTTATCGTGGAATAAATGATTATGTTTTATGAATCCATGTTTTATGATCCATGTGGCACACTTATGCATGAAATGAAATGTTTAAGAAGGGTGCGCCCTTATAGCACTCCAATGCATTGGGTAAAGTATAGTATCATGATACGTCATGTGAAATGAGTGTTGACTCATGCTAATTCAAGTGAAATGAGGGTTTAAACATGCTTCTTGTGCAATGAGGGTTTACTCATGCTTTATGTGCAATGAGCCTTGTCTCATGCTAATTCCATGTTAAACATTGTTGCCACATTTCCATGTTATGATTATCATGATTTATCATGACTTTATTTTCATGTTTATTTTATGCTCTATTGATATGCCTATTTACTAACTTGTATTTTACTCCTCATGTTATTCCATGTCTACTCCCTTACTGGGCTTTAAAGCTCACCCTTTTCTTATGCATGTCCTCAGGCTATCCCATGCAATGCTAAGTAGGAGGAAATCTAGTGGTCATGTAAAGGAATTTTTCAATAAGTATGTTGTATTTCATGTTTTAAGTTTTTATGTAATGATCCTAATCCCAAAAGACACTAAACCTCTCGATCTTCTTTGTTGTATCAAGTGATTTTTTATGTAATGAATCATGTTTAAGTTGTAATAAAAAGCAGGGTTGTCATAGTTGGTATCAGAGGGTAGGTTTATTTACATTTGGGATTAGGAAACCCTAGTAAAGCCTTAT
The DNA here is from genome assembly GCA_963277665.1 of Viscum album. NCBI lineage: Eukaryota > Viridiplantae > Streptophyta > Magnoliopsida > Santalales > Viscaceae > Viscum > Viscum album. The sequence continues at coordinate 615,748,454 of OY728162.1, forward strand.
ATACAAGACTAAGTGTAATAAAAAAATCCCTATGTTTTGGTAAGTGCTGGGTAAGTGGTTTATCAAACAAATACATCCCTGTTTGGATACGAGTAGGTAGAGGCGGCTCTGGCAAAGATGTATCCTAGGGGTAAAACCTGAAAACACCGCTTTGAGCTAGACTCGAACGGGAACTAGTGCACGACAACGGGGCTTTCTGCACTCTTGGTTATGACACTCCCATGGGATATGTTTTGATAAATTCACAATCTTGGTATGAACCCTTATTAAGGAAAAAATGCCCCTAAGAATATATGTTAGAATGTAGATCATGAAAAGCCTAGATTGAAGCATATAGACTCATGAGTTATGGAAATGAAAGTTTATTTATATGTCATAAACTTTTGTCTTTGGATTACCCTTTATGTGTTACCCCTAACATTACTTTTATTCCAGCTAATGGCCAGTAATAGGAGGACTCGGGCTAACAACCGTTGTGAAGATCAGTGTGATGATTGTACTATTGAGATGCCAAAACAAATGGGAGTGGGAATCGAGAACTTTTTCACCCTTATCTCTCTGCTAACTCAAGTTTTGAATAGAAACACGGGTCAAGAGGAACGTTCAACCCCCCTAAGAAAGAACAAGTCACTATCGAGACCTTCATTAGACAAAGGCCTCCTACTTTTAGTGGATTATCTGATCCCACGATCGCTAAACAATGGATCAAATCCATTGAAAAGATATTCTCCATCATCCAATGTTTTGAACAAGAGAAGGTTCTTCTAGCTGCTGATCGTATGGAGGGTGAAGCTGATCACTAGTGGACGTTGATCAAAAATACGAAGACTAAGGAAGATATCGAGGCGTTGGAATGGAAGGATTTCTGTAAGATGTTTTTCGAAGAATATTTTCCGCACACCCTCCGGCTTAAGATGGAAACGGGCTTCCTTTACCTCAAGAAAAAAGATGAAGAATCTGTTGGAGCGTAGGAGGCAAACATGAATAGTCTTGCACGATATGCTTCCAGTTTTGTCGTTACTCCCGAATGCAAGGTTGACCGCTTCTTTGGTGGGATGAATCCTAGCTTGCAGAAAAGACTAGAGATCTGTGACTTCGACAGCTCTTAGGAAATTTTCTGATGTGCCCTCAAGGTCGAAATGGAGATTGGGGAATCACAGGGGTATCATGGGTACAATAAGTGTAAGGTGGAATTCAATGTTGGTGGTCCGATGGATAAATCCAATGGTTCTAAGATGATCCAGCACCCCACTTTCCAAAAGTGCGGAAAGAAACACCCTGGAAAATTCCTTAAGGGGACGAGAAAATGCTTCAAGTGTGGAAGAGAAGGTCACCTAGCTGTTAAATGTCAGCAAGAAAGACCCACGGCTGTGACAGAAGAGATAAATGCTCCATTCGAACCTCAACACATTGTTCAATGCTACAAATGAAAAAAAATGGGTCATTTTGAATATCAGTTCCCTAATCCAAGGGTTATCGGAGGCAACCAACAACCTCCAAGACAGCAAGGAAGAGCTTTTTCCATCACTTCTGCCGAAGTGAACCCCGACAATGAAGTGGTGACTGGCACGCTAGTTATTCATTCAAGAATAGAGAATGTACTTTTTGATTCAGGTTCTACGCATTCTTTCATATCTCGAATGTTTAGTAGAACAATACCAGCACCACCACAAATCATGGAAGTAAAGATGTCGGTGAGTACGGAAAATGGGGAAATCATTGCATCACATGAGTAGAAGTCCTCCCCTGTTATAATATGTGGATTGAATATTCCGGTGAACCTCATCATACTCCCTCTGGTGTAATTTGATGCAATTCTTGGCATGGATTGTCTTTCCTTATATAGAGCCAACATAAATTGTCAGGAGAGGGAAATCACACTCCATATAGAGAATCGACCACTAATTCTTTACAAGTGTCAGGAGGAAGATGAATCTCATTTAGCTCCATCATCACAAGCATGGATATTAATGCCTTATGAGCATGCATTTCTGCATCAGATGATTGAGTCCAAGGAAGAAACCATCCTTGAAGAAATGCCTATTGAGAGAGAATTCGCTGAAGTGTTTCCTGAGGAACTGTCTGGTCTTCCTCCAAGAAGAGATGTTGAGTTCTCAATTGAACATATACCTGTGGCGCTACCAATATCCAATACTCCATATAGAATGGCTTTTGTAGAGAATAATGAGTTGAAGAAACAACTATAGGAGAATCTGGATAAAGCTTTTAAACGCCCAAGTGCTTCCTCATGGGGTGCACCAGTCCTCTTCGTCCAGAAGAAGGATGGGTCAATGTGGCTTTGCATCGATTATCGTGAACATAAAAAAATAAAAATAAAGAACAAGTATCCTATCCCAAGAATCGATGACTTGTTTGATCAGATGCGTGGAGCACAATACTTCTCCAAGGTGGACTTGCAGTCAGGATATTATCAAGTAAGGGTGAAGAAGGAAGATGTCCCCAAGACTGCTTTTCGTACAAGATATGGACACTATGAATTCATAGTAATGCCTTTTGGACTCACCAATGCTCTAGAAATATTCATGGACTTGATGAATAGAGTCTTTAGAGATTACCTTGATAAATTTGTGGTAGTATTTATAGATGATATTCTAATATACTCCAAAACCAAGGAGGATCATGATGAGCATTTAAAAACTGTACTAGAGACTTTGCGCAAGGAGAAGCTCTATGAAAAGTACATAATGTGTGAGTTCTGGTTGAAGAAAGCCTCATTCTTGGGCCATATCATCACAAGAAATGGGATATCTGTGGATCCCTCCAAAACAGATGCAATTGAGGGATGGACGAGGCCAACATCGGTAACGGATAACTGTAGATTCTTTGGGTTATCTGGATATTATCGATGATTTGTAAGAAATTTCTCACGATTGTCCAACCCTCTTACCAAGCTAACTCGGAAGGGAGTAAATTTTTCATTGAGTGATGAATGCGAAGAATTCTTCAAGGAATTGAAAAGGAGGCTTATCACTACACCCGTGTTCACTTTAACCACAATTGGGGAACTTTTGTGGTATTCAGTGATTCTTCAATGAATGGATTAGGATGTGTCCTGATGCAGAATGATAAAGTTATATCTTATGCCTCAAGGTAGTTGAAAATCCATGAGCGAAACTATCCAACACTTGATCTAGAGTTGGCGGCGGTTATCTTTTCCTTGAAAATCATGCGGCATTATTTCTATGGAGAGAAATGTGAGATATATACTGACCACAAGAGTCTTAAATATATATTCACACAGAAAGAGCTTAATATGATCCATAGAAGATGGATAGAGCTCATCAAGTATTATGGCTGTTCAATACATTACCACCATGGGAAATCGAACAAGGTGGCATATGCCCTAAGTAGAAAGGACCCAACAATTCTATCAATGATGAGAATTGAGACTGGATGAAGATGAACGTGGGAATCATAAAGAGGGGAAAATCATCAATCCTTTCACAAATGATTGCTCAACCATCTCTTTTGGAAAGGTTAAAGGATTATCAAAAAGATGATCTGGGAATTCAAAAAATTGTGGAAGCTATCAAAAAGGAGAAATATTCAGAGTTTAATGTTAATGAAGAAGGAATTGTGCTGTTTGGGAAAAGACTTTGTGTTCCATCAAGTCTGGAGCTGAAGAAGGAACTTTTGGATGATGCACATACTATAAATTTCTCTATTCACCCAGGGAGCACAATGATGTATCGAGATCTCTGAGAAAACTTTGGGTGGGATAATATGAAGAAGGAGATCGCCGAATATACATCAAAGTGCCTGGTGTGTCAGCAATTGAAGGCAGAGAGGCAGAAGTATAAGGGGATCATGAAACCATTGCCCATACCAGAATGGAAATGGGAAAACATCACCATGGACTTTGTCACCGGACTTCCAAGGACATCCAAAGGCAACAATGCAATCTGGGTTGTTGTGGATCGTCTTAGAAAGACTACACACTTCATTGCTATTCAGGACGATTTCTAATTGGATCAACTGGCACAGATATATATTAGGGATGTGTTTAGGTTGCATGGAGTACCACTATCTATTGTGTCTGACCAATATCCAAGATTCTCCTCTATGTTTTTAAAGAGACTTCAACATGCTCTGAATACTAAACTGAACTTCAATACGGCCTATCATCCTCAAACTGATGGCCACTCTGAGCGTACTATCAAAACACTTGAGGATATGTTAAGTGCATTCTAAATGGAATTTAAAGGAGGATGGGATCAACATCTTCCTCTTGTTGAGTTCTCTTATAATAACAGTTTCCACTCGAGCATCCAAATGGCACCATATGAAGCCCTGTATGGGAAAAGGTGAAGAACACCGGCATGTTGGGATGAGGTCGGTGAACGTAAGCAGCTTGGACCAGAAATGGTCAAGGAAATGGTGGATAAGGTGAAAACCATTCAGCATCATATCAAGGCAGCTCAGTGTCAATAGAAGAAGTTATGTAGATAACCGTCGACGATATCTTGAGTTTAAAGTTGGAGACATGGTTTTTATATGCATATCTCTATGGAATAAGGTCATGAGGTTTGGAAAGAAAGGTAAGTTAAGTCCAAGGTACATCGGCCCCTTAGAGATTCTTGATCGTGTCGGGGCTGTGGCCTATCGACTAGAACTTCCACCTACTATGGCCAAAGTACATGATGTCTTTCATGTATCTCTCTTAAAGAAGTACATACCAGATCTTTCACATGTACTCTCTTCTAAGTTGGTACAATTGGAAGATGATCTTTCTTATGAGGAGAAACCAGTGAAGATCTTAGATCATAGAGGAATGTTTCTACGAAATAAGAAAATGCCCCTCGTCAAGGTGTTGTGGGGAAACCACATGTTTGAAGAAGAAACTTGGGAATCAAAGGATATGATGAAGCTAAGTTACCCACATTTGTTTTAGTGTGGGAAAATGAAAATTTCGAGGGTGAAATTTCTTAAGGGGGGAATATTTTAACGACCCAAAGTATCATTAATGTAAATCCCTCTTGTTCTAATTAAATGTCTTTTTATGTTTATATAAACTTTCTACTTCATTGGTTTTATGTTAAAAGTTTTGACCGTTGCTAATATAGCCATTGAACGGTGATAACATGATTAGTATAAATATCGTGATTTAAAACATCCAATTTAACATAGACAAAAGAAGTGATGGACTCATCCAGCAGAATTTCCCCATACGAAGCCCATTTGTTGGAGCTTGGAAAAGAGGTGGCGTTTTTGGGCTTCACCCTTGACCAAGCCCAAGTTGAGCTTCATCATTTCAAGCTCGAACGTGACTGTCTATGGGAAAAGTGGATGTTGATTGAAATTACCACTCGATCGATGTTATCCGAGCCACCCCATGAGTTTGTCACCATCGCACACCTTACCCTTAGGTCTTATGCGGCCGTTTTAAGGGGTTATGTAACAAATAATTAGTACTATGTTCATGTACATTATTTTTTTATATAGTAATGAATATAATTTCTAGTCATTTTTGATACATTGTAAATAGTTTGTTAAAGTGAAAATGGTGTTTTTAGATATTATTTAATTAAAAAATCTATTTTATTAAATTAATGGATATTTGAATTAAAAAAAAATTTAATAAAATAATAATATTATTAGTAATTTTTTTTTAAAATTTAAATGATCTTATAATTTTATGAATGCAATTAAAATTTTATATTATGGTTTGAAATCCATTTCTGTCAAAACCCGTGAATTTTCGATAAATGTTGGTTTTTATTTTATAAGTGAAAATTAAAATATTTAGAAATTTATTTTCATAAAATAAATTTCATTTCTGGAATCTGGACATCGAAATTATCCAACGGTGAATTTTTCATAATTTTCTGAGACAGTGAAATTTTTGGGTAAAAATTAAATACCATTTAAATATATAATGTGTTTTATGACATCATAATGACCCAATGGTGTTGTAATAAAATACCATAATCATTATGATCAGACAAAATATGTTTTATAATTAATATTATGTGATTTCGGGTTTGTTTGACTTACTTTTCAAAGCATTAACGGACCCCTCGAGACATATTCCTTTTTAAATTAATTTCCATTGGAGTGTGACTCACCTCCACATAAGAAACCTTATTATTTTAAGAATTTAGGTCTTGGGCATTATAAAATATTGTTTTCATCTTCCCTTTTCCAAAAACCATGGGAAAAAACCATGTTTTGGATTGTGGGTTGGATTAATTTAATATAAGGGGACCCAAACCTAAATAATAAAGAATTCCCTCACCTTTCCTAAATAAACCCACACAAGCTCCCACTTCCTCCTCACTAAAATCCCTTGGAGTTCGTCCAACCTCTGACTAATCTCTCTAGAATCCTCCCAAGGTGCCCCAAGCTCCCATGAAGCCTCTCACAAGCCTCTATCTAGCCTTTGGAAGCACACTTCCAAGTTAGGGTTTTTTCGTCCTTTCTCCTTTTTGTCAATTTTCTTCAAGTTGTATTGCCCTTTTAATTTAAATTATGAATGCTGGGGTATGGTTTCACAACTCCCCCATATTGCCCTCTTATTTTTTGAATGATGGGAGACCCCTTTATCTATCATTAAATTCCTCCCATATACACCCGTTACTATGCCGAAATTCCGAAAGGAACTTCTCTCTCTTCTTTTACATTCAAGCAATAATTTTGTATCATGAATCTAAATTCCATTACAATTGTTGGGAAATGTATCTATATGAAATCATTACTGTCCATTATAATTAAATATTATGAGGAACCCCTTTCTCTCTCATCAACCATTTTTATGAATTCTTATGTCATGCTGTTACGCTGACGAAATCACACCGATTTTCTAAGCCAATGCCATTGTGTAGTGAATACCATGCCCATTTCTCCATCAAGTCTATTTACGTTTATGCACATTTACTTATTGATTATAATGTTTCATGTATGAATTACACATTCCTTTATCATGGAATAAATTATTATGTTTTATGAATCCGTGTTTTATGATCGATGTGGAACACTTATGATTGAAATGAAATGTTTAAGAAGGGTGCGCCCTTGTAGCGCTCCAATGCATTGGGTATAGTATAGTATCATGATACGTCATGTGAAATGACTGTTGAATCATTCTAATTCAAGTGAAATGAGGTTTTACTCGTGCTTCATGTGCAAGGAGGGTTTACTCATGCTTTATGTGCAATGAGCCTTGTCTCATGCTAATTCCACGTTAAGCGTTGTTGCCACATTTCCATGTTATGATTCCCATGCTTTATCATGCCATTATGTTCATGTCTCTTTCATTCTCTATTGATATGCCTATTTTCTAACATGTATTGTACTCCTCATTTTATTCCATGTGTACTCCCTTACTGGGCTTTATAGCTCACCATTTTCTTATGCATGTCCTCAGGCTATCCCATGCAATGCTAAGTACGAGGGAATATAGTGGTCATGTAAAGGAAGTTTCAATAAAGATGTTGTATTTCATGATTTATGTTTTTATGTAATGATCCTAATCCCCAAATACACTAAACCTCTTGATCTTCATTGTTGTATCAAGTGATGTTTTATGTATTGAATCATGATTAAGTTGTAATAAAAAGCAGGGTTGTTATAGTCTACCTGTGTAGTAGTACACGACAAGTAAATTACTGTACACGACATGTAATTTATTGTACATGGTGTGTAATATTCCCAAAAATTTATCTCCTATATATTTTCACCTTAAAACACACCCATGTACCACTACGCAGTGTGTACTCCATGTACACGACATGTACTCCTTCAAAACCACTATTTCGTGTTTCTTCTCACACGGTCGGTCACACGGACAACCACTACATGGGGTGTAATCAGTGTACATTCCATGTACTGAAGAAAAATTTTTATTCCCAAATGTGAAGAACTAATGGTTTTTTTCCCAGGAATACACACTTTTTAACATGGGTTTCCCGACCATAAATCCCTCAAAACGCCTGGAACGACCATTTTCACCCACAAAACAACAGATCGAGCTGCATAGGCTTACAAGAAAGTAATAAGAGGATTTATAACCATAAAACAACATTTTTAAAGGGGATATATGGTGAAAACCTAAATATACCAACCATTGGTTGAAAAATACTGATGCTTCAGTTGATTCCACTGTCCACAGATGCGGCACGCCAACTCAGCGCATCAGGAGATTTGAAACGGTACCCCTTTGGCCTCCCATATCTCTCTCTTTCTCAAACTCAAATTTTTATCATAGGTCTCGACCAAGGAGGATCATAATTAGTGCCAGAAGAAGTATAGAAGAAGAAGTAATGAAGTGAAAATAAAAAGGAAAAGAACAAAAAGGGGCATGACATAGCCCCAACACCCGACTCATGATTATGAACCAGCTATTTTAAACTCCCCATTCCGGACTCAATGGTGTAGAAGGAATCATAATATGACACTCTTTTTGACATATATCACTAGATTAACCAGAAATAACAATTTTATATTAAATTTAATAATATTAAATATTAAATTTTTAGGAAAAATTCAAACAACTCGGATTTACACCAAACGTCTGTCCTAGGGTAAAGACCATATTGCCGGACCAATGGAGTTGTCAGAAAAATAATATGAGGTCATATTTTGGTTGAAAACAATCATTTTACCCCTCACAAGATTCCTATTTAAAAAATCAAAATTTATTCTCAATACTACATCCAAAAAAACACGGGTTCTTACAATCTAACCACCATAAACCTTCTCGTCCCTGATAAGCCTGGTGAATGTACCAGTAGCCATGCTCCCAACCTGAGTATATGAACTAACAAGCAATCTGGGCCATCCAACAACCGGAATTATAGCATTAACAATCTTCTCTTACATGGAAGACCTTTAATAATGACCGATCTGGTACTCCATACCATGAAATACCCATATCTTCACCTCATAAGAAACTTCTGAGCCTAATAGATAGTAACAACACCGACGTTCAATAGAAAAAGAGGGTAAACAACCTCAAACAAACAATAGTGTACTACCCATCATTGAGCTTTACATAAACTTCTCCTAGATCACAACCAAAAATAGGTTCCCTCCTAAATATAAAAGAACATTAAGAAAGAAAAAGGATCTCAGCGTAGGGCCGAAGCTCTCCCAGCTTCTCCTTTCTTCATTTCCATCAGTACAATGTGGTTTCGAGGTGATATTTGGTCACATTGAGACATGATGGTCGTATCTAATCCACGATTTTTGGTTTAACCAGTATGTCTTGGTTTTTATGGATATGGTTGTATATATTTGTTATTCTTTGAACTAGGGTTGTATGTCTTATTTCATTATATTCAAGAAATGATCATTAAAACATTATTTAGAAAAATATACTATCCAATTTGAAATCAATTATTTAAAATTTAAAAATATTCCAAATATTAATGAGAAAATGTTATTTTAAAATAACTATGACAACTAGTAATGAAGTATTTAAATCATTTAGTTTCTTTTACAGTAGTCATAACTATTCATGTAATACACATTTACCCAAAGATTCTTTCTATGTTTTTAGGTAATATACAAAATTATCCCAATTTAGAATGTTTGAAGAATATTAATTTCATTGCATGTTGTAAAAAATGTGTAAAAATTTATTTTAAAAATAATATTAGAATACTAAAAATATTTTTTTCGAAAATTTCCAGAAAACATTCACATGAAATTTAATAGGTTTTTCTATTAAAGAGATTAACAATGAATATTTTCTATTACATCATTTTTTGTTTTCTAATGTTTTTAATGAGAATAAAATAAAATTAATACATTTATTCTCCAAAAATAACAATAGGATATGAAAATTCTTGTGTTTTTTTAGATGTCGATATTAATATTTCATCATCAGAATCATAATAATACACAATCCAAATAAATAATGGGATTGTAACATAAAACCCTTACACCTTTTGTATTTATTAAATCATAATCCCCGTGAATAAAATAACATTATATTGAAATTTAAATTATAATAAATTTTATAAGAAAAATCATAAAATAAATCCAAGGTTAGTAAATACACAAAAAAAATAAATAAGTGGTGAATATTTATTGAGTTCAATATAAATAAAAATGAGATGTATACCCATGACCTCTAGTGTCTACATTTTTCATACACTTTTATACCTCTATTATAATAGATTTTTATTTATTTTAAATCCAATATAGAAAAAATACTCATATATAGAATACCATATTTTATTTCATTATCACTCTTTACCATCCATTTGTTAATAAGGTTTTATTAAAATCACTCTCCTGGGTGATCACTTCTTTGTTTTTTTAGGGATTTTTAGTTCAGTATTTTATTGTGCTTATACATTGACCATTTTTTATTAGTTATATAATCTTATTCATTATATAAATATAAAGTACATTCATAATATATTAATATTTTATGTTATTTATAAATAATATATATATATATATATTAATTAAACCATTCATGGAGATGGTATGTAATATGAACACTTAAACATTGTTTTCTATTTTTTTGTCGAATAAATAAAAGAAATATAAATATGAATTAAACTTTTAATATTAATTGTATATCATATAGTTCATTTATATTCATCAATTACATCATCAGTATAATTAATTTTAAAATAAAATGATATTGTTTCCCATCACCTTATGGAGTCAGTAGTCCACATGTATTCATGAGAGACATTATCATTTTAAAAAAATTTAAAGGAAGATGGTATATGTGAGAAGATAATAAAAAAATAATTAAATCATATATTATATAATATATATACTTTTAAAACATAATGGTATCCACACATGATAGGTTGTAATGGAGAACTATTAGGAAGGCGGTATTATTCCATATACATGATGGATGATTTCATTTCCCATTTTATATAAGACGATGTGGATATAGGATATTTAATTTATATAATATTATATAAAAATATTTATAACAATTATGTTATTATATCATAAAATTTAATGAAATTTTAATAAGGTTGATTAATAAATAAAATAATATGCTCGGTTAAGAATGATACCTCTAATTCGAACAACCTCATTTTTATAGCCCCAACATTCTTCTTAAGAGGGATTTATTATAAGATTACTTCATATAGGAAATGTTAAGGGATGTAAGTAAGTGATTGTGGAAAGAATTTTATGAACCAAAAGACATTGGGAGTGTGTAGAAGAGAAAGGAGGGTGTGTCCTTTTATAAGTGGATGAGAGGACATAATTTAATTTTCTAAAAAGAAAAATATATACAAATAATTAAAACATGCCACAAGGATAAACAAATGGATCATTCAAAATCCTAAAAAAATATTAGGTCTATATATATCTATAAAATATGAAATGGACACGTTATTAGGTAAATTTAATTCTTAAATATTTATTCTGACCACTGGTTAACTTGTTTTAACCTTAACCACAACAAAAACTTTGTTACTATTTTACTATTCAATTTTTAAAAAATACGATGTTAGAATTTTTTATAAAATTTATTATGATGATTCAAAATAATGAATCCATTTATCAAGAATCAATTCATAAATGTGTTATAATTTAAATTAAATCTAAACCCGTATGCAGGATGAAAAAAATGATTAGAAAAATTATTCAAAAGTTTAAAAAAATTTACCTAAAATTTCAAACATGAAATTGATTCAAATGAAATAAATTTTATTAGTAATAATTTGTAATACCCCTAGAAAAGTGAGACTTAAGAAGGATAAATGTTACTACCCATGTCAACATGGTGCACCTTTCTTTTTGGGAGCCGACATGATTAGAACTCCACAGTTAATCATACTTGACCTAAAGTAGTAATCAGGATGGGTGACCTTCTCGGAAGTTTCTCAGGGTGTGTGTGAGTGAGGACAAAACACACTGAAAGAACATGTATTGTAATTTGGGGACAATCATTAGTCTGATAATAGACCCTAGTGAGTAATATAATATGGTGTGCTGGGAAGGCAACCAAGGTATTACAAGAGACCCATGGGGTCAGATGACAAGGTTCATGGACCGGGGAGGCGGGTCATGACAAATGGTATCAGAGCCAATACCCAGCCGGAAGTGATTAGGTACTGCATGGGTTTGAGGTGTGGGGTCCACAATGAGGGTGTTCTTCTTTATAGGGTTGTATAATGTAATACACCTGGAAACGTGAGACTTAAAAAGGAAAATTGCTACTACCCATGTTAAAATATTGCACCTTTCTTTTGGGGATTGTACTTGATTAGAACTCCACAGTTAAGCATGCTTGGCCTGGAGTAGTAATCGGGATGGGTGAACTTCTTGGATGTTTCCCACGGTGTGTGTGAGTAAGGACAAAACACACTGAAAGAACATGTGTTGATCTATTGGGACAATAGTTACTCTGATAAGCGACCCTAGTGAGTAATAGCCTATGGTGTGCTAGGAAGGCATCCAAGGCATTACAAGAGACCCATGGGGAAAGATGACTTGGTTCATGGCCCTGGTAGGCGGGTCATGACATAATTAATTTGATTTAATTATAATTTTTATCAAATTTAAAAAATATCTAACAATTTTAATACTTGAAATAAAAAAAATTAATAACAGTCTATATTGTTCACCAATAATCAAAATATTTATCTTTTTAGAAAATTATAAAAAAATGGCCCTAATATATTTTTGAAAATTTTATTCAAAAAAGAGATGTTAATTTTGTTAAATAAATATTCTTAAAGTGTTAAAAATTAATTCTAAACTATGTGACTGAAAGAAGTACTTCTTTAAAAAATACAAATTTTAGCATTAAACTATATTTATTAGAATACCTTGATTAGAAAAAATGATTGACGAGTGAAAAATATTTTTATTGAATATATATTATGTAAAATTATTTAAAATCATTGAGAAATTCTAGTTAATTTATTTAATTATGAGAAAACACATTCTACACATAAAAAAATATTTAGAAAAACATTTCCATGAATTTCAAATGTTTTTTATTTTCAATTATAACGAATTTATGACCAATGGATTTATGTTATTAATGCGTAAAACATAAAATTTTAATCAATTTTTAGTACAATTTATTAAATAAAATTAAATACCAAGGTTAATATTGGGACATTAAATGACAATGAATTAATAGTATATCTCATTTTTTTAAACAAGGTGTTTCTTGTAACACATGACATTAATGATATTGTATTTATTTGAGAAAAATCATAAAATATTGATGTGTTACACTAATTTATAGGAGTATAAATATATTTTTGTTTTGATATATAACAACTTTTTTTTTAAATGTAGAGAATTAAAATCAAATTCGACTTTTAATCTTTCACAGTGTTGACTATGAATATTAGTGCGATTGGATGATGACAATTATTAACAAGAATGGGGTTTATTTTTATATTATTATGAAAGGAAATTATATACTTCTAATGAACTATTTATATAATTTTAATCATTATTAAAAGAATGAGTTTTATTTGAAATTTAATGTTCTGAATATGTATCATTTCTCAATGATGTGAAATACCGAAAATCATACATTATCACATGAGATAGAAAAAGAACATGAAAAATTTATGAATTACTCATTTCAAAACATATAATATTTTTGATACTCAACGTGTTATGTTGGGAATAGGCCAAAAAAGTTATACATATATAATCAATGGAAGAAATACATCAATATTTTATAAAAGATCTTAATAAATAGAATTTTTGGGTGATAATTAATTTAATACCGAATTTGGTGGGAAAAAATCTAATTGATAATGTAATTCCATGACTATAGTAACCCATATTTGGATGTGATTTTTTTCATAGGTTTATAATACATAGATCACATGGTTAAATATTTTGGTATTATAAGTGAAATACATACATAAGTGAACATTACATTAAAATGAAAAATGAAGATACATCATAAAAAAAACATTATAGATTCTCCTTGGAATACATTTTTCATATATATTAATCTTCATTGTTTACTTGGGCAATGAAAAATATAAATGGGTATACTCCGATACTTAATAATGATTTGTGTTAAATAGATGAACACATAAAATTATTCTGGTATATATAATATTTTTAGAATTATTAAAAAAAATTAAAAAAATTGTAAATAAAAAAATGAGCATAATATATCCCTCGATAATATAAAATTAGTAAATAAAATACATGGATAAAAATAACTAACCCCCTGGTGATGGAATGCATAATGTTACACATCATAAACATGTTGACAGGGAAACAAGACATGATATCATATATATGAATTTGAGACATATACATCAAACCCAACTAGTTTTCCTCATGATACCTATTGAATCATTTAGTGTATATATAATTATTTGTCCCACCGACCATATAATAATTCCAATGAATGAATGTTATTAAGAGAATAAATAAATAATACATATCATAAATTAACCTAAGGAACATCACACATAATTATAAAAAACAATTTTCTATATAGAAAAAATTTATATATGTATTATCAATATTTCCCTATTAAATAGAATAATATGGATATCTAGTAGAATATACAATAATGAACATAGAAACTATATGATATTCATAATACAATGGAATGTACACTTTTCAAAAGAATGATAAAAATTTTGTATTGTTAGTTACTTTCATGATCGAAGGATAAAAATAGGTAAGAATCATCAAATATAATAGTTTGTAATGGCAGGAGACGAAAGTAATAATCGAAAATTCCCCACTAAAAATTATGAATATATCTCAAATATATTTTATACACATTATTCACAAATAATTTCCATTAATAAAACATCCTAGTCAGTATGAATTAATGGGAAAGGTAAACTTGTTCTAAAATCAAGTTCAATCGACTTGGGACCCAATAGATGGTATTCAAGTGAAATATTTTACACCTATCTTTATATAATGGTCACATCCTATAAATTATAAATCCATAATACCAAATATACATTTAATATGAATGGATTCATATAATGGAGTTTATGAATATGGGAGTGTTTAAGACTTATAATGGATTAAAAAGAAATTATAATGATTTTTAATAGAGATATATCATTAATAATTTAACTAGGTATTTATAAAAATAAAATATAAAATATTTTCATAATTAAAAGAAATGTAATTGGAAAGGATTACCAATGTGATGAAATAAAAAATATATATACCCCTTACATTGTAATTCAACATGTCAAATCATGATAAGAACACCTAAAATGATTAAATACTATTTATAGGGTCCTGGAGGGAGAATATGAGAGGAGAAAATTGGTCAGTAATTTGTTTTTTGAAGGTAAATGGGTTGATGGGTGAGAAAATATATCAAATGAGGGATAAATTATTATTAGTTTCTAAATATTTATTTTGAAAACATGTCCTTGAAAAATTTAAAAACATTAGCTAACAAATGGTTTTGTCAAATGAATTTTATCATTTTAGACACGTTTTTGATATTTTTATGAATTATAATAGAATCCATTTTTATATTACATTATCTATCGAAATACACTTTTTCAAGAAAATATCATTTTAAAACACTTTATTTCAATTTTGATTTTAGAATGTTATTTATTAGGTTTTAAATACAAATTAATTAATTAAAATACATTATATTATTAAATTAAATTATTTTTCGTCATGGATTCCCTTGAAGGAATTATTCCATCAAATTATATCATAATTCATTTCATATATGGTTACCTCATATTAGTATTTATCAGAACATTTCACTATTTAAAAAAACTAGCCAAAAATAACCAATGGAAAAATTAAACTTTAAAATTACAATTTTAGTAACATTAGTTGATAATTTTTTTATATGATAATTATTTTAAATAAAACTCTCTTATTTTAAAATCATGTGTCTATCAACAAAAAAATAAAAAATTATAAATTCTATTTTATAAGTCATATTTGTTTAATTATATTAATATTCCATTATTATATTATTTGTTAATAATTATTAATTATATTGTTATAAAAATATTTTATTAATTTTATTGTAATTGTTTATTATTTACTATTGTAATACTCATACAATGACCAGAATCATAATTTTTATTATTATTATCATTATATTCGAAAAACATATTACCTCTTATTTATACAGTTATTTATAAAATACTACAATCATTCATATCGTTCTCTTTGATCTTATAACATATCTATTCATTTAGATATTTTTTATTAATAATATCAGTGAATCTTATATATGTTTGATTCATTTTAGAGTATGATCATACAAAGTTAAATATTGTGGTGGATCCATATATTGCTTTGAGTTCTACCACACTAATTGTAGTCATTATTATGAATGTAATTTTTGGGGTTTCTATTATATTATGTTTTGTACCATTGTGGTTAAATAATATAATGTTATTGTGATATTATTATTTTTTGAATTTTTTTAATTATTTTAGTCAAATCATAGGTTTTTCATTTCTCAGCCTTTAAAAAAATTCCTCAAAATTTTTGGTGTACATAAATCCAAATAAATGTGGGTAAATATACCTCATTACTTCGTCAAGCCCCATTTTTGTTAAAATGACTTTTGGTTCCCCTAAAATCCATTCACAAGTTGGGTTTTTGAATTCTATAACACTTTTAGAAAAGGGTCAAGAATATTTATAGGCTCTTAAATATGTCACAAGTCAAGCTCCAACTCTATTTCTGTATTGTTGAGTACTTGTGTTGGGCCTGAATAGTACTTCAACAATGTCGAAAAATGGAAGACACCATTCACATTAAAAAGGTTTATTGGATATTCTAAATGATAAGATCCCACTCAAACTCTTTCCAAAGTCTAGAAATTCCATTTTTATTTCAAACATAGATTCCCCTTCTTATGGAGCCATAAATCCCATTCCTTGGAAAATATTTCAATATGAAATGATCCCCTACTTGAAATTCAATGTCTTTCTGTAAATAATTAGGATTGTTTTTATTTATACATTCTTATGGATTTATATGATTCTATATACTTAACACATTATTAATTATATCCTAAATATGTTCTAGACCCAATATAATCCTTTCCCTAAATTCATCTCACCACGTCTCAATTCAATATCTTTTCCCATACAATGCCATGTTCAGTTCCATTTGAACGCTATAATGGGAGCTATAGTATTTGGAAATTCCTTCTAGAGGTAGGTTTTTGGTCCCATAATCCAGATAATTCACGTGAAAATGTTCTCATATTTTCCTCTATGGTTTGGGTGGACCATTCATAATGTTTATTAGTATGAGGATGAAAATATGTGCTCAAATGTATCTCAATGTTACAAGGATTTTAAAGACACCTCATAAACATTATTGAGAAACGTAGATCATGATCAGATACAATTGATAATGGTTCACCATGATGTCTTGAAACCACATTGTTATATATATATATTTATGATATTCAAGGGGTAGTTACTTAGTTATTTCATGGAAATGTGTAGACATGGTGACTCAATCCACAAAGATCCTTATAGAATAACTACACCCATATATCTTAGGCCATCTAGAAACAAATTTCATTTGGTTTCTCCCACACTACTTTTCCTCTATGTGTCATTCAAGATGGCCTAGAGGGGGGGGTGCTAAATTTACCATCTTATGTTATTTATATAAATAGCATAATTATAAAAAAATTATATGTGATAATTAAAAGAGTTATTTAGAAGAGGAAATAAAAGAGATAACAGAAGGAATTTTTATATTAAATTTGCCTAAATTGGATTTAGTTTACTCTTATACCTATTTAATGAGTGAGATATATATTTTGGACCGATCTGATTTTTAAAGAGAAATCACAACCCAATTACAAAATACTTTTTTTACTGGAAGAATAACCAATAAAAATGTGTTTTTTTATGGGAGTCACAATACAAACACACTAATTAATTTAGAGTATAGGATTTCTAGATCTAATAGTATTGACATTATAATCAGGGATTCAAAAATCAAATAAATAAAATAATAATTCTTTTGAATGTAAATCAATATATAGAACAATGAGGGAACATGTGAGAGTTGTGAATTGTTTTACAAAAATATGAAATTAGGATGAAGTGGATAGCTAAATAAGGGATGGAAATTTACTAATTCATGAGTAAAGTATCAACTCGTCTCATCAAGGATACATAAGTTGATGTAGCTTAGGGTATAATCCTTGAGAGATTGTCTAGTAGAAGAAATATTATTTAAAAGGGTCTTTTTTGGGTACAATACTTCAATGTTGAGAGTAAATAACTTTTGATAATTAAAAGTTCATGTTCTCATGAGTTATTTTTCTGAATGTTTCCAAATTCATTTAAATAGTTTATGTAAAAACATATAATCCCATTCCCAATAGTGCATTGTTATTTTAATTCACACCACATAATTTCCCAATAGAAATATTATTATTAGACTAGAATAATAATAAAAATCCATTTGAATTATTACCATATCTAATAATTAAAACAAATTCGAATTACCCATTAGATAATTTAATGAGATTCCATAATATATTTTCAAATAAATTTCATAAATATCATAAAAAAATTTGTGATACATTACAAAATTCATCCTAATTTCCTATAGTGTGTAGTTATTACAAATTTTATTATAATATATTAAATAGCACAAGATATTTTTAAATAATTTAGATTCCACTAAATGTAAATTCTTAAAATATTGTGACTAATAAATCAAATCATATTATAAAATTTTAAATTTTAAAAATATATATTGTGTGTATATACATGAATAAAGAATAAATGTAATCATATTATGAAACTGACTAAACTAGTTTTAAAACAATTCCAATTTAGTTGATTTAATATATATTAATTATATAAGAAAATAAAGTAATTAAAATTATTAATATAATAATTTATTGCATTAATTTTTTTCAAAAATAATGAAAATAAATTATTTCAAAAATTTAATTTTTTTTTAAAAAAAGTGTTGAATACACCATGAGATTTGAGAGACCATTAGTTATAATCCTTGTAGTTGGTTGACATATGTGTCATTATAAAATGAAATCAATTCATGTTTTCTTGCATTAGCTATGATGACTATATGAGTATTATAAAAAGTAGTGAATTGACATAACATGGGGTCACATGATATAACATTTTTCCACTTCATATAATGTGAATTGATGAAAAATTATGTGTTGTTAATATACTAAAAGTGTGAAAAATGTCTTCTAACATATGTTATGGTGGATTCCCTATCATATAAAATATCCACATTTGTTAAATATATCTAGGTTGAGTATGTGAAATTTGTAGATTCAATGAGAGTCATGAATCTAATTTTCGTACATATATTTCAAATTCATTAAAATAAACAGGAAGACTATTTATCAATAGGAAGTTAATTCCATGGAATTGCAATAGATTTTCAACAATTCTAGTGTATTTCATTCTAAATGGAAATATTTTTCAAAATATAAAAAATGGTCTCCAAATGGTAGGCCTAAAATATACATTATATTTGTTTCAACCAAATTACACATAAAATTGAGTGTAGAAATTCATTGAAAAAATAAAATATTATTCTTATAGCGAATACCACATGACCAAAATGAAATGGAAAATAATAGGTTTGGTGATGCCAATATTAATCTTAGATTCCAGGGAAGAAACATTTCATGGTAGTTCATCTAGGTGCAGTTTTGGTCACATGAAAAATACCAGCATGTGGTATGTTGTTTAAAAACAACACACATGTTAAGTGCTATAAAAAATTTTATATGATTGACGGACCACACATTCAGTTAAAGAACACATGTGATCACATTAAAAAAATAATGTGGTCACATTAAACAAATATTATTCTCACGTTAAAATAAAACAAGAACTAACTACAAAAAACATCCCACAACTAGATATGATAAAATTCAGTGACTTTAGAGACTAATTAATAATATGAATCTATAATTGGAAAGATAATAATAATTTATATAAAATATAATTCATTATTGAATATCAAATAATAACTAAAATTGACTTTGGATACTAGTGATGTGATTAAAAATAGTAACAATAATTATCTAAAAACTATTGAAAAATATAAAACATATTATAAAAATTAGGTCAATTATGAGAATATATAAATGAAAAATTCATTATTTTATAATGTATAATGAAATTATATTAATATATGAATAAATGGAATAGAATTTATATGTTTATAGCTAGAGTTATCATTGAATAACAGAATATATAGTGTTATAGAAATTTTTTAGTTCTAGAAATACTGAAGAGGGTTTGGTTAATTTATATAACACATAATCAATGATATTCAACATCATAATTGTTTAAAGAAACATAAATAAATTTATTTGATATCCTACAAATAATTTTTTTTCAAAAAAAAGGGCTATATGACAAATGTTATCCTAGAATAACAAAATTTAACCATAAAGTAAATATATAAATATATAAATACACAAAACATGTTTAGACCAAAAGTGAAAACAATTAGAGACCGATTTATAGTTTTCTATAGTTGAATAAAAAATAGGAATTTTTTTATCATTCATATGAAATATTATTTATAATATTATAAACAATATAATGTATGTTATAATAAAATTAAAACAATTTTCTATGAAATTATAATTAATATAAAATTGTCTGAGGTATTGGATTATTCAAAAAATAAAATATAAATAAAGAACACCAAACTCAAAATAAACTCCCATTTTTTGAAAATTAAAAAACCAAAATAACATTTTATAAACTCTACCCCATTTTATTACTTTCCAAATAAAAATATTAAGAAATGTAATTACAAGTAGTCTAAAAGCACATGTAAATACATTATGTTAGAATCATAAAAAATACCCCTTAATAAATGAAAAATAAGATATGTTAAAAACAGAATAATATACAATTAAAAAAATATAAAATACCAACTAAAAATCAATTTACAAATTTTTAAAAATATATAATCGTTAGGTAAAAATATATTCTAGTTTATTTTAAATTGGAATATATTCATGAATGATATCAAATTTATCAACATAATATCAATAAATATGAAAGGTCATGTATATATGCCTAGATGTAGAATGCATTGAAGGGGATTTTAAATAAAAATAGTAGATAAATTATCATAGTAAATAGGATTCTTTTGAAAAATGAAATTTATAGAAATAAAAATTTGGTGAAATCCATAAATATTGAGAGAAGTAGGATGCATCTATGATGTACTCTGTATTATCAGTTGAAAAAGTTTTAATTTTTTTCCTGAAATCCATAAAACTAAATTCTTTCCTATAATGTGACAGATACTTGAGGTTTTTTTCAATCAAGTTTAAATTTACTAAAATTATATTCAAAGTAACTAATTAAATAAATATAACTTTTTCTATAATAAAATATTCCAGAATTAATAGTTCCTTTTATATATCAAATTACACACTTAATATTATTTATGTAAGATTCAATAGGATATGAATCAATTCTAGAATTATAACATGCATTAAAAATTATATTATATTTATAAGTAGTTAAGATAAAACAGACACTGAATTATTCCTCTAAATAATTTATAATCAAAAGATTTTCTAGAACCAATAGAATGAAACTCTCATCTAATACATAGAGGGGTTTTAAATTATTTATATGAATATAAACCAAAAGTTAGAGCCTAATGTTTAACATATTTATTATTATTCAATAAAATGTTATCATTTCTTTAAAAAGTAATTTGGGTTCACCCATAATTCTCATATCAAACTCAATATCCATAAAATATTAAAATTATTTAAAAATATATTCATTTTAAGATCGAATTCAATAATATTAACATAAATATGAAAAATTAAAATATCCTAAAAAATCCATTCAAAAAAATTATGTACTAATTTACCATTAATAAAATTAAATATTTAATAGAAATAATATAATTTTATCTTACCAATATTGAGATTCTTTATTAAGACCATATAATTCATTTGATAAAATAAAAAGAAGATTATGAAATTTAAAATTTGAAAAACCAAAGATCTAAGAATCATAAAAATCATAAGAAGAAAATCCATTTAGAAATTCACTTTTGACATCAATTCGAAAAACCAAGGGGTTAAGAATTATAAACATCTTCAGAAATAAACCATTTAAAATTGCACTTTTGACATCGATTTGAAAAAACATAATTCCATTAAAAGAATAAAAAAATAAAAAAATATTATTGATTAAATATGAGATAAATGCATACAATATTGATCAAAATCTATACATTTTTCTTTAAGATAATCATGAGGAACCATTATAGATATATTTTTAACAATAAATCTTGATTCATCCATCATATTTTTAAAATTTCTTTTTATTCAAATAAAATTATTATCAAAATTGGGTTCTAGTAAAGGAGAAAAATTATTATGATATAATTAATTAATAACATAATTCATAACAACAATCCAATGAGATAAATTCATAGCATCATACACAATATTATATATAAAAATTTATATAAATGAAAAATTTATAAAAAATATTAAAATATTATTTCATGTTTTAATACCAAAAGCAATATTACAAATATAATTTTCAATGGTATACTACATATAAATCCTCTATGATACTTGATTAGGTTAAGAATGAGTATGACCCCCTTCATTTATTCGTACTTATCCCGAGAATTTTATTCACCAAAATTAAAATCTATAAACCCATCATCAAAAACATCAGAATCATAAATCAATTTCACAATATTTTTATCAAACATAACATGAAAACGTTCTTAAATAATGATAGTTATTTTATTATAAACTCTATAAGATATAATATTATTATAATAACCACGATAAATACCATCATCACTTTTAGTATACAAATGACCATAATTATAATAATAATTTAAAATAACAATATAACCAAAGACACTAAAATAAAAAAACATTAGCATTATTTTTAAATAATTCATAAGATGTTTTCATGAAAAAAATATCAAAGACTAATTTCATTTGAAATATAACAAGAATAAAAAATATCATTATCTGAAAAAATGAGTAGGAAAATAATGTTATGTTAATATTGTTCATGACATTTCAATAAGAGTTCTATTTTTCCATTCTACCACTCCATTTTTATATAGTGTTGTTGGAGTAGAAAAATTATGGAAATAAACATTATTTTAATAGAATTATTCAATTATTAAATTAAAAAATTCCCCAACTTTAACTAGAAAAAATAAAAAAACAATACAAAACATTTTTAATTTGAACTAAATTAAGAAAATAATTAAATCTTTATAAAGTGTCATTTTTATTATCATGAATGTAAGCATACATAAATATACTATAATGATAAAAAATAACTAATGTATATTTATTTCATCTAAGCCTATAAATTTGAAAGTACTATATTGATCAAGATGTATTAAATATTACTATCTATTATTATATATCTAACTAATGTGTATGAATTAAATCTTATATTGTTTCCCTTTCATGAAAGTGTCATAAACATGAAGTTGTTATTTCTTCATAGAAGGTAATTATATTACATTATCATTTATCAATATATTATGTAATAATATGAAGGTAAATTGACAATTTATTGATTCCAAAGAATTCTATCACTCTACACAATATCCAAAAACATAAAATGATGAATAGTTAGTTCATAAAAATGAATTGTAAACAAATTACCTTTTTGTTATTATAAATTCATAATGAATAATCCCTATAGAATAAAAAATTATAATTTTTAAATTTGAATTCTATTCCATCATAACTTATTTTTGATAGAATAGATAAATTATGACATTACCCTTCATAATATAACACTTTATTTAGCAAATTAAATTTTGAAATACCCATATTACAAAAAAATGCTTACATTTTCTTTGTATTTGTCACCAACTGTAATAGTTCCTCCATCAAATTTTTTTAATTGATAAAACATTACATGTATCTGTTCATATTTCTCATGCATGCACTATCCATTTACTATATGTAATTATTAAGAAATATAAGGATATATTTCATATAAAAAACAATTATTTTACAAGTTTGTTAACCCTAGATACATTAGATAAAATTGTATTAGTAAAAAAAAATTAGGTTCCCACACATAATTTAAACAATTATTATATGGTAATCTAGATAATTTTTTTTAGAAATATGACTCTTCAGAAATTCCATGTCTATTTGAATAAACCAGAAAAATAATTTTCATGGTGACCATTCATGTCTCATGGAAAATTTTAATTGAACAATTAAAACCATTTTTGATCCTCAAAAAAATAAATTTAATACATTTTCTGTAATCTTACATAATAAAAAGTACCATATTATATATATTTTTTATTTACTGTAATCATGTAATAATATTTTTCAGGATCTGTCTTAAAAGAATCCAAACATCACTTAAGAAATTAATTTTTTTTCATTTTTCAATTCAAATCCTAAGAATAATTCAAATAATCCAAGTCATTATAATGAGAAGTATAAGTAGTATTCCTTCACATTTCATTTGATCATAAAAGTCCTTTTTTATAAATAAGTTTTTCATTGTGTAATTTAATCTTATTATATAAATCTAATGATCTAAAAGATTATTTTCCCAATAATTTCTTTTTTCATATAACACAACAACAAAATTATTTTTATAATCATAGTTAACACCAAAGAATATAGAGTAAAATCATAAATCACTATTCTCATATAGCAATGCCCTAAAAAATATGTTTGAATAATTTTCTAATTTCATGATTCTTTACTGGAATGAAAATTATTGGAAAAACATCAACTAGTTTTCAATTCATTTTATCCTTATATATGTATGTTTCTTTATTCTTTAGTTTTTGATAGTATTTCCAAATATTCCATGTCATTCTACTCTTAAATAGTAACTTCAGATGTATTATAATTAGTATTACCTTTCTTGTCTAAATTTTGTTTTTTTACTTTTGGGAGATTCTTATATATCAGTTATTGAGTCCTTACATTTTAATTAGTTTTTTGAATCTAGCCATAATATTATCCATTTTTTTCTATACTATAGTTTATAATCAAAAGATTTGGTATAAAATAAAGTACAAATTTAAAATATATACCATTTCATTTTATTGTCACCTATTAATTTATGTTCTTCAATGTTATTTCATAAGGAAGAAGTGATCCAGTCAATTTATCATTATTATAGTCAATGAAGTTATTTCATTCATTAATGGGGTCCTTTAATCTATTTCAGTTATTA
The DNA here is from genome assembly GCA_963277665.1 of Viscum album. Taxonomy (NCBI): domain Eukaryota; kingdom Viridiplantae; phylum Streptophyta; class Magnoliopsida; order Santalales; family Viscaceae; genus Viscum; species Viscum album. Next base: position 615,773,614 of record OY728162.1, read on the forward strand.
AGTTGTGATTTTAGGACTCATTTAATATGTAGTGGATTCTCCCATGTTTATCTAATGTAATTAATTCTATTAACAATGCTTGCAAATCAGTGGAATATTAATTTTATAGTTTCATAGTCATCTATATGGATGTCTAGTATTCATCTCGAAGCATTATATTGTTATATTAAATCAATTTTTATGAGACATGTTGTGTAACTTCTAGATTATTCAATAAGTCATGACATATATTACAGGTAGAAACATCACCAAAAAAACTAGTTTTAATATAATTATATGAAATTTAAATATTTTTTAATTTAATTCTTATTTAGGTGAATCATTTCCTATAACAGTATTAGGGTCATCTATTTGTAAGGTGCATATCTATTTCCTAATCAATGTGTTCTATGTTTAACTACATGAGTAACAACTCCATATTTGATTTCATATTTCTATAATCATTGTGATCAATGCGAGGATTCTTTAGAAAAATGCATAAATCATTTAAATTCACGAATTGTATCATAATTATCTTTCCCATAGACACCTATGTTGAGATAGGATAAAATATAAAATAATAAATTCATAATAGATCTAAGCTCTAAATATATTTATCGGGTCATGAAGGGTGATGGAAAATGGTCTAGGGGTGGAAAATATACAAAATTGTTTTTTAGGAAAAATATTAATTATGTAAACTACTTATTATAGTTAATTAAATGAGTAAAATAAAAAAAGGAAAATGATATTACCTGATTTTTTTTATAGTAGTTCACATTAAATAAGACCATATTAACTCATATCCCTCTTTATGTGGTTATAGGTATGTTATTCAGTAATCTTGTATTTTTATGGGGAATCATTACATGATTACAATAATTTTTTTCTATTGGATGATTTACCAAGACACTTGAAATTTGTATGGTTATTCACAACCCAATTCAATATCTAACATTAGACTACTATAGTTTAAATCTGAGTGGTTTTGACATTATAATCTTAGATTCACAACCTGTAGAAATAATATTAGAATGCTTTGAATATAAAATCATAAACTTCAAAGTGAGAGAACAAGAGAGGTAAATAAAGGTGTGTTAAAAACACAAAATATCATTTTTAAATAGATAGATAAATAAAAGAATCAAATGTATTAGTTTGTGAGTAACGTATCAACTCATCTCATTAGGGTAGTTGAAGTTGAATTAGTTTATTTTATAACCCTAGACAAATCATCCAATAAAAGAAAACTTATTTTCAAAATAACTGGTTCATTCAAAATTTCAATGTTTTTAGTAATGAACTTTTTATTATCCTAATTTTATGATCTAAAGTGTTCATATTTTTAATCCATCCCAATGCCTTTAAAAAGGATCTGTACTAACAAAAAAAAATCTAGTAGGGTAATGTAAATTAAATTCAAACCATATAACAATATAATACAATGAAAATTATCATTAAATAATAATCGTAACAAAAATAATTCTAATTTATAACATAAGAACTAATTAAAAATAATTTTAATTACCTATTAAATAATTTAAAGACTCTCCATAATAAGATTATAATGTATTTTCATAAATAACATAACACAATTTTTATTAAATTTCAAGAAAAAAATTCTAATTTCATGAAGTGTATAATTATTCACAATTTAATAATACTGTATTAAAAAACATAAAATAAATTTTAATAATTTTTATTCCCCTAAATATTTACTTAGAAAGGAATAAGACCATTAAATCGACTGAAAATATAAAAATTTAAATATTAAAAATATAAACTCTATATATATGTATATGGATGAATAATTAATAAATTAATTCATACTCTAAAACTGATAAAAATAACTTAAAATCATGTTTCATTGAATTTATATAATATTTATAAATAATAGATATAATAAATATTCTAATTTTTTTATCATTTACATACAGTAAATTTGATTTTAAAAAATAATGAAAAATAGAGGATTCTAAAATAATTATATTTCGGAAAAATATAATGTACCGAACTAATCCATATAGATGATTTTTTCATGAGGTATACTCCTTGAAGTAGATTATCTTATCCTTCCATAATACCAAGTGGTTAGATTATATAGCCTTTTAGTCTGTATACTTACCATTATAATATTATAAATTTGCTCAGTTGATATAACATGTGGTCACTTGATATAGCCTGAATTCCCCTGATATAAAGTGTGATCACTTGAAATGATATTATTTAACAATAATAAACAAGTGAATATTTTTTGTTCCCTTAATTTAATTTAAATTCATGTTTTGTTGAAATATAAAAATGTGGTAACTGTACTTATCATGAGGATGTTAAAGTAGTTGCTTCAATGAGAGTTGGGTATCTAATTTCCATACTATAATTATAAAATTATGTAGGTATATATAGAGATTATTTATCCAAGGAAAGCTAATTATTTTTCATTTCAAGATATTACAAAACATTCCAATGTATTTAATATATCATAGAAACATTATTTAGAATTAATGGAAATGATATCCAATAAGTAGGTCACAAAATATTGACACTATATGTGTTATAAACATACTTCACTGAAAATTATGTGAATAAATTTAAAACACAAGGACCATTTCATCGAGTGCGTGAATACCTCAAGACCTGCTAAAAATATAAAATCGGAATGATGTACAACTAAAATTGATCTGGTAATCCCCACATTATGTATGAGTTTTATTTGGTGCAATGATTGGAATTTTTTTTTAATGGTGTTCATTTAAATAATATGATTTCATTGAATTCAATATATTGAATTTTTTAGTAAGAAAGATGTCGATGAATTTTCCATGATTCCAAATATTGATTTGAACTATTAAATATCTTTGATGATTTAATGATGAAGAAAGGAAGTGAGGTACACAAGCATTGATATCTTAAAGATGTTCTTTTTAAAATTTTGCGTTTAAAACTAAAATATTTTTTGAAATTATCATCAAGAAGAATCCTTATGTCAATAGTGACACACTATTTATGACAATGATGAATATGTTAATATGTGAGATTATTTGATGTTGAATAAGTTATTTGGAATTTATATTCCAAAAATTAATGAAGTGAAATTAATGAAGATCCAGAAAATGTTTATTTTCATGTAGATAATATTAAAAAAAATCCATTCAATTTAAACATATATGCATGATGATTTTTTGAATATTATTTAATAACATGAAAAATACATTATATATATATATATATATATATATATTCATGGAATATATTTTGATAATCAATTGTAGAATGGAATTAAAACATATATTTTGTTGATGATTTGGAATAATTCACATTGATTTATTTAATGTGTGAGAAAACAATTTTCCAACTGTTCGCCTCCCAATCTGGGACCACCTAAAAAAACATTTGAGAACCTTGGGTTAACCATGTGGGAGGATTTCAACTTGGAAAGCCTTCCATAAGGGCATAATGAAGATGGTGCAAAAATCTGACATGGAGTGCACTGGATGGTGTGCATTGGGAACATGTAGAAATTATAGTGTGATTAGGTAGTACATCACTGCTGAGGCATATGACATACATGGAATGTGTGTGTGTATACAGGTGTCAAACCCCCACTTCCTTAGCATGAATAGGTAGCGATATGAGTTTTTCTATCAATGGGAAGAAAATTGAGTATGATATCAATGTAGGATATGTATAGGGGTTTTCACTATAGCTTTGTTAAAAAGAAATAGATAAAAAAGTGGCCACCCCATCAAGAATATCTCTATTGTCAGATCATCCTAGTGTATCATCTTCGACATCAACCCTCATCAGATTACTATACACCTGAGTTATCTAATATTATAGCTTCCACAATCTATCCAAGATTAATATTTTTCCATGATCGATATCTACTGAAAGATAATTTGAGTAGACATTCATGAAATCTACATCATTATTGTATGATTTTAATCAAATAATGCAATTAAATTGAGTGAAAATGATATCACGTGTGTCTTTTCAACCATTAGAGTGCATGAATATGATTATAATTATGAAATTATTGAGCATGAGTTCACATATCATTGTATGAGAGGTTTCTTTTCATAAGAAATGTCAACAGCTTTGTGGGTGTATATTGGAAGATAAATACATGTCCATATATCTATTTTTTTTGAGATATTCAGTAATATAATGATGAAGTATTTACATGGATCGAAAACAGGGATTTAAGGAAGTGGCAGGTAGTGGAAGCCTTGCCTATGAATACCAAAGCACTCAACCCATGAGAAGGTGGTTCTATTCATGTATCTCATCAGAGGTATCAATTTTTTTAACATATCCTCTATAATATTTCTATTACATGAATAGGAAATAAGATCTTCAATCCCCCAAGGATATGTGATGAAGGGTGTCCCAAACTCATCTGTAACATGAAGAAGAACCACAAACTGTATTACATGAAGAAAATAAATTATATAAAGATGAATTGTGTTAACACACAATCGATATTTTTCATTAAGAATAGTTCCAAAAGCCAATACATGGGTATTATACCACCACTATGATATCAAAATTGAACACCATAAATGTACTCTAATGATACATGTCATAAATTGAGTAATTCCAACTGACTGAGTTGTGTGGTGGAGGAGGAGTCCACATATACTAAGAACAAAATTCCATTGTATGTGAAGTGAGGTGTTATATAAAAGGAAAACATACATATAATTGGGTTTCATAGTGAAGTAATAAGAATAATTGAATGTAAAAGGATAGTGTTTTCATATACGTATGTTCATGATGAAATAGAGAATTTGAACAGTGTCTCCATACTTGCATGTATAGGTGTATTCCCATATAGACATAGATTCATATACTTATGGGATACCAAAAAAAAGAAAAATATTTAATAAAAGACATATAAAATATTAGATAATAATATCTCATATATTAAATTTTTTTCATAAGAGTTGTATGATACAATTCCATGATGTTTACATCACATTAAATATTTTTTTCATGTTAATAATGCGAGGATATGAATTTTTTAGAAGAAGGTATAATTAGTTTCTCAAGAACATGATTGACTGTAAAGATGAAAATGAACAATATTACAGATTTCTTTTGTAACAGAAAGATTGAAGAACAATGGAATCCCAATATAATTAAAATTTTAAATATTGGCATCGAGGATGCTGGAGATTTCATCCAATAATAATATTCATATCAATAAGAATGATCAATAAAAATATATCTCCAATATATTATTTTTCTAATATTTAGTTTAGAATGATTGTTGTGATGTTAGGAAGAGCATTCATTGTTTAAATAATGATAGAGGATGTTTTTAATTCTATCAATTCCAATAATTTAATATTTTGGAAGGAAGAAGGGAGGATTGAACATATAGTTAATAGAGAAATGAATCTAATTTTGTTCATAAAATAATTATGATATTATCATCCCTTAACATATTCAAATTATTTTGACCAAATTAAATCAAATAAGAAGGAGTAGCTTCCATTTTTCTATTGATATGAAAAAGAAGATCTTCTTGTATATTATTATGAATGTAACAAGTAAAGATTTCAGAAGGAAAAAATAGGGATATCCATTATAAATCTCAATTTTTGGTAGAATTTCTCCGTTTTAGAAAGAACCATAACAAGTGAAGATTTTCTTCAGAGGCAGTATAAAGATCTATTCATGTAGCACCCTGAGATTTTATGAAATTTTTTTTTTTTAATTTCATTAATCTCTTGTGTTGTATGCTACACCAAAAGGATCTTTCACAACACTCATCCCTGTATTTCCTTGCATTACACGCAATCACGATCTTTCTCGATAACGTGTGTAGTACCAATACCGAGTTCCACTAAATGAGATATTATTATAATATTATTATGAACTATCCATTATGAATAGTAATAACCAATTTTTGAAATTTTTTAAATTTTATTTCTCAAAATGGACTTCATTTTTGGATTCAAAATATCTAAATTAGATTAGGGTGAAATTTTGGTACTTTTCGGATAACATTAATTTTCGGATGAATAGTGAAAATTACTAAATTATAATTAAAAACAACCATTTTAATCGAAATAATTAATAGTGATAAATTATTAATTTGAGTGGTTTTAAAGTATATTTAGAATATATTTTCATAATTTAATACAATGTTGGACATTGGAGGTAATTTCACATTTAAACCAGACATAAACAAGTGTCAATCCTTTGATAGTTATTATCTCTTAAAAACACACTATTTGATTTGACGACGAGAATTAATTTTTAAATTAGTTAATGTAACTGATATGTTTTGAATTTGTAAAAATAAAAATCATTTTTCAATTCATAATATCAAATATATCTTAGGCCTAATTTTTGGTATTTTTCTGAAAACTTTCAATTTTTGATGAATAGTGAAACCGCGAAGTGGTAGTAAAAAAACTGAATTTTTCATAAAACTTAATTTTACCACTTCTATGAGTGAAATTTCGGAAATTTGAGAGACACGGTTGATGTCAGTAAATAAAATGTGGTTCAATGAGATGAAAATAAATTTTTGGTGAATAGTAACTTTTTGCTTTTATTTACCACGGTTAAAAGTGAATAGGGTAATTAAGGGTAAAAATGATATTATTATTACCCTAACACATGTACTAATTCTATTGGATAAGTGTAATTAAACCAAAAACAACCTTAGGAATAAAATATTACCATTTAGGCCCACTTTAATTAGATTAGGACTTTTATTATTATTTAATTCAAAGAAGAGTTAAAAGAGTTAAAATCAATGTTTATTTACTAAAACATTTTTAATATAGTGGTTATACATAAGATAAATTAGATTTTAAATATTCATTAGAAAGATAATAAGATTTACAACATAATGATATTTTATTTATAATTTTTAGACATTAAATAATTAAATTTATTTATGACACAATGATGATGCAGTAATTACCATAATAGTGAAAAAATAGAATAATTGATATTATAAATACCCAAATAAATATAATTTGAGACTTTTTATGAATTAAACTAATTTTATATGTTAATAATACATGTTAGTATTGATTTAATTAACTTTTTTTGAACTAATAATTCTGTTATGATTTTCACAAAAAACAATTACTAAATAGTGTCACAATTGACATAAAATAGTTTTTAAAACAAATATTATATTATTAATTGTTATTTTATTCCTAAAAATCTAAGGATCGGCCAAATGACTTAGATAAGGATATATATATTATTAATAAACAACTTGGGGTTCGTTTGTCTTGTTATAGTAAGTTTATTAACCTTATAGTGTAAGAACAGAAGAAGACGCGGTAAAAGTAAAATTATTTAACTTAAAGTTAAATCTAAATGATAAGGTTAAAATAGGAACCTAAACTTGTATAAATTCTATTGGATGAGATTGTTTCGACCCACCCCCGCCATAGCTTATAAATAACTCAATTTGGAGCTATTAAAAACCGAATATGACTTTATAATAAAATAATATTTTTAGTTATTCCAAAGGTGCCCCTCTCCACCCTTATAAAAGGGAACCTCCTCCCTCTCTTCCTTACACCACTTTGAGCCTTAATTCTCGGAAAAACCCTGCCAAATTCTCTTCTCCACTTCCCTATTAACATCCTAGAGGTCCTGGTATTCCTCAAAGACAAATTTTAGTTCCCTAAGAGGAGGACTCAAAGAGGCGCTTCAATAAATAGGTAATGTTCGTTACCGATTCTTTCAACTTTATTTCTTCTTCCACTTATTATTCATAAATTGTTTCATTATGTAGTAATAACATCAGTATAACTCAAATACTGATATGTTATTATAAGTATGAAACAACCCTATTTCGCCATCTATGCATCCTACTGAAAAAGAAATCACCGCGCGTGCGTATGTACGGAATACCGTCTCCAAGCCGTGGTGTAATCTATTTTCCACCACCACCTTACTTGGATGGATATAATGATGTACATAATAATTATATATGATTATTGTAAATTGATATTGATTCTGAAATAGTATACATACACTTTAATACAATTCCATGATCATGAGAATGATATAATCGCTCGTGCGTACGTACGGACTACCGTCTCCATGACGCGATGAGATTCTTTCTCCACGTTAACCATTCATGAATGATTATAAAGTATATATAATAATAATATATAATGAAATATATGACATAATAATGATACTGGATTTATGTGTATATATATGTATGTCATCTACTTAATTCCATTCAACTCAATAAGGAAACGAAATCAATGTTCATGCGTACGTACGACCTACCGTCTCTATGAAGGGTGTATTTCTTTCCATTTACTGATCTATTATATAAATGTATATTATGGATATATATTATATAGAAATCATTTTTTATATTCTGTAATTAAGTAATCATGATCTAAGTAATCATATGAATAATTACAAGTCAAAACACAGACAACAAATGAAACGATTTTATCCAAAACGCTCTATAACATGGAATTTACAAAAGTACGGGTAAAATAAAGTCATAAGTGAACCATATATGATATCATAATAGTGAGTATGATTCTAGAATAAGTCAATGACAATATTTAAATCATTATATAGGAGGTTCGGACACTTACGAAGCAAATCGGACCTAAGGTAAGGGAAATATCACAATCTCATTTTTATCCGATATTATTTATACTTTGGAATTCACTGCGGTGCATTTTATCATCCACATACATGTTTCCTCAATATGTAATATTTATATCCTTCTACAATAGTTTATATCCAATTTTACCCTTTTGTGAGTTTTTAGTAAAAGATATGAAAGGAATCTTTTGTCGTTTTTCGTACGAGGTACTTTTTGACTTCTCCGACAAAAGTATGAGAAGAATGTTTTTTTAACTTATACGGCATGAATGGATTTTTAAAATAGTACTTCCAGGAAGCTTCCCTTAAAAGTTTTCAAGTTTATTTTTAATCAACTTCTTTCAGTTTAGAATTGTATGAGATGTTAAGAAAGGAAAAGTGTTTTTGAAGTAGAAAGGATATTTTTCTCAAGAATGGAGTTCAAGCGTTTTATCAAAATATTTTTCCATCTAAGATAATAAAGGGTTCTGTTTCTATCCCTATTATTACATTGATTTGATTATGTTGTGATGGAATTATTTTTAGGAATTCCTTTATCTTATATGAGTTGTTTTATGATGTCACGGTGTTTAAGATTCCCATTTTTTATTACATGGGTTATGCTATGATGTATGGTTTATGATATTGTGGCACACATAAGAATGGTATCATTATGAGACGGGTGAGACCTATATCTCCCTCCAATGCACTGGTTAAAAATTTTATATCTCATGAGATAGACATGGCTGGAACGGCAGGTTAAACCAGTTTAGTGAAACAGTACTGGAACGAGGAGTGAACTCGGTTCAGAAATGTACTTTGTCCGCTAAGATAGTCTTGACAATGAGTCTTGACTACTAAGAAATGATTATATATGATTATGTGTGTATTCCACAATGTTTCATGTTTTAAGTTATTATTATTGGGATTACATTTCACTACTATGATTTATCCCATGTTGTGATATTATGATCTCTTTTGTAGGATAAGATTTCCAAAATGTTATGTTATTATGAATATGATCTGATTGATATTTATTTTGTTTAACCTTACTGAGCATTTGAGCTCACCCTTTTATGTTTTCTTTTCCCTAGGATATAAATAAAGGTTTTAGGTACGAAAAAAATAAATGATCTTTATGGGAGATGTTGAAGATCTTTCACCACGATTAGAAGATTATATTCCGAGTTTCCAAAGACACTAAACTATTATGGTCCTTGTGTGTGTGTTTTGTTATGTACTAAGTATTCCGCAAAAGTAATGTAATGTCCATGTACGTTAAGATTTGGGTCTCTATAGTTGGTATCAGAGGAAAGGTTTAGTAAACCTTTGGAGACTAGTATGCGATAACTTTAGTGAGATCCCTAGAGATATTTCTAAGTTATGTCTAGGGATGTCCATAAGGTTATGTATATGTATAGGTTATAGTACTAAAATTACGGTAACCCAAGATGTTAGATATTGAAGGTACTCACCCTTTATTGTTTTTTTCCCTTGCATGATTTTTTTCTATCACACTATTCTTTTTGGGTTTTAGACGATGGCTCGAACCTGAAGGAACCGTGTTGATCAATGCAATGGACAATGCAATGATTGTCCTCCTGAACAAACAAATGTTAAGGGAAATGGAGTGAAAAATCTTATTGATATACTTTCACAAGCTATGAATCATTATGGACTTCCAAATGAGCATAGAAGGGAACAATATTCTATTGAGTCCTTCATGAGGCAACGTCCACCTTCTTTTAGTGAGTCTTTTGATCCACTTGTTGCTGAAAAATAGATAAGTACCACTGAAAAGATCTTTTCAGTTCTTCATTGTTCTGAAAAAGATAAAGTCATCTTAGCAGTATATCGTTTGGAAGGTGAAGCTGATCAATGGTGGAATCTTATCAAGAATTCGAGGCCAAGATTTGAAATTGAGTCCATGGAATGGAACGAGTTCAAGAAATTATTTTTCAATAAGTACTTCCCTCGTATTCCTTGAACAAAGATGGAGAAAGAGTTTCTTGAACTAAAGCCAAAGGATGATGAATCTGTTGGTATATACGAAGTGAATTTTACAAGGCTTTCCAGGTATGCATCTGGCTTTATCATCCAACCTGAAAGTAAAGTTGATCGATTCTTCAGTGGCTTAAAACTAAATCTTCGAAGGGCATTAGCTATAAGAGATGTCAGTAGCTATGAAGAAATTGTGCTTTGTGCTATCATGGTAGAAATGGAAGTTGGTGTTACTTATCCATCTCATAGTATTGACAAGAAATGAAAGATGGAGTTCAAGGAGAAATCTAGGAATAATGGTGAAAAGAAGATGAATGTTTCCTTATGCTCAAAGTGTGTAATGAAGCATAGTGGAGATTGTCTTAAAGGGAAAAGTAAATGTTTCAAATGTAGAAAGGAAGGTCATCGGGCACTTGAATTCCGCAATGATGGGAGGAAGATATCTAATGATTCAAACAAAGGAAGGGATACATAGAATTTACCTACTACACTTCAATGCTTCAAGTGCAAGGAAATGGGGCATTATGCAAATAAATGCCCTAATCCACGGGTTAATGATAATCAATGTGAGAAACCTCTTAAGGAAAAGGACAAAGGGAAGTCACATGCGATCACTATTGGTGATGTTGAATATGAAAACGATGTGGTGGAATGATTAAGTGTTTATGTAATGGGATTCCAAAATAATGTTGTATATAGTATCGTGGATTATTGGAATATTTATGTATTGGTCTATTGTGGTTTTCAATATTTTTATGGTACCAGTAACCATGGAAAGTGATTGAGATATTTTTGGAAAATAGATGATATGCGCATAATGAAGGGATAAGGAGAAAATGAAATGTTTGACTGTATTCATGAGCTCATGACTGATATAAGGAAATAGTTATATCATGGTTTGAGGTTTTGGTATGTGAAAAGAGTTAACTTTTGACAGCACTCTTGTTTTCACTAAGGTTCAATGGGTATTCATTCTTCAAGAGAATAAATGAATAAGGTATTCACATGTTTGTAAATTGACCAAAAAGATATATCTTATGATATATGGGGGATAAATGATGGCATTCACGTGATTGTTATGTGACATTTCAAGAAATCATTTTCTTTATACTATGAGCTTGTACCAAAGTATTTTAGATAATCCTAATGATTGGAATGGATTATGTTAGACCTATGTTAGTATTGCTTAAGGATAGAAATTTTTTTTCTTGATATTGTTGTTGGGATGTTATAGTAATATAGCTTTAGAAAAAGGACAACTCGCAGGACGCGCGACAGCCCATCGCATCGGACAAGGCTGTGGGAATCGAACCCACAACCAAAGTGTGACTGGCCTTTATTGCCTACCACTGGCCTACATTAAGTCCCTGTTTATTAGAAACTAGTTTTATTATATTAATCAGTGTGATATATGAAGTATAAGTCCATTTTAGGAACCATATATGATTAATCTCACTATAGATGGACTTATGTATTTTTTGATAACTTTTCTAACCTTTTGTTTGAGACAGATGAAATGACCCATCATTCTATCACATGATCTGCTAACACATCACGAATGAAAAATTCAACTTCATTTCTTTAAGAGATGAAGTGGAAATTGTCCAAAGAAATACCAACGGTGAGACTATACCAAAATCACGAAAGTATTTCTTCTAATTCCAATTTCATCAACTTTAGGGAAATGATCTTGAAAACCAAAAATGTTGTCATAGTGCTCTTATATCTGATGAATCATATGGTACATTAGATCATCAAAAATCTATGGCTTTGTGATTTCTGTATTTTCCATAGCCATGTTCTCTACCACTCTCCATCAGAACATGATGGTTAGATTTCTCTTCCATATCCATATTTTCACCTATGTGGAAACCGAGTGATTAGTTTATTTGGGTAACCGTTACGTATCATACTTTTGTTTTTTAAAGATTTTTTTTGGTATTCCTTTTTAATATGTGGGTTTCTATTAAAGAAACTTTCTAGTAGTAAACCATTTATAACCCTGAAGAATTTCGAGTGCGAAATTCATTTTAAGGGGGGTAGAATGTAACACCACGAGATTTTATGAAAAATATTCTTTTTAATTTAATTAATTTCTTATGTTGTATGCTACACCAAAAGGATCATGAACAACACTCATCCCTAGCTTTCATTGCATTATACTCAATCGCGATCTTCCTCGATAGTGTGGGTAGTACGCAATACCGAGTTTCACTAAACGAGATATTATTATAATATTATTATGAACGAGCCGTTTTGTATAGTAATAACCACTTTTTGAAATTTTGTAAATTTTATTTTTCAAAATGGACTAAATTTTTGGATTTTAAAAATCTAAATTAGCTTAGGGTGAAATTTTGGTACTTTTCGGATAACTTTCATTTTATGATGAATAGTGAAAATTACTAAATTTTAATTAAAAACAACCTTTTTAATCGAAAAAATTAATGGTGATAAATTATTAATTTGAGTGGATTTAAAGTATATTTAGAATATATTTTTACAATTTAATACCATTTTGGTCATTGGATGTAATTTCACATTTATACCAGACATAAACAAGTGTCAATGTTTTGATAGTTATTATCTCTTAAAAACACGCTATTTGTCTTGACGACGGGAGTTAATTTTTAAATTAGTTAATGTAACTGATATGTTTTGAATTTGGTAAAATAAAAATCATTTTTGAATTCATAATATCAAATGTATCTTAGGCCTAATTTTTGGTAATTTTCTAAAAACTTTCAATTTTTGATGAATAGTGAAACGACTAAGTGGTAGTTAAAAAACTGAATTTTTCATAAAACTTAATTTTAACGCTTCTGTGACTGAAATTTCGAAAATCAGAGAGACACGGTTGATGTCAGTAAGTAAAATGTGGTTCAATGAGATGAAAATAATATTTTGGTGAATAGTGACTTTTTTCTTTTATTTACAATGGTAAAAAGTAAATAGCGTAATTAAGGGTACAAATGATATTATTATTACCCTAACACATGTCCTAATTCTATTGGATAAGTGTAATTCGACCAAAAACAACCTTAGGAATAATATATGACCATTTAGGCCCACTTGGATTAGATTAGGACATTTATTATTATTTAATTCAAAGAAGAGTTAAAAGTGTTTAAATCAATGTTTATTTACTAAACCATTTTTAATATAGGGTTATACATAAGAAAAATTCGATTGTAAATATTAAGTAGAAATATAATAAGATTTAATACATAATTATATTTTATTTATAATTTTTAGACATTATATAATTTAATTTATTTATGACACAATGATGATGCAGTAATTACCATAATAGTGAAAAATTAGAATAATTGATATTATAAATACCCAAATAAATATAATTTGAGACTTTTTATGAATTACAGTAATTTCATATGTTAATTTGACATGTTATTATTTATTTAACTAACTTTTTTTGAACTAATCATTCTGTTATGATTTTCACAAAAATCAATTATTAAATAGTGTCAAAATTGACATAAAATAGTTTTTAAAACAAATATTATATTATTATTTGTTATTTTATTCCTAAAAATATAAGGGTCGGCTAAATGACTTAGATAAGGATATATATATTAATAATAAACATATTGGGGTTTGTTTGTCTTGTTATAGTAAGTTTATTAACCTTATAGTTTTAGAACACAAGAAGACACGGTAAAAGTAAAATTATTTAACTTAAAGTTAAATCTAAATGATAAGGTTAAAATAGGAACCTAAACTTATCTAAATTCTATTGGATGAGAGTATTTCGACACATCCCCACCTTAGCTTCGAATGAACTCAATTTGGAGATATTAAAAACCGAATACGACTTTCTAATAAAATAATACTTTTAGTTATTCTAAAGGTGCCCCTCTCATCCCTTATAAAAGGGCACCTCCTCCCTCTCTTCTTCAAACCACATTGAGCCTTAAAGCTCGACCATCCCCTGAAAATTATCTTCTCCACTTCCCAAGTAACATCATAGAGGTCCTGGTCTTCTTCAAAGACCAATTTTAGTGCCCTAAGAGGAGGACATAAAGAAGCGCTTCAAAGAAGAGGTAATGTCTGTTACCGATTATTTCTATTATATTTGTTCTTCAACTTCTTATTATTTGGTTGTTTCATTATGAAGTAATAACATCAGTATAACTCATATACTGATATGTTATTATAAGTATGAAACAACCCTATTTCACCATATATCCATCCTACGGAAAATGAAATCACCGCGCGTGCGTACGTACGGAATACCTTCTCCACGCAGTGGTGTAATCTATTTCCCCCACCACCTTACTTGGATGGATATAATGGTGTACATAATAACTATATATGATTATTGTAAAGTGATATTGATTCTGAAATAGTATACATACACTACAATACAATTCCATGATCATGAGAGTGATATCATCGTTGGTACGTATATACGGACTACCATCTCCACGACGCGATGAGATTCATTCTCCACGTTAACCATTCATGAATGATTATAAAGTATATATAATAATAAGTAATCATGAAATATATGACATAATAATGATACTGGATTTATTTGTATATATATGTATGTCATCTACTTAATTCCATTCAACTCAATAAGGAGACGAAAACAACGTTCATGCGTACGTACGGCCTACCGTCTCCATGAATGGTGTATTTTTTTCCATTTACTGATCTATTAGATATATGTATATTCTGAATATATATTATATATAAATCATGTTTCATATTCTGGAATTAAGTAATCATGATCTATGTAATCATATGAATAATTTCAAGTCAAAACACGGACGAAAAATGAAACGATTTTACCCATAACACTCATTAACATGGAATTTACAGAAGAACGGGTAAAATAAAGTCATAAGTGAACCATATATGATATCATAACAATGATTATGATTCTGGAATAAGTCAATGACATCATTTAAATCATTACACAGGAGGTTCGGACACTTACGAAGCAAATCGGACCTAAGGTGAGGGAAATATCACAATCTCATTTTTATACGAGATTGTTTATACTTTAGAATTTACAGGGGTGCATTTTATCATCCACATCCATGTTTCCTAAATATGTAATATTTATAACCTTTTACAATAGTTTATATCCAATTTTACTCTTTTGTGAGTTTTTTGTAAAAGATATGAAAGGAATCTTTTGTCGTTTTTCGTACGTGGTACTTTTTGACTTCTCCGAAAAAGTACGAGAAGAATGTTTTTTTAAACTTATACGACATGAATTGATTTTTAAAACATTACTTCCAAGAATCTTCCCTTACAAGTTTTCAAGTTTATTTTTAATCAACTTCTTTTAGTTTAGAATTGTAAGACATGTTAAGAAAGGAAATGTGTTTTTGAATTAGAAAGGATATTTTTTTCAAGAATGGAGTTCAAGTGTTTTATCAAAATTATTTTCTATCTAAGATAATAAAGGGTTCTGTTTCTATCCCTATTATTACATTGATTTGATTATGTTGTGATGGAATTATTTTTATGAATTCCTTTCTCTTATATGAGTTGTTTTATGATTTCACGATGTTTAAGATTCCCATTTTTTTACATGGGTTATGCTATGATGTATGGTTTATGATATTGTGGCACACATAAGAATGGTATCATTATGAGACAGGTGGGACCTATATCTCCCTCCAATGCATTGGGTAAAGATTTTATATTTCATGAGACAGACATGGATGGAACGACATGTTAAACCGGTTCAGTGAAACATGACTAGAACGAGGAGTGAACTTGGTTCAGAAATGGACTTTTTCCGCTAAGATAGTCTTGGCAATGAGTCTTGACTACTATGAAATGATTCTCTATGATTATGTGTGTATGCCACAATGTTTCATATTTTATGTTATGATTATTGGGATTACATTTCACTACTATGATTAAACCCATGTTATGATATTATGATCACTTTTTTAGGTTAAGATTTCCAAAATGTTATGTTCTTATGAATATGATGTGATTGATATTTCTTTTGATCACCCTTACTGAGCATTCGAGCTCACCCTTTTATGTTTTCTTTTCCCTAGGATATAAAGAAAGGTTTTAGGTAATAAAAAAAGGGAAGATCTTTATGGGAGATGTTGAAGATCTTTCACCACGATTAGAAGATTATATTCCGAGTTTCAAAGACACTAAACTATTATGGTCCTTGTGTGTGTGTTTTTTTATGTACTAAGTTTTCCGAAAAAGTAATGTAATGTCCATGTGTGTCATGCTTCATGTCTCTACAATTCAGGATCATTAAAAAAAGAACTCTTAATTAACTATAGTGAAACACAATTGAAAGTATATTACATTATTGTTGATACAACATTTATAGGATTTTTCTAGTGGTTTTGTGGTATTACATTATTTCTGAACCACTCCAAAGAATAGATACTCTTAATGAGTATTCAAACATGTAAAAGATATCATGTGTTATTCATCATTGCTTTCAAATACTTTAACATGAAAAAAAGGTGAATAATAGAATCAAGGTCCATACAAGTCTACATTTTAATGGGGTAAAAGATATAATTGTGGAAAAACATTATAACACTAAATAAACATCAAATATATGTTGATTATTTTGCATAGTGGCACTCTTAATAAGTATTAGATCCTCAGATGAACTATGTTGGATTATATACAATGGAATTAATCTATTTGGAGGATTTGACTTTATTTATTATATTAACATAGAATTACAATTTTGGTGAATATTTAACTATCTATGAGTAGTGGTTTATATGTACCGAGACCATGTAAAATATGATAATGAAAGAGAAAATAATATTGAAGAATAAATCACTATTATATAAAAAATAAAAATCTTCATTATCTCTCTATCGTGAAAATAATGAAGACATATTACCCTTTAAAGTAATGATAAGGTGGAAAATTTTCAATCATAGAGATTTATAGTCTGTCTGCATCAAGTGAATAATTTGTATGATCTATTTCCTTTTAAAAACAATTTCAAGATTAGGATCCTAGCAGAAGTTTTGAGGATGACAGATATACAAAATATTTAGATATATCAGTTGATAGAATGAGATATTTATCTGTTCCCATAGGAAATTACTCTTTTATTTAAGGAATAATATAATGTACACAAGAAGAAATCACCAATATATAAGAGGAAGAAGAATATGTCATAGAGGATTATTTAAAATACAAAACTATATAATTTTTAAAGCGATCTAGAGAGGTTGAATCCTTTGAATAAATAAGGGGGAGCTTGAAATAAATTCCCTAAAATGGATAAAATATGTTAGTGAGAATGATGGATTCAAGATGAATTAGTAATATAAGATCCATTAATTTGATGAAAAGATATAATATTACATTAATTTCAATGATATGAAATTAAATGTAAAATCTACGAAAATAAATGACCTATAAATTTCATACAAAACAAATTAATTTTCAAGAAGATAATGTTAGAAAATTTATAAATATATTGTAATAGAATTTTATTATGATTAAAGATAAGGTAAAAACCATTTTATATTATATTTATAAAATTGGATGTTTAATTTTTCAATCATGATAAGTCACAAATTGGGGAATCAGAAAATGAAGGATACTATTGTTATTACTACTCAATGAACAATAGTGGATTCTGTGGTTATAATGACTATAACTTGTTAAATGTAGATCATTAATTAATTTGAAGAACTATCTCAATAATCTAATAAGAAACATGTATAATCCATAATATCTTTAAAAATTGTTTCTAAATGCATTTTCCTAAACATTGAAGGCTTGAGAAAATAATCTGAACATGTATAGATGAATAATGTAGAGAATAAACCATACACCATGACTAGTGTTGATTGGAAAATGTGTATGGAATATAGTTAACCATGAGGATCCAATCAAGATATGAAGATGACCCAAAAACATCATATAGAAGAGAGAATATGATAACAGTTTTGGGTGAAAAATTTGTGCTTTAATAGATTCAGGTATTTCCCACAAGATTAATGGAAAGATCCTTTAAATGATAATGCTCAAAGAATTCCCATGTAAAGTGGGGAGATATATTGAGAAGAAGATTCTAAATACATATGTCAATAATTATCTATATACTATAATTATATTTTGGAAGCATGAAAATAGTTGTGATGTATGCAATGAAATTGGGAATAGTAAATGTACATGTTGAACATGATATGCATATTAAAAGATTAATTAAAGAAAGACATAACTGTTGGTAATGAAATAAGAAGCATACATGGGATGATGAAGATCAATTATTTAAACAATTTAATCCCAAGAAGAATTGTGAGAAGGAATTGGATTCCGAATATAAGAAGGTGAAGAAAGGAGTTACTTCTAAATGAGCTAATATAGTGGATTATGGTCAGATGTGGCCAAGTGTAACATCCAAACATACTGCCAATTCTCTTAATGATATTTTAAAAATATGGATATATGATTTATAGGGAATTGAGATAATAGAATATGTAAAATATATGTCTAGTGAAAGAGGAATATAAAATATTACAAATGAATAAAAAAAATATCAGAGATTTTATAAACAAAACACAAATCATTTATTAAATTAGTGTTCCCTTACTAATTTAATAAATATGGAATTATTGAAAAGGTTGTTTAACAAAAATTATAAACATGAATTATTCCTTAATAGGATTAATAATGAATCATTCAATGAGGTTGTTAAGAATAAATTGCCAACAAAAAAAGTTCAGGATAATGTAAAGAGATCCATGATTCCCCATCATAAATTAGAACATATGTATAAATGTGAAAGCATAAAGACTAGATGAAATTGAGAAACACAGTTGAGCAAACCAACTCAACCTTGAAATTCACATTGAGAATCAAGAAGGTTCCACCTTATTCCCCTAACAATTTCTATTTTTTTGTGTTTATAATGTATGGATTTGTATTTGAATCAAGTTATTAGGGGGAAAAACTGAGAACCAGTTAGTGTTATCAATTATTTACGGAAAAGAGAAATATTCTATTATATATTAATGATTCCACAATTGGAATTGAAATATAAATACAAAAAAAGTATCATACATGATGTATAAGAAGAGTTTATTATCATATCATTAATATTAAGGTTAAAATAATATTCCATCTCAATTTAATATTATATTTTGGATTTTGATGAACAAGTATAGAAGAATAACATCAATGGAAATGTTGTGAAATTTTTTTAATTTGGACATTCACAAGGTGAATATCAATTATAGTGTATTATATAAATTTTAATATCATAAAGTCAATTCAAGATGATATTGTTGATTATAAATATCTTTTGGAGTGTTTCCCTTGAGGGTATGACAAATTAAGAAGGCTTATGTTACTCCCAGAATCATTACATCAATTTCTATCAAATTTCATAAATATATAAAGTTCCATGAGAACATTGAATTTGGAAAACGAATGATTTTTCATTACCTATAATCCTTGGTTTTAAAAAAAATAAACTTAATAGAAATGTGGTGTAATTGAATTAATCAATTATTTTGGAAAAGTGGATGTATTGAAGTGATATAAGGATAATTACATAACTTATTTTAGTTTAATGTTTTTGATCAATTTTTGGATATGAGTGTATTAGTTTGAGAATAATCATTTATAAAAAAGTTTCATATATAATTTAATTATCTCCATCCAAAAATAAAATTGGATAAACGATGAAGACAAGTATATGAGTTACCATTTCATTGGGTATCATTACCAGTTTGTAAAGGACATATTTGTTGTCTATATCAAATCCTCTTATTTTATACACTTATAATGTATCAAATAGGCTTATAGTGAAATAAAATGTGACACAATAGTTAATTATTAACTAAAACCCTTTTCTGTGAATATTATATTCCTTTTCATTAATGGGGTGACAATATGTGATGGATATTTTAAAAGTAAACAGGATAGTATGAAGATAATGATTCCAATATTAATGCATTATTTTCAAATGATCATTGAAGGTTTTATAAAAAAATACAATGGGAGAACTTTATGATCCCACTATGAGTTTGAGTTGTATTTTTTTTCAGTTATTTTCATTGGATTTCAAATAAGGTCAATAGAATAGAATGATTTTATTATTGTCAATATGTAGAAGATGTTAGAATGAATTTTTTAAAGTATCCAAGATATCAAATATTGATATGAACCTTGATTAATCATGGATGATTTATGTAAGAAGAAATAATTTTTGGAACTCTGTTATTAATATAATTAGAATGTTCTTTGAATACTTTGATATTAAAACACAGATGATTATTGAATTGACAATCAAGTCAAAGACCAGTGTCAATGGTGACACATTGTTTATAATAAATTATAATATGTATATAAGTTATATGATTATATATTGAATAAGTTATTGGGAAATTTTATTTCAAAAAGAGAAGAGGATGAATTAATGAGGAACATAAAAATGTTTATTTTTATGTATATAATAATTGAAGAATAATCTGTTGCAATATAAAATTTATTTCATGGGATTATTTTATGAATATTAATTTCCATGGAAAATATATGAAAACAATACATTATATTTTCCTTGAAAGCAATTGAATATGTATTTTGATAATGCATTGGAATTATTTTTTGATACGATGGTTTGGAATATTTTACATATATTTGTCGCATGTTTTGGGGAAAAATTGGCCAACCATTTGACACCTTACTTGGGACCACATTCAAAACTCTTATGGAAACCACTAGTTAACCATGTGGGAGGAAATGAGCCTAGATATTCATCCCTGTTTACATAAGGATATAGGATAGTAGCTCCTACATGGAGCGTGCACATGGGGGAATTGGTAGTATGCGTAGCATGAATAGTGTTCATGGGTGGTATAGTATATGTGAGGCATATCCCATGAAGGGAAAGTGTAACTATATATGTGTATTGATCCCCGTCTTTTTTGGTACGAACTAGTAGTGGCACATGATTCTTTATTACAGAGTTCCCAACTAAGCACTATATCAATATGGACTTTGAGTGATCCATACACTGTAGCACTATAAGAAAGATAGAGGTAAACCTAAATCATCCCAATGAAAAAAATCTCATACATCCAATTAAACACACATATCATCTTAAACCAAATTATTCAATGGAGAACATAGAAAAAAAGCACATCAAGTCAGGAGTCAAACATTATAATAATGATCATGAGATTATTGCATGATCGAGATATCCATAAGAAAAATTTGAGTGACCACAAATGTGATTTATTCATTGAAATAAACCTATTATTCAATGAATGTGACACTTAAATGTGAAAATATTGTCATAAGAAGTAGTTCACCCTTTCATGTGCCTGAATAATCTGGGTGTTTTGAAACATTGTAGCATGATATCGATTATCACTCAATGCGATGAATATTCACATAAAACGTGATTCATGAATTATTATATTATTTCATAAGAGAAACCCATAGTAAGTTATTTGATTTATAGATATAAAAAATAGTGTTCTGATTGTTTATTTACAAGACCCAAAAAACTGTATTTACAAAATTTGAAGATACCATAGTTCTTTTCAATAAATACTGAAATATCTAACTTGAGAGATGTTTATTCCATTCACACATCTCCTGAGTGCTCCCTCTTTTTTTGAAATATCACTCCTATATGAGAATTATTTTACATGTAAAGGAAATAATATCTATTATTCTCCTAGGATATACACATAGGATTGTTCCACACTGATTTATAGAGTGAGGAATAACTGTAAAATAACTTTCATTGAGAAATGGAATTGTGGACAATAAACTGTGTTAACACGTGATCATAGTTTTTTATAATGAATAATTATGTGAGAAAGTGTGTGGGTATTATATCCCATTATATTTTGTGAATAACATCATATTTGTAATAAAATTATGTATGATAGACAGTGACTATCATGAACTAATATTGTTGTAGGAAGTAGGAGGAAGTCAAATATATTGTGCACAATATTCTTGTTTATGATAATTTGGGTGTTATATTACTAGTTAGTTTTCTTATAAATAGATAGATTTATGTATGAATAAGAATATGTTAACAAAAAAGGGAATTGTGTTCATATACCTGTGTACATGTATAATCAAAGGAGAAACTGAATAGTTCATGCATACTTTCATGAAAATGTGAATTATCATGAAAAGGTGAATGTATATACATTTGAGATAACCAAAATATGGGAAACATGATAAATGTTATATTAATTATTAGATAATAAAATATTACATCATCTATGGATTATATAATAGTTCCATGATAAAATTAGATGGATTTAACAACACATTCAATATTGATTTTCTGTTAATTATGATAGGTCAGGATTTTATTATAAGATGTAAAATAAAATTTCACAAACACTTGATTGAATGAGAGTATGATATTGAACAATATATAAAATTTATTGTGTAAAATAAGGACAGAATAAAAAAAGATAAGCAATAGAATAACAATTATTGATAATTTTGTTTTGAGGAAGCCAGAGTTTTCAGTCCATGATAATATTCATATAATTGAGACTGAAAAAGAGAAATAAAATTTTAAAATATTAATTAATTACTATTTGGGGAAGAATGATTTTGAGGATACAAAGATGTTGTTTAATTTTTTTGATATTCGAAAACAAGGTTTATGACTCAATAAAGACCGTACTTTTATGGTCATGGATGGAAAAATAGAGGTTCAACCAGATGCAGAATATACCAATGATTATCACTTGGGTTTAAGAAGAATTATGTGATCATAATTATGAAAAAAAATTATTTTACTGTTACTGAATTAAAATTATGAAGAATGGGTGGATTTCGGTATGCTTGTGAGAAGAAGATTAAGACTTTATTTCATGTTGTTGTACATGATAAAATTGAAGAGGTTAGTGGAAGGAAAAAAGGTAGCAATGTGAAATCCATAAGATGTCTGAAAATATGGATGAATTTTATAGTGTTTCAGATAATCTAAATAGACAATAAATAACTTTAGTATAAGTATAAATAAACATAAACGACCCATAAAATAAGCATAGTCAATTTAATATTGTGGGACACAAGTGAAAGGATATTCCCACCTTGTTGTAACCACATTAAATGGATTATTTTGTATTAGTTGTTGTTGGAAGCATGGAATTTAATTATTTGAAATAGAGTGTAGTTTTTATGTCAATACATAATAGGTAGATCAAGGAGTATTCAAGGAAAGTGATATTATAGTACATGTTTTCTACAATGTAATTGTGGCATGAATTCCTAGTGTTTGCCAAAAATTTAGGTCAAAATCAAGAGGATTGAGAATGATTCATGTAATGTAGTTTTAGGGATTTTAATAATACAAAATATGGAAAATAAATATGTTTTTCAATGTTTGGGTTTAATGAAGAATGGGTTTCGAAAAAGGGATGATCTTTGTGAAGGTATGGAGCTTTGTAAACTAGTGATTCAAAGGTGATGTTCTTTGTGACTATGGAAATAATCATGTGTGTATGTTGTGCTGATGGTTCTCTTCATGACTATGATGATGTTCATGGATAGGTGAAATTTCACGGGAGATGTACAAATGAAGGAGCTTCACAAACACAAATTTTTAGGATGATGGAAAATTTGTTAGAGGCATGGTTTCCTAAGGATTTGTTGTGCCGATACAAAATTTCTTATCCCAATATTATTTTTTAGAAAATAATTATTGAAAATAATGAATCTCTTTGAATTCGTGAAGGGTGAGAGCTTCCTAAATTAGGTATTTATGATCTTAGTGTTGACCAATTCTTAGGGATCTTGGAAAAAAGGAAATTTACAATGATTTGTTAGTCCATGATGAATTTGAGTAAAATGAAGGGTGAATTCTTCATGAATAATGTGATATTCATAAAGCATACTTGAAAAAAACCTTTTTAAACATCTAGTCTACGTAAAAAATTATTTCATGTGAATTAACTAATGTTTGTATTAAAATTTGAGTGTTGTTCTAGTCAAGGAAAAAGATACAAATTCCAATCTATAGAAGTGACCTTCATATCATTGAGCTGAGTTAGACATCACTCGAAGAATTGATTTAGGTGGATTCGACAGAAGTGTTTGGATTCAAGTAGTGTGCTAACTCGAAAATATTTTAATGATAGTGATTTTTGGAACACCATTTCTATTTCTATACATATGTATTCCACAACTAGTGAATATTTTTTATTTTGGTATGACCAACACACTATCATAGAATTATAATTTTAGTATCCATTATTGGTGAATCAAAAAAAGTTGTTGTGTTGTCTCTCTATATGTGAATGCGTGATTACTGAAATATTTATTCAGATAGGTTTAACATGTTCATGCCAATGTGGTAATAAGATATTTCACTTTCAATGAAACATATGACACCCTAATTCACACCTCCCCTCTCATGGTATTTATTGGTCCTACAGTGGCCTGGTATTTAATTATTTCCAAACCATTATAAGAAATAGATACTATTATTAAGATGTTAACCATCTAGAAACATTTTTTTATATAATTTAATACTTTAAAATACATTTATTTTATAAGAAACAACATTATATACTCATGTATCTAACAGTTCTATGATGAAAAAACGTATAAAATTAATAATTTGTGAAAATATTCTCAATATAGATTCATTTCACCTCCCAATGATGAGTGTATCCCAAAGTGGTCATCTAATATATGTGGTGCTGAGGAGGAAACGTGATTATATGGTACTTTTCTAGGATCACTTATGAACATTTTATGAATATAAAAATGTCGATAATAGTTTTAGAGAAACAATTGTGGTATCTTTTGTAAATCATTCTAGTGGTTTGAGTGATAACATTATCACATCAATAACACCTGCATTCATCTTAATATAATCATTAATCACTTTATCATTATGCATGATGTAACTAAAAAGAAAAAATTTAGTATTTTTTTAACATACTATTTATTGATTTTTTAGATTAAATAAATCTTTGAATCAAAATTTTCTCCAGTTATGTTTACTGTATATATATTTTATTCCTTATAAAGAACCCAAAGCACGTTAATCCAACTTATGAAACCCATCATATGATTGAGAAACACAGACAAATATTGTTTTGGAAACTACAAGAAAATTGAAATGAAGTATTATAGAATGGTGGTAAATTTATAAATTATCTAAATTAAAATTTATTTCCTTAATGAATTATAATTATATATATATTAATGTATTATATTTCCCTCCAAATAAATGGAGTGAAATTTGATAGTCTATTTATTGGGTTATTTGGGAAGAAATATGAGATATTGGGTTTTGGATATTTTACGGTTTAATCAATATTATAGGGGATTTAAATTTTTTTGGAGAATATAAAAAATATTTGAAAGTTCACATTAGTTTAATTATATTTAAATAAATTCATTGGATGTCCAAAAACATTGTGTCATAAAATGGGATACATAGCTCTTGTAATCATAGAATTACTAAGGAAAACTAAAAATAGAAAATTGGTATATATAACAGAAGACAAATCACAGTTTTGGGAAAAAAAGTGATCACATTTTATAGACTAGTTTATACTTTTTCAAAGCAGAATAAAATGTTTAAAAACATCTTATATTTCTTATGAATTTGGTGTAATAAAATTACAAACACTATAATTCAATATATAATGAAAATATTTTAATTAATTGAAAAAAATATTTAAATGAAATTATGAGTAATATAAAATGTTTATTATTTTTAATATTAAAAGAATCCAAAAAACACCAAACACCAAACACACACTTCCACATTGTCATAAGGGGAGGTTTTATGACACCCTTTGGAAGTTGTTTCTCAAATTTTACTTTCTGGAATACCAATCATCTTGACAGATTGTCAATTATTTCCCACTACATGTTTCCCAATAAAATAGGTATCTTAGATCCTTATACATATTCTCACTATCTAGTTGTATAGAGATGTTATAGGGTCATTTTATAGACTTTATAATTTTATTTTTATCCTAAATTGTGTAATTTACTATTTACCATTATAACAAAATTTAACAATGTTAATATTCATATTAGCCAAAAATAAAAGGAACCTATTCACTAAACATGGACCTTTTGAAACCAAATATTTCATCCAATTTTCAAAAATTAAAACCATAGAAGTTTCAAAATTTATTTTAAAATAAAACAAGTAATACTGTTTGGAAAACTAATTTTTGATAAAAATGTGCCTTCAAAACATAAAATATTTTTATAATAAACTAGTGAATAAAACTCTTTTTAAATAACGTAATTATATTATTTTAATCTATAATTAACTAATGAAAATGTCAAATTATTCCCAAATATAATTTGACATTGTAAAAAAATTAAAATAATAAACAATTTTCAAAACAATTATAACATTCAAAATTCCATAAAAATAAACATTTTCCAAAATTTATTAATTGAAGATAATTTTAACATGATGAAATTTTGGAAATAAAATTTGTAGAAATTATAAAAAAATAATATCCACTCATAAAAATTAAATAATATCATTTGCGAAGAAAACATGTTTTTAAAAAATGATGGGATTTTATTATAAATTAAGTGATTATATTCTAATAAATTACATATAAATGAAAATTTAGTTAGAAAATTATTTTTATTACATAAATTAGTTATTATAATTAATTTCTAATAATTGGATGGATAGGTTAGAATGGTCATATTACACTAGTAGTGTCTGAATGTTCGTTTGAAATCACGATTATGTGCAACAAAACATATTGATGAAGTAAAATTATTTAAAGAGAATTATTTCCCAAAATATCTGGGTGTTAAATTCATCCACAAAAAAAAATAAAGCATTCTCTTTAAATTAATCAATTTTATACAAATCAATGAGTATTCTTCTGCCTCATCTCCTAATTATAGGATCAACATAATGAATGAAGATATTGTTTGTAGTATCTAATGATGGTCAATACAGAAGAGGGGGTGAATTTTATACATTAAAAATTCTTTAGAACATTTAAAATTGGTTAAAAACCTTTCTATTTCTTTGACAAGGTTAAACAAGGTAGTTCACAAATCCTCTTAGTTCTACACCCTTGCTTGATTCTGGAAATGTGATTCCGAGAATGAAATTCCAGAAAAGGAATTATGGAAATGAAACTTAACAAAATATTACAAAGATAAAGATTCTACCTTAAAGCATATTGAATCTCACTATATCAGAGTATACGAATTTAAGGAAGTATAAGATAGTTATACTTTCCTCAGTAAACAAAATGCAGTGGAAAACATTACACAAACTAGTAACAAGTGATAAATCTTTTAACTCAAAGAGAAGGGTATCCAACAAACTTGGATAAAGGTCCCTTGATTTATACTTTCAAGAAAGTATGTCTTACCCACACCAGGGGAAGCCATTTATATGAAGATCAGAGTCTGTCATGCTATACCTACAGGCCCCTAACTTCATGGTAGTCGATACCCTTGTCTTCCTCAGCAAGGATGTCCTCGATCTTTAAGGTAGTCGTCACCTATGTCTTCTTATCCCCGAAATCCCTCGAATGTACTCAGAAAAATTCGGATTCGCACATAGAAAATTTGAACAAGATGTTCAATACATACAAAACATGAATATATCTCTCTCTATAAATCACTTTAGTAGCATGTAATCTCTAGATTGATAAACTAGTTATCAAAAGTAAATGTTGTGAGCTCTTTCAAATGAGCTCATATTCATATGCCCAATCTTAATGGTCGACACCCTCCTCCAACGGTCATATTTTTCCATGAATTTCAGAGGGACATGTACACGTGTCACTCAAAAAATGGTTAGTTAGTAACTTAATGAATGACATATTTCTAAAACCAAAACATGTGTAAGAATGAATATGGTTACTTAAGAAAATTCATTTTTCAGAATGTAAGAAAAAATGAAAGTTCGAAGTCTACCCAAAAACTATTCGGAGTTTTTAATACATGGATATTTGGATTCAGTTAATCAGAAGAGTTAAAATATAGAAATATATAGAATTACGAAGTATGAATTTCAGGGAAATTCGGAGTCTTGAATTTAGTAGAATTTGGATTCTGAATTTATAAGAGTTCGGAGTCTGAACTTTCAATGTTCGTAGTATGGATTCATAAGAGTTTGGTGTCCGAACATACAATGTTTAGAGTCTAAATTCATAAGAGTTCAGAATTTGAATGTAAAATTCTAAGAGTCTAGATTCATAAGACATCAGAGTCTAAATTCATAGAGTTCGGAGTAAGAACTCAGAAGAGTTCGGAGCCTAAAATCAGAGAATATAGAGTTAGAACTCAGAAGAGTTTAGAGTCTGAATTCAGAGAGTTCGGAACCTATATTAGGTTCCTGAAAATATAATGATTTTTATCTAAGTATATATATGATTATGAGGATTTGGATAAGAAACCTAATTTTATTCTTAGATACCAAATGAACAATGAAAAACATGGTACGGATAAATTTCCATAGGGAAGGAAAATTTTCATTATGAAAGTAAAACATAGGGTAAATGAAATATTCCATAAGATAAGGTGTTTGTGATTTTTAAAACATGAAGAAATTGTAATGTCGTAAGGAAACCTTATTGGATCAACAATCTCCCCAACCATGAAGTAATGGAAAATTCACAAGGAAACCTTATTGACTCTACAATATCCCCCTTTTTAGAATGCACAAATATCATTTCGAAAAAGAATATAAGGACATAAAAGATATTTTTCTAGACATGGAAAATAAACCCATTTTCCCATATCACATGGGAAAAGTTGAATACAACTAGATCCCCCTTATGATTTGGAACACTAAGGATCGTATTCTAGATTTTTGGAATGAGATTTAGCTTTTTATTTCATACAAAAATTTTCTTGTACAAGAACTACCCCTTACATGATCACTCACACTTACATAAGGAAATTTCTTCTTTAATTAGAATTCTTTTTCCTTAATCCCCCTTTGTGATTTTCAAAAATAAATACCGGGAATGGAATAGATAATATGGTACCTAAAATATCAGTACTGAACAACCAAAATACAAGTAACCAACATTTCATTAAGATTGGAAAAACATTTACAGCAAGGAAAATTCAACAAAATATCGGATTTAAACAAATTTATCCTTTATTTTCCTTGGGCATCAATTTCGTCACTATTTTTTTGATCTTCTTAACCTCCTTGTGATCATCCTCTGCTCACATAATAATCTGATCTTGATCCTAATCTTTCTTCTCGAAATATTTTATTCTATCATCTTGATCCTTATAAATTTTTTCCTGAGCCTTCCGGACTTCTTCCTGATTGAAAATATTTTATTCTATATCAATCCAACAGTCTCTTTATCTCTTCTATCTTTGAGACACTGAATACAATTTCCCATTCATATCCTTCACTTCTAGAATCCGAGAATTCTGTTCTAGAGTCATCAATTCTTCAAAACTGCTTGCGAGATCCTTGATCTTACCATCTTCAATGTCAAATTCCTCCATGAAACCATCATGGAACTCATCATGATATCTCATATGTTCAACGGTATTCTTTGACAAGCTAACCATTTTTTACATGACCTTTTTTGGGCATCGTAGTTAACGACAAAATTCTTGAAATCTACCACATGATTTACAAACATATCCATCACCATGGAAACTGAATCCGTTTTCTGGTTCAAGGTGTGCTGAAGCATCTGACATCTCGATTTAATTCTTGGGAAAATCGTAATGCTCCCAATAAGAATCTTCAAAAACTGAACAACCAAATCATGTCCAAGGTATGATGATTCCAAATCTTAAACATTGTTAGTGAGGGATCTTTTTATAGATCAGAATTTTTTTTCATTGAACATCCCCTAGCTTCCATCTTCTTTACAACAACTTTATTAGGTGTATCAAAAAACTACTTTATTACCATTATCAGTTTTCAGAATGTCTTCCTCATCAAGAGATTCATGTCCACTGTCATAAAGTTGAACAATTTTATCCTCTTATATCTCTTCTTTCTCATCCATTGCCTCATCATCCTTAGGGTGTAAGAAATCCTGATTAGAACATTCTTATTCAGAGATATTATTCACTTCATCTTCACCCTTATTATCCTCTCCTTTCTCATCTTTCCCTCGTGTTTCCGGCTTTGAATATTCTACTTTAGATGTTCAGATTGGGAGTTTCTCGGATGGGATTTCCTTCTCATGAAAGTCTTCCACTTTCATAATCAAATCATTGGTATCTCCACTAAGTTCTTATTCTTTTTCTTTTTTACATTACTTTTTATTCTTCTTTTTATTTGACTTTTTTCTGATTCACAAACTTCTTCCCCGAAGATTCAGGTAAGGGTTCTGCCATGAAGTATTTTGGCACTGGAATGATCTATGATACTTTCTCAGTATAATTTAATAGATATTTAACTATCTCAGGTTCAGTTAATTTCGTATTTTACTTTTTTTCATTAGCTTTCTTTTCATTCTCATTAGATGTATTTTCTTTTAAGGCTTTTGCATCAGCATGATCCAATCCAAAACATGGATCCCCTACTTTACAATTCTCTTTGTCTTCTCCGCACTTAGAAACTACCTCATCCGGATATGATTTTTGCTTTTTAGATTTTGGAGGTGTGGATTGGATTTTACTGGTCTCTAGAGTTTTTCCTTCCACTACTACTTCCTTCAACTTCCTCTTTCTTCCTCCCTTTTTTGACGGTTT
The DNA here is from genome assembly GCA_963277665.1 of Viscum album. Taxonomy (NCBI): domain Eukaryota; kingdom Viridiplantae; phylum Streptophyta; class Magnoliopsida; order Santalales; family Viscaceae; genus Viscum; species Viscum album. The sequence continues at coordinate 615,804,862 of OY728162.1, forward strand.
ATCCAATTCTTGTTTTTTTGGTACAACTTCAGCTTCTTCCTCTGGTAAATCGTAAAATATTCTTGTGTCTATAGAAATAACAATGGTCATCCTCTTCTGGGTATCATCACTGACTAGCATGACATTGCAATTCATTGTCTTCGAGCTGCAAGGAATTTTAAAATATTCTAAGCACCTAACAATTAACTTCGAGATAATGGTTGGATCAATGATTATCTGATCTTTCAAGTCTCCATTCATAATATTTTCAATTTTAATTAGAATATAATTATCCAATTTGATCTTCCTTAGATTTACCAAGAAATTAAATATATACATGTAACACTTCTTTTATATATATTTTTCACCTTTTCTCTGAATGATGAATCCTTGAACCCATAATTTGAGAATATGATGATTTATAGACAAGTGGTAGATCTTCAAAGTCTTTACATCAGAGAGTCCAAGACATGTGATAGCCTTCTCCTTAACAAAACATCATTTGACATTTGGAAACTTATGAGAATACAAGTCAGCTTCCCCTTCATATGGAATACCAACTTAACTAGCTACCTTTGTATTTGAAAGAGCATAAGTCTTTCCATAAATCTTGAACAAAAAATTCTCTCTTCTTAATTACTTGAATAAACTAATATATTTATAAAATTAAACTATCAAGTCCAGATATACTAAATCTTGAGCCCCTGGCATTGATACACAAACACTCTCCAATCAATTTATCTTGATGTTCTTTTAGATGATTGAATCATACCTGTTGAATAAGTTCGGATGCACCATCCTTTCTCCATAGACCTGCCACTCCGAGATTGGTTTGACATTAGAAATATCATTCTGAGAAGATTTTTCGACACACATTTGGAATTGAGAAACCCTTTAATATATGTAATGAGCTTATGTAGAAGGGTACAACTTCAGTACGCAAGAGCATGATATTTGATGTGGGACAACCATCTGGTGGACCTTTATATAGGCATTTTATGCAACAGTTCAGCTTCAAAAATAAATCCAATGGCTGAAAATAATCCTGATAAGATCTGACGGTTGATATGATAGGCGCAAGGAAATATTTGATCCAATATATTGAGGTTTATTTAATAATAACATTTGGATTTAAGGAAAAGTAAATCCGAAAGATTTAAAAACAAAAGAAACTACCAACAAGTAAAGGACAATTTCAAAAACTCAAAAAAGGAAACATACCTTTCAGATTTTTAAGAGGATTATTCTCAACGAGGAAAAAATTTTCGTTAAGAAAATTAGATTTTGAAAATTTTGATTACGAAAAGAAATCTCTACTACAAAAATTTTATATACGAAAATCTTCTTTACGAAAAATTTAGAAAATTTTACTACCAAAATTTTCATTACAAAGGATTTTAAAAACCTGACTTCAAAAATTGTCTTCACAAAGGATTTGAAGAATCTGACTAAAAAAATTTCATTATGATAGATTTCAAAAATCTGACAATGAAAATTTCCATTACAAAAGATTTGAAAAATCTGAATACGAAAATTTCAATTACAAAAGATTTTGATCTATCTAACAAGAAAATGTTCTCCCACTATGAAAAGGTGTTTATTACTGTAAGGAGATTTGTGTCAATAGATATTTAATGAGGAATATTACCTTATGTTTATCATTCATAACTTCGGTTAAATGTATGTAAATCTATCGGAGTGTAATGATTTTGTGAAAATATCAGCAAGTTGATCTTGTGATCTGATAAATTGACGAACGATATCCCCTTTTGTGTGTGATCCCTAAAAAAGTGATTCCTAATATCAACGTGTTTTTCACAAGAGTGTTTTGTAGGTTTTTTACGTATGGAAATGGAACTAGTACTATAACACAAAATTTTTGTTTTGGTAAAACTCATAGCATAGCCAGTGAGTGTGTGTTGCATCTACAACACTTGAGCACAACAACATCCAACTGCTAAATATTCGGCCTCAGTAGTGGAATGTGATACTAAGTTTTTCTTCTTGAATAACCATGAAACTAATGAATCTCCTGAGAAATGACATGTTCCAGATGTAGTTTTTCTATCTATTCTACATCCACCAAAGTCATCATCTGAAAAACTCTTTATAATAAAATCTTTTCAAGAAGTATAAAAGAGTCGTAAATACATGGTTCCCTTTAAGTAATGAAAAATTATTTTCACTGTATTTAAATGAGATTCCTTTGTATTGGATTGATAACATGCACATAAGCTTACTGAAAACATTAAGTCTGTAGGACTAGTTGTCAAGTAAAGTAAACTTACGTTCTTACCTATAAAAGATGTTTGATGTACTGGTTTCCCAACTTCATCAAGATCAAGTGTGTTTGAGGTACCAATGGGAGTAAAAATACAATTAGTTTTGTCATATACCTAATTTTTATGAATATCTTTAATATATATATGTTGGGATATATAGATTCCTTCTGGATTTTGAGGAATTTGAAAACCAAGGAAAAATGTTAACTCACCCATCATACTCATTTCAAACTTGTATTTCATTAGATCATGAAAAGAATCAGTTAAATATTGGTGTGCTGAACCAAATATAATGTCATCAACATAAATTTGAACAATCATAACTTTTTTATTATCATTATTTATAAAAAGGGTTGGATCTTCATTTCACCTAATATAATTATTTTGAAGCAAAAAATACCTTAAGTCTATCATACCAAGATCAAGGGACTTTCTTAAGTCCATACAATGCTATGGTAAGCTTATAAACATGTTCACGATGTTTTTTATCTTTAAAACTAGGAGGTTGTTCAAGAAAAACTTCTTATTGAACAAACCCATTATGTAAAGCACATTTCACATCCATTTGTAAAAATTTTAAATTAAAGAATGCTGCAAAGGCAAGTAAAATACGAATAGATTCAAGTATAGCTACTAGAGAATAGGTTTCTTCAAAGTTTATTCTTTCTTGTTGATTATATCCTTTATCATCCAATCTAGATTTATTTCTTTCTATGATTCCATTTTCATCACATAAATTTCCGAAGACCCATTTGACTCAAATTACAGAAGTTTCCTTAGGTATTTTAACCAAAGGCCAGACTTTATTCCTTTTGAATTCATTTAGTTCATCTTGTATAGATTTTATCTAGTCATCATCACCTAAAGTTTCATCAGGGATTTTTGGTTTAATTTTGAAAGGAATGATAGATGTACTATTTCATTTCCTAAGAAACTTCTAGTCCTTACAGGTTGATTTACATTGCCAATGATACTATCACTGGTATGATTATTAAGAAACAACTAATTTGGATTTTGTAAAACCTGTTCATCAACATAGGGTGGGAAATATTATGGGGTAAATGTTTCAGAATTATCTTCTTAGAAATTTTCTTTATCAGAAGTATCTTCAAACAATGGTTGATAATCAGTTTTTTAAAGCACATACGAAGATATAGGTTTTGGTTGTTTAAAAACAAAACGATTAGTTTCATCAAATTTGACATGTACTATTTCTTCAACAATACAAGTGTTTTTATTGAAAACTCTATAAGAATTATAATTTTTGGAGTAGCTTAAGAAAATTCATTCATCATATTTTTTGTGTGAATTTTTGTAAATTATCTTTAGTTTTCAGAATGAATACCTTGAAACCAAAAAACATGAAGTAGTAAATTCAATTTTTTCACCATTCCATAACTCATAAGTATTTTTATTAAGAAAAAGGTATAATAAAAACATGATTTATAGTATAACAATCATTACATACAACATTATCCCAAAAATGATTATCTATTGAATATTCACTTAAGATGGTTCTTGTTATCTGTTGAAGAATTCTATTTCTTCCTTTAACAACACCATTCTATTTGGTTTTTCTGGGTGCTGAGAAGTTATGAGTAATTCCTCTTCTACTACAAAAAAAATTTCTAAATCGGAATTTTGAAATTCTCCTCCATGATCACTATGAATAGTTATCAAAGGAATGTTTTTCTCATTTTTAACTTGGGATCTAAAACATTAGAAATGAAAAAAAGATTTATATTTATTTTATATAAAATAGACCAACATAAATCTAGTGTAATCATCAACTATGACAAATACATAATATTTTCCTCCAATTCTTCTAGTTTGTGTTGGTCCAAAAAGATCCATATGCACTAACCGTAATGCATCAGTGGTTGAGACATCACTGACTAATTTAAAACATGATTTATGTTGCTTTCCATATTGAAAAGGATCACAAACTTTTTATTAATCAAACATATGCTCTAGTAGATCCTTAACTAGTCTTTCCTTAGAGAGTTTGCAGGTATTTCTAAGGTTACAGTGTCCTAACCATCTATTCCATAACCAAGAATGATCTTCCATTTCACTAAGGCAATGTTGGTCTGGTCTCATAAGGTCTTCTATGATTAGTGTCTACACATTCTCTTGCCTATTGGAAGAAAGAATAAACTCTTCCTTGGAATTGTGTACTAATCACTTGTCATTCCTAAAATTTACAAGGTATCTTTCAACACATAATTCACTTAAGCTAATGAGGTTGTGCTTAATACCCTTAACAAATAAAACATTTAAAATCAATTTTTTCCAAGAAGAATGATGTTACCTATACAAATAGTTTCTCCCTTTGCATTATCTTCGAATGTTATTTTACCTCTTTTCATCTTGATAATCTTTTAAATGTAGTTTTTGATACCAGTCATGTTTTGGGAACATCCACTATCCATGTACCAAGTAATTTTGTTGGTACTTTATTTATTTTTCTAAAAATAAGAATGATAGAATTTTGGAACCCAAACTTTCTTGGATTTGGAAATTTCAGAAACAAAATTTTAGGCACCCACATTTTCATAGAAAAATAGGCTTTGTGAAAACCTAATGACTGGATTTTGTTTAAGGGACAATTTCTTGCCCAATTCCCACCACACTGACACTTATTGTAGAATGGGGCACTTTAAGAATCATGATAATTGTTATTAAAAATTGGTTTTGAACTAGTATAGCCAAATCCAGAATTATTCCTTATAGGTCAGATTTGAGAATAAATATTATCAAAATTTTCTTTACGTAAGGTTATGTTTTATAGACACTTCCTCAAGGAAAATATTTCGGATTTTAGTTTAATAACTAAGCTGTTATCTTCCAAAACATTTGTTTTTGAGCTAGAGTTAGGCACGAAAACATTTTTCTAATATTTTTTTAGATCCTTAGAATGTTTATACTTCTAAAAATTTACTTCCTCATGGATTTTTGAAATAATTTTGAAATCAAATATTTAATTATAAATAACTTTAGAATGATAGGATATTTCCTCAGTAAGTATAGAGATCCTAGAATTTTCCATATCAATATTTTTGTTGAGTTTTCAATTCTCATTCTCAAGGAGCCTAGAAAACCTAGAAACTTATTCATAGGTTGGTAAAGTATTATCATCATCAGAAGAAGATTATTAATCGGATGATTCATGTCACGAACCGTCCTCAGAGCCCGTGTTGTGACTACCCCATGCATGCCTTCCATATTCCAGGGGCTGGCAACTAGAACCAAAGTCGTAAATCCCTACATAGTGAAGGCATTGACTTAATAAAAGTAAAAAAAACATAACAGAGTATGCAAATGAAGTAAGCACTAAGTAAAACTGTACACAAAAGTATGTGATGAAAAGAAATGGGTCGGAAATACAATCCCAACAGTAAGTACAGTACAACTGAAAAGCTAGTACAACTGCAGTAATGTAAAACAGTAACTACGGAGTTGTCCTTTGGGAATCCAACTTAAAGGGTGGGTACAGATGGCCTTCCACAGCACCTCAGGTCCGTTCATTCACTCCGTGTATGTCTCGCCATGTGTTCCACCACAGGGTACCTTCAAACTCTACAAGTCTCTACCTCGAGCAGTGTTGTTCGTCGTCTGTATCCAACGAAACGTAGTGCTGGCATAGCCCGTGCAGGGGTCGGTATACGATACATAGTATGGACCTTGAGACCCCTGAAGGACTCCCATAAGAGAGATACAAACACGAAGTATCAACCAACCCTACTTAGGTATATGACCATACATATACCTAAGTTATCAATCCCAGTTCGGCTCCAACTCTCGAACCCAAGCACAACCCTGTCCAGACAAGATATAAAGTCAACCACATCGATGATAATGATTTAAAGTCAAGACTCAGGACACATAGGTATACATATTTTGTATATTGATAGTGATGACCAAAATTTAGTCACTGATTCATCTAATCTATCAGACGCACACAGGATACAAGACCATCTAAGCTGTCAGACCCACACATGATACAAGACTAGCTACTCTGTTAGACCTGAATAGGATACAAGTACAGAGGTCAACCCACCGGACCCACACAGGATCCAAGAACATTAGTCATCGCTGTCGAACCCATGGAGGTTTCTATTATAGTAGTTGTCATTGTCGAACCCACAGAGAAATCCAGTATAGTAGTCGATGCAGTCGCAGCTTACTCTAGGGTTCCCGCACACAGAACACCCGATTCCGGGAGGGTCTGCTTCTCGAGCAAAGGGGTTCGATTCATCAAAAATCATGAAGTCAAGAGTTGATGTATCTCGAAGTCACTTCCCATAAAATGGAACCCATCGCGATACACGACACGTCAATCAGACGTCCGGTCTGAGAGTTATTGGCCTTTCCGTTCTCGGGGCCCGGTTAGAATTACGCTCATTCCAAACCTGGACATTTTCAATTTTTTACAAAACTCACATAGAGTATAGAAAAAGGACCAAATCATCGCGAGGGTCCCAGTACCGTAGACAACATGTCGATCGAATGCCCGATCAAGAAGTTATTCTCATTTAAGAGAAACGGGTCGGGCCCGTCAGGGCCGGTTGGCTGGCGGGTCGGCCCGTCCTGGATCGGCGGGTTCAACCCGCCTGTGTGGCGGCCCAGCCGGAAGGGCATGGGCCGACCAACGGCATGTCGCGGAGGTACGGGGGGGGGGGGGGGGGGGGGGAATAGCCACCCGGTTTTCTGAATTGGCGGCGCCGAGCGGCCTGGCCCCTCCTGCCCGACCGGTCGAAGCCGGCCAGTCTCCTACAGCGTGAGCGGCGCGCACAGGCGGTCCGCTGTTCTCCAACGCAGTATCTTCGGGTGCCGCGACCTTCATCAACCTAGCCATCTGCCTGCCAGCCGATTCTCCCACTGAAGAAGCCCATGGAAGGGGGTCGCGTTTCTTTACATCCCTGCACCAAGGGGGCGCTGTTGTTCTCCAGCTGACCAGCTTTAGCTGGCCTGTTCGTCCATCCCATCCAGTCGTGATACTGACCGGTTCCTCTTCGGCCGAGCAGCCCGGTTGCGGGTCACAATCTCCTCTGATCACATAACACTTGATGTAGAGGTCCTCTAACGGGTCAGCGTTTGGCCGCCGTAGCCATCACCACCTTTTATCGTCGCCAACTCTGGTCGCTGCCACCTCTTCCATCTAAAAAATCCGACATACACGGTTGTGCTCAAGATAATTTTAGGAGTCTAATGAAATAAAAATAATTTCCGATGAATAGTATCGTAAACTTAGGAACAGTAACATACCCTTATGAATAGTAATATAAAACTTGTGAATAGTAAATCATCCAACATAAGAGTAACCTTTACCATGAATAATTAAATAAAATAGACATCTTAGAATGTGACAATTTGACCATAGTAAATGTTTTAGAATTTTGTGAGTCATAACTAATTAATTAATTTAAAAGAAAATGGATTTTATTAAAATTTATTCGTTATTTATCAAATAATCTTCTTATAGTTTTTAGATAATTTTATAAAACCCTACGTAGTTTTTGAAAGCACTATAAAATCAGTTTTAATATTAAAAACTGTTTTTTACATAAATTATGGTTTTAATTAAATATTAAATTAATAATATTTATAAAATTATTTTTGAAAAATGGAATTCATTTTTGGATTCTACAAATCGAAAAATTGTAGGAGGATATTTTTTGGGAATTTTCCGAAATACATGAATTTTTTATGAATAGTAGAATCTGATAATTAAAAATAAATGTTAAATAATGGATTAATTGAGTCATCGATGATGTTATACTGATTTAAGACCACTTTTTTCGGGATCACATGATAAAATTACTATTCTTGGTCATTCAAGAATCACTATTTCTTGTCTTAGGGGAAGTTAATAAACTAATGAATTTTATATTAAGGAAACCCCTCTCCCCTCCACTATAAAATCCACCTTTCACACCCTCATTTCCTCACACCTCTCAAGCTCCAAGAATTTTCTAAATGCTACCCAAACACCTTCCTTAGAACCTCCCGCACATCCAAGAGCATCTGGTCTCATCAAAAGACCAAGCTTTGGCCCTTATGGAGGTTTCAAGAGAAGGATTCAAGAGGTAATTTCTCTCCATTTTCTCCTTTAATTTCTTTTCAAGTTCATGTTCATTTCATGATCACTCCCCCTATCTTCATATAAATTGTATTTCATCTCCATTATTATACATATAATGTAATGTAATGATTCTAATGTGATATTATATCATCCAACCCCCTTTCTCTCTTCCTTTTATTTTATTAAAGAGAACGTTGTTCGTGAGCTGTTATTTTATCACCTTCAAGAATGTCATGCTTTCTTCTACCATTTGTACCTTCATATCTAGTCATGAAACCATTTTTATGGTCGAAACAGAACATTTTATATGTATTATGTCCTATTTGATGTTCTGGAACTGACTTATGAACATATTACTAAGTGATAAATTAAAACAAGTTCATTGTGATTGAAAACCTGCCCAACTTAAACAAAAAAAATTCATTTAATTCTTATCTAATGATTCATACACATTGATATAATATGATTCATTATAAGATCTTTAAAACTCCGGTAATCTAATTAATAACAGGTAATATCATTTCTGTATGTTTACCCATGTTCTACCCAAAATTCAATTTATGAACACAAGTCAACCACCCAAGAAAAACTATAAAAACAAACACCACCGAAAATTGTTTTTAAACTCTATAAGTCATACAAAGGAACATAATATGACATAATGAATCCATAATGAACCCTATTAATGTAAACATGGTTCTGGATTACTAATTAATGAATATAATGTCATTATACAGGAAATTAATGAAAATGAAGCATTCAGATACAAGGTAAGGGGAAATTCTCGAACCCAACTTTCATCCATAGGGTTCTACCTATTTCACTCCATTTTTGATATGGTCACTCCATACAGATAATTTTTTCCTCATTTTCTTTCCGTTTCTAGGATATACATGTTTTCTAATGAATTTTATGTCAATCCTAATATTTTCCAAATGAACTCTTCTTTTAAGAACTAAACGTTTACCTCTCTTTCATGGTTGATGATTCTTGTATCATGTATGTTGTTCCCTATTTCTTTTGGGAACCCAAATCATATGAATGTATTATTAAGAGATGAAACCCATTCTGTACCATGGGTTAGTTATGATCACTTTTGATGTATGTTCATTGTTTTAAGCATGGTAATGATAATGTTATGATGTGACGGGTGTGCCCGAAATTATACAGCGCTCCAATGCATTGAATAAAGTGATGAATCTCATGAGTAAATGTGAAATGATGTGTAAAAAGGATTCTATATTTTTTCAAAAGTATGTGTGGTAGTTATCCACTAAGACATGATGTTTCATTTTTACGCATTTCAACATTTCAATCCTTATATTTATGCTTCCTCTCATGTTCATGATATTTTTCCTATGTTATGATTATTCTCACCCCATGCTATATTGTTCATATATATCCTCTTAATAGGATTCTAGCTCACCACATTTGATTTATATTCTAAAGTGGCTACATGTACTAAGGAGTGGACAAGTGTCAATAAGAATCTAGAGATGATGAAATTTAATAAATGTTTATACTTGATGTTGTATTTGTTATGTATGGTCCAAGTTGGCCCAAGACAATAAAACTTTGGATCCTCTATGTGTAATACTATTATGTTGTTAATAATTAAAATTATTTAATTGTAAATTATGAAATGGTCAGGATTCTATAGTTGGTATTAGAGGAAAGGTGTAGTTAATTTGGGAATTAGGATTAGTGAACCCTAGAGAAAGCCTCTAGTACGAGACTAAGAACAAATATGTGCACAAGAGTATTTACATAGGGATCACATATGTTATGATTTTAGTATAAATTTTTCAAATGAATAATTTATTTATTCATGACTTCTTTACTTGTGTTTTTTTCTATAATTTTCCATTTTAGAAAATGGTGGGAACAAGGAGAAATCAGGCCAATAACTCTTACGAGGTCCAATGCAATGATTTCCTGAACGACATCCCCAATGATTTGGGAGGTGGAGTTCAAAAATTCATGGTGAATCATACCCAATTATCTCTGGTTATGAACAATAACAATAATAATGAGGGACATCCTCCTTCACCGAAGAGGGAGAAACTAGATATTGAATGTTTTATGCTGCAACGACCACTGAAGTTTTGTCAATCTTCCAATCCACTAGTTGCAGGACAATGGGTCAACTCCATGGAGAAGATATTCTATGTTCGTCATTGTTCTGAGAAGAAAAAGGTGACTCTAGTAGTTTATCATCTCAATGGAGAATCCAACAATGGTGGGATTTGATTAAGAACACCAATCCAAGGGGGGAAATTGAATACCTGGAATGGGAAGACTTTAGGTTAATGTTTCTTAATAAGTACTTACCACGAAGTCTTCGCATGAATACTGAGAAGTAATTCATAGAGATCAAGAAAAAAGAAGGATAATTTGTCACAACCTATGACAAAAATCAATCAATGCTTGCAAGGTACTCTACAGGTTTTGTTATCAACAATGATACCAAAATTGACAGATTCTTTAGTGGATTAAAACCACACCTTCAAAAGGCTCTTTCAATTTGAGACATTGGTAGTTATGAAGAAGTTGTTCGATGTGCTCTAAAAGTTGAGAAGGATTTTGGAGAATGGTCCCATGGCTATGGGGATAAGAAAAGAAAGAAGGAGTTTCAAGCTGGTGGATCTAAAGAAAAAGGCGGGAAGAAAAATCAATGACCCACATGCCAAAAATGTGGGATGTTTCATCATTGGAACTGCCTCAATGGGACGGAGAAATGCTTCAAGTGTGTGAAATAAGGACACCATGCTCGAGAGTGTTTAAAAGACAAAAAAGGAATGATAATATAGCTAATGAAAGGAGAGAACCACTAATGGTTCAATGCTACAACTGTAGGGAGCTAGGGTACTTTGAAAACCAATGCAATAAACCTCGAGTTCTCGAGGGTAATCAGCGTCAGCAGCCACCAAAACCAAAGGAACAAGAGAAGGCTTATTCCATCACTAATACAGAGGTGGAGCTTGATAATGATGTCGTACAAGGTACACTTCCTATTCACACAAGAAATGAAAAAGTCTTATTTGATTCTAGTACTATGCATTCCTTTATATTTTACAATTTTTACAGAACTATAGAATCGAATCCCCAAAACCTTGAAGTAGAGATATCTGTAAAAACACAAAGTGGTGGAATCATTATAACCCAAGTGTTTGACTCTTCTCTTATTGGCATATGTGGGAAGATTCTTCTGGACAATCTCATAATACATCACTTGAGGGAATTCGATGCTATAATGGGAATGGATTGGCTTGCGTTATATAGAGAACATATCAACTATCGGGAAAAAAATATTTCTTCATAATTTGAACCATCCCATGCTCTTCTACAAATTCAAGTAAGATCATGAATCTCCTTTGAAAAATCCTTCAATGGTGTGGGTGTTGATTACCTATGAAAAAGCATACCTCTACCAAATGGTTGAGTTGACGGAAAGTGCCAACCTTGAGGAAATGCCCATCGTGAGGGAATATGACGATTTATTTCCCAATGAGTTACCTGGAATTCCCCTAGATCGTGAGGTAGAGTTATCAATTGAACTCATTCCTGGAGCTACTCCTATCTCGAAGTGTCCCTATAGGATGGCTCCTATCAAAGTGGAGGAGTTAACGAAACAACTGCAAGAGAATTAGGACAAAGGGTTCATATTCCCTAGTTTATTACCATGGGGTGCACCAGTGCTCCTTGTGAAGAAGAAGGATGGAACAATGCAGCTGTGTATCAATTATTGGGAACTCAACAAGATCACCATAAAGAAAAAGTATCCTCTACCATGGATTGATAACTCTTTCGACCAGTTAAGAGGAGCTCAATACTTCTAAAAGGTGGATCTTCATTCTGGATATCATCAGGTGAATGTGAAGAAGGAAGATATTCAGAAGGCTGCCTTCCGTACAAGGTATGGGCACTATGAGTTTTTGGTGATTCCCTTCAGACATACTAATTTCCCTGAAATCTTCATGGATTTGATGAATAGAGTCTTTAGACATTACCTTGAAAATTTTTTGGTAGTGTCTATCGATGATATTCTCATCTACTCTAAGAGAAAGAAGGAACATGAAGAACATCTAAGACTTGTGTTAGCAACATAGTGAAAAGAGAAGTTGTATGCCAAGTTCATCAAGTGTGACTTTTTGATGAATCAATTCAGGTTCTTGGGAAATGTGATCTGAAGTGAGGGAATTTTTGTGGATCCTTCAAACAACAAGGCGATTGAGGAATGGCCAAGGCCTTCTAGTTTCACCTAAATCCATAGTTTTTTTGGATTAGGTGGGTACTACCGATGTTTTGTGAGAAACTTATAATGATTGTCAAGCCTGCTAACTATGTTAACATGGAAAGGGGTAATGTATGTCTGGATGGAAGAATGTGAGGGAAGCTTCAAGGAGCTAAACTGAATGTTGATCACTGCACCTGTACTCACACTATCGAAAAGTGGAGAATGTTTTGTGATATACAGTGATGCTTCAAAGAAAGGGTTGGGTTGTGTACTCATGCAAAATGACAATGTGATAGCATATGCCCCATGATAGGTAAAGATCTATGAGCAGAACTACCTGACACATGATCTAGACCAAGCAACTTTGATTTTTTCATGAAAATCTGGCGACAATACCTTTATGGAGAGAAGTGTGACTTATACACCGACCAGAAGAGCCTAAAGTATATATTCATACAGAAGGATCTCAACATGCATAAAAGGATATGGTTAGAGCTAATAATTGATTATGATGGCTCTATTCTCTATCATCCTAGAAAAGCGAACAAGGTAGATGATTCTCTAAGAAGAAAAGAACCTGCAACTATATCCATGCTGCGGATTGAGAAAGACCCTATCTTCATGTATAATCAAATAATGGATTTGGAAATCATTAGGGCAGGGGATACATCCTACCTTTCCCAAATTATTGTGAAAACATCCATCTAGGAGAAGATTAAGGAATCTTAATGTGACGATGTGGATATATAGAAGATATTTAATGTATAAGAACCCCGTTTTTTCTATAAAGGAGTTTTGAAAATTCTTGATATTATTCCAGAGCAGCGCCTTCCGATGGTGTGAGATTCCAAGCCCTAGGGTGGCCAGAATTAAATTTTAAGTGCGTTTACACTAGACACGCGAAATAAATGGGATGACTCTTAAACGGTACTTCAGATCAGAAATTGGAGTGTACGGATGGGTCCAAAATGTTGTGTTTACCCTAGAATGACATAAGAAATATCGGCGCGGGGCGTTTGGACCCCTCACTCGCTATCGGAACGTTAAACAGATAAATAAAGTAATTAATTTATTCATTTAATGGTTAAACTCAAGAATCTATGAAATGGTTACATAGATGGGAAAACTGAGGGCACCGTTGAGTCTGGAACGTGTCGTTTACCCTATGAGGGGTGTAACATTCGCGGGCATGGGCCTTCTGTGAAAAATGCCACCATGGGTGTTTTCATAATTTAGAGTCCTTGGAAGTTAAATTTTATAACATTCGAACGAAGGCTCGGATTAAAATTCCGGGAATTCCATTATGCTTGAGATGTGGTTTTTACCCTAGGGGAGGTTTAACCTTGACCTGGCCAAGAGTTTCGGATGTAGGACTTTTAGAGGTTTAAATTAATTTATCTTTTTAAATAAGATTTCTTTATTTAAGCCATTACACATCCCCTGTCCCTCATTGGAATCCCCTGGCGAAACCCATCTCACCCTTAGACTCCTCTCCTCCTCCTCCCCCTCCTCCTCCCTCCCAATTAATGTGGAAGCAGCAATGGATAGGGTGGATCAACGGTGAAGCTTCGGGCTACGCCCAACAAGGAAAAATATTCTGTTTTAATTTTTGAACCTCCCCCTTGGAATTATATATGCGTCAAAATACTGTCGGATTGTTGAGCAAAGGCTGTGTTTGTTAAGAGTGTGTTCTGAGCCTTCAAATACTTTTTTCGGATTGAAATTCTGATTCCCGGGGAGTTGGGGATGGCCCGATGAAGTTTTTGGTGGGATTTGAGGTTTTTCCGGTGGACCTGGGCACTCCGGCAGTCCAGTGCGGCAGTACGGCGAGCGAGCGCGATGACACAGCAGAAGTCCAGGCGGAGGCGCGGTCGGACGGGCGGTCCGCGGCGACTCGGAAGTAGGGTAGCACGGGCGGTCGGCAGCATGGCGAGGCACTGGGTGAGTGGACTCTAGCTTGGGGCGCGGAGCAAGTAGACCGACTGGCTTCACTGGCTGGTTGACACGAGGAGACTGGGGTCGCAGCGCACGACCCCATGTGGAATAAAGACCCACCCTCGGTGGGTCTTCATGCGGTGGGAAGACCGACCACGAGGGCCGGTCTGTGGGTGGACCGTGGGTCCACGGCCGGCCCACGCAGCTGAGAAATGGGCCGGCGTTGCGAGCCGAGCTAGCCGGCGCGGGCCGGCCCAGAACGGGCGGACCGGCCGGTCTAGGCTGTTCCAGCCCAAGGGGCTCGCCCCCTCCGATTTCGGACACCCGTATCTCCCACTACGGGTGTCCATTTTTAATTCTGTCTATGGACGTGAGAACCTCGGCTCAAGGCAGAGAATATGAGATGGTTTCTAGGGTTTTAACTCTTGAGATGGGTGCCTCGGTGGACTGACGCATACGTTAAGTGGCTTAGCACTTTTCCCGAGATTCTTGTTTTGAGCGGCACGAACACATCTGATTACCGTTTTGAGTACTGTTAATGGCGTTGTGACCTTGGAATCAAGACTATGATTGACAAGGGGTTCTCATGCATTGAATCCAAAGTTAATGTGTGGGCCCCACAGACCGTCCTTTAATCTGTGAGTAGTGTTTTGTAACCTTTTTATCGGATGTCCATTCAGGGTGAATGAATAGTCAATTTTGGATGTTTTTCCGTGGGCATTGCAATGGCGCAATCCGCTCGCTTTAATTCTCCACGATGGTGCGGCCCCACGTGGGTCGTTTGGGGAGGTGGCGGTGATTCCCATCTTTATCACCAGTTGTCTGTTGCGGGATAATGAATATTCAATCACATGTTCTTTTTCGAGAGGATCATAACAGTGTGATCTGTTTATAGTGCTTTGGGAATGGGATGTGGGTCCCATGTATCACGACTCATGTGTAGCATGGAGAGATGCATATTTTTCTCCAAATGTTCATTCCACTCAAGTGAGTTGTCAATTTGACATGTTTTCATGAGGGGATCGAAATGGTGCGATGCGCCCAAAGATTTTCGGGGCCGATGCTCGGGATCACGGGATGCCATTTAGGCATAACGCAGTGTGGGATGAATTTTCAATCAGATATCCATTAGAGGTGAGTAAATAGTCAATATCACATTTGTTTCCGTATGGATTACACTATTAAGATTACTTTAGATATATGGAGACTCCTTCAAGATCTCATTTAAATGAGGAAGCATGAAAGGTGCTCTGGTGCCAGTTCTTCATACTGTGTTCGGAAGTGATCCCTTGGCCTGAGATCACGTTCACTCCCGTGTGAGTGAAGTTGATGACTAATGAAATGTGGTTGGATGTGCTAGGGATATGGAGGAATATGTTTGGAGAAATTACATTTTCTCCCTTCGTGTTGATGTTGGGTGTCATGAGCATGATAGCCTTTGTGCGGGAAATGTGGAATAGTCTGGGAATATTCAGAAATTCATGGAGGTACATGTTGTAGTACCTGAGGATTTTTGTGTACTTGGTTTGGATACTGGGCCACATATTGTGTGGGCCCCATGTGCATGTCATGTTCTGCTTTACGCACCATTGACCTCTTGTGATGCAGAGGGTCCTTCTGTTCATGATGGTTTAAACTAGCGGGGTTGAGTGGTTACCCATCGTTCTGTTCTCGACGGTTTGATCAGCAGAGTTGTTGGGTTTCGCTTTTTCCATTAGCCGTGTGGGATTTCAGTATCACATACCATCATGTTCCTTGGTAGAGTTTATGTGGATTCGGTGTGTCCAATACTTTACGCGGGCACATATCCTCTACTCAATAGGTTGTTTCCAGTAGGAATGGCCAGAGCAGTTCTGGGTTTTCCCTCCAGTAGAGACTGGGCAATGGGTTGCTCATCGACCACTTTGGTTTTACCCTGCAGGAGAGACTGGGTTGTGGGTTGATCATCAAATTCTTCGGGTTTACCCTCCAGCAGAAACATGGCAGTGGGTTTCTCATCGACTTCATCGGGTTTACCCACTAGAAGAGACCAGGCAATGGGTTTCTCATGGCCATCTTCGGGTTTACCCTACAGTAGAGACTGGGCAGTGGGTTTCTCATTAGCCTCTTTGGGTTTACCCTGCAACAGAGACTGGGCAGTGGGTTGCCCATTGACTTCTTCGGGTTTACCCTCCAGTAGAGACTGGGCAGTGGGTTACCTGACGACCTCTTAGGGTTTACCCTCCAGCAGGACTGGGCATTGGGTTACCCGACGACTTCTCTCAGACTCATTCGTTTCTACTAGGCTAGTCTGTGGATTTTCTCCAGGAATATCAGAGCAGGGCCATTGGTTGTACGGGTCACTGATGTGACATCTTTTACTTTTAGAAGACATATCGACAGAGAGGCAGTGACAAGGTGTGGATTGACTTTCATCAGAACTCTCAAGTACGGGGGGCGCTATCCCCACTGAGATGCATCCTTGTGACGCGACCTAAAACCGTGAGGGCGAGTCAGTGTAGTCCAGTGTGGATAGTGTCATGGTGAGGTGATTTGAGCTTCTTGACTTGCAGTTCGGGGTAGACGTGCAGGATAATGGTCATCTATGGTTTTTACTTCTGGGACTATTGGCGGCTCATTTTCATGGGATGGGATATGGGACGAAGATCCCCTTACGATATTGTTTTCGTTTTTTGAGAGAGCATATATACATGTATAACTTGTTCTAGTACCCACTTCTGGGATTTTGGTTACTCTCCTTCCAGGACAGGCAAATATGTGTGGGGAATGCCATGTGATTTCCATTTATAGCTTCTCGTGGTTGGATGAGTCTACTTTCCTACTATAACTAGCTAAGTCTCGACGAGAAGTTCACCTTTTCACTGTTTCTAACTCCTTGTGTTTGGACGAGTCCACTTCCATCCACTTGTTGGGTTGAAATGTATTCTTTACTGCACTTTAGGTTTTACTCCTTTACTTTTCAGTGTTCAATCTACTGCCCGCCTCTTCATTACATCCTTTATTGCTCCCTCGAGCCTTCGGGGAATCCTACTGAGTATTTCTATACTCACACATTCTTGGGATTTTCCCACACTTGGTGTGCCCCTGCAGACGTCGGATAGGTTGTTCATGACTTCAGTAGAGATTAGGAGTTCAGGGGCTTGGACCGTGTGCGGTGGTCGTAGTCTGGTTCCAGGTGTGGGACTCTCCCAGCTTTTTACTTTGTTCACCTATTGTTGAGTTCTGTTACTTTACTGGTTGGGCGCGTGTTTTTTCCTTTTTCTTTTCAGTTTACCTTCAGTTTTTTACTGGATTTTCCCACACTTGGTGTGCCCCTGTAGACGTCGGACAGGTTGTTCATGACTTCAGTAGAGATTAGGAGTTCGGGGGGTTGGACCATGTGCGGTGGTCGTAGTCTGGTTCCAGGTGTGGGACTCTCCTAGCTTTTTACTTTGTTCACCTATTGTCGAGTTCTGTCACTTTACTGGTTGGGTGCGTGTTTTTTCCTTTTTCTTTTCAGTTTACCTTCAGTTTTTTACTTTGTACTGTTTAGAGGTCGATGCACGTTGTGGTTTATCTACAGTAGTTGGTACTTTACTTTTCTTTTTACTCTGCACATTTGCATTGAGTGGGCTGCGTGTGTGTGTACAGTTACTCAGGAGAAGTCCTCCCTGAGTTTTTTAGCCTTCGACGCTTCTCTCCAGACCCTGTCCTATGGAGGCGGGCTTGGGTTAGTTGCGGCTTGAGCCCAGGTAGGTTCGATTCATGACAAAGTGGTATCAAAGATAGTTCATTCCTTGGGACTCTATATGGACGTCCCTAAAAATAAATTGGTTGGGATTTAGGGGAACACTATTAACGTGTCTCGAGAGCGGCTCTTAGGCTAGGGAGTCCAGTGATGGTGCAGCAGCCAACATATCCATCCACCAGGACCCTGATAAGCCACTTGTTGACTCAGCATGTTGAGACACTTATTGCAGGGAAAAATGGTTTGTGCATCACATAGGATTAAGTCTTTGACTATCATTCTTGAGTCAGCTCACCATTGTTTTTACTATTATATATACACATATTTTCATCTGACCGTGGCACTCCTTGATAAAATTCAGGATGTCTCCGTGAAGATGGCCATCCAAGATATCGGTTTTGGTTCGTGATGATGACCCTGTGAGCTACAAGGACTCGGTCCAGGACCCATCATGCGAGTCTCTTTCTCCGGGTGGGCTGGTAGCTGCACCCCTCACCTGGTGAGCAGCAGACAGCTTCAGTAGAGCATACTATGCTTGGGCACATGTTGAACGCGCTCCACGAGTTCCAGCAGTAGAGACCTCTGAGGTTCAGTGGTGAACCAGACGCTCAAGCAGTAGAGGTTTGGATAGAGATAGTGGTTCGCCTCTTCAATCTTGTGCAGACGCTAGCAGATCTTATGGTGGCATTAGCCTACAGCCTTTACCATGGAGCAGCTGAGCATTGGTGGAGTCTGGTGACTCAGTTTCTGGATGAGTCACTGCTTTCGTGGGGAGACATTCAACAGTTGTTTCATGAGGATTTTTACCCCTCCAGATTATGCTCTTTTCAAAACCTGGAGCTGATGCAGTTTCAGTAGGTAGGGATGACGGTGACGAAGTATGCGACTATTTTCGCAGACCGTGCACGCTTTTAGCCTGACTTGGTCCATGACGACAACTCTCGAGCATGGAAGTTCGAGCAGGGTCCCTGTTGAGATATTTTTGCTATCATAGTACCCCTGGGAATTCCCACTTATGTCAGGGTGCTAGAGTAGGCCCTGGTCACAGAGAGCTTACTGTCACTCTCTATAGATGGTGGTGGCAATAGGCACGATAGAGTCGAGACGTCTATCGTAGCTAGCGAGCGTCGGGTGACAGAACCTCGACGCATGTGACTTTCCGATAACCGGACTCAGGGGGTGGACGTACACCAATGTGGTGCCAGAGGGAAACAGTGTAGCCTGGAGAGAGTCGGTGTTATGCTTATGATAGGCATGGTCACTTGGAGCAAGACTACCCAACTAGACCCACTGAGAATATATGGTAGCCAATAGGTGCACCACCACGGCAAAGGCAGTGCCATGATTGGAGTAGCGCCCAAAGAGGTGGTGCTTATAGAGGAGCTGTAGGAGCTTGAAGTGGAGGATGACCTTACGAGGTCTTAATATCACCACTAGGTGGTCCACATCATGCTCCAGGAGCTGACAGTTGGAACCACGAACCCCCGCGAGCTTTGGATGTCTACTATCCTACAGAGCATGAGGTGAAAAAAGGTACACTCTATAGATCTTCTACTTCTTGCAGTAGAGTTGTTAGACTCTGTGTGTGAAATTATTTTCTCCCTCCTCCTTGCTTGAGGTGTTACCAGGTTGACACGGGGCATCGGTGTAACCCAGTGTCAGAAGAGTAGAAGACATGGAACATTTTCTTTAGTCAATGGTGTTGACTCGTTCTCTCTCTGAGCGTGTAAGAGATTCTGGGTCATGGGACATCCACTGTGAATCCTTGCGTGACCAGATATCCTTAGGTGTTTCACCATATGGATATTGTGAAGGAGGGAATCACCAGGATTTGTCCCAGGATTAAATGGTGAATCCAGTTGTGGCGTGCGACTTAGGAGTTCGGCTGCGGAGATGACTTACCCCAAGGGCCATTGGGCCATTTGAGACCGTGCGAATGGATGGCGAGGTTCCCTACCACCTTTCACTAACCCCAAGGTCAGGAGTGGGTACATGACGCCTCCCACGTCACTCACCCGAGAAGAATTGTGCATGCTTCTATGCATGTCATCAGAAAGGGAAGAACTCATGTGAGCAGATGAAATCCTTTGGTCTAGGTGCGGTGACGCGGGACTGTGCATGAGTCCTTCTGGGTATGAAAGAGCCATGTGCGGGATTAGTACCCTGAGTTCTTCCCTGATTTTTCTTTTCGGGGACAAAAATCATGAAAGAGGAAATTATTTGAGAACCCGATTATTTCTATAAAAGACTTCGGAAAATTCTTGATATTTTTCCAGAGCAGCGACTTCAGATGGCGTGCGATTCTGAGACCCGGTGTGGACGGAATGAAATTTTCAGTGTGTTCACACTAGGAAAGCCAAATAAATAGGATTACACCTAAACGGTACTTCAGATCAGAAATCGGAGTGTGTGGATGGGTCTGAAATGGGTTTTTTACCATAGTAACGACATTAAATATGTCGGCGTGGGGCGTTTTGATCCCTCACTCACTATCAGAACATTAAATGGATAAATAAAATAATTTATTTATTTGTTTAATGGTTAAAATCAAGTATCTCTTAAACGGTAGCGCATATGGGATAACCAAGGGCACCGTTGTATATGGAATATTCAATTTACCCTAGTAGGGGTGTATCTTTTGTGGGCGCGGGGCTTCTGTGAAAAAATTCCGCAAGGGATGTTTTCGTAATTTAGCAGCCTTGGTCGTTAAATTTTATAACTTCCAAACAGAGGATCATATAAAAAGTCTGAGACCGTCGTTGTGCTTTGGAGGTGGTTTTTACCCTAGTGGAGGTTTAATCTTGACCTCTCCAAGAGTTTCGGATGCAGGTCTTTTAAGAGTTTAAATTAATTAAACTTATTAAATATGTTTTCTTTATTTAATCCATAAATCATCCCTTATCCATCATTTGCATCCCCTAAAAAAACCCCTCTCACCCTCAACCTCCTCTCCTCCTCCTCCTCCTCCTCCCTCCCAATCAAGTTGGAAGAAATAATGGCAAGGGTGGATCCATGACAATGCTTCGGGCTACACCCAACAAGGTAGGAGATTTCATTTTAATTTTCAAACCTCCCCCTTTGAATTATATATGTGTCAAAATGCTGTCAGATTGTTGAGAAAAGGTTGTGTTTGAGAAGAGGGTGTTCGGAGCCTTCCGATACTTTTTCGGATTGAAATTCCGTGTCCCGAGGAGTTCGAGATGGCCCGACAATGTTTTCGGTGGGAATTGAGGGTTTTCCAGTGGATCTGGGTACTTCGGCAATCTAGTGTGTCAGTCTGTCAAGCGAGCACGACGGCGTAGCGGAGGTCCAAGCGGAGGCGTGGTCGGCTAGGAGGTCTGCGGTAGCTCGGCAGCAGGTCAATGTAGACGGTCGGAAGCAGGGCAAGGCATTGGGCGAAAGGGCGCCAGCTGGGGTCGTGGAGCCGGAGGACCGGCCGGCTTCGCGGGTCAGTTGACGCGGGTAGACCACGTGCGGAACGAATACCCTCCCTTGGCGGGTCTTCACGCGGCGGGATGACCAGCCACAAGGGAAGGTCTATGGGAGGACCGCAGGTCCACGACCGGCCCGTAAGGATGAGCCACAGGCTGGCGCTATGAGCCAGGCCAGCCTACGTGGGCCGTCCCAGAACGGGCAGACCGGCCGGTCCAGGTGGGTCCAGTCCAAGGGGCTCGCCCCCTCCGATTTTGGACACCCGTATCTCCCACTACATGTGTCCATTTTTCATGTCATCTACGGCAGTGCGAACCTTAGCTCGAGGCAGAGAATATGAGATGGTTTCGGGGGTTTTAACTCCCAAGATGGGGGGCCTCGGTGGAGCGACACATTCATTATGTGGCTTAACGCTTCTCCCAAGATTCTTGTTTTGAGCGGCGCGAACACATCTGATGTCTGTTTTGAGCACCGCCAGTGGTATTGTGACCCTGGTGTCAAGAATATGATTTCCAAGGGGTTTTCGGGTGTTGATACCAGAGTTGTGGTGTGGGCCCCAAGGGCCGTCTTTTAATCTATGAGCAGTGATTTGTTACTTTTTCATCGGACGCCTGTTCAGGGCGAATGAATAGTCAATTTTGGGTGTTTTTATAAGGGCATTGCAATGGCACAATCCGCCTGTTTTAATTCTGCATGATGGTGTGGGCCCCACGAAGTTCGTTTGGGGAGTTGGTGGTGATTCCCATCATTATCACCAGGTGTCCGTTGCGGGAGAATGAATAGTCAATCTTGTGTACTTTTTTGAGAGGATCAAAATGGTGAAATCCTTTGAAGCGCTTTGGGGTTGGGATGTGGGTCCCACGTAGCGCCGCTTGTGTGTAGCATGGCGAGATGCATCCTTTTCTACGGATATCCATTTCACTCAAGTGAGCAGTCAATTTGACATGTTTTCCCGAGTGGATTGAAATGGTGCAATGCACCCGACGATTTTTGGGGCCGAGGCTTGGGATCACGGGACGTCGTTCAAGCCTAAAGTGGTGTATGACGAATTTTCCATCGGAAATCCATTGGAGGCTAGTAAATAGTCCATATCGCATTTTTTTCCATGAGGATTACAATGGTATGATTTTTTTGGATGTACGGAGACACCTTCGATATATCATTTAAATGAGGAAGCATGAAAGGTGCTCCGGGGGCAATTCTTCTTACAATGTTCGGAAGCGAACCCATGGCATGAGATCGCGTTAACTCCCATGTGAGTGATGTTGTGGTCTAAAAAAATGTGGTTGGCCGTGCGAGGGCCATGGACGAAGAAGGTTAGAGAAATTACGTTTTCACCCTTCGCGTTGATGTTGGGTGTCATGAGCATGATAGCCTTTGGGCTGGAAATGTGGTATACTCTGTGAGTATTTGGGAATACTTGGAGGAACAAGTTATAGTACCTGAGGATGTTTTTGTACTTGGTTTGGAGACAGGTCCACATGTCATGTGGGACCCATGTGCGTGTCGTGTTCTGCTTTTCGCACCTTTGACCTTTCGTAATGTAGAGGATCCTTTAATTCATGATGGTTTAAAACAGCGGGGTTGAGTGGTTAACCTTGGTTCTGTTCTCGATGGTTTGATTAGAAGAGTTGTTGGGTTTCCCCTTTTCCTTTAGCCGCGTGGTATTTTAGTATCATGTTCTTTCGTGTTGCCTCGTATAGTTTATGTGGATCCGGTGTGACCAATACTTTACACGGGCATCGATCCTCTACTAAGGAGGCTTTTTCTAGTAGGGATTACCAGAGATGTTCAGAGTTTACCCTCCAGTGGAGACTAGGAAGTGGGTTGCTCATTAGTATCTTCGGGTTTACCCTCCAGCAGAGACTGGGCAGTGGGTTGCTAATCGAATTCTTTGGGTATAACCTCCAACAGAGACTAGGCAGGGGGTTGCTCATTGACTTCTTCTGTTTTACCCTCCTGCAGAGACTGGACAGTGGGTTGCTCATTGGATTCTTCATGTTTACCCTCCAAGAAAGACTCTATAGAGGGTTACTCATCAGACTCTTTAGGTTTAACCTCCCGAAAAGACTAGGCAGTGGGTTGCTCATTGACTTCATAGGGTTTACCCTTCAGTAGAGACTGGGTAGTCTTTTACCCAATGAACTCTTAGGGTTTACCCTCCAGCGGGGCTGGGCAGCGGGTTACCCAAAGATTTCTCTCAGACTCAGTCATTTCTACTAGGCTAGTCTGTGGATTTTCACCGCGACTATCAGAGCAGGACCCTTATTTGTACGGGTCACTAATGTGACATCTTTTACTTTGTGAAGACCCTTGACTGCTGGGCATTGAAGAGGTGTGGTTTGACTATCCCTAGAACACTCAAGTACAAGGGGGAATTTCCCCACTGAGACGCGTCCTTGTGACGTGACCTAAAACCTTGAGAGCGAGACAGTGCCTCCCAAAGCAAATAGTGTCGAGGTGCGGTGATTTGAGCCCCTTGACTTGCAGTTCAGGGAAGATGTGCGGGATGATGGGCATCAATGGTGTTTACTTCTGGGACTATTAGCGAGTCATTTTCTTGGGCTGAGCTATGGGATGGATATCCCTTTACGATCTTGTTTGGGTATCTTGACATAGAATATATACATGTATACCTTGTTCTGGTACCCACTTATGTGGTTTTGGTTACTCTCTTTCAAGGAGAGGCAATGACGCATAGGTTATGCCACATTTTTTCCGTGTCTTGTTTCTCATGGTTGGGCGAGTCTACTCTCCTGCTATAGGGAGCGAATGCTCAATGAGAAGTTCATCTTCTCACTGTTTCTAGCTCCTAGTGTTTGGACAAGTACACTTCCTTCCTCTTGTTGGGTTGATTTGTACTCATTACTGCACTCTGGGTTGTACTCCTTTACTTTTCCCTGTTCAATCTACTACTCACATCTTCACTACCTCCTTTTTTGCTCCCTCGATCCATTGGGGTGTCCTACTGACTATTTATATACTCATACCTACAGGGTATTTTCCCGAACTTAGTGTGCCCTTGCAGAGGATGGAAAAGTTGTTCGTGACATCTGTGGAGCTTAGGAGTTCAGGAGCTTGGACCACGTGCAGTGGTCGTATTTGGGTTCTAGGTGTGGGACTCCCCCAGCTATTTACATTGTTCACCTTTTTTCAGGATGGGGCAGTTTTCTGGTTTGCCACATGTTTTTTCCTTTTTCATTTCAGTTTACCTTCAGTTTCTACGTTGTATTGTTTAGTGGTCGATGCACTTGGTGGGTTATCTATAGCAGTTGGCACATTACTTTACTTTTTTACTCTACACTTCTGCATTGAGTGGGATGCATGTGTGTGTACAGGTACTCATGCAAAGGCCTCCCCAAGTTGTTTAGCCTTCAGCACTTGTCGCTAGCCCCTGGCCTATGGAGGCTGGTTTAGGGTATTTATGGCTCGAGCATGGGTAGGTTTGGGTTGTGACAGAATGCAGTATAGGAAGGGAAGCTACATGAGTTCCATATCGATGATGATGGTGTGATTTGGTTTAGAACACAACTTTGTGTGCCTCCATCACCCAGGATAAAGAAGGATCTTTTGGATTGTGCACATAACTCAACTTTCTCTATCCATCCACAAAGTACCAAGATGTACCGTGATCTCCGAGAACAGTTCTGTTGGGATAAAATGAAGAAGGAGACTGCAGAATATATATCAAGGTGCTTGGTATGTCAGGAAGTTAAAGGTGAGCAAAAAAGTCCATAGATATGATGCAACAATTACATATACCCATGTTGAAATGGTAAAATGTTGCTATATACTTTGTCACAGGTCTCCCAAAGACGTCTTAGGGAAATAATGTGATATGGGTTATGGTTGACTGAATCACCAAGACTGCACATTTTATCGAAATTCGGGAATACCTCTTGCTTGAACAACATGCAAAGATATATGTGAAGGAAGTGGTGAGACTGCATGATGTTCCACTCTCAATTGTCTCTGACCGTGATCCATGGTTCACATCTATGTTCTGGAGGAGCCCCCAATATGCATTCAGTACTGAATTAAATTTCATCATGGACTATCACCCCCAAATTGATGGCCAGTCTGAAAAGACTATTCAGACACTTGAAGATATGATAAGATCCTTCTCTCTTGAATTCAAAGGTGGTTGGGATCAGCATCTCCCATTAGTTGAGTTCTCATACGATAATAGCTTCCACTCGGGTATCCAGATGTCTCAATATGAAGCTCTATAGGAAAGCGATTTAGAACTCCAAACTGTTGGGATGAAGTCGGAGAAAGAAAGCTACATGGACCCGATCTTGTTCAAGAGATGGAAGAGAAGGATTAAGTCATCCAGAAACACATCAAAGCTTTTCAGAGTCATAAAAAGAGATATACTGATAACCGTCGAATGGACTTGGAGTTTGACATTGGATAAAAAGTCTTCTTCGAATATCTCCAATGAAGAGAGTCATGTGGTTCGGGAAGAAAGGGATGCTATGACCAAGGTATATTGGCCCCTATGATATCCTTGACCGCATAGTATATGTGGCCTATTGTATTGAACATCCACCAAATATGTCTCATGTTCATGATGTGTTTCATATATCACTACTAAGGAAGTGCATACCTGACCCCTCACATGTACTAAACTGAGAGGTGGTGCAGCTGGAATATGATCTCTCCTATAAGGAGCAGCTAGTAATGATTCTGGATCAGAGAGATAATGTTCTACGCAATAAGACAACCCATATTGTCAATCTTTTGTGGATGATCCATAATATTGAGGAAGCAACTTGGGAACCAAAAGATGAAATGATGTAGAAACACCCTCACCTATTTGTGTAAAGTGAAATTTTGGGGGTAAAATTTTTAAGGGGGAAAGAATGTAATGACCCAATGTTTTTAAATAGAAATTCCCTTGTTATATTTATGTCATAAAATAACACAAAAACACAAAATAATGAACTACTAAGTGATAACTGACCTTTAAAGATATGTTTTCCACTTCTGTGCTTGGAATTTTAAAAATCTGACATACACGGTTGTACTCAAGTTGATTTTTTGAGTCTAGTGAAACAACAATAATTTTCGGTGAATAGTAATATACCCTTAGGAATAGTAACATAGCCATATGAATAGTAATATTACCCTTATGAATAGTAAATCATCCAACATAAGAGTAACCTTACCCATGAATAATTAAATAAAATAGACATCTTAGAATGTGCCAATTTGGCCTTCGTATACTTTTTGGAAATTTGTAAGTCATAAATAATTAATTATAACTGATTAATTTATTTATAGGAAAATTTATTTTCATAAAATATATTCTTTATTTATCAAATCAATGTCTTATAGTTTTTATATAATTTTTTAAGACCGTAATTAATTTTTGAAAGCACTATAAAATCAGTTTTAATCATAAAAACTGTTTTTTAAGTAAATTATGATTTTAATTAAATATTAAATTAATTACATTTAGAAAATTATTTTTGAAAAATTTACTTCATTTTTGGATTCTACCCATCTAAAAATAGAAAGGTTAAGTTTTTGGATTTTTTCTGAAATAATTGAATTTTTGATGAATAATAGAATCCGATAATTCACAATAAATGATAAATAATGGGTTAATTGAGTCATAGATGATGTTCTTCTGATGTAATCCCACTTGGATCAGGATAAATTGATAAAATTAATTTTATTGTTCATCCAAGACTAACTATTCCTTGTTTTAGGTGAAGTTAATAAGCTAATGAATTTTATATTAGGGAAACTCATCTCCCCTCCACTATAAAAGTCACCTTTCACACCCTCATTTCCTCACACCTCTCAAGATTCAAGACTTATCTAAACTCTACCCAAACACCTTCCCTATAACCTCTCAGATGTCCAAGAGATTCTGGTATCATAAAATGACCAAGCTTTGTCTCTTAAGGAGGTTCTCAAGAGAAGGATTCAAGAGGTAATTTCCCTGCCTCTTCTCCTTTAATTTCCTTTCATGTTCAAGTTCATTTCTTGATCTCTACCCAACTATATTCATCTAAATTGTATTTTAACTCCTGTATTATGCATATAATGTAATTTTATTATTCTAATGGGATATTATATCATCCATCCCCCTTTCCCTCTTACTTTTATTTTATTAAATAGAACATTGTTTGTGAGGTGTTAATTTATCACCTTCAAGAATGAAATGCTTTATTCATCCATTTATACCTTCTTATTTTGTCATGGAACTATTTTTATGGTTTGACTAGAACATTTTATAAGTATTATATCCTATTTAAAGATCTTTAAATGACTTATGCACATATTACTAAGTGATGAATTAAAAAAATGTTTATTGTGATTGAAAAACTGCCCAAATTAACCCAAACAATCTTCATTTAATTCTTATCAAATGATTGATCCACATGTATATAAAATGTTTTATTATAAGAACATTAAAACTCATGTAATATAATTAATAACATTTAATATCAGTTCTAGATGTTTACCCATGTTCTACCCAAACTACAATTTAAGAATACAAGTGAACCACCCAAGAAAAACCATAAAAACGAACACCCCCAAACAATGTTTTTAAACACTATAAGTCATCCAAAGGAACATAACATGACATAATGAAACCATAATGAACCCTATTAATGTAATCATGGTTCCGTATTTCTAATTAATGAATATAATTTCATTATACCTGAAATTAATGTGGAGGAAGCAATCAAATACTAGGTAAGGATAAATTCTCGAACCCAACTTTCATCCTTCGGGTTCTACCTCTTTCACTTAATTTTTGATATGGTCACTCTTTAAAGATCATTTTTTCATTATTTTATTACCTTTTCTGGGATATACTTGTTTTCTAATGAAGTTTATGTCAATCCAAATGTTTTCCAAAATAAGTCTTTTTTTAATAACTCAACTTTTACCTCTCATTCATGGTTTATGATTCTTGTATCAAGTATGTTGTTCCCTCTTTCTTTTGGGAACCCAAATCTTATGAATGTATTACTTTGAGATGAAACCAATTGCATACCATAGGTTAGTTATTTTCACTTTTTATGTATGTTCCATGTGGCAAGCATGATAATGATAATGTTATGATGTGACAGGTGCTCTCGGAATTATATACCACAATTATGAATGTTTCAAACTAACGGGTCTGCCCTAAATTATACAGCACTCCAATGCATTGGATAATGTGATGAATCTCCTGAGTAAATGTGATATGATGTGTGAAAAATATTCTAGATTGTTTCACAAGTATGTTTGGTAGCTAACCACTAGGACAAGATGTTTCATTTTTATGCATTGCCACATTTCAAGTCTTATATTTATGCTTCCTCTCAAGTCCATTATCTTTTTCCTATGTAATGATTATGCTCACCCATGCTATATTTTTCTCATCTATCCTATTATCGGGATTTTAGATCACCCCTTTTGATGTATATCCTCGGGTGGCTACATGTACAAAAGAGAGGACAACTTCTAATAATAATCTAGTGAAGAATAAATTAAATAGTTGATAATGCTTGATGTTGTATTTGTTATGAATGGTCCTAGTTTTCCAAAGACACTAAACCTTTGGATACTCTATGTGTTATACTATTATGTTGTTTATCTTCAAAATTATGTAATAGTAACGTAAGAAAAGGTTGGATTCTATATCCCACACCCTCCATGTTAGGCGATATCAGTTGGCTGAAGACATCCCAAAGGATTCGACAAGAATGAGATAATTTATTCACATTGAATTTTTCAAAACCCCTACCTCATGTATGACATTGCACTTTGACGAGCCGCGGAAGATGAGTTTCATGGAGTTCAGGCATCATGGATGACGGTGTCGTTCCGTCAACGTCAGAGGAAGAGGAAGGTAGGTAGCGTTCTTTGTGGTGTCACCTCATTTCACACCCCGATAGATGAAGTGGGGGAAGACGATCATTTTCCTCATGTTCTTTCCTGGAGAGGATGAATAAAGTTCCACCAAGAGTTTCTCTCCAATGCTCTTATAATATTTTCCAAGGCAAATGAAATAATATGCCATTCCAAAATTAGAAAATTTATATCCAGTTAAAATTATTTAAAAACTAGATTAATTAAGTGGCATTAATTAATCTCCAGAGTTGGAACATTCAGGAGAGTAGGTTGTTGGAGAGGATCCACCATTAATGAGGGGAGGTGTCAAAACAAAAGAGGAGTTAAAGGGAGTTGAGGGGAGGTGAAAGGGTTTGGGTTCGTGTGGGCCCCCACACTAAATCCTCTGAAGGGAGGTTATGTGGGGTGTGGGCCCCACCCCAACTCCCCTTTGGAGGAAATAACCACCTCTTAAATAAAATTGTAAAATACAACAATTTGATTTAATTGTCTACGAATTCCTAAATTATAAATTTCAACCCGCATAAAACGCAACTGTGGTAAATGTCCCTATAAGAGAATACCAGCGCTACGAGTTCATCGGTTCCCTCATATTTCTATTCTGAGCACCAGTTCAAAAGATTGAAAAACCAACATGTACGTTTACTTTACGTGCATGAACAAAACATCCGAAATTGATTCTGGGAAAATATGGCCTCGGAATCAGGCGTCATCATAAACTGCAAACTCGTATTATTCCAATTAATTTAAGAAAAACACATTCCTTGAAATTTCCGGGTCTTTATATAACCAATGTCTCAGGTATTTATTACCTTGTAAAGCTCCAACACACACTACGGAAAATAATTGGGGTACTGAGCATGAATCTTAGCCTCCTGCTCTAATGTGCTCTCCTGGAGGTTCATGTGCTGCCAGCAAATGCACACCAGAGGAATCAACCATCCATGTAGGACCCACTCCTGTTAATCCTTAATCTTTACTGGGAAATCTATGAATGTTTCCTCGTCATTGATGTCCAGCTCCCGATATTCGATGATGTGGGACAGGTGATGCACGTATCTCCTCTGATGAGATACGTGGAAGTCATCATGCACCCGGTGGAATTGGGGTGGAAGGGCCAGGTGGTAAGCCACCTCACCTACTCTCCTGAGGACCTGAAATGGGCCGATAAATCATGGAGATAACTTGCCACCCCCGCTAAATCTTCGTAGAACTCATCGACGCGAGACCCATAGGAAGACGTGGTCTCCATCCTCGAACTCCTTTGATCTCTGTCTCCTAATATCATAGGACTTATGTCTGCTCTGTGCAGTCTACATCCACTCTTGGATGATCTGAACCTTCTCCATCGTAGCCTATGCCATCTCTAGTGCAACCAGTTCAGACTCCTCTGGTTCAGTCCAGCACAGAAGTGATCTGTATGGTCGGCCGTACAATGCCTTGTAATGTTCCATCCCGATGGTGGAGTGATAACTGTTGTTGTATGAAAACTCCACCAAGGATAATTGATCCTTACAGCTATAACCAAAATCGAGGACATATGCACAGAGCTTGTCTTTGAGGGTTTGAATGGTCCTCTCAGTCTGGACATCCTTCTAAGGATGGAATGTGGTGCTCAAGCGATGTTGAGTCCCAAAATCCTCCTATAATCACTTCTATAGATGAGAAGTGAAACGAGCATCATGATCGCAGATGATAGTCGATGGAAAACCATGATGTCATATGATCTATTGAATGTCGAGGCATCCCACGCTCTCTACTGAGACCTACTCTCTGGTCGTTAAGAACTGGGCTGACATGGTGAGTCGGTCTACGATCACCCAGATAGAGTCGTTCCCTATGGATGTATGTGGAAGCCCCGTCAAAAAATCAAGGGATATCCAGTCCCACTTCCACTCTGGGACCTCTAAGGGATGAACCAAGCCTGCTGGAACCTGGTGCTTCGTCTTCACTTTCTGACAAGTGAGGAATTGTGAGAAAAACTTTTCTACAACATTTCCTTATACCCGACCACTAGTTTTGTCGTCTGAGGTCTTGATACATCTTCGCTACTCCTGGATGTACCGCTAGAGGGGAAGTGTAAAACTCACTCAGCACATACTCTTGTAAAGCAACTGGTACAATGGTACATCCTCTAAAGAGGATGACGTGCTCTCCACCTTCAGAAAATCCATCAGGTGCCTATCCTGTGGATATCTGAGCACATAACACCTCATAGTCAACCCCCACACGATGTTCCTGTCTGACCCACTATAGAAGTGGAGGAGTGACTATGAGAGACTACAAAAAGGATGATCCATCTCTATTCACAAAGGATATCTGCAATGCGTCCAGCTTCCCTGTCGCCTCTCCTAGTGGCTAAATTCCTGATATCCTACTAAGAGCATCTACTTTAACATTCCCCTTCCTAGGAGTATAGACTATCTCAAAGTCATAGTCTTGGATGAACTCATGTCATCACCGCTATCTCAGGTTCATGTCCTTTGGTGAGAAGAGGTACCTGAGACTCTGGTGGTCAGAATAGACTGTAAAATGCTCGCCCATCAGATAGCTTCACCACATCTTCAAGGAAAATACCACTACAGATAACTCCAGGTCATGGGTAGCATAGTTTTTCTCATGCAGTCTCAACTGCCGTGAACCATACGCGATCACTGCTCGTTCATTCATCAGGACACACCCGAGCCTAGTCCCTGATGCGTCGCAATAAACTATGTACCCTATGCCCTCCTCCGGTTGCCTCATGATGAGTGCAATTTTCAACCTCTACCTTAGCTCTCAAAGCTCTACTGCCATATATCTGACCACACGAAGGGTTTCCCCTTCTTCATCAAATATGAAAATGGTGATGGAACTCTGGAGAAGTTTGGAACTAAACTCTGATAGTACCCAGCCAGACCGAGGAAACTCCGAACCTCAGTCACACTCCAGGGTGGGTCCCATGAAATTACTATCTTTGTATTCATTGGATCCACTGCTACCCCAGACTCTGAGATGACGTGTCCCAAGAAATGAACCTCTCGAATCCAGATCTTGAACTTCGAGAGCTTACCATAAAGCTATTGCTCTCAGATTGTGTCAAGTACTAACCACAAATGGTAGGTGTGCTCCTCCTTAGTAGTTGAGTAAATCTGTATGTCATCGATGAAGGATATGACAAAGAGATCGAGGTAAGGATGGAAGATCATGTTCATCAAACTCATTAACACTGCTAGATAGTTGGTTACACCAAAGGGCATAACCATGAACTCGTAGTGGCCATACCGACACCTGAAGGCCATCTTATGCATATCCTTCTCTCGAACTCTGAGCTGTTGATAGCCTGACCTAAGGTCTATATTCGAGAAAAATCATGCTCCCTTGAGATGATACAAGAGGGTTTCAATACTTTAGAGTGGGTACTTATTCTTCATGGTCACCTAATTCTAGTTACTGTAGTTTACACATAGTTGTAAGCTAGCATCCACCTTCTTGGCGAACAAAACCGGAGATGCCCAGGGTGAAACACTGGGTCGGATAGATCCCTTCCACTGCAAGTCCTCTTGATGTAGCCGCAACTCACGAAGCTCAGCGGTAGCCATCCGATATACTGGAGTAGATATCTGTTTTGTCCCAGGATACATGTCTATATAGAAGTCTACCTCTCTGCAAGGAGGTAGTCCAGGAACATCATCATGAATAACATCCGCATATTGATCGACCACAATAGGAAAGCTCAGACTCCACACATCAACCTCTCCACGGATGAGACTAGGCAACTGATGTGTGATTGGATTCCCTCTCCTCTGGGTAATTCAATGCAGCGCTTCAAATGCTCCCTTATCGCTGGTGAAGGTGAACCTGATCCTATTCATGTGGACACACCACACTTTACGCCTAATACAGTCGATTTGGGCATGGACTATAGATAAACTGTCCATACCCAAGATGATGTCGTAAGGCCTCGACGCCACTATAAGAAGATCCCAGACGAAGCTCTCGCCTCCTAGAGAAAGCTCACACTGCCGTCACCAGTGTGTAATCGTCGAGTCTTCTCCCGTAGGAGTCTCTAGCCGTAAGTATTGAGCCAACAGCTCTATTAGAATCTCCGAGCTCTAAGCAAGGGCAGTGGTAATAAAAGAATGACTCGCACTTGTTCCTCTAAGTACTATATCATGGGTGGAGTAGACAAAGATAGTAGCTCGAATCTTCTCAAGTGCACTGTGGTCGTAGGCCTCAACTACATGGAGCTGTGCCTGCCTCTGTCTGCCAGATCCCTATGGTCTGGGTGGACATCCTTGTGGCGGTGGTGGTATAGCCTTCAAACGTCATCCACCACCCACTACTCGGCCAGCTCCTCTACCTCGTCCGCCTACTCCCAACGGACCACCATGGTCGAACCTCTGCCTCTGCCTAGTAGGTCCCTATAATGTCTGCTGCTCATCTTCATGGTGGGTCGGGCAGTCACGAGCCATGTGGCCCTGCCCGCCACATGCCTAGCACATCCTGCTCCTCAAAAGGATGGCTCTGTTTCGTCTTCCCTGCACAACAAAACCTATATCCTAAGGTCTCCCACCTGATGGTCTGGTCCTCTTGGACCTCTGCAACAATTGTCAAATGCTAGCCGTAGAACACTCCGAAACGTGTCGTCTTGCAAAAGGTCTCATCAGCGAGAAAATTATCCACTATAAGGGCTCCCTCCAACACCCCCGCCTACGTCAGGATACTGAGGGGAATCATCAAAGACCTGATCTTATACCTGATTCCCTGCTCGAAAGTCTGGGCCCTAAAGAATGCATCCCTAACCATATCCGTGGAGTATCGTGAGAGGATGGTGAACCTCGCTAAGTACTGAGCTACTGTCAGGATGCCCTGCTGTAGATGAAGTAACTCTTGATTCCAAACCACACGTAGGGTGGCTGGAACAAACTCCAAGCGGAAGAGACTCTCAAAGTCTGTCCAGAGTAAAGATTCCTCGTCATGCACTTGAAGCATCAGGCTCCACCATATACATGATTCTGCGTGAAAGAGACTCGCGGTAAGGATCACTATAAGGTCGGCTGGTGTCCCTACCAATCTGAAAACTCTGATGACAGCCTGCTGCCAATCTTTAGCTACATGTGGGTTCGTATCTCCACGGAACCTAGGTGTCCTCAATCATTAGAACTCTTGAAACGCACTCTGGCGGCGTGCACTCTTTGTTGTTGGGGTTGGTGGTATTTGTGGCCCATCGATTAATGGTACCACTGGTACCTCTGATTTGATGGGGCCCTACACTGAGGCCTCGTCGCTCGGGGGGATACCATCTCATATGTAACTCGGAACCCTAGCTGGATAACATTGTGGGGCCATCATAAAAAGAAATATGTGTGACAAGGTCAAAAAATATACCTAGTGAGATGACTGCAAATAATCACAAAGAAAAATTTTCAAAGTAAACACACTTGCAAACAATGTTTTCGTGCACTGAGTCAAAAATCAGAGGTCAGGGTCTTGGTGTATGGATACGTCGGCCGCCGCACCAACATCGGACTCCCTGGACTAAAAACCACACTCAATAATTTTAACACTATTGCTTCACAGAAAAGAATGATCAGAGTCCTGAGTTCTATGGTAGAACCAACTCCTCTGATACCAATTTGTAATGACTCATCCTTGGATCCCGTTCTGTGACTACCCCAAGCCCGTCTTCCATTGGCCAGGTGCTGGCGACTAGCACAAAAGGCGTAAATCCCTATACAGGGAACGAATTTCCTTTATAAAAGTAAATAAACACAATAAAGTATGCAATTGAAGTAAGAACTGAGTAAAACTGTATACAAAAGTAAGTGCTGAAGGGAAAGGGGATAGAAATACAAGCGTAATAGTATGTACAGTACAACTGAAATGCTAGTACCACTATAGTAATGTAAAACAATAAATGTTGAGTCATCCTCTGGGGTTCCAACCTGAAGGGTGCGTACATATGGCCTCCTCAACACCTCAGGTCCGTCTGTCTACTCCATGTATGTCTCGCCAAGTGGTCCACCTCCAGGTATCGTACAACACTACAAGTCTCTACCTCTATTAGTGCTTTCTGTCGTCTACATCCAACACAACGTAGTGTGCAGCCATCTCTAGGGTTCTCGCACACAGCACACTCAATTCCGGAAGGATTTTCCCCTTGAGAAAAGGGTGTCGATACATCAACTATCACGAAGTCCAGAGTTGATGTATCTTGATGTTCCATCTCAACAAAAATAATACATTGCGATAGACGACGCGTCAATCAGACGCCCGTTCTGAGAGTTATTGGCATTTTCGTTCTAGGGGCCTGGTTGGAATTACGCTCGTTCCAAACCTAGACGTTTTCCATAGTTGTCCAAAACTCACTTAGACTATCGAAAAAGGAAGTCCTTGTCGTGAGGGTCCTAGTTCCGTAGACAACGTGTCGATCAGACGCACGGTCAAGAAGTTATTCGCTTTTAAGCGAAACGGGCCTGGCCTGTCAAGCCCGGTGGGCTGGCGGGTCAGCCAGTCCTGGCTCAGCGGGTCCGACCTAGTTGGGGGGTTAGCCCAGCGGGGCACGGTCCGGCCCATGGGGGGACGTGGCTCAGCCAACTGGACGAGCATTACAGAGGGGGGGGGGAGGGCATGACCACCTGGTTTTCTTAAACGGCGGCGTTGCGGTTCTCCAGCCAGCCGGCTTTAGCCAGCCCGTTCTTCCAGCCCCACCGGTCATGAGACTGGACAGTTCTTCTTTGGCCGAGCAGCCTAGTTGTGGGCCACGGTCTCCTCCTCCTGCACATCACCCAGTGCCGCGTTCCACTAACGGGCCGGCGCACAGCCGCCGTAGCCTCCACCTCCTTCGATCGTTTCCACCTCCGATCGCCGCCTCCTCTTCCATCTCGACCTCCATTATGAATAAAAACAATGATAAACAGAGGGTCTCCGGGCCGTGTTTGTTCGGCCCGCACCCTCCACATTAGGAGATAACAGTTGGCCGAAGACATCCCAAAGTATTCATCAAGAACGAGATAATTTATTCACATAGAATTATTCAAAACCCCTACCTCGTATGTGATGTTTCACGTCGACGAGCTGTGGAAGACGAGCATCGTAGAGTTTTGGCGTCACGGATGGTGGTGTCATTCCGTCAACGTCAGAGGAACAGGACAGTAGGTAGCATATTTTGTGGTGTCACCACCTTTCATGCCCCGGTTGAAGAAGTGTAATAAGGCTATCATGTTCCTCATGTTCTTCACTAGAGAGGATGAATAATGTTCCACCAAGAGTTTATCTCCAAAGCTCTTAGAATATTTTCCATGGAAAATGAAATAATAGGCTTTTACAAAATTATAATCATTCCATCCATTTCAAATTAATTCAAAACTAGATTAATTAACTGGAATTAATTAATCTCAAGAGTTGGCACATTAATGAGAAGAGGGAGGTGGAGAGGCTCCACCATTAATGAGGGGAGGTGTCAAAAATTAAGAGGATTTAATGGTAGTTAAGGGGAGGTGAAAGGGTTTGGGTTCCTTTGGGCCACACCCCACTAAATCCTCTCTAGGGAGGTTATGTGGGGTGTGGGCCCCACCACAACTCCCCTTTTGAGGAAATAACCACCTCTTAAATAAAATTGTTCAAGACAGTAATTTTATTTAATTTTCTATGAATTCTGAAATTATAACTTTCAAGCCGTATAAAAGGCAACTGCGGTAAACGTCCCCTTAAGAGAATACTGGCACTGTGAGTTAATCAGTTCCCTTTGATTTCTATTCTAATCACCGATTCAAAAGATAGAAAACCCCACATGTACATTTACTGAATGTACCCAAAAAAACATCAGAAATTGATTCTGGCCACATCGGGCCTCGAAATCTAGCGCCGTTAGAAACTGTAGAATCGTAACATTCAAAAGAATATAAAAAGAATTCCCTTAAAATTTCTGAGTCATTACAATTCATAATATTTACTATAACTAAAATTATCTTTTAAATATAAATTGGTCATAATTTATACATTGTGTACCTTAGCCATTATGAAATTATTTTCAATAGGTTGTCTAGATATTAGACCAAGATTATTTTTTCCAGAAGATTCATACTCTGATGATTCATCTGAAGAGTCTCTTCCACTGGCACTCTAGGTGTCATTAACTTTCAAGACTTACGTAGCTTTATATTTTCATTACTTCTTTCTATTTCTCTCATGATTCTTCTCGTTTATTTCCTTTCTTTTATGAATAGGACAATCAGGTGTTACATGTCCACCTCTCTTTCATTAATAACATGTGACTTCTGAATTTTTCTTATCTTTCCATTCTTTCTTCTTGTATCTGGATTGATTGTTCTTCGGTCTAACAATCATTTTCATCGTTCGAGCAGGATTTTATTGTTCATTTTCTGAAGATTCACTTCCACTAGATGAAGATTATATAAAAACCTTCTTAGACATAGATATGGTAACTCTCTAAAGAGTCTTTGCATTCATATGATTTGAATTTGTATTAAAATCAACAATTCCATTCCAATTCATCTTCTTAACATTGTTATCATCTGTCTTCATTCTAGTCTCATGTTGAAGAAGTGTTCTGAAAAGATCATCAAGAGAAATAGGAGTGACCTTTCTATTATAATCTATAGATTTTGTCTTGTATTCCCACTCATTGGGCATGATGTATATGATCTTATTCACAAGACCTTCATTACAAAATCATTTCTCACCCATAGATTGTAAACTATTAACAACAGTCATAAACCTTTGTTGCACCTTACATATGGTTTATCCATAAGGAAAGCAAAAACCATGATATTCAGCTCCAAGCATGGCTGTTCTAGTTTCAATAACATTAGATGTTCCAAAGTGAGTAACTTTGAGCTTCTTCCATATAAAATTTGATTATTCACAAGATAAAATTTGGCTATATATATTTCCAGTCATAGAACAAAGAAATGTACTTCATACCTTAAAATTCAATTGATATTAACGATTTTAATGATTGGGGAAAGTACTAACTTGTCAGGAATTTTATATCCTCCAGTGAGCATGAAAAAATTGTCTACTCTAGTATTGATAATGAATGTCTTCATACGATCTCTCCAATATTTGTAATAATTTCCATAAAAAATAGGTGGTCTGGTTGAATTTAGGTAGTAAATGGAACCAACATTGATTCCTTCAATATTAAAGAAATTCATTCCACCCAAACATGTTAATAATAAATGTTTGTAAACAAGGAAAATATTCCTCATCAAGGAAAATATAGAACAATGAAAAAATTGAGAAAGGAAAACTTATATGTAAATATAATAAATTCAGAGACCTCCTCTAATACCAATTGTTGGACTGGTACAGGGTACGAGGTCACAATCTCGGTTACCAATTATAGGGTTGAAATAATGAATGAAGATACTATATGTATTATCTAATTATTCTAAATACAGAAGAGGGGGTGAATTTTATACCATAACAATTATTTAGAACATTTAATGTTGGTTAGAAAGATTTCTATAGTTTAACAATGTTAAAAATGGTAATTCATAAATCCCCTTAGTTCTATACACATTCTAGATTCTGGAAATGTGATTCTGAGAATACAATTCTGGAAAACTGATTATGAAAATGAAACTTAACAAAAGTTTACAAAGATAATGATTCTACCTTAAAGCATATAGAATCTCAATATATCAAAGTGTATAAATTGTTGGAACTCTAAGATAGTTATACATTCATCAACAAACAAATTGTAGTGGAATTTTTGAAAGAAACAAGTAATAGATAGTAAATCTTTTAACCCAAAGAGAAGGGCATCCACCAACCTTGAATAAAGGTCCCTTGATTTATAATTTCATGAAAGTATGTCTTAACCACAACCAGGGTAAGACCCTGGTATAAATATCGGTGTCTGTCTTGATATCCATGCATGTCCACAACTTTAAGGTGGTCGTCACCTCTATCTTCCTCACCAAGGAAGTCTTTGATCTTTAAGGTAGTCTGCACCTCCGTCTTCCTATCCCCTGAATCCCTCGAATGTACATAGCAATATTCAGAGTCACACAAATCAAATTTGAACAAGCCGTTCGGTACACAAAAAGCATGAAAGTATCTCTATCTAGAAATCACATCAACAGCATGTAATCCCTAGATTTATCAACTTGTTATAAAAAGCTAACATTGTGAGCTCTTTCAAACGAGATCATATTTATAGGCACAATATCAACGGTCGGAACCCTCCTCCAACGGTCATATTTTTCCTTGAATTTTGGATGGAATTGTATACATGTCACTCAAACAACGGTTAGTTAGTAACAAAATGAACAACATTGTTTTAAAACCAAAACATGTGTAAGAAAAAATATGGTTACTTATGCAAATTCATTTTTTAGAATGTAAGAAAAAATGAATGTTGGGAGTCTATCCAAAAAATATTCAGAGTCTGTAATTCATGGATATTCAGATTTTGTTTATCAGAAGAATTTGGAGTTACACTTATATAGAATTCCAGAGTATAAATTTCAAGGAAATTTAGAGTCATGAATTCATATGAATTCGGAGTCTGAATTCATAAGAGTTCAGAGTTAGAACTTAAAAATATCAGAGTCTGATTTCATAAGAGTTTGGAGTCTGAACATATAAAGTTCAGAGTCTAAATTAATAAGAGTATGAAATATGAACTTAAATTGTTCGGAGTCTGAATTCATAAGACTTCAGAGTCTGAATTCAGAGAACTCAAACTCAGAACTCAGAAGATTTCGGAGTCTGAATTCAGATAACTCAGAGTCAGAACTCAGAAGAGTTCGGAGTATGATTTCAAAGAGTTCAGAACCTGAATTCGGATCCTAAAAACCGAGTGCTTTATATCTATGTATATATATGATTATGAGGATTTGTATATGAAACCTAATTTTATACTTAGAGGCAATATGAACAATGAAAAACAAGGTAAGGATAAATTTCCTTGGTGAAGGAAATTTTTTCTTATGAAAGTAAAACATAGGGTAAATGAAATTTGCCTTAAGATTAGGTGTTTGCGAATTTCAAAACATGAAGAAATGTTAAATTCCGAAGGAAGTTTTATTGAATCAACAATCTCCCCAAACACGAAGGAATAGAAATTTCATAAGGAAAATTTATTGATTCAAAAATACATAGGTTCCCATAAAGATTTATAAAATTGATGGTTTGACCCTAAAACATTAACCAAATCAGTAGTCTTATTTCATAGAACAATTAAACTTTTGTCCAAAATATATATTGATGATTCTACATAAAAAATATTTTCCTCCAGTGGTATACCTTTTGATTTTAGTACTTGTGAAGGATCAGATATGTACTTTCTTAGGAGATATACATGAAACATATTCTGAACATGAGGTAGATTTGGTGGAAGAAACAATCGATAAGCTATTGTACAAACATGAACATTAATTTAAAAAATACTAATATTACAAGGTCTAAGTTTTCTTGTATTTCCCAATCTCATCACTTTATTCTAGGGAGATGTTCTAAAAAAACTTCTCACCCACTAAAAACACTAGGCATTTTTATTTACTGTCATCATAATATTTTTTTTCAACTCTGAGGTTCTCTTATGTTCAATTTAATAGATATATACTTCTATTCAATCTCCTTTACTAGATCGGGTACGAATACCATTTCCCCCCACATCATTATAGTTTTTTTGTAGTTCTACACTTCTTACCATAGAGGGATTCATAAGTATCTATCTGAAAAATGGTGTGAATGCTATTATTGGAAGAATCTTATACCAAATGTAGCTGTTTATCGAAACCACATATATGTACCATATGGAAGTATATCAACATTACTTCTGGTGTATTAATTATGAAATTAGAAAAACCATCTTTCTAAGGATGAAAATATTTTCTAGAACATAACATTATATCCATAGCTTGCAAAATACTTTTCCAGAACATTGTGGTAAAACTATGGTCCCAATCAGATATAATTCAATGTGGTACTCCATACAATCTCACAAATTCATTAATATATATTCCTGAAATTTTTTAAAGATAGATTTCATATCTAATAGAGATGAGTTTTTCTGCAATTGAAATGTGATCAACATTAACCCTTAAAGAATTGTGTCGTTTATATTTTGTCAGAATTCTAATGGAAAAGTCCATGGTGAGGTTTTCTAATTTCTATTACAGTTTTATTAATGGTTAAAACATCCCATTAGACATATTTCACTATTCTTTAAATTGATGAAAAACCTAGTAACGATAAATATACTCTAAAATATATCCCTGCATTCCATTAAACCATAAATACCCTTTCCAGTTCTTATACATATTTGTCAGTATAAGATGAATATGTAATGATAAAATATGATCCTTATCTAATATATCAATAAAGTATTGTCTAATGGGAGGATTAAAAACATATTTCTTGAACCTTATTATTCTATCAAGATCAAGGCTGAACTCCATAACATTTCTCACATTCTTTTTTTTTCTTTGAGTCTTCCGTCTACTCCCCCTTCATATTTACTTTTATTGATGGTTAAACATTCGTTTGAGCTGGATAATATTTCTCCCCTTCCATTAATACTTCAATTTCCATATTTTTCAAATCCATAAACATTTTATCTTTTTTTATCCCCATCATGAATAGGCTGGCATGGTCCTTTCGATTCCAATCGTATGCCACCTCGTTTGGTTTCCTAGGGTGGTAATGCATTCGGTGTATATAATCATTAATCAACTCCAACCATATCCTTTGGTTCATATTCATCTAATTTTTAGTGAAAATATACCTTAATATTTTATGATTAGTATATATGTTTCACCTTTTTCCCTAATGATAATTCCTCTATATCATTAATGAAAAAATTATCACAGCCAACTCCAAATCATAAGTTGGGTAATGTATTTCATGTATTATCAATTACCATGGGGAAAACGATTTGACCCTATCATATTGAATTTGACAACAACATATTCGGTTTTGGGATGAATACATATAGATCCAAAACCATTCTCTAATATAGTGTAGTGTGAGAACAGTTGAGTTGACTAACATTTTTTCAAATTCGTGAAATTCTCTTTACATCCCCAATCCATGTGAACATAACTCCTTTCTGAGTCAACCTAATGAGTGGATTAGATAATCAAGAGAAATATATCTCAATAATTAAATAGTATCATTCAAAACAATGAAATATTTTCACCTCAGTTGATATTCTAGGTCTAGGACAATTTTCAATAGCTTCTGTCTTTGCTGGATCAACATATATCCCCTCTCTTGAGATTATGTGACCAAAAAATGAACATTTTTCAACAAAAATTTTACATTTAGTAAATTTTTCAAAAATCTTATCCATTACAAGGTACTTATTTCATTTCACAAGTAATGTTCATTCTCTTTATTTCTATTTTAATATATAAAAATGTCACCTATAAATACCACCACAAACTGATCAAGATAGTATCTAAAGAATCAATTCATTAAATCCATTATGATATGAAGGGGAATTTGTATGACCAAAATGAATCACTATAAATTCAAATTGTCAAAACCTTATACCAAATGTTGTATTTGGTATATGAATTTTCTTGTCACTCTATTAAGGATATCAAGAATGGTGATCAATCTTAGAAAAACAATTCAAACCCACATTGTTGATCAAATTATTCTTCAACATGGGGTATAGGTTATATGTTCTGGATAGTGATCTTGTTATGTTATTATAATAAATAATGTTTCTCATTGCTCCATATTTCTTGTTAAAAAATAGAACTGGTGAACCCCACGATGACACTCTAGGTCAACTAAATTCCTTTTCAAGATTCTCATAGTGTTGCTTCATCAACTCTTGCAACTAAATTGGGGGCATTCTATAATGAATGTTTGAAATTTGAATAAAACATGGAATGAGTTATATTGAAACCTCAACTTCATGATTTGGTGGAAGACCTCACAATTCTTTTAAAAATATAAATACAAAATCATATAAAATTTTTGTATCCTTAATAGTGAGTTTCTCTCAAACGTTCAGATATATATAAAATTCATAAATTAGAATTAAGACCCACAATATGCAAGTAATTTATAATTGTTGTTTATATTCATCCTTGCATTGATAGGTGATCATTTATTCATTCATAATAACAAATTTCACTACCCTTCCTTGAAAATTGATTTTATCCCCATATAAATAAATCCAATCCATGATAATAATAACATCTTA
The DNA here is from genome assembly GCA_963277665.1 of Viscum album. NCBI lineage: Eukaryota > Viridiplantae > Streptophyta > Magnoliopsida > Santalales > Viscaceae > Viscum > Viscum album. The sequence goes on from OY728162.1 coordinate 615,848,575, forward strand.
TTTAACTAAATGACGGATCAAAAGATTTTCAAGAAGAACACTCCCATAAACATAAACTAGAGAAGAATTATTAAATTTTGATGTGACCATTGCATCATTAAACGTATTCAAAGCTGACTCAACATCTAATTATTTGGGTTATATGATGATACCCTTATAATATTATTTTGAAATAAAAGAGTGGGTGGATCTTATATCAAATAAAACATTAGATATATTAGAGTAGATGGTAAGTTCATCTTTCACCTCTTCTTTATCATTCTTCACATCACTTATTGTGATCAATTGTGATTTTCCTTTATTTTTGATCATAAGAGGTTACCGACATCGATCATCTTGGATAACCCTTAGATTTGGACATTGATAAGATTAATAACCAATTTCCTCTCACTTCGAGTATTGAATTGTGTTCATTTCACTCTGAAGATACTTTTCTATATTTGCGTCATTTGTTATCTTTTTCACATCATTTAAGTAGTAAATTCTTTGACGACCCACATTTTAACACATAAAACATTTACATGTCCCCATAATATAGTTTCCTCTATATTTCATTCCACACATTGATCATAAAGGAAAAATATTCTTATTTTCACTATGGTATTTATATTTTCTCTTGAATTATATTTTTATCTTCTTAAAAACCCGTAAAATTGATTAGTAAATCAAATCTCCATCTCAACCTTGAGAACACATCAAATGATTTACTCATATGTATTGATGTACTATATGGGTAATTCCCTTCAGATACATGGTTTTAGGGCACTAATTAATTGATCAACCATACTCTTAGGTTGGATGATAATTTGAGTAATATACCTTTCAAGAATGCCAAAATTTTCCTTATATGTACCAACTTATTTGTCATCATTTTTTCTTAAGATCAAGAAACTCATTCTCTATATTCATTTGATGTATAAGGGGAAATTACTTATTCAAATTGAGGTTCTAAAATGTGTCCCATTACTTGGATTCAATTTCATGTAACTACCACATATTCATGATAAGATTCCACCGTTGATGTACTTCACCTTCCGAATGATAGATTAAACAAAGGAATTTCTAATGATTTGAAAATTAAGGAACGTAAAATTTATTTTCATTAGATTTAATCCTTTATTCATCCACTAGTGGATCAAAATATACACCAAAATAACGTGTAAGCTACCTCATAAATGAATCAACATAATATTATTCCCTAATTTTCTACTTTTGAAGTCTATTATGACCCATATATTAAAAAATATATGTAGGCATGACAATAATTTTTTTTATTCCATATCTCATATTATTCAGTTTATATAGAGGAAAATTATTTCATTGACTATCATATTCGGCATTAACGTGGTTCCTTTGCGGTCCAACCAAAGACTAAAAGAAAACGTTATTATGTCAGAACACTAATCACAATGGGAAAACTAAATAATCAAGGGAAATTACTTATAAAATTTCATTCTAAGATGTCATAGGTTTAATCATAGGTTATTCCATATTGTTACCAAAACTATTGTATTTTTCCTATACATAAACATATCTATATGGTTATTTCTAGATTTTATTATCCTAGTTTTGAATGGTTAAATAAAAATTTCTTGGATACCAATTATAATGGAAAATACCTTTCATACGTAGATAATACATCTAAATTGAAGATTATTCATTGCAAAATAGTCCAAAACCATACTTGAACCGTATAGGATGAGTTTATTTTGAAACATGGAATCATAAAAAAACTAATTCATAAAACATACACATCATCTCCCAATTATTTATTAACAACTATAACCCCTTTTGGAATAGCTATGCTAATACCATTCACCATATCACGGGGAAAATAAACATAATAAAGGGTTATCTTAAATAATTAGTAAGGGTAAAAAAGGAATATTTCAATCATATCATATTCATAAGACACGAGACTTAAAATAAAACACTAGAAAATTAAATCATGTATATCTGTGACCATGATATCATGTCCTGGAACATGAGACTCATCCCAGTTGGTGAGGTATCCTTAAATGTATCCACAAGACCCAGGTTCAAAACTAGGTAGAGGCATATTTCCGAGCAACTATAGCCATATTGTAGCAGGAAATTTAGTAGTACTGTATCAGGAATTGTAGCATTACTGTAGTAGGCACTTTTGTAGTACTATACACTATAATGTTACTATAGAAGAACTGTACACTGTGCAAGCACTGTAGAAGGCACTGTATTAGGTACTGTGAGGTACTGTAGCAGCTGGAACTATTCACCTTGGGCCACTAGTTTGGGCTTGGATACCTTAAGGGTTTTGGGAAACCCAGGAATTCGAGTTAGTAGGGATTTCAGGCCACCTTTAAGTCCCTTGGGACACCTCAAGGCCTTCGAGCCACATGCAGTTCCCAAGACACACTACAAAAAAGAAGCAGCCCCAGAAGAGGATTCAGAGTTAGTGCACTCACCAGAGCAGAGCAAAATGGATTGTCAGAATGAAAGGGTATGGCTATGACATTAGTACCAACTTGTGCTTGCATGGGAAGCCTAGACAGATGACCATTAAAAGGTGGAGAGCTGCTATCATGACGTGGATGTTGGGGAGGGGCAGTTCCTTGTAGATAGTCTGGTTGAATTTACTAATACCTTCAGGTCATGTAATCTCCTAAACCTACGGTCCTTCTAATCATTGAGCCTACGAGCCTTGTAAGGGTTCACACTCATCCCTTGAAAGGGGGTTATCAAAAATAAATAAAAATGAAGGCCTTCAGGCCATTTTGGCATGGTATCATGTCCTGGATTAAATCATAGAATTTCATCAAGAATCTATGAGTATATTCTATTAAAGAATAATATAAGACATAGAATTATGGAATATAAATAAGAATATAAAATAATTTCCACATTACTCATGGGTCAATGACCAGGCCATCATAGTAGAAAATGTTCTTCACTCAACTGAGTCCATTAATCATTTCATCCCTATATTGCGGAACTGGTATTACTCCAGTTATAGACATGTATTACTGAACTGAGTATACTTCATATTCCTTTTTTGTCTATCTCATGAGATATAAATCATTAAATAATGCATTAGTGTGAGACATAGGTCCCATGTTTACGATAATGAAAACCATTCTTATTATTTCTACAAGAACATAAATCATTAATCATATTAATACCTATTGAATGAAATGGGTTTCATAAACATCATTTAATCATAAAATAACCCATGGAAAAAATGGCTTGAATATATATCATTCCATCATAAAAATAAAATGAACATATAAATAATTGGGATAATATCCTTGAAAAATATCCCCAATTATGAAGAACTAACATAAAATTATGTTATCATAAAGGGAAAATAATTTTGATATATCATTTGAAAATAATTCTCAAGCAAAATAAGTTTTCTAATTTTAATGTTTTTTCTTTTCTTAACAATCTTAACAAATTTAAAAAAAATTCCTTCAAAATAACCATATAATACTGTATGGTATGATTAATGTAATTTAGGAATCATGAATGTGGAATATTACATTCATTTATTATATGTTAACAAAAAAATTACTCTTATACTTTCTTGAAAAAGTCTAAAATTACCACATTAAGAAAATGGAAAAAAATAACTTCTAAGAAGTTATGTAGAATATCACAATTGGGAAAAAAGACTATAAAAATTATACATAATATTTAAAATAATTTGTAATTATTTTAAGAAGAATGGAATTCTAATATAAATATTTCCCAAGTGATACTTATGTATAAAAAATCATGAAAAATAATAAGATGGTGAAATTTACCCATAACATAGGACTGATTTGCTTTGTAAGTATCCTAACACCTATATAATGGTTTCGATAATTTTATAACATATTATAGAACTATATTAATATTTATTATATCATATATGATCCTATTATATGATCTTATAACTAGTTTGTTAATAATATTTCATTAATACCCACCTTTTTGTGTGTCAACTGCCTCATTTTACAATGCATGTTTTAACGTATAAATTATTGTACATTGGATAAGAATATAGTTATTGTATTTACATAATTAAATAAAGTTATTTTATGTCATATTTATTTATTATTTACATTTATATGATAATTCTTGAATGATCAACAAAGAAAATTAATCGCATCACGTCATGGAGAGTTATGTTGTACGTACTCACGAGGGATAATATCATTTCATTAATGGTGAAATGGTAAGGAAGTGTATGGTGTATTAATCTTATGAAAAATATAATTTTTTTAATTATTATATGAATATAAATATTATTTCTATAATAATATCCTTCTAAATAAATTAGTGATGAAAAAAATATTTCACCACGCCGTGGAGATGGTATGTCGTACGTACACATGAACTGTATTTTCTATATATATAGGATGGTAAAAATATGGTATATGGTTGTTCCATAATCATTATAACACATCAGAATTAATTTAATACTATATTTACGACTAAATAATGGAAACAACACATGATTTTGATGTATAAGAAGAATTGATCTCGCAAAAAATAATAAAGACGATTTCTTGTTCTTTGGTGAACATCTTTTATATCACCTCTTAGGGACACAAGATTTGTACTTTTGAGAAGAAAATAACCTCTTAAATGTGTTTAGATTAATTGATAAGATAAAAATTTAGGTATTGGTAAATCATTAATTCTAAATGATATGTGAAGTAATGGGGTAGGCGGTGCCATTTTATAACTGCGGTGAGGGGATCTTTTGGATGTATATCAAAATATAAAATTATAATAAATTCAATATGAATAAAAATATCTCGAAAAGATCATGTATATATATATATATATATATGATTTTATAAGGTTTTAATGTTATCATTTAAAATATTTTAACATGTTATGGTATTATTTTAATTCATATCATTTTGATTAACCCTTAGTTAATCTATTTTAATTTTATCTATGGTAGCAATTTTGTAATTTTTAAAAGGATATAAACTTTCTCTTTTGGATTTTAATTAAATAATAAATGAAAAATTTATAAATTATTTATTATATTATAATTGTTTCTATTCATTTGTTTTCAATTATTTTTAAATAAATTAAAACGATATTATATTTATTACACATCATTAGTGTCAATTTAAAAAATATTCACAGTTTGATCTTTTAAAAATTTAAATATAATAATTTATGATTGAAAAAATATCTTATTATTTCTCTAAGAGGTCAAGGTCATCTAAAAATGGATTTTTTGAAATTAATTATCTCAAATTATATTTGTATTAATATATTTAATAAAATTTATTTTTTATATCCATTAATAAAAGAATTATAATATTAAGATTGTCTAATTAATTAATATACATATTTATTCTTTTAAAATTAAAAATAAAATAACATAATGAAAATCATACTTTTTATTAAAAAAATATGTTTATAGTTGAATATATCATTTGGGAAACACTATTTTAAAATTTCTATAATATTTATTACATGAATGTGACATCATTACATTTTTAATAAATATTATAAATATTATAATCTCATCTAAGTGATTCAGAAAGTAAAAAATAAATTTTTATCATGAATATAAGTTTATTATTTTAAAATTTTTCTTTTATATTCCTTCATAACATGTCATTGTCTCTATATAAAAACATAATGGATATTGAAGACATCAAAAGTAACATTTTGTGATTTTCATTCATTTCAATATTATATAAGTAATTTTCAAAGGAAAGTGTCAATAAAATAACATTATTTATATAATCATGTGTATAAGGTCTAATTATATTAATAAAATAATATTTTTTCATGTGTAGGGGAAATTAAATAGTATTTATTAATTTATATTAGTCCTAAATTACCCATTTTACCCTTTACCATGTTAATAAAATTTACCGGAGTTACCATTTATATTGGAAAAAATGAAAGAATCATATTCACTAAATATGGACATTATGAATCTAAATTGGGAACCATTTTTTCAAAATTCAAATAAATAAAGTTATAGAATTTAATTTAAAATATAATTGTTAAAATTTCATGAAAAAAATTTATTCAAAAAACTTTCTTTTGAAATCCTAAAATGTTTTAATAATAAATTATTGTATGAAGATCAATTTTAAAACCATAAGTTAAAAATTTTAAATTAAAATTACCTAGTTATAATTTTATGTTAATCAAACATATAACTTTACTATGTAATGACTTTAAAAGAAAATACAGTTTGCAATAAAATCATTATTTTCACTATTCCTTAAAAAAAATCTTTTTATAAATTATTGCTTGAAGATAACTTTTACATGATGATATTTTGTAAAAAATATTCTAGGACTTATAAAAATTAATATTAAAGAATTATAAGAGTTCTAAACAATTTTTGAATAAGACATAATATTGAAGAATAATAGAATTTACCAAAAATTGGGTGACTATTGTCTAAGAAAATTCTAATGATTTCATTATTATAGGGACCTATGTTTTTATTTCAGATATTTTTTATTAATATTTATTCCCCCAAATTTTAAAAAAATGGTTTTAACATCCATTTTACTCTAATAATTTCCTAGGGTTCTTTTAAACTCACAGTTGCATGCAATGAAATATTTAAAAGAATTTAAAATATTTATAGAGAAATATTCCTATAAAATATCTAGGTGTTAAATAAATTTAGTTGTAGAGCTTTAAAAATATTATTGATTTTTTTTAGAAATCATGGATAATAATGAAAATAAATTTTTAACCGGAGAGAGAAACAAAGTTAATATTCGTTAAAAATAATATTCTAGTATCACAAATACATTAAGTGAGGAAAATGAAAAAAAATATATATTCTAAAAAAATAAATATGGGATAAATAAATTAAATTGGTTATTGAGAGACATACCATACAATTTCATCATCAAAAACATGATCATAGAAAACCCCGATAAACAATGAGACTGTTCCATAAATCTCTTACAACTTTGGTAACATTAAATCCTAAGCCAAATAAATGAATTGAAACCAATTGAACATTAATTATCATGAAAATAATGATATTATTTATATAATATGTGAATGGGGTTGTATGTACACCTCATAAAAAAAGATAAGAGAAAACCATAACATATGTTACAATGAAGACAATTTGAGATGATAAATGCTACCCTCATATTCAACTCGCATTGAAGGTTATTTAAACTCTAATATAATATATTTAAAAATATTATTAATATATTATAAAATAATGTACAATACTATAGTGTCTTATATAATCTATTTATAAAATTTTCAATATGAATTTATTAAAAAAAATTTATTGAAATCTGGGTTTGAATGTGTTTAGTCTTTCATTTTTTTCTCAAGAGTGTATTTGTTAAGTTGTAATAGTCCTTTTTTGTTGACCATGGTTCTGTCATCTCCAAAATTATAAACATGATATAAATAGAATATATATTAATTTTATATACCCATATAGTCATCAACAAAATATATAGATATAAAAATGTATCACACCATTTCTAAAGATGGTACATCGTACTTACGCATCAATATTGTTTTCACTTTTCAATGAATGGAAATAAATAATGGTAAATAAAAATTAATTTTTTTTAATAATTATTATATTATTTATAAAATATATATTAATAAAATATATATTTTTTAAAATCCATGTTAATTTGAAATGGAAAACAAACTGCATCACCTTTTGCCAACGATAGTCCAAACGTACGCACGAGGGACGTTATCATCTTCCAATGGAAATGAAAGTAAGATAGTGGAGCTGATATCAAAATTACTAAACCATAATTATGATATAAATATCATATATAAATAATAATCCCTGAATAATAACCATCAATGAATGATGGTGAAGAAAAATTAATTTTATCTCTTTGTGGAGTGGTTACGAAATACGTACACACAAAAAATAATTTAACATCCCATTTGATAGAAAATATGGATACTAAAAGTGGATTCATAATCAGAAATAGAATTTTATTAAATTTTATATTTTTAATTTTCTATTCCAGGAATAACATAATAGATTAATAGGAGGTATAAGAAGAAAAAAATTTAAAGAGGCTAGGTAGGACAATAACCTCTTATTCGATTGGCCTCCTTTAAATCCCTTTATAAGGACCCTTATAACAGTCATTTTACAATAAAATAAACTCTAATTAATGTTTATTAATGTTTATAAGATATTTGGTTAGGATGATGTATTAAATATATATGTGTAAAGGTGGTGTATATATGAGAATGTAGGGTTTCCATTTTATTAATTTGTGGAGGAGTAGTTTTAGAATTTATTAATATTAAAAAAATATAATAAATAAATTCCTAATAAAAAGATTTCAAAATTTAGAGATATTAAAAATGAGATATATTTTGGTTGAAATACTATCATTAATTAAATGTTTTATAGGTTTATCTGGGGTTTTAATCCATATCTTTTGGTTTATCCACTTAGTTAACTAATTTTAACTACATGCCCAATAACGACTTTTATAGTCTAAATAAGTTATAATTAGACATATAAAGGTAAAAATTTGATCATAAATTTCCAATGTATGATATTTTATACCATTTAACATCATAATTTATCTATTTAAATATATTTATGTTTTTTATTTAATTTACTAAAATAAGTTATTTTATAAAATATCATTAATTCCATTTTTGAAACAATTCACAAATTTTCACATTGAAAAAAAAATAGAGGGATTAAAATAAAAACATTTAAAAATATAAAATAAATTATAGTTGTATATAATATTATATTAAACTATAAATCACCCTTAAACAAATATTTTTTTTTATGAAATTAATTTACATGATTTTTCAATTATAGAAAAAATTACTATGTCAAAATTACTTAAGAATTTTTGCATGTCCTCATGTGAAAAAAATATAAAAACAAGAAAAAATAATTCTCATTGACCAACAAATATTAAAATTTTGTTTTCCCCAATCAGGGGAGGTTTATACTATTTCACTCATCTATATTTAATTACACAACAAATATTTTACATAAATAATGTTCCAAAAACAACTCTTTTTTTCATGATCAAATTTACAAATGGAAAATGGTGGCACACAAAACATACTCTTATAAAGATGAAAAAATTAATTTATGGAGCTTCACTCTTTCACCAACCAAAAGTGATAATCTATGATTTTGAAATATCTCTCAGCATACAATCCCTTTCCAAAGTGCACAAGAATCAAAAGGTCTTTTTATGGGTTTTCAGTGTCTATGGGATGGTAGGAATATAATATCCAATAGAGAGAAGAAGAGTGGTAAAAAAGAATTTGGAAAAATCAATGCACATTTTTTTAAATGAGACATCAAAGGAAATGGAAACACATTTTTACAAGGGAATGAAAATGTGAAATTGGACACAAAAGTGGATGTACATATGATGGGAATGAGAAGATGGAATATTTACAAAACACAAAACATCTCCCAATGACACAAGAATGTAACACAAATGTTCATTTTTTCCTTTTTTTCGAATGTTGAACTTATAATAGATCTCACACTAATCTCCCAAACCATTATTGATCATCTCATGACACTAACTATAATAATTATAACAATATCAACGGTTGAGGAAGAGTGATTTCGAAACTACCCAAGACACAACCCTTTTTTTTATTTTATTTTTATTTTTTTGATTTTTTGATTTTTTTGAACAATTGTCAATAAAATTTACCAAATTATATAAATTAAAGTACATTACATTCCCCAAAATATAGTAAATGAAAACCTCTCCGCCACACTGAAGTCGATGCTTGCCCTCAAAAAGATGATAAATCATTGAAAATCAATTAAAGGGCACCCATAAAATGAAATCCAATCCACCCCCACACTTAAATTTCAAAAGATTATGCAATGAAAATCCATGTTGATATTGGGTGAGAAATGGTGTTGGTCTTGTAATGTGGCTATCAAATAAAATGATCCCATAGGCTCAAAGGTGCTTTCTAAAGAAGTATTAATGTATGGTTAATGGGTGTCTATTTGTATAATATCATTCTCATGAGGTTCATAAAATTCCACTATCATATTAATGCACACTAGAGTAAGAAATTCATCTTGGAGGTCCACAATCTCAAGACTCACCAATGGGGGTTAAAAACACAAATTTTGAAATCATGGCCATAGGTGGCCTTGGCATGAAAGAAAATGTTGTTCCTCATGGTTGGGGAAAATAATTTTCCATGTCAAAAATCGACCATTCAAAATTTGTTGGTTTTGACACAAAATTATTTATACAAATTCATAATGAAAATATAAAATTTTTGAGATGAAAATATGTCTGTTGACCCCCCCAAAAGGTTAAATAAAATTACAACATTAGAAGTTGAGTAAGAATGAATCTTATCTTTTCATTTTTTATTAATTTTTTTTGTTTAGGTTTTTTTATATTTTAATAATTACACACCCACCCAAAAGTGAAAGAGAAAAATAAAGGGTTTGATAAAAAATTAAAGACAGAGGAAGAAGAAGAAAGATGTAGATACAGTAAGAGAGAAAAAGAGAGTAAAAGGGAAATATGTGACCCCTGGTTTGGATTTGGTGGGTTTCTATCTCCATCTAGTGGTGGGTCTACTTTGTATCTGATGGAAGTCTGTGTGGTTCTAGGATTGTGGGATGTTACCTAAAGAAGAACAATCATTATACATATAATGAAAAATAAAATAAAATTTCATAAAAGTAAAAGAAAACAAGGGTTTCCTCCCATGAAGTGATGCAATTATTTGTCTACAGCAAGATAGTTGTAGTGGAATATCTATAGTCTGATGGTGGCCACATTATTTTCTCAACTCGAGAGTGATTCCAGAAAAACATCTCTTTTGGGATGCCTGATTGTTCATTGTATAATTTATCCCCTTCTTTGATTGTGTGCATGCAATTGAATAGTGGTGGAAAGATAATATGTCTATCCTCCCATTGGTCTCCAATGTGAGGAATGATTTTATCCACAATGTGATGCTTTTCTATGCTTGGAAATTTAGGAATATGTCTCAATTTTGATGGTTCATTTATATGAAGATCAGATAACACAAAACCACAGTATGAGATCAAAATTGTTTTTGACTCATTAATTTCATCACTTAATGATATAGAGTAATGAGGATCAGTGGAGTAATATGACTGAATAAAATTTTCAAGATCATTTATTTAAATGTTGTTCACCAAAGAAAGGTCAAATTCAACCTCACTAGTGATCACTTTATTAATTAGGGAACAAATCACACAAACTTCACTCTCATTTGGACAAGATAAACACATTTTTTTAGCTTTAACATCACATATAAAATAATTTTCAAAATCATGGATAAGAAATCATGAATGTTTGATAAACTGATCTGAATCAACAAATAGTCATTCTAGTTCATTTTCCTCATTATCATCCAAGATGGAGATGTGGAGGTTAGAGGTAAGATGGTATTCTATAAAAATTTCATGATCCCTTAGAACAATAGAGTTTTCATTTGTATTGTCAATATAAAATTATCCATTTATGACTTGGTTAATGAGGATGCAATATTCACAAACACCATAATCAGTAGAACATGAAGGACCTGATGGATTGGGATTCAAAAAACTCTCAGAGAGAGTTTCAGATGAAAGGATAGAGAATGCAGATTCATTCTCTAATGGATATTGCCTGTATTAAAAAATATTGAAATTGACCAGTTGGTCACCATATTCCATGGATAAGATTTCATCATGGACATAAAATTTGGTTTTAGATGTCATGAGTAAAGGGATTCCTAAAATCAGTGGAGATTGGAAAGAAGTTGTCTCACCTTCCATTTCAAGGATAAAGAAGTCAGCTGGGAAGATAAGATCATTGACTCAGACAATGACATCCTAAATTATACCCTCAGGACTAGCAATGCTTTGATTGTCCAATTGAATGACAACACCAGTTGGATGTGAGGGAACTAGACTAAGGTTGAAGAAGATGGATTTTCGAATAAAATTAATTGAGGATCCTAGGTCTATGAGTGCATCATCAGTGTTTGAACATCCAATTTTTAATAGAACCATAATGGTCCATATATTCATGCATCTTATGGGGTAAGTCTGTTGGGTGGAAACATTTCCAAAGGTCCTAAGATTCCTCTTGTGGGTGCACAATTCCTTATGAAAAATGGAATACCTAGGGATTTGTTTTATGGAATCAATGAGGGGTTTGTTGACTTCAACACGTCTAAACATGTCAAGAATTTTAGGATTGTGTTCAAAGGACATCATTGGCTTAGAAATAGATTAGGAAATGAATTGGATTATTAAGTGGAATAGAATGAGGTGAGGGAATGGCTTCGTGTTCCTTTTGATGTTTCTATTTCTTTTCATTTTCGAGGTCAACAATTAAAGGGATGTTTGAGGAATTATCTTGAATAATAAAAATTTTCCTTCCTAATATAAGTGAAATTGCACTTACATTACCCTTGGGGTAGGGTAATGGTTGTGCTGAAAGTTGGGAAAAATTGGATGGATGCTACTGACTAAGGTCGGAATCAAGTTGACCAATTTGGGTTTCAATGTTCGTAAGGCTGGAACAGGTGAAGGAGGAAAGATATTCAACAACTCTTTCCCATGGTTGCTTGGAAGAAGTGGATTTTCCAAAATTGGGATTACCATGATTTTGGTTCATGGAAAAGCAATTTTATTGGTTTGGGAATTGGAAAGGCTCACTAGTATAGTGGAATCCAAGAGGAGGATTATTCTTTTGAATTTGAGGAATAAAAGGATGCATTTGTTGGAAGTTACCAACACCTTGACCGTATTGGAAATGGTTTGGGTTTTGATGAGGGAATTAAGGGGGATGAGAGACAGAATTACCATACCTTAGGCCTTGGTTATAGTAAGAATAGAATGGCTTAGAGTGAGGTTAGTTGACGTTTCTAATGAACTAGACAGATTTTTGTGGGATGGAGTTCCTCTGAGCATATGATTCATTCAGCTCCATTGGTCTAAATGAATCAGATTGGTCACCTTGATGTTGTGGAATTGTTTTAGTTAGATGATATGGAGAGTGGAAGATTCCACATTTTTTGATAGGTCCAGGAAACATTGATTGGGGAGAACACGAAGTTGGGGCTATGGTAGCCACATCTAGTTGTCACACAAGACCTGTAAGTTAACTCATCCACTCTGTTATCTTGTCCATCTATATGGATTGATTATCTTGGACTTGTTTTACATGAGAATGTGCTCGAGTATGGATCGTTTGTGTGTGTTTGAAACCATGTTTCTTTTAAGATCTCTTGCAGTTGCATGAGTTTTATCAAAAAGAGCACTGCCACATGCATCATCAGTGAGGGTTCTCTCCGTAGCCAATATCCCTACATAGATGTATTGGATCAAGAGTTGGTCAGGGATTTGGTGGTGTGGGTAGGTTGTATCCATATTTTTTAACCTCTCCCAATACTCATGGAGTGATTCATTTGGTAATTGATGAATTCCATCTATTTCATTTTGGATAGAAGTAGTACGAGATGCAGGAAAAATTTCCTCTAAGATGAGTTGATTCATATCATTCCATGTGGTTATGGAACCAGGAGGAAGGTAGTAAAGCCATGACATGGAAGTGTCAGCTAGGGTTAAATTGAATGCTTAGGGTTTTATTTGTTCCTCAGAAACCCCTTTGAGGCTTTATGGTATAACACACCACTTGGAACTCTTTAAGGTGGAGACGTGGATTCTCACAAACTAGCCGATGGAAATGAGGAAGAAGATGAATGAACCCCGATTTGTGTTTGATGTTACCATATATGTTTGGATATTGAATACCAAGAGGTTGGTAATTCATATCAGGGGTAGAAAGTTCTTTATGTGATTGTTACCTATGATTAGCCATTTTTAATTCAACTAGTTGGACAATGACCCGTTCAGGAATTATTTGATTGTCCCTAATGTCCCTCTTAAGTTTTCAATTTTTTTTTCTCAATTTAAGAGTCAAAAAAATCTAAGGGATTTTTTGAGAGGTTATGAGGCATTCAAGGAGATGTTGAAAGAATGAGGAAGACGTTTTTTTCTTTTTCTGTGTTTTGTATATGAATTTTTTGAGGAAGGTGGTTTTTTCATTTTGTTATTTTGTCAATTTTATTAAAATTTGGTTTTTTACAGTAACCAGAAACAAATGAAAACATAAAGAACCATAAGTGGAAATGGTTCCATTTGAAATCACGACTGATTCTCTCTGATCGGCCATTCAAGTTTTTGGTGATCTTTTAATGTGTATAGAAGCACTCGGGTCGAATCCTCGGCATGTATACTTTTTTATAGTCGATGGTTTTTTTAATTGTATTCTAATTGGGGGGGGGGGTTTGTTTGTAAGCTTATGAAATAATTTATGGATGATTATTGATTTAAAAAATTTATAAATATTGGGGCGAGTTCATCATTTTGTAGTTGAGATTGTGAAATAATTTATCCTTGCTTTATATTCCATTAAATTAACACCCACTTCACACGATAACGTTGATTGGAATTCCTATGTGTTAAGGATTTTATCAAAGCCTTAACATAACATAGAGTTCTAATACCAATCATATCTTGTCGATAGTAGTGTATTTATGGTTTTAATAATCCATGGAAACCACATGTTAAAAAAACAATTCATTAATCCAGGACATGTTTAGTCCAACATACCCAATGTTAAATTAAAGAATATTTATCGAGAAAATACTCTCAATCACTTAACATCACTAAATTTTGACTCACCCCAATAATATATTTACTCAACTATTTGGGTTTTTTATAATCTGGTTAAAATTATTATGATGATAATTTAAGAATAGAGAAAAAAAGATATATGAAATGAGTGGGGCGTTAAACACACACACATGAACAATCACAATAATTAAAAATAGACTTTCGATTGAATGAGGATGAAAAATAAGGGAAGGGAATTGAAATATATTTAAAATATTTTGATTACATTAATATTAAACTAAAGAAGGTGGATGATAATAAATGATATTGAAGAAGAAACTTGCATTAAAACAGAATTACAAAACACAAACACTTACCCGATTACAAATGAAGAACAACACAAAAGTAAATGAAAACAATGATTGGAGGAAAGGTCTATAAAGTGAAAAATTGAGTATGGAAGGTCCTCCAAATCCCTTTTAAAGGATTTGGTCGTTCTAATATGTTCTCTTCTCTTCTGAAATACCATACCATTGCAAGGAGAGGAGGGGGAAGTGTTTATAGCCCAATGTTCTGGGCTGTTTCCATTACCAATCTATCCCTCCACATGGCTTGATGATTTGGACATCCAGACAAATGAATCATGAGATATCTCCTTCATCAAAGTTGTATATAATAAATATGGATGACCTCTATCAAAATTATGAGTCATTTGGATTATGGTGCCAATGTTATGGCTGGATTATTAAACAAAGATAAACTGTTCATTTTAATCCATGTGTTTTAAATTAACAAAAGGTGAATGGATTATAGAATTGGATGATGCATTCAAATAAGAATACTATTTAAACAATGTCTGTATCCTATATATCCTCTTTTACATTGCAAAATATCATCTTTATTTGAAGAATATATCTTGAGACATGACATACATACTGTACTAATTTTAATTCCCAGCCAGAATGGTGGGGTAATTTTAAATGAATATGTTGGGCCCCTTTTATTTGGATTTGGTCCTTGAAATTGTTATCCAAGACTCCTTATAGTGTTCACCGAACGTTGTAGGAGAATAAAAGAATTTGGAGATCATGATTGAGCCCAAAAATTAAATCTTCAGGGCTGGTCTAGTTTCTTCATAGATTCTGTAGTCCTTTTTGTGTAGTACATATGACCCTTCAAATGGAAGAATTGGCCCATGATCCCTTCTAGGGAAATTTTGGATACTGAATTAGGAATCCTAAAAAACAAGAACCAGAGAAATATGATCAGTGTGATGATAGTAATAGATAAAATAGTAAGCTTACTCAATTGGACTACTTCTAAAAATGCTGAAAAATTAAACTTAGTATTAAAACATTAATATTTCACACAAATTATGAACATTTAATATAAAATAAGTAAAGGGAGTATATAATAATTCATGAAACTATTAATAATATCATTGAAAGTATCATACTTCTATCCTTATGTAGTATTTTTTGATACATTAATATCCAAAGATTGAAATTTTGGACTTTTCTTTACGTAAAATAATATTAATGTAACCATCAAGGGAAAATGGAACCAAACTGATATATATTAGAATATAGTGTAAATATGGTCAAATATTACTCATCCAATTAAATAAGGGAAAGTGTTGGGTTGATTTTTAGATAATATATCATTGTTTAACAATAATTAACTAATTTTACATTTTATGTGGCAACATAAGTATACTACGGTCACTATTCATATTGACTAAAAAAAGAGACCTAATTTCACAATTTGGACACTAACATTCCAAATTTGGAATCCTTTTTAAAATATTAATTATTTATAAGTATCATAGGTTAGTTAAATAAAATGTAAAACACAATGAAAAAAAGTAATTTATAAAAATAAGTTCTATGTAAAAATTATTTTATACTAAATTCCATAATAAACATTATTCCAATAAATTATTAGATTAATTAATAATATAATAGAAAAAATATTTTGTTGAATCATTTTTATAATAAAAATTGTACTTTTTAAATTTATGAATTAAAAACAAAATTTCTAATAAAAATCAGAATTTTCAATTTTCCATGAAAAAACATACATTTTTGAAAATTCCCCAAATTCCACTCCATTTAATTTTGAAAATTTTAGTTAACAAATTTATTTTACCTATTCAAGTACATTTTATAAATTTTAAAAAAATTAATTATATTATTTTACAACAATAACCAATAAAAATCATTTTTGTTAAAAATGTTTTCCTGAATAATAAAATGACTTTAATAAAAATTGAGTTCTTATTTCTGATAAATTAATCAATAAATTTATATTGAATAGTTTTTTATATATTTCCTAAGGTATAGAATCATATTTTAACTCACCAATTCAATTGGATATGTTATAGAATTCATAAAATAATAATATTGTGTGGATCATCTATGCTTGGTGTTGCAAGTTGTGTATGCCATCGACTATTAACATCCTGATCTCTGTGGTCAAATAAATCATTATTTGAAAATAAATGGGATGTCCCATACCTTCAATATTATATCCGATGTTTAAAATTAATATCTTTTATAAGCTTTTTTTGAGACCAATTGGAGTGAGGAAAATTTAATCTTCAATAAATACAATATCAACAAAAAATATTGGGTTATTTACACAACCATGAATTTTTAGGTTTAGCTTACTAAAGACATCTAAAAATCACAGACTAAGAAACACAAATATTTCACATCCACTTGGAATTTTCCCACAACACCAATGACTCATTATTTTAAACTTTTCTACAATATCTACTTAAAAATCGCCCCACGAGATACCCATCTGGATGTACCATACCTAATTAACATCTTTATAAACAATGGAAAGGTGAGTAGAAGAAGGGTGAGATTAATGTCACGACCCCCTTCCATCAAAGATGCCCCTCCTGAGCTGGAAATGGTGAAAGGGAGATAATGACCCCTGAGTCCCGCCACCAGTAGGCCCCGGGGTGGCGACTAGCACCAAGGGTACGAGTTTACACAAATATGGGAGGCATTACCCTTTTTATTATTTTGGATCGGGAAATAGGACATGTCAACCACCAAAAAGGGAAAAGAACAAGGTGCCGAAAAGAAACACAAACCAGTCCCATATGCATGTATAAACAATTTTTATAACAAGGTACAAGTACAGCGAAGCTCAAAAGTACAATACCAAAGAAAACATGAGAACAACAACTGCAACAACTCCAACTGCCCGACTAGTAGGGTCCCGCACGGCCCTGTAGTCCTCCTGGAAAACTGAATGTAAACGTAGGGTGAGCATACAAGTATATTCATTAGGGAAACCTAAAGCTCTCGTGCACAAGTGGGGAGACACCCTAAGGTCCCGTGAGAAAACAGAAGAACCAGAAACTAACAAGGAAAAACTATCCACCCAGCCTCACTGGTCACACTCACCAAGTAACACAAACATGTTTAGTATATATATAGAACAAAAGTATTGGGTACCCCGCACCATTTCCCACTTTATTAGATGCTGCTCTTCCTAACGGCAAATGTCCTGACGCTACCACACTCTTCCCGCCCACACACACCTGGGCCAAACCACGCATCCCGCCCGCACACACCTGGGCCTCACAACCACGCATCCCGCCCGCACACACCTGGGCCTCACAACCACGCATCCCGCCCGCACACACCTGGCCCTCACAACCACGCATCTCGCCCGCACACACCTAGGCCACAACCACTAACCCTCCCGCAGACACCTGGGCCTCATCCCGAAGGTTCTTGGGAATGGTAATCATGCCCGAAGAGTCTTAGGCTAAAGGTCGCATCAAGACATCACAGCCTCTGAGACCTACCTGAAGAGTCTTGGGTGTAAGGTCACCTCAAGCCATCATAGCCTATGGAAGAAGGAGCAGGAAGGAGCTAGTAACTAAGGGGGAACACCCTCTCCCATAAAATGGGAGTGTTCGGCACTAGGTGCTTGACATGGGTGTGGTGCGACAAAACACAAAGATACAATTATATATATACATATACCAAACACACAGCCCAACCTATGGCTTCTTAAAAAGAGAAACTGAGTATGTGCCTCGGCACTGCTACCACGAAGCATGCATCAACAACCAAACAATCATCCCCCAACCCCATTTAGGTTTTCATGTTTCATGCAATGGTTTAACAAATTATTACTACTGGGCAACTATCATCCAGACAAAACCTTTCACAAACATATCCCTTCCATCCACAACCAAGGTTAGGTAAAACGCAAGCAACCACATGCCATTTCATTTACAAAAGATTATCACAACCATACAACATTCCATCATTCATTTATTTCAAAGTTCCACACATAAAACCCTTTCCACACAGAAAACATTTCCGCATTTGAAAACACCTTTTACTTCCAAAACACATTTCATAATCAAAATACTTTTCATAAATAAAGGCATTTTCCACAACAAACCACTTCCCATTTCAACCCCATCATTTACAAAAACATTTCCCACAAAACAACCAAACCACTAACATGTTCATTATTCCAATTTTGTTCAACCGGGGTGATCACACAAGGTTTTCATTCTCATTTAATCAGCCAGTCTTTACGTGCTTATCCATTTTCCATGTTTTAACAAAACCAATCACAAACAATTCAGATATCAATTGCGCACGCAAAGGCCACCAACGGCCTTGATTTTCAGTATGCAAAGGCCTTTCAATCCAAAATCAAAATCAGAAGATAATGAAACTGGAAGGCAATAGAAACAACACAAAACCCCAAACCCTTCTTTATCCGATTATTATCATTATTTAAAGTTCAACTGCATCCCATGGAACAAAATAAAAATATCCCACCCCGCATGTTGCACCAAATAGAGAGACGAAGGTAAACCCCTACCTCAAAAGGTCCCGATCACGTCACTTCCGACGACGTCCTTCGGTGTCCTCCGCCTTCGCCAAACCCGAAAAACGCCTCCTAGGATGGAATCTGGAGAAGGAAGGCTGGAAGGAAAGGTGACAAGTCCGGGCTTAGAAGCTTTGTCTCGTCGCTACGATCCTGTGGCCGCTGACGGATCGTAATTCGGAGCTCGGACAAAGAAGTTAGAGGAGGAAGACTTCTTGATCATCCAAGAGTGTCGTCGTGCGAAGAAGAAGCGATTGGTCTGGAAATAATCCGCGACCCTTTCTTATATAGGCAACGAATAGGTAAAATAGTATGCAGCGTGTATTGATGAATACATGGTGTGACCATACACCCGTTACGCGTTTTGACTGGTCAACACACGACACGTCACACGGTTTCCACGCGTTTTAATAAAAAAACGTTAATTTTATTAATATGTGTGTTTCGTTGACCCGAGGCATAACTCATAAAAAGGTATCCATCACTGGTCTTAAAATGACCGTCTTAATTACGGGATTACACTTCCGCTGACGGTTCGTCATCCCGACACCATATGAAGAAGTTATAGACTTTTTAAGTTTTGATCACCCAAAATAATAATATTATTATTATATTTATTTAAAAAAAAGAGGATATATGTCTCTCTCCAATCAAAATTTTCAATTCACTCACGCCCAACACATTCACCTCCCATGCGCCTCACATGGGATTTTGATTATTTTGTTTATTTATTTATTTTCATTTATTATCTCATTTTATCTTTTTATCTTATTCTTTTTTTTCTTTCTCTCTCCAATCTCCTTTCTTCTCAAAATTTCATCACGCACCAAACAAAAGTGGCACCTCATTATTTTTCATTTATTATTATTTATTAAACTATTAATAGAATAATATATAAAATGTATAATTATAAAAAGGGAAAGTGGAATTAATGCATCCCCTCCCCATGAATTTCATTAGCATTCATTTTATTTCTTTTCATTTATCATTATTATAATATATTAATTATTATATAAATTATGTAAAGATACATGGGGCCATGTGCCTCATCCTTATGCCCATAACATATCATTTATTATAGAAATTTTATTAAACATTATATAAAACATATATTTAATATCACCACAATATAGGGGTGGAAAGATACTTTTACGGTAACGCAATCACGCTGCAAGATTTGTGTGCCCCCATTTAATTCCAATTAATTTTAAAAGGTTTACTTTATTAAATTAAAACCATTTAATTTAATTATCCCGATATATATACATATACATATATATATACATATTTACGTCATCGTTATTATTATTATCTTACATAATAATAACTCACATTTAATATTATTAATGCACCACCTCGCTTCCTCTATGCATCTTTATTTATTTGTTTGCAATAAATACCATGACTCATTTCATTAATTTCTCATTATTATTATTTAACATATTTTTACGTTATCACCGGTATTAAAAAATTATCATTATAACGCACATCGTGTTGACCAAAACGATTTCGACAAAGGAAGGGACCGAAGGGGTCCGGGCCATTACATTAGATACCTCTCAAAACATTCTCGTCCTCGAGAATTAAAAACTGACCCAGAAGAAGGAAAGGATCTGAAGAACCACTCCACAAGATACCTATCAGGGCTCTCGTCATGACAAGGAACCAACCAACAACTCTATGAGTTAAGAATTCCCTCTCCTATGTCAAGATACTATCCGCTTTAGGCGGTACTGACTCGCCTGCACGGGTTTAATCACATCCTCATTAATGCGTCTTGATTAAGGATCAGGTTTTTCCTTTCCCATATGACATGGCTCTTCACGTACATTTAAAGAAAAGTGGGAAACAACATAGCATTATAGACTCATGAAAAACAAGGTCCAGGCCCAAAGCATGGGCGAGAATGAGTTTCAACAATTGAGTGTGATGCTCCTGGATTTAAACAAAACATAAACGAGAGCATTTAAGTAAAACATGAAACATCTCTCTCGATCTTTCGCCTTGCTGGGGTTGCCACTTCTGTTGCGTGAAATTGTCCGCGTCCCACTCCTCTGCATTTCTGTTAACATCCAAGTGCCATAGTTGTTCGGTAAACAGGGAACACCTAAGCCCAAGTAGTAATGAAAAACTCAAAGTTTTAATTTATCATTTTCTTTCAATTTCATTCCCAGAACACCCAAATCAAGTAAAACACAGACATTATGATGCATGTACCTTCCCTAGGGTCTCTAACCTGCAATCAATATAGTCTCACTTGGTCGTTCGGTAGGCTCAGAGTCCTTGCATCGGATCACGGGGGGCCCTAAAATCCCGTGTCCTAACCGGTCTTCCCTGGCCTATGTCACACACCAAGATTAACGAACACTGTTTCCCTACCATCCCATGCAATCCTCACTGTGCCTAACTCCAGACTCCATCCTATCTCTCAACCATCAGCCTCTGATACCATTCTGTCACGACCCCCTTCCATCAAAGATGCCCCTCCTGAGCTGGAAATGGTGAAAGGGAAATAATGACCCCGAGTCCCGCCTCCAGTAGGCCCCGGGGTGGCGACTAGCACCAAGGGTATGAGTTTACACAAATATGGGAGGCATTATCCTTTTTATTATTTTGGATCGGGAAATAGGACAAGTCAAATACCAAAAAGAGAAAAGAACAAGGTGCTGAAAAGAAACCCAAACCAGTCCTATATGCATGTATAAACAATTTTTATAACAAGGTACAAGTACAAGGAAGCTCAAAAGTACAATGCCAAAGAAAACAAGAGAACAACAACTGCAATAACTCCAACTGCCCGACTAGTAGGGTCCCACACGGCCCTGGTAGTCCTCCTGGAAACCTGAAAGTAAACGTAGGGTGAGCATACAAGTATACTCAGTAGGGAAACCTAAAGCTCTCGTGCCAAGTGGGGAGACACCCTAAGGTCTCGTGAGAAAACAGAAGAACCAGAAACTAACAAAGAAAAACTATCCACCCAGCCTCACTGGTCACACTCACCAAGTAACACAAATAATTTTAGTATATATATATAGAACAAAAGTATTGGGTACCCCGCACCATTTCCCACTTAATTGGATGCTTCTCTTCCTAACGGAAAACGTCCTGACGCTACCACACTCTTCCCGCCCGCACACACCTGGGCCAAACCACGCATCCCGCCCGCACACACCTGGGCCTCACAACCACGCATCCCGCCCGCACACACCTGGGCCTCACAACCACGCATCCCGCCCGCACACACCTGGGCCTCACAACCACGCATCTCGCCCGCACACACGTGGGCCACAACCAATAACCCGCCCGCAGACACCTGGGCCTCATCCCGAAGGTTCTTGGGAATGGTAAACCTGCCCGAAGAGTCTTGGGCTAAAGGTCGCCTCAAGCCATCACAGCCTCCGAGACCTACCCGAAGAGTCTTGGGTGTAAGGTCACCTCAAGCCATCATAGCCTATGGAAGAAGGAGCAGGAAGGAGCTAGTAACTAAGGGGGAACACCCTCTCCCATAAAATGGGAGTGTTCGGCACTAGGTGCTTTACATGGGTGTGGTGCGACAAAACACAAAGATAAAATTATATATATACATATACCAAACACACAGCCCAACCTATGGCTTCTTAAAAAGAGTAACTGAGCATGTGCCTCGGCACTGCTACCATGAAGCATGCATCAACAACCAAACAATCATCCCCAAACCCCATTTAGGTTTTCATGTTTCATGCTATGGTTTAACAAATTATTACTACTGGGCAACTATCATCCAGAAAAAACCTTTCACAAACATATCCCTGCCATCCACAACCAAGGTTAGGTAAAACGCAAGAAACCACATGCCATTTCATTTACAAAAGATTATCACAACCATACAACATTCCATCATTAATTTATTTCAAAGTTCCACACATAAAACCCTTTCCACACACAAAACATTTCCGCATTTGAAAACACCTTTTACTTCCAAAACACTTTTCATAATCAAAACACTTTTCATAAATAAAGGAATTTTCCACAACCAACCACTTCCCATTTCAACCCCATCGTTTACAAAAAAATTTCCCACAAAACAACCAAACCACCAACATGTTCATTATTCCAATTTTGTTCAACGGGGGTGATCACACAAGGTTTTAATTCTCATTTAATCAGCCAGTATTTACGTGCTTATCCATTTTCCATGTTTTAACAAAACCAACCACAAACAATTCAGATATCAATTGCGCACGCAAAGGCCACCAATGGCCTTGATTTTTAGTAGGCAAAGGCCTTTCAATCCAAAATCACAATCAGAAGATAAAGAAACTGGAAGGCAATAGAAACAGCACAAAACCCCAAACCCTTCTTTATCCGGTTATTATATTTATTTAAAGTTCAACTGCATCCCATGGAACAAAATAAAAATATCCCACCCTGCATGTTTCACCAAATAGAGAGACGAAGGTAAACCCCTACCTCAAAAGGTCCCGATCACGTCGCTTCCGACGACGTCCTTCGGTGTCCTCTGCCTTCGCCAAACCCAACAAATGCCTCCTAGGATGGAAGCTGGAGAAGGAAGTCTGGAAGGAAAAATGACAATTCTGGGCTTAGAAGCTTCATCTCGTCGCTACAATCCTGTGGCCGCTGACGGATCGTAATTTATATCTCGGACAAATAAGTTAGAGGAGGAAGACTTCTTGATCATCCAAGAGTGTCGTCGTGCGAAGAAGAAGCGATTGGTCTGGAAATAATCCGCGACCCTTTCTTATATAGGCAACGAATAGGTAAAACAGTATGCAGCGTGTATTGATGAATTCACGGTGTGACCGTACACCCGTTACGCATTTTGACTGGTCAACACACGACACGTCACGCGGTTTCCACGCGTTTTAATAAAAAAACGTTAATTTTATTAATATGTTTGTTTCGTTGAACCGAGTCATAACTCATAAAAAGGTATCCATCACTGGTCTTAAAATGACCGTCTTAATTACAGGATTACACTGCCGCTGACGGTTCGTCATTCTGACACCATATGAAGAAGTTATAGACTTTTTAAGTTTTGATCACCCAAAATAATAATAATATTATTATATTTATTTAAAAAAAAGAGGATATATGTCTCTCTCCAATCAAAATTTTCAATTCACTAACGCCCAACACATTCACTTCCCATGCGCCTCACATGGGATTTTGATTATTTTGTTTATTTATTTATTTTCATTTATTATCACATTTAATCTTTTTTATCTTAATCTTTTTTTTTCTTTCTCTCTCCAATCTCATTTCTTCTCAAAATATCATCACGCACCAAACAAAAGTGGCACCTCATTATTTTTCATTTATTATTATTTATTAAACTATTAATAGAATAATATATAAAATGTATAATTATAAAAAGGGGAAAGTGGAATTAACGCATCCCCTCCCCATGCATTTCATTAGCATTCAT
Source organism: Viscum album (assembly GCA_963277665.1). Classification (NCBI taxonomy): domain Eukaryota; kingdom Viridiplantae; phylum Streptophyta; class Magnoliopsida; order Santalales; family Viscaceae; genus Viscum; species Viscum album. The sequence continues at coordinate 615,873,507 of OY728162.1, forward strand.
TTTATTTCTTTTCATTTATCATTATTATAATATATTAATTATTATATAAATTATGTAAAGATACATGGGGCCATGTGCCTCATCCTTATGACCATAACATATCATTTATTATAGAAATTTTATTAAACATTATATAAAACATATAATTAATATCACCACAATATAGGGGTGGAAAGATACTTTTACGGTAACGCAATCACGCTGCAAGATTTGTGTGCCCCCATTTAATTCCAATTAATTTAAAAAGGTTTACTTTATTAAATTAAAACCATTTAATTTAATTATCCCGATATATATACATATACATATATATATATACATATTTACGTCATCGTTATTATTATTATCTTACATAATAATAACTCACATTTAATATTATTAATGCACCACCTCGCTTCCTCTATGCATCTTCATTTATTTGTTTGCAATAAATACCATGACTCATTTCATTAATTTCTCATTATTATTATTTAACATATTTTTACGTTATCACCGGTATTAAAAAATTGTCATTATAACCCACATCGTGTTGACCAAAACGATTTCGACAAAGGAAGGGACCGAAGGGGTCTGGGCCATTACAATTAAACTCTAATTAAGGGGAACCATATAATAGAATATATTATGTAATAAATAATATATTAATAATATAGAAGGAATAAATAATAATTTTATAATTCGATAAGACCTATAACGTGAGCATGTAATATATTCATGGATAATATAAAGATTTAAATAATCACACAAAAAATGATAATTAATTAAATAGCGATTAAACTCATAATTTTTTACGTCATAAAATTATGGTCAATGCCTCATGCTATGACTTTATTCTTAAATGCCTAACGTTTACACCAAATACCCAATCATGATTATCTCATAAGACCTAGATATGCATCAGAGAGATATATAATTTTAATCTACACCCATAATTAATTACATAAAATATATTCATCATATGATTGAATTAATAAACAATAAAATACATAACCCTCAGGCCTTATCAATCAATTATCACCCTTATTGAAAAGAAGTATACTAATTTTTAATATTCTCTTTGTAAATAAATAGAATAATTATCTTGTTAAAAACCCTTCCAACTGAAACTCTATCGAGTAATGGGTATTGGGTTATGAGAGTAATAGAAAACAAAATATGGAAATAGTGGAACTAAAGTAGAATATATCTATTAATATTATTAACATAGGCATGGATTAGAAAAATAATGTTATGAGTGATATTAAGAGTCATATAAAACATCACTTTGATACCCCAAAAATGCACTCCTAGATATGATGCCATAAAAAAAGAGTTTAAATAATCTCTTTGATACTAGAAATAAAATCTAATATATAAACATCAATAAGTACAAAATCAATAATAAATATTTCATCTTCTTCATCTCATGGAACATTTTCAATTCAGATTTTGATAGAAATTGTAACACATCCTTGACAATTAAATATCATGTATTTGTCAACCAATGTATTTTTGTTACCATTATATATAATAAACTATATAATTCAGGATCAATTATCAACAAAATCCATATAATCTTCCATATGATATATCCTTTTAAACATTACACATGTAATAATTTTCATTACAAATATTTGAATGGACACATAAGAATGGATATATAACAAAAACAATGTAATAGAAACATATAAATGAATCACTAAAAAACATTAGCATGATATATATAAATTAGTAGTAATAAATTTCTTGAATAATTCCATAAACAATAGAAAATTATAGCATTTTATATCTATGAAAATAAATTTAGACATGCATATCCATAATACTGATCTCATACTGAGAGAATTCATTATTGCAAACATAAAAAGTAATGTCATGGCATTATAATGATACTCTATATGGATATAAGTTGTGATATAAACCACAAAACAACCATTGTATTCTAATGAGAACCATCTAGGCATCGAGGGGCTATATAATACTAATCCCCACCCATGAACTGAATAATTCAAATGATTTCCGAATATGATTTAAAAATATTTTTCATAACATCCCATAAGGAACATCATAGTCAATAATTTCATGGAAATCATTATAAATATAGATTCAAAATATGAATTCATAATAAACCAATGTTAGAAATAAATAATTTTTAATGAATATCAATGATTTTCACTAAATCAATAAATGGGATAACATGATCATAAATCAACTAGAGAAAGAGAGTTCATGGGAAAATAATTCATAGTAAAATTATCAATAATCATATTTTTTAAATTATAAAATATGGAATACAAATATGATTCCACATGTTAATAAATAATGATTTTTTCTAGGTGAACATCCACTAATTGAAATTTCTAAACAGAGATATTCAAACGATATATTGTGATGAATAATTGTTTAAAATAATTCTTGAATAACATAATCATAATCCATATAGATAATGAATATGGACCATTTCAAAAGGATATATCCTCATAGAAATAATGGAAACATATAATGGGGTTGACAGAAATGAAAAACACCAAAAAAACAATTCTTTGAATGGTATAACAAAAGAACAGATCAAGAATTGAATTTCATGATAATGTGAGTTGAATCCCATAAATTATAACCATATATACTAGAAGATAAATCATTAAACTGAAATTTAATTAGTGTTAATCCTTTTGAAATTTTATTGGGAAATGGATGTGAAATGTTAAAAGGTAATTTAAAAAAATATTTATAACATTGATGTAAAATAAAATTTTACATGTATCTTTTAACGTTAACTTATTAAAAGGTGATTTGAAATACTTTAAAAACATTTATTAATAGATACTTGAATAGATATGAATTTTATATTGTAAAAAAATGAGGACATGAATATTAAACATGTGAAGTGAATGAAAAAAAACAATTTATTATTTTCAAAGCAACATTGATTAAAACTCACATTTTTGGAGGAATAAAAACCATTAAACTTATAGTTGAAATTAATTTTCCAAAATCAGATTATAAAATATTATATAATAAAATATAAGTGTTTAAGAACCCAATCATGAAGAATAATAGTTCATGAGGAATCACTATAACTAAAAGAAATTATGTTTGAGTAATCAATATAAATTAAGGGAAACATAATTCATGAAGAATTAAAAATTGAGGATGTGTATATTTGGATAAAATATATAAAATATGAGATTCCCGAATAATATAATTAAAGGGAATAATATACATAACATGTATGAAATAAATTTAAGTAGTCGATCACAAGTCAATGTTCAAAAATCGAGTTACTAAAAACTCAAACGAATATGGTATCACATGAGATAATTTATAATTGAAGTGAAAAAATGATTTTTATTAGATTATCAAATGAATTAAAAGGAAACAATTTCAGTAATATTCATTGTATATTATAAAAAATAGATCCAAAAAAAAGTAAAATTGTTCAAAACATGTATCATATATATGAGAATCAAAATTGAGACTCAGAAATCCCATACAAGTTGAGTAACTATTTAATCAAGACCCCTTGAAAGAGAGGGATTATAATTGAACATCCAACAAAATTATAAAAAAATAATTGATGATATGATTTCTAATATATGATTTATATACATAAAATAAATTAAATTATATTCATAATAATGATCATGTCTCAAAGAGAGAAATTTTTTACAAAATCCCTTAACTTTGTCCTGGTTCATTATTAAATTACACAAAATATGTTAAATAAAAAAATTAATTTCATTAAATATATATCCCATAAAATTATTAATAATAAATGAAAATTCATACTCTTAATTTTCCATCATTGTATACATATAAAAATTAGCTATTTTTTACTGATATTCGATATTTGGTGTGAGTATTATTTATCTCTTTGAAAATGTTTCATTAAAATTGTGTAGGAATATTTTTTAACAAATTAAGTTATTATAAAAAAATATATGGTACTTGAATATATGATCCATGCTATTTTATAAAGCTATAATATCATTTAATGGTATCTTTTATTATGATTTACAAGGTTCAATTAGTGATGATTCAGTTTCAGTGAATCTTAATATGATGTGTGATTTCTAAAATAAAAATTTAACTATTGATATAACCTTACCAGAAAAAACAATATTTATATTTATATATATAATTATACTACTAAATATTTTCTCATACTCATCCATGATATATAATCTTAGAATTTATTCAAGTATCTCTTTAAAAAACCAGAACAGGAACCTACAATTATTAATGGATGATTAAAAAGTCTTTTAGTTATAAAATCATTATACCCAATGGATAATGATATTATTTGGTTTTTATTTCTATGTTATATAATTTTTTTAATTATAAGAAAAATTAATTGAAACCAAAATATTAAATGATGTGAATAATAATAATTTCCTATTCGTATAGTTGTTTAAGATGGTTAATGTTTAAATGATTTCTTATTTAAAAAATTAATTATAGATTAGTTAATTAATATTAACAGAATTTAAATCAGTAAAAAAATTGACATATATATATTCAAAAAATCCATTTCTATTGCATTAATATTAAGTATGTTTTGAAAAATAAAACACATCGTTCATGGAGTTGGTAGTCTGCATGTGCACATAACAACCAATTTAACTTTTCTAGGTTGAACGAGAGGTATTGGAAAATGGTTATACCATAAATATAAAGAATTTCTATGTATTAAATATAAATATTAATTATATACATATGGTCATATTTTATTCATATGAGAGTGTGTAGGAATTATAAAGAATCAATGTACGGGTAAGTAATACATACATTGAGAATTTGGATCATCTATTGAAGAATAATTTAGAAATGATGGATTTGAGACACTATGATGAGGTTAAGGGACACCAAATATATATAGAGGACCATGTAGAAGTAAATTGGGTATATCTTATTTTGAATTTGAAACTATGGGTGTGGTTTAAATTAAGAGGAAACAAGATACATTTATAGGTGAAAACGAGGGAAAATATTTGGAAAAGAATGTTGAGTACCGAATAAGAATGGAAGATCTTGGGTGATATGTGATTAAGGTTGATATTTGTTATGTGAGACATTATTGTATAAATTTCACACATAAAAATTATATCTAGATAGTGTGGGTGACCTTTTAATTTTTAAAAATTTGATATACATCATTTACCCATTTCACACTAATTAATCATAATTAAACATTAACCATGATATCTATTTTATTAACGAATATAAAATATGACCCATATTAAAAAATTTCGATACTAAGAATCCAATTATTGGGAAAATATAAACTAATTAAATTTCTATATATGGTAAAATTATCTTTTAAATTAAAACCTATGATATAGAAAAAACTATTTTTATTGAAAATGTATATTTACATATTATATTTTCTAATCGTCATTTCATGTTAATTATTAATTTGACAAGGGAATATATTATTATTTTTATATTTTTATAAATATTATTGGAAACATATTTTAAAGTATAATAAATAAATTTTTTTGTTAAAAATTAAATACATTTTATAAAATTAATTCTTTAAAAGAAGCCATTTTACTTTTATCTTTCCTATTTTCCATTATTTTAACTAATCTATATACACTGAACAAAAATAAAATTAGAATAATTATATAATTTGGACCATAAAATTATAATTTTGAAGTCTAATTTATCAAATATAATTATTAGGTGTTATGAATATTAATTTTATCATTTATATGAAAAAATCAATTTTTAGAAGTTTTAATAGAATATTATTATATAGAATCAAAAAATTATTTTCATTGTGTAAATTAAATTTATAAAACTTATAATTAAATAACTTAAGAATAATCCTAATATACAGGGAAAACCATTTCATATTAGAAAATTTATTTATAAAATGTTAACTAATATTTATTATTATTTTATATCATTAACTTTTTAATTTATTGGAAATATATTATTTATATTATAAATTTATTTTAATAATAACTAATCATAATATACAAATTTTATTGAAATATAACACCAATTTTAGAAAATTATATAGAAAATGGTAATAATTATTTTCTATGTTATTTTAGGAATTCTAATTAAATTTAATTTATATGAAAAGTTGTTTCTATTTTCATTCTATAAGTATTAAATAAAGCAATTACTCCAATTTAATGTCATTAATTATATTGTTTGGTTTTAGTCATAAGTAGTATTAATATTTTTTTACTGAATATACCATTGTTTTTATACGTTTTTTTCCTGTGGACAAAGTAATTAGAGGAATTGACATATATTAAAGGGAATAATATATTAAGGCCTTTGAGTGTTACTTCTCCCCCACCAGCAAAAATAATGTTCTATTCAATTTTAATTATTATTCATTGAAGAATGCAGGAAAGGGAATTATTAAAATATTCATATTTTGGGGTATAACCAATAACATGACATCTACTATACACTCTTCGGTTATATAAGGTTACTTATCCATAATTAAAAAACATTAATCATTCTTAAATTCATATATCCCATTATATATATATACTAATAATATATTACATGTAATATAATGTTCCACTAACGATTTGGAATTAGAATACATTAAAAAAATGACATTATATATTCTTCCAAAAACTAACTCAATCATTATCCCTCAAACGTATTAATCTGTAGTTCATAATGTAAAAAACTAGTCAATGTGTATCATTATCCCAAAAATTTGATAAATATCATCCAAAATATTACGTATTACTTATTCATTAAATCAATAACCAATTAAAATACTACCAACCTAATGTTTTTGAAAAATAATCAACCCATTATTACCTCTAAATTTAGCATATATGAAACATGACAATTATCCAACAATAAATCATGTGTTCTTAAATTTTAGCCCCCAAAATATGAAATTTACATAAAACTACATTTCTTGTTATTGATACCATATATTATATAGTTAAAATACATTAATTTAGAACTACTAAAGACAAATTCCTAGATGCTTTATCTAATCATAAATATTTAAAAAAATTACCAAAATATAATCAATAAATATAAATTTTTTAATAAAATTATCTATGAGAAACAATAATTAATTTCTAATATGATATCAAAATCACTACCATATACAAGACTATCAAACTCTCCTTTTCCATCCTAAAAGGCATAAATTAAAATCCTTATGTAAAATTTATTCTCCCTTATTCAATTATAATACAAAGTTATTTCGTAATACATAAATTTCTCATCTTCATCTTCATCATAATATATAAAATAAATACAATAAATTATAATAGTATTCAAAATATGAAATTGAAAACAATAATATGAATATTTCTCCCATATTGGAACAATATTCATTAACATATGAAACATTCATATCAACCTATGAACCCATTTTTATAATCCTTGGTTATGCATGGCCATTTTCATATTAGGTACTCCAACCAAATTATTTAACATCATTCATAAATCCTATATAATGGTTCATAGAGGGAATGTTGTTAACTGTATCATATCCCTTAGAAGTTTCATGTCCGGTCAGCAATTTTAGGACCGTTCACAAAACACATATTTATTGATTGATTCAATGATAAATTACATTTTCTTGGGATTCTTACCCCTAGAGTAAAAGGTTTCATAACCATGTTCACATTCTAGTGTCTCGAATATTATATAATTTCTTCAAAAACCATATACTCATCGAATTACTAAAAATAGTAGGATATCTCTTATACAAAGACTAATCTTATGTGATTTCAATAAAGTTATCTTAACCTAATCCATAGATAAAATGTGAACTGTTACATTAAGGTTAAATCATATAATATCCCAAATTGTTCCCTATACCATTGGAATTGGGATTAAATTTATCTTATCAAATCCTAAATTATCTTTAAAAATGATAATTATATATAAAGAAATGTAAACCATTCCCTTGATACCAACTATAATACACTACGTTCTCACTCCGAGATAGGGTTCCATAAAAACATTATTTACATACTCTATTTATAAATGTAGTAAAATCAAGTATATAACCATAGATAATTATAAAATCATTAATTATTATTGTATATATTAAATCTCATGGATATTTCAAGGTTCAGATCTTTTTAAAATTAAGACACATCAGTAAATCCCATGACTTTGTCAACTAATGGAAATTTTTCCCTATATATATTTAAAAAAACTTCTGTCATGATAAGTCATCAACATCACCTATAAACAATTCCACATGAGTTATCCATGTATACATTCCCCATTTTCTACTTTACATTATAACTTGTTGAATAGGAACATAATAAATTGGTGAGATCAAACACTTAGTAAGGGAAAACATAAAATTAAGGCTTTGATAAGATAATCATGTCATAAATAACATAGAATAAAGAAATAAACTGAATAATAGCATAATGAACTTAAATTGATAATATTATTTATCAATAAAAACAAATCAATATCTGGATATAAATAATCATGATCTTATAGTGATGGAATTCATAATTTTGGACATAAAAACATGTTATCAGGGGCCTTTTCCAAGACCTTTTTTTTATTATATGAAGTAATATATACCAAAACCCAATTATTCATTCCTCACATGATAGATCGATGCATCAAGGTGTTATATAATTTTGATCCCCACTCTATACTATATTAAGTCCAATGCATTCACCATAAGACTCAAAATGACCTTTAATACTATTTCCTAGGTAACCACTTTCTAAATAATAACATGGAAATCTGTAAAATGAAAAATGAAAAATGAAAATAAAAAATCTTCCAACATTCATAGTTAATAATCAACAAGAATATTAAAACAATTTAGAATAATTAAAATAAAATAAAATAATCAATTCCTATTGAAATAAAGAAGGTGGGTTTTAAAAAAATACATATTCAACTCACCAATAATCATTTTTATTGGAAAACAGTATAAATAATGCTAATATGTTTCCCCATGTTAATGAGTAAACATTATTTTTTTGTGGACATCCTCCAATTTTAATATGATAAATGTGACACTCACATAGTATATGGTAAAATTTACATATTTATGTTAATAAAAAAAATATGCTAATAATAAATATAGATAAATAATGTTCATCGTCAATGTATAACATATCACATGTGTTAAAAAGGTAACATAAAACTGTTTTGAAATAATTTGAAACACCCTGTAAAATTTAACACATTAAATGGTTGCACAGGTGAAGCAATCCAGAATCGAATTTTTTTATTACCACATGTTCATTCCCACATTTAATAATTATATTTTTTATGGAATCAATAATGAAACAAAACCCATGTTTGGGTAAATACATCTAAAAATTAAAAAAGGAATGTAATTGAATACATTATGTATATTTTATATTCATTTAATAATTAATATGAAATATAAATTTAAATGTCTCCTTCAATGGTAACATTTGAAAATGTAACCTTAAAGCATTTGAAAACCATTACTTTTGAAATGAATATCCCACATTTAATCCTTGAAAATATAGAAATTTTATCATAGATAAATGATTAGAGGTAGAAAAAAAATTTCAATGCTAAACTAATGATCCATTTTGACTATTTTCAAGAAATATTTGTTTAAATTTAATATTATAATAAGAGTAACAAAAAATTAACTTGTATGAAAACACCATTATAAAAAACAATATTTTAAAATATCATATAAAAAATAATAGTATTTTTGAATGGATTTGTAGAAAATAAAAGTTCTAGATGAAATAATATAACATAGATAAAAGAGAATTAATTTATAAATATACCGTATAGAAAACATACTCTCGGAAGCATAATCCATTATAGAATGTTTTTATGATGTAAAACATTCATAAAATTAAATATTTGCATATAACATAAGTAATGGATAGAATATACACAAAATATATGGAACAAATTTATATAAATGATCAGAACTCAATTAATGAAAATAGAGTTACAAAAATCTCTTACGAATGAGATAATAATTGACCTATAAGAAATTAAAGAAAATTGCATATTTTGGCATAGATTTTTACACTAATTAAAAGGAAATTATTTATTGAATTTTAATTGAATACTAAATCAATAAAATTCCTTAAAAATAAATATGGTTTATATCATATAATATGTCTCAAAAAATCGTTATTGGTACAAAAAAATTGCATATTCAGTAACAAATTTATAAATTCGATTAAAATACAGGGATTATAATTGAATTTAAAATAAAAAAAATAAAATAAAATTCACTATATGATATCAAATATTGGTTGTATATACAACACATAAATTAGAAAAGGCACATAATGCCAAATATGTCTTCAAGAGTGGAATATGAGATGAAAATTAATAACTTAGTCATGATTGGTTATTTTACATGCACCAAATATCCTGAATAATTTTTTTTCTTATTAGATACATACCCAAAAACCATATAAAAAACTAAAACCTTTTATACTCCTCATTTCATATCATTTTATACATATGAATATTAGTTTTTTTACCTATTTTCAACACCATATGTAAGAAACTGTTACCTCATTGATCTATTTTAAAATAAGTGGTGTTAATGTATGTTCTTTCCCAAAATTAAATCATTCAAAATTAACTATTATAATGGAATATATTTTAATATATAATTTATTAAAATTTAATATCCTTTTATGGTAACCTTTTTAAAGACGCATGAGGTAAAAATTGTTGATGAGTATGTTTTAATGATTCTTAATATTTGAAGGGTGATTTATTAATTAATATGATAAATTTTTATATAACCATACAATTATAAAATAATTATTTAGATTTTTAGATGTATTTATATGAGTAAATAAATTCTTGTATTCATTAATGATATAAATGTATAGTATTTTTCACGCAGGTGGTTAATCTATACCATATATGGACCTACCATGACTAATGGATGATTTTGAGGTGGTTTAGTTGTAATTTCTTTATACTAGAAGAAAAATAATCTTATTTAGTTTTTATTAGTGTTATATATTAAAATATAATGGAATTAGAATAGTAATTAATAAATATGAAAATATTATGTGGTATGAATAAAAATAGTTTCCTCTTAGTATGCTTGTTTTAAATGGTTAGGGATACAATGAACAATTATGTATAAATTTAATTATAGAATGAAAAATGAAAACAAATAGAATATAAATAATGAAATTAGCAATATATATATATATATTAACTAAACAGATTTTTAGAACCATCCTTGAAACGTTGTGAAGAAAAATATAATTTTTCAGTCATAGAGATGTGGGTCTATACACACGCAATAACATGTTTTTTTAGATTAAATTTGGAGGGAATTGATTATAGTTCAAACATTAATATAATAAAATTTATTTATATTATATATCCGGATTTCATTATATTTATTTGTTTGTAATAGTTTTAGACTAGGTTTTATCGGAATTATAATAAATAAATGTAAATTGGTAAGTAATACTTGTGTTAATAATTTGGATCTTCTCTTGATGAATCCTTTGTAAATAAAGGACTTGGGGAACTTTTTTTATATTAATGTGGTATGAAAAAGTCTATGAGGGGTCTATTAGAACTAAAGTTGGCATATTTATATGGGAATTTATATCTATAGGCATGTTTTGTAGTGTGTGGGAGTGTGATCCTTTTAAATCTATAAAATAGGGCCAATTATTGGAAAATAATGTTGTGAAAGGAATAATAATGTAATCACAAGTGATTCATGTGAGTTAGGAGAATAAAATGTATTAAAGGCCTCTGGATATGAATTTTATGCATAATATGATTTTATAGAAGTTTTATGTGAAGTTTAAATTAAAAAAAATTTGAAATACCTCATTTATGTTTTTAAAATTTTTTTTATATTGATTAATAATTAACCATGTTAATTATTTTGTTACTAAAAATATAATATAGCCCTTATTACCAAATTTATATTTGATGAGAGTGAATATGAAATCTATTAAACATATTTCAATTTCAAAATATGATGAATTTATCTTTTATGTTAATTCATGACATAGAGGAAAAATATATCTTTATAGAAAATATAATTTTTTATATTAAGTGTTTTATATCCTTATTTATAAATAATTATTAATTTAACGAGTCTTTATTTAATTTTTATATTTTAAAAAATAATATTAGATTTATTTTCGAATGTAGATTAGTTTAATTTATATTGATAAAAAAATATGAAACTCATATTAATTTAATTTCGTTAATGTAACAATTTTACTTTTACTATAGTAATTAACATTTATAATAAGTATTTTGTTTTTAGGGAATAAAACTAATATTGTCATTGCTATATAATTTGGACGTAATAATTGTAAGTATAAATTCCATTTTTCCAAATAAAGTTTATATGTATAGGGAAAATTAATTTTAACATTTCTATGTAGAAAATCAATTTTTAGGAAAATCCTAAAATTTCATATTTATAAAATATTATAATACATAATTCATATATTTTGTTATTTTCTAAAATTAAATTTACAAAATTAATTATTAAATTTTTAAATAAAATATGAAAATATATTGGAAAAATGTCTCTATTAGAAGGTAGATTTCTAAAATGAATAATATTCCTTATTTTTATTTATTATGAATTGTTAATTAATTTATTTTTAATATATTTTATTTTTATTGGGATAAATTTTATTATTATAGAGTCATAATATACATAGTTTAAGATATAAAATGCCAATTTTTTAAAATATTAGTTGTATTTATAATTTTTTTTTTACTTTTTTTTTATTTCAATTGAAAATAATTGTATTAAAAGTTTGCATTATTTTTTTATATAAATTTTACATAAAGAGGTTATTTTCCATTATTGTCACTAATTAAATAGATTAGTTGTAATTATTATACTTAATTTATATATTATTAAACAAAATATACTACTTATTAATGTATGTTCAGTGTTTATTTTGGAGGAAGATATTAGACACGATGAATAATTTTAAGGAAATAATTTAATAAGATCCAATAGTGTTATAATTACCCTAAAAAACAAGGTATGTTATGAACTATAAATTCATAAGAGCGTATAGAGGTTATTATATGAAATATAACTCCAAAGATATTGATATTTTATATTTTGAGAGGAAACTAGGATAAAAATTTTAAAATTAATTTTAATAATGATATTATTAGCTTTTCTTAAAACTAAATTCTATGTCACTTTTAAATGTCAAATTTATTTTGTGAAAAAAATAGAAAACGATAATTAAAAAAATTATAAAATCTACAAAAATAGAAAATAAATTAAAAAAAGATGAATTATTGTGTGGAAAATAATAATATACATAATTGAAATTTAATACTTTATATATTGTTTTATAACATTAATTTATATTTCAATTTTTTTCAAATAATGATGGGAATAATAGTTTTTTTAAATACCATATATACTTCAATAGTATTTTTTATTATGAAAAAAATGTATGAAAAATAGAATATTAGTCATTAATGGAAATGAAATTATTTAGTGTATATCCTAACAAACATGATGAGGTATAGATAGTATTCAAGACACCACTAATATAAAACCAGAAGAATTGGTTGAATTGGGATTATCCAAAGACTTACCTTATTGATAGAATGATGCTATGAAAAATAGAATTGAATTGGATAAATCATGAGGAAGGAAGACTGATGGATTTAAAAGGGGGCAATGAGTGCTCCATGGGGGTTTCGAAATTTATGGAAATATTAAAAATATTGCTACACTAATCATTTATGTATAAACATATGACCTTAAAGGAATAAAATTCCATTTTTTAATATTATTTTACCTAAGAGTATACTACCAACTGGGTACTAATATACAATGTACCTAGTTGATCAAAAAAAATCACATGGGAATTTGGGGTCCCACCAGGTACCCGTTACTATTTTATGGGAAACTCTATGATCACCACACCTCTCTCGATCCACCCCCATTCCTCCAAAACCACATGAAATCCCATAAAAACACCTTCAATAAAAAGAAAATGATAACAAATTTGAATTGGAAATAAATTATATCTAATAACCTATATGGATGGTCAATATCTTTACTTCAACTCCACATTCATGATTATTATCCATGATAATATTTGATCTTCTTCATGAAGGAACATGTACTTTCATGGAACCTTCACTTATGTTCCTTGTTCCCATGTCTCATCTTGGAGCTTGTCCATCTATCATTAAACCAATACCAAGAAGAAAACCATTCATAATATTACATTCTAACATTGTTTAATAATTCCAATATAATTCTTTACAATGAATTCATCAGCCTCCAGCTCCAGATCATCATACTAAATCACAAGTGGGGGGTAAAAAACTTATTAATGGGTAATGTGATATGTATTTTGTATGGAACATTATTTTGGAGATAGATCTAACTGAAAGGAATCTTCTCTAACTTTATCAATAACTAAAAGGCATAACATATATTGAGGATAGTTTCCCCTGATTTAACATTCATCAATGACATAACACCAAAGATACCTAATGAAATATAAGGTCAACAAATTTAAATTACAATGGTATCCATCACTGAAAAACAAAATATTTTTATTGGATTTGGGGATTCAGATTCATTTTTTAATCTATTTCTCAGGTTTACCCATATTATAAATTTTTTGCGCCTAATTACTTAGGAACATCCTTTCTCAACCAGGAATAAGGGATTGAGACATGAATTCCTATAAAGAGCCTCAAAATTTTACCCTTGAATAAAATATATCTAAGTGATAAGATTATTCCATGATCCATTTAAATAATGAATTAATTCATGGGGAATAAATTCTAAAATATTAATTCTCAACTTATACTGTCCATTGTTATGTGGGTGAATGATATTTCTCTATTGTTCAAGTCATACCAAATTCTATTAGATTCCTTACTAAACCGAGACATGAAACAAAATTCCCAAATATATATAATTAATGTTTAAATCTCATAATGCATTATGATATATCTATCATATTGTTTTTGAGGATCATCTATTGAATATGATTCATTGATTTATAGTAATTGTTTCATTTTATTTAACTAATCAAAAATCATATATATCGTGTATCAACCACCCATTGTAATTTATAGGTTTGTAAAAAAATACTTATTGATCTTATACCACTCCCACATAGAAAATGGGAGTATTTTGTAGATTTCATAATATAAAGTTGGGATATACCTCTTCATACATATAGGTAGAGAATCTAGAATTGACAATAGTGATCTCATTTTTCATAAAATGCTATCAGAATTGGGGTTGAATGTCATTATATTATTATGTGATTGTAGAATGAAAATACCTCTATGAAGAATAATTTTATTTCACCATTATTTCTTTTATACTATTAGTTATAACTATTCTTCTATGTATATATAAGGATGATGAATAATTTTGGATCCATCCATCATGGATCTCCCTATGACACCCCATTATTATAAAAAATAGTATTCTTTTATAATTGGATGTATTTGATATCTTAAGACACACAAAACCTTGAAATTAAGTGAATTGTTATTTTTTAAATTAAAAAATTAGTGTATGTGTCAGATATTTAAATATAAAAGATAAAATAAATGACTTCGTAGTAAAGAATCAAATTTTCTTAAAGAAATACCATTATTTCTTGAGAAAAATTTTCAATTATTTTTTTAATTACGAATATTAATTAAATTTATTAAACATTATGAATGATTTAAATATTTTCTTTAAAATTAATTTAGTAATTAATAAAAAAAACTAAACATATCTCTGAAATGGTTATGTTATGATAATAAATAATATTATAATAATTTGTGGTTAATTTGAAATGTTTTTTATAAGAAATATTTTATAAAATATATTAAATTTAAAATAAAATTATAATTATATTGAGTATTAAACATTTGGTAAATTATTTTTTATTCACATAGAAAAAATATTAATCATTCCTAAATTGATTATCAATTAGTTATATATAAAGATAAAATAATTTGATTCTATAATATATATTTTTTAGAAAAGTGTTCTATATTTGCAGAAGGTTTTTTTCCATATTAATTAAATTAGGACATAATAATAACTGATTTATTTATTTTGAAAATATATTAATTTAAATAAACTACAATTCAAAAAAAATTTAATAGGAAATGAAAATGAATAAAATATTATCTTTGTTTGAAGATACATTTTTTAAATTATTTTTACACATTTTGAGTGTGCATATTAAAATTTATTTTTACCACCTACAAAAATAGAATATTATAAAAGGGATTTCATTTTCATAATTTTAATTATAAAATTTGGTTATAGGGTACATATTATTTTTATTTATAATAAATATTAAACATGGTAAAATTTAATTCATTGTGGTGAAGGATAAAATTGTTTTAACGGGGTTAAACTAAGAGTAAATGATTATAATATTAATGGAAGATTATATTTATTTGATTGGTTGATTAAATTTAGACCTCCCATAACCTTATTTTTCAAAATTGGGATTATTTATTTCTACTTAAAAATGATTATGGATTAAAATTATTTTAATTCTTAGGGTATTTACAATGTTCCCACTACCCTCACTTGTAAAGGGGAACCTATTCAACTCACTTATTCACACATATTGAAGACTGTATATAATAAAAAAACCGAAATCCCTTAAAAATTTTAATGCCCATGTCATAAAGGTTCTCCTATCATGAAAGTACCCACCCACTAAGGATTAATGTGTTTTCTAGTGGATGATACCTATGGAAGAGGTAACTGTATTAACCAAGTTCATTCTTGTTTTTTGTTTTAAAAATACCCAATATCTGTTTTACCATCCTAAAATATTTCAATGAGAAATTCAAAGACAATAATTATTTATTCTGACTATGTAATATCTCTTATGTAATTATCATCCATCCAATATAAGATGAATGTTTCTCTTATTCATTAGTGTAGACTATCACCTCAATGATGTGATGTATTTCAGTTCTCAGAACCATATATCATTAATGGTTATATAAATGGTTTTAATAAATAAATATATACGATTATATTTATGAAATAATAATAATAATTTGATGAAAAATTATTATATATCTACCTTCATTTCCATCCATTGAAAAAAACAACACTTGTGTGTGTCAGAAAACAACCCCTCCATAAGGTGATGTAATTAATTTATAAACCCTACCTTACAGAGATGTGTAAAAAAATTTATATAATGAGTAAATTTTTTTTCATGAAATGATTAATATTTTATATATGATTAAACCTTGAGAATAGTTCAATGGTAAAAATCACCTCACTGAAACACATATGGAAAACTGAATAATTGAAACCCAAATATTATTTTTAAGGAAGAAATGTTAATAAAGTGTTTTTTAGAAATCATAAGGGAATGGTATATATTAAGAAGATTATTGATAGAGTTCATTAATTTATTATTAAAAACCCTACATTTGTTATATAGTGGGTTATAATTTTTAGGAATCAACTCATGTATAAAGTTAAGGGTTTATGAAATAATACCACTTTTTATCGTGATTTTTTATGTTTCAATTTTTATTATAGAATATTTTATTTTAGCTCCCACATAATATGCATATATTTCATTCTAATCTAGTTATTTCTAATTTTTTTAATGTTTTATTTCCAATTTTCTCCACTTCATTACACAAAAATATTGAAATAATGTTTACGACACAAATAGATGTTCACACAATCACTTATTCTCTTCATCGTGCATCATTAGTTATTAGTTTACAGGGGTTTTCAATGAAAACATTATTCCCATTTTTACTAAATTTATTGTATTTGAACAGTTAAAAATAAAAAAGGATATTTCTTCTTTGTTTTTAAAATAATATTTCTAATTATTTTTAAAAAGTATTATATATCAATGTAAACATACTTTTAATAATTTTGTACTAGACTATGGATATTTGCTTTTGATTCGAACCTCATTTTTTATCTATGTGTCTTATAGTGATGAAATTTTAATTGTGTTTTCATGAATCTCAATTTTTTCCCACAATTTAATTAACGCATTATAAAATGTTGAATGTGGTTTGTGATGTAATAAGATATATAGGTAAAATTTATCACAATGTTATATGTTGTACTATTATTGACCTCTAATTATTTGGGTAATATTTTATATCTCATGAGACAAATGGGTAAATATGTAGTTATCCCAAACCATAAAGTGTGTGTGAACAATTATACCAAGCCCCCGAAGGTACATGGGTTATTTTACGAAGCCTATTATATGATAACATTCTGTGTAGGTATCATTGAGATATGATATATATTCATAGGTGTATTCCACAAAAATATTTTTTTTTATATGCTATCATGGATCATGATTTATTATTGCTTATTACTTACACTTATTATTTATTTATACTCTTATAAAAAATACTTATTCCATTACTGATGATTTAGGATCTAAGATATTTTGGGTTTTCTGTATTGTTATGATCAAATTCTCATACCCTTATCCTTATCTTATTATAATCGACTGATATCCCTTTAGTTTACTATTACTTAGTATTTGAGATTATATATTATTCCATTTAAATATACATGGGTTTTTATGTAAGGTATTATGTAGGTTATGTCTATATAGGGCTCTACATGAGAATAATTTTATGGGAGTTGTGATGGTATTGCATAAAATATGTTGATTATGTATCTATTCTCTAATGATACAAAGACATTATGGATATAAAACAAATATTATTGGGACAAATAATGAATATTTGACTAAATTTATATAATATTTACATAAATGATGCTCAGGTCACCCAACTCCCCAATATAGAGTCTCTCTAAAATAATAGGATAACTGAGTTATGGCATCTATGATTCCTTGACCTGATCCATGATAGAATATTCATGGCTGATATAGCACAAGTGTATTCCCAAAATATCATCAACCATATATAGGATGATTTCAATAACATTAGGCATTAATCAGTACTCATACATAGTTTTCAACACTTCTAAAGAATGAATATTGGGACTAAGGGAAGTTGAGAAAACATTTCCTTCACCAACAGTGTATTCGATATAAAAATAATTACTAAAGATATGAAACCAAATAGAATTTCCTAATATTTATTTATCTTGAAGAAATTGTGTATTTAAGACTTCTTTCATCCATACACACTTTCATGATCTCATTGTATAGACAGTGTCTCCAATACATCATAACATAATGAAAAATAGGCAGTTTGAGATCTTAGGTAATATTAATTATTCTGCAATTGTATAGTTCTATTTGAGACTACATGGTGATCCTTTTAAAGGAAACATCTAAGGTCCACTCAATATGAATCATATAATACCATAATCCCATCACCTAAAAATGATATAATTAGTATGGGAGATGTTTCCATCTTATTATTGAGATCTTAAAAAATATTATTGGCATTGATCAGATCAAATTAATTTCTTCCTTATTAGTTGATATGTTAGTATTAGTTTATATTGTCTAAAAGTATAGAAAAAATGATAAATAATTCCCTCAATGACTAATAAAACATCAAATGTCAATGGAATTTCATAGGATTTCTTGGAAATCACTGAATTTTATTTTCTAGGATCTATTGAAATACAATATTCACATATAAAATTCCCTAAAAATATAACCACATGAGTAAAAAAGATAAATTTAAGAATTTTTTAGATTTTATATTACATTTATATATATAGATTGACAAAACTATGTCACCCCCAATTGGAATGAGGCATCAAATAAATGAGGATGTCATTTACAAACACTTCAATAAAGGTGTCCATAAAAGGATAAAAAATCCAATTTATTAAGGCCATGAGTATATTAGTTTAATTTTAATAGCTAAAAGTAATCCATATATATTAAAAATGATTATAACATTATTACATTTTCCTCTTATGAATATCATCTTTACAAACCCAATATTGACTCTTACATGGTCAAAGTCTAATCATTGAGAAAAACCTCACTCCAATTAGTTAACTGAATAGATTGAAAATTCAACTAAATGGGAGTTTATCTTGATCATAACAAAGTTTAACTTTTAATGGTCTATACATAACATGTATCCCCCATGGTATTTATTTGTAAATATAACTAGATCACTTCAGGATGATGGAATTATTTAGATAAACATTTTATCTACGAGATTATAAAAAGGTTCCTTTAATTTCATCAATTTGGTTGAATCCATATGATGTGAAGGAATAAAAATCAAGTATGTTATAAATTGTAATTTAATGATAGAATTCAATTTTCTCATAGGAGTTCATGCTAAAATATAATTAGGTAACACATCTGGATATAAGTCCACCGTAGAAGGTTAGACTAATAGATCATTATAATATAATAATCTATGGGTATGAAAATCCATATTTTGTTCTGTTTTGTCATTATTTCCCTTAACTAGGTCCTTATAAATTAATATGAATTTAACACTATCCACTGAGTGTTTATTTAATAAAAATAATGAATGAAAAATTCATTCTTCAATTATAACACCATATATAGTCTCAAAATTATATTTGCCAATATATTCTTAGAATGACACCAATGGTTTCTATATTAAGAACCATGAGTTGATAATGATTTCTAAATGATTCAACAACCAATCCACAAGTTAGAAACATTCTAGTTTTTTCAATATTTCTTCCCAATGTGTGTCGAGGATAGTTTATAAAAGAAAAATTTCCACATTATAGTTAATAAAAATCTATATAAAGAAACTATATCTAGGAGAGAACATGATAATATCCAATACACAAGAATTATATCTCTAAATTATTTAAACCTAACCATCACAATAATCTATCCGTTTATATGTGGAATATGTACAATGTGGATCCATGTACTAGACCTAAGATATGAATCCATGCTTTGTAAATTGATGTGAATGTAATCATCCCAAACAACAATGTTGACAACCTCAATTAGATTATCCCAATAGTAGATAAATTTATCTAATAGATTGTACAAAAGTTTATGAAATCAATTTTGACACAATTACATTTATTTCCCAATATTCTCTAATTTCCTCCAGTAATAGAATGTATTAAAATGGCTAAACTAACCATAAGAGTGAAACTGATTTTTCTCAAAGGTACCTTTATCCTTCTTGTTGTCCTATAACCCAGACTAATGTGAGAAATCTAAATATCTTCCCAAAAAAGGTTATGATGTTATACCACCACCCTTTCTTCTTTAACGAGAGACACATCTACTATCCCCTCTCATTGTCACTTCTGAATAACGTAAGATGTATAACATAGGGTGTGATCCCATCGTAGACCACCGATTTCTAATACTCACTTTTATATAGTCTATAAGAGATTTAATTTCCTAAATACTTCTAAGAACATTTTTATATTATGGAACATATCATTTGTTTTTAATGGATTTTTAAGTACTATTTTAAAATTTCATTACTTGGTATCCTCATCATATCATAGATATGAAGTGAAGAATTTGAAACTCTGTAAAAGTATTATTGTTTTACCAGAACTTATTTACCATTATAGGTGGGTCATAAATTCATTAAATTTCACCCAACATAGTGGTTCTATGAATTTATTTGTAAAAAAGGTCTCCTTAAAACCTACATTTTTTATATATGTCCCTAAACATTGGTCCCTGAAAGATGGAGAGGCTGATTCTCATCGATCCGACAGTCAACCCAGCTTTGAGTGGTACAAAACCTAACTAGAATCCTTATTATTTCACATATGTGGTGGATAGGAGAATCCATGGGAATATGAGATCCCCAGCAAATGATATCATAGATTTTGGGTCTTAGGTTGCTCTTATGAATTTTCGACATTGTGGTCAATTGGGGATTTATTTTTCAACCACTGTGGTGTATCTTAATTCTGATGATCTTCATTTTATTCTTGTTGGGAAATTCATTAAGCACAGTCCCTCATTTAAAATTTTAAGAACATCCCCTAAAACCATTGGTTTTTCAGGATATCAAATCGGCCTACTCAATTTATCAAAAATATTTTTTTTCCTCTGAGGATGATTACTATCGATTTGGGGAAAAGCGTTCATGGTATTTTAGGGATTCCTCTATGAAAGTTCTAAAATGGCCACCAGATTGTGATCATTCCACTGAATCCCCAATAGTTCTAATTTGTGTTGGTTTTCCTAGGCTACCGTTGCATATTTTTAATCACATGTCTTTATTTCTGATATCTCAGTTAATTGGAAATCCCATGGAATTGGATTTAGCAACAAAGCCTCTCACAAAACCCTATGTTGCACGAGTTTTAAAGTAAATAGATGTTTCTATATATATCATCTCTCACATTTGGATCCAAAATGGATAATATGGATTCCTTAAGTAGTTTGTGTATGAGAATCTTCCAGAGTATGTTAGCATTTTCTCTAAGCTTGAGAATATCTCTAAAGTATGTGGTAAGAAAAATGATTATCCTACGGTTAAAAGAGACACATGGATTGTGAAGGGTAAAAAATGCTTAGGGTTGATCAGGAAAAGTTTACCACTAGCCCATCTAGATCCACTAGTGAAGAGCCACCAAATTATGTGAATAAAGATGGTAAACCCTCTGAGAGCAAGGAATTGCAAGATCTTTGGAAGATGTTTTGGTTATCCCTATTAACAATGCTGTAATTGTTTCCATAGAGGAGGATCATGGGAATATGCGTGACTCCCTGGATTCAAAGGACAAGGAAAAAGAAGTTCTCTAATGTGATTATTCTTATGAAGAAGAAGACATATTAGTTAAAATTGAGGAAGTGTATCTCAAATCCAGTGATAGAAAAGGAAAAATGCCAATGGTGGATGTAGAAAGAAACATTAACCCAAATACCATGAAGACTAGGAAGCATGGGTACTATTCTGATTTAGAAGGGAAAACAATCACAAGTTATATTAATGCTTCTAGGAATAATTCAAATCCTCCCAAACATATGGTTGAACCAGTTGCAATTCATAAAGAGGAGAAGTATGATAAAAAACAGATCCTGTGTATAGAGATTCATATCTGATTCCTGAGAATGATGATGTGAGTGATGATGTTTTTTCATGGATGGAGGAGCAAGAATAAATAATACACCATAAATATCTCCATCAATAGAAGTCAACTAAAATATACCTTAAAATCTGGAAACGAATGTACACAAGGATGGTTGATGAATAAAAGAAGAATCCTAACATCCACATTAGAGACATTCCATGGGTTTGATCTTTTCATTTTAAGTATATGCTTCATTGTATAAGGAATTTTTTATTTTTCGTTGTATCCTCCTTGAAACTCTTTATATGGATTATTTTCATTATGTAAATTCATTTTGAGATTTATCAAGCTTAAAGATATCCAGTTTTCATCCTAAGGCTTAATGTTCAGGGGTGTTGGGGGTTAAAGCATCTGATTCCCTCTGTACACATCTCACTTTTTTGCTATGATGTAGACTTTTCCTTTTAATGCTGGCTGGTGCCACTGGTACTGTCAGTTGTGGGTGTCTCTAGTCAATTTTTCTTCTTCATGTAGTTTACTTTCCTAATACTTCTTTTGGAAGTACATGAGATACTTGTTGTATCTTCCCTGGATCTCTGCCTACTATATGTGTTGTCTTCTTGAAGTATTCAAGACACAATCTAGCTACCCTTTTTATGTGTTTTTTGTGAACATTCATAGCCTTTTTGATGGCCAAAGTCATCCTGTTTTGCACTAACATGCTTGATAAATAAACAACACCTTTGGATTTTCTTTTTGGTTGCTGACAGGGACCCTCTTTACACAAACTAGGTTGAATCACCACTCTTGGTTGCACCCGTGCTTCTATTACAGCATGTCCAGATGTTCTAGACCTGATTTTTATGGGTGTTGTCTTCACTTCAAATTTGAAGATCTTGTGGCATTGAAGAGTGATTAGAGTTGCTACATTTTTTACATGATGTGATTTCTTACTCGATGGCTTGACTTCTGAGGTAGCTTGAATGAGTTGTGGTTTAATGATTTTTCAAATAACATCATGTATCGCTCTCATTTTTTTGTTTTTTTGTGTTGGTGTAAACTCATTACACCTCAATTATGTATTGTAATACTTTTGATTTAATAATCTTCTTTGAGTCACTAATTGGGTGACCAATTCATTTCTCCATTTGTCTAAAAGAACCCTAATTTTGTGAGACCCAAGTCCTTATTACCTTCAATAATCATATCCCTCCATTGGTGGGCTACCCCATCTAGTATAGATGGGTCTAGAATATCTTGGTGATGAATGGGTCTCTTAATTTTTCTTGATATTAAATTGATTTGATTTACACACTCCACTTCCTCTTTAAGGGATACATCACCAAAACTATTAGAAGATAATGAAACTAAAAAACCTAAAAAATAATGATGTTTGTAGTTTCCATTCATATATATCCTTGATTAGGTACCGAAAGAATTTTTGAAGGACCCTCTAACACGTGTGGGTTATCTATGGGTTGAGAAGTAGTGCATTATAATAACATTATTCTTACTTCACAAGAGGTGGTCATATTAGTAACATCACCTATTGTAAAATAGAGAAGAACGTGGACATCATTCCTAGAAGATACATCACTAATGATTTAACTATACTAGAGTTGTTTTTTGTAGCCCCATTTCTCTTCGTAAATTTAATTTACCATGAACCTTTCAAATTTGAACACCATTTATAAAACATTTTCAAATAGTTCCCTGAAATAATACATTATTAATAATAATGTAAGACCATATTTTTTATATAATATAAAATAATATTGCTATCAAAAACCTGTAAGGAAAATATGTATTTATGTAATTAGTTTGTATCCTATATTAATATTTTTGTTAGATATGAATATTCAATAAATCCCTATATATTTTTTTGAAAATTATTTAGCTTGTATGGGTAGTCAAATGGTTCCAAAAATTAATCAATAATCAAATTCATAAAATCACACAACATGGAAGGATATAATACTAATTACTACATATCAACCACTTATATGATAAATGAGACTATAGGATATATATATAAATATTAACATTAAAAGTAAGTAGAGATCTGAAATTACACCTGTTGACTTATGATTCCACCATAATTACACTAAAAACCATATTTATTTGTTACATCATGAACCACAATAGTCCTATTCTCTGATAGTATGATTTCATAATAAATAAAAATTCAGTATCATTCACACTATGTGATAACTATACCCTCTATATGATTCTATATCCATCAATATATTTAATTCTACCTATGGTATACTCTCAAGGAACTAACTCTACCCAGAAACAATAGTTGAATTAATAATTTACTATTTACTAAGGAACCTTGTAGAATTCTCTTGAATTCACACTATTACTATATGCAACATCACAACCAGATGAAAATCTATTCCACTACATAATGTCCTTTACAACTCAAGCAAATCACATGAAATGATTGATAAGTTACTCCCCCACAAAATTGGTTCCCCTATAATTTTTCTTTAGAACTAATATTCCCAGTCTCTAAAACCAACTTCCTATAAAATATAGAACAACATGACCATATGTGACAAACCTTCTAGTACCCAAGTAGTAGAAAGGGAGTCCAACAACAACCTATTTTATCCATACCAGAAACTTCATCCACGATATTATCCTACTCCATATATAAAAATTTTCTCATCCCCAAACAATCGTGGGTGTGAACAACACCAGATAAATTCTCTTAGTAATACTTCTTGAGAATAGTTCTTAACAAGTTCCAATATCACATGTGTATCTACCTCCCCAATTCAATATCATTTCACACCAAAAACCCATATCAATCCATGTCCAGACCAACAACAAAAACTGTTATCTAACTTTTGGATGCATAAATTCAATTAGAATCCATTATTCACTTATAACAGTAATTATATGTAAGATAAACCAATATATTCACCACCATTAACAATATTGTCTTATTTAAATCAATGATGGATGTAAAATAAACCCATAAATATCTATCTTAATCTCAAATAGAACACATGAAAACAGTAGTTACCAAAGGGTACTCATCCAAAAATCCCCATGATAGGATATTTATTTTAAAACCCTATGACTTTATGAAATATTTGTTCCTAATAAATTAATTTCTATGATAGGTTGTGCCTCAAAAAACATTGATATTAAACAAATAAAATATACTATTAATGTATTGTTATCTCCCTGTCATTAGATTGGAGGATATTAATAGTTCTAACTATATTATAAAAAATGAATTCTTATATAAGTAGAAATTTATTATTTTTGTGTCAACTAATTATAAAAAAACAATTTAATGTATAATAGATATGTGTCTAAAAAATTATTTAATATAAAAAATTTATTTTTATTTTAATAATTTAAGTTATCTCTATGTAGTTATTCATTTTAATTGATTTTATATATAATATATTAAATAAAATGATTTAAAATTAATTTATTATATTTTATAGTACCGAGATAAGGAAAAAGAATGTTTTATTCATAAAAATGCATTTTTTTAAACATACTTTTCATTACATGTTGTTAGATTATTTTAAAATTAATTTATTACAGATATAAAAATTAAATTTGATAATATTGATTACATATTTGGAATATGTTGTTTCCAATTTGTTACATACATCCCCTTTATTTTATTTCATTTTGAATAATGACAATGATAAATTTTATCACCGTGGTACAGGGTAAATAGTGTTAATCTAGAATATAAATTAATGATTCGGATTTATTTTTCATTACAATTCTTAATGGTGGAATTAAATTTTACCCTTTTCACATTATTATTGAAATTAAGTTTTTTAGTCTATATGTTTACATGAAGATTACTTGCATAATATTTTAATTCAATGTATTTTTCAATTATTTCTCTCTTAAATTTGAACAACCCTTATTTGTTCCTAGGGTTATAAAAGAATATTATGAATGAAAATAATTTTATATTTTGAGAGGAAATAAATAATATTTCTAGAAATAAACATTTTCATATTTTTAGGAATTATATAATGATCTTAAATGCTTATGCAACATTGATGAAATATTTCTCCAATTAAAGAAATATTAAAATGGTACTAAAAATATTAAAAGTAATATGATTTGTGTGGGATAATATAATCCATGATTTTTTTAGATTAATATGTAATTTTATTTTTAATTTATGAATTATATATTAGTTCAATATTTTTATTTATTCATTCTATGGTAAATAAAATGAATAGTTTATTAATGGAAAACAATGATATTTTTCTAAAATAATATGACATTAAATTACATAAAAAAATATATATTAACATTGGACTAGAGGGAGAGTATATAGTGTAAAACATAATCCCTTTCTAATTTATAGGCCATTTTAAACCATTTTACTTGATAATGAATTTAATATATTTTAATCATTTAAGAAATTTCAGTGGTTCCCCTCTACTCAATTATAAAATAGTGTATATCATTTATATTATAAATACAACATTGAGCCATATATCTCAACACAAATATACAATTTTATCTTACAAACATAACAATATATATTAAATATGTCATTTTATTTCAAAAAAATGCATCCCTAAAGCCCTTATGAGTATATCTAAAGGTGTTATTTCAATGAGGAGGAAAACACCTTAACTGGTCACATTCATTCAAATTATTATTTTACCTTCTATAAATCTGTTTTATTATTGATAAAATAATGAAATTAGTATTTAAAATATCCCATAATGTCATTATGAATATGTAACTATCCATATTCACATCATTTTCAGAAAATAGGAAGTTAAAATATCACTCGTGCATACGCATGGCATACCTTCTCCACATTGTGAAACAATTCATGTATAATAACAATAATTTATGAATGGGTATTATGATGGGTTTAAAGATTATATATTATATGTATTAAATATTTATAATTCATTAATGATAATATTATATCTACCTTTTTATATTCTATGACATTAGAAAATGATAATTTCAGTCGTGCATATATCTGGACTACCACATCTAAAAATAGATGTAATTTTTTTCATTTTTGTTTTATTTGGATGGTAATAATGATATATGTTAAAAATATATTTGATATATATGATATAATAATGATTATATAATGGTGATTTATTATTTACCATTCATTCATTCATTTCAATTATAAATGAAAACAATATTCAACATAAGTACGACCTACCTTCTTCATGAAAGGTGTAATTCATTTATATATATATATATATATCTTTTATGAGGGAATATAAAATAATATATATTGAAAATATATTATATAAATATTTATATTTATATTATTTATATTATAGAACCACGATAAAAATACATGGTCCAAAAATTCCAAACCAATGAACATATGAAAAAACGATGCAAATATCAACCTGAACAGTGATGTCAGTAAGAAGTGCTAATAAAAATTTGATAAAAAATATAATTAAATAATATATGGTATTAAATATGTGTTATAATTATTAAATAAATTTATAATAAATTTATATTAATTATTTAAGAGTTTACAATGAATATGATGTGAGTCGGACCTAAGGTAAAGGATTTTCATCTCACTCTAATTTTTTTGGGACTCATTCCATATTAAACACTTTTTCTTTTTTTGAGGTGTATTTTATAACTATGAATTTATTTTTAGATTCATATAATTATTTTAATATGGATTTACATATAAATCGTTTTTTATTTCTATCATGGAGACTAATATTCAAACGTCATCAAAGATGTTTATTTTTTGTTACAATATCATACTTTATAGGGATTGTTCATGAAAATGTCTCCCATAACCAATAATATATTATATATCCAATTGAAATCCATAATTTGATTACCCTAATTTTTTTTATTTAGAAGAAATTTTTTTTGTTCTCTTTCCTCACATTAAGTTATCAACATAATAGAAATTTGTTTTTAATGAAAATAGAACTCATTTCTTAGCTTTGACAAAATACCATTTTATTCCAAAACAATTAACAGAAAAATGTTTTAAATAATCTTTTTACTATTATGAAATGATTTTTAAGTCATTTTTTCCCATGAATAAATTTTTACAATGTGGTTTTAAACGGAATTATCATGTCATTATCTGAATATGGTGGGTTTTTTTATTTTTTATAAAAATACAAAATAATTTTTTTTAATATATATGGTATGAATATAATTTCCCACTATCATTATTGATCAATAATTTGGAAAAATATTTAAAATTTTCCTTTTTCATTTATAAAGAAACTTTTTTCCATCATATTTTTGAAAATTTTAGAGTTTCACCAAGTGATTTAAAAATGTGAAGGTTATTTCTCTCAAGAATATTTAATGATCATTAATAGTATTTCTATTTCTCAAAGACAATAAACCTTAATTTATCTTATGATTTACTATATTTTTGATCCACATATACCATTTGTATTATTTATGTGAATGGTTTATATCAATAATAAAAATATGTGTATGAAATCTATTATTTTTCTACGGGTTATGAACTGATGAAATAAAAAACAATTTATGAAAACAATTTAATTTCCATGTGTTATTTTATGATAAAATGTTTGTAAAACACATTTAATTTATATTGGTTATGTTATGATTAACTACTTATGAAATCCTTTTTTCATGGGATATACTATGATGCAATTTTTATGAAACCCGTTTCTTTTCCAGGGTTCTAATATGATGATTGTTTTTTTATCATGTGGAACATGTATGTATAATTTTCCTAATGTGATCGGTGGGAACTATATCTCAATAATGTGTTATGGGTAATGTTATATATATAAAAAGATAAAAAGAACTATAATAGATAGAGAACCGATATCCATAATGGACATTGTTCATAATGATTGTCTTGGAATTGAACCATTACTACTATGATTGTATGGGGATTAAACACATTCCACAATGATAATCAAGGAAATTAGATTTTAATATTAAGGAAATTATTTTCTATTATTATTTTAAGTCCACAATTACATGTATTATCCTAATGTTTTTCTCTCATTTATTAGGTTATTTGATTAATTTATGAATCATTTCTTATTAAATTAAATGATTTATTACAAAACACCTGATTGGGATTTATAAAATTTAGTGTAGTTATTTAAATTTTATTATAATGTTATCATACCATTATATTCATTTTATTATCAATTTATCATTGATATATCTATTTTAGAAAATTACCAAGCATCTATAATCAAAACGTTTCATGTTTACATTCCCCATGTTATCAAGAATAGTATGAATTATGATATGTATAATAAGGGTACGAGTTATGTAGAATATAGTGGGAGATGATGTTTATCCTTTATAATCATGTTTTTCATGTTCGTGTTTGCAAATGCACTAGAAAAATATGATTTTGGTTTGGATTGTTCTTTGTAATTAGTAATCATCTACTATGATGTGAGATGTATATTTGAAATTGTTTTTGTTGGTATAGTTGATATTAAACAACGGTTTAGATTACCA
Source organism: Viscum album (assembly GCA_963277665.1). Classification (NCBI taxonomy): domain Eukaryota; kingdom Viridiplantae; phylum Streptophyta; class Magnoliopsida; order Santalales; family Viscaceae; genus Viscum; species Viscum album. The sequence continues at coordinate 615,903,910 of OY728162.1, forward strand.
TAATAATTAATAATGGGAAACCATTAGGGATAACCCTAGAGATAAGTCTATGTATAGGATATCATCATAATTTTTTGGTAACAATCATAAAGGTACTATGTTAAAACTACGATGTCATAGAATATGGTTTCAATATTAGAATATCTTATAAATAATTTTTCATTATTATGTTGTTTTCCACTATGATCATTATTACATAAACTATTATTTTTTGTTCTATTCAATGGAAGGAACCTTCACAAATTGTGTTAATACTGAATTTGACAGACAATAAAATGATATTCCCCCTAAGAAACCAATTTTTTTGGGAGATATAATGGAAAACCATGTTTCTTTTCTCACATTACTTTCTTACGATATAAATTAAACTAAGAGTCCAATCAAGAAATGTGGGGGGTAATTTTCAATTAAGTCTTTCATAAGGAAACATCCACATTCTTTTAGTGGTTACACTGGTCCTCTAGTATCATGGAAAAGGATTAGTACCTTTTCAACTATATTATTTATTCTCTAGTTTTCCGAACATGATAAATTTATTATAATTGTTTATCATTTAAAATATTATGAAGATCAATAATGGACCCTTAAAACTCTCATAAAGAAAATTGAATAAATTGAATTCATGGAGTGGAATGATTTTATGAGATTATTAATCAATTAGTACTTTCCACGTATACTTTTTTACAAAAATGGATAAGGAATTCATTGAATATAAGAATAAGGATGACGAAACTGTTGGTATATATGATGATAATTTTACATGAATTGTGTGGTACTCTTATGGAATTATCATCCAACATAATATTTTGATTATCCATTTCGTTAGTGGTTTAAAACCAATCCTCTAAAGGTAGTTATACATATGAGGCTTTAGTAGCTATGATTATATTGTTCAATATTCCATCAAGGTGGAGATGGATATTGGGGATACCACTTAATAACAATTTTTTGATAAGCTGGTAAATGTGGAAATGAAAGGAAATTCTGAAAACCATTTATATAAGAAGATATGATTTTGTTTATTATCAATGTTTTGATGGAAAAATCGAGAAAATTGTCTCAAGGTAATTGAAAATATATAATGTATGAAAAGAAAGGACACCAAAAAATATAATTCTAAAGTGATGGGAAGAAGATAAAAAATGATATGAATAGAGAGAAATCACTACATAATGCATCACCTACTATACAGTGTTTTAAATGAATGGATTATAGGAACTATTCTATCTAGTTCCCAAATATGAGGGTTGATGATAACGATCAATGTAAATAATTATATTAATCTTATAGAAAAAGGAAAGTATAATGTATCATATATTTATTATGAGGGGTATAATAATAATGTCATGAAAGGTTTACAAAATATCCACTCTAGAATGAGTAATGTCTTATTTGATTCTAAATCAACCCACTCTTTTGTTTACTAGGAATTTATATTAGTATCACTATAACACATAAGTGATTAAATGTTCAGTTGTAATTAAAAACCCTAATGGTATAATTATGACATCTATGGTTTTTCATTCATCTCTAGTTAATGTATTTGGGAATGTACATTCAGAAATTCTTTTTATTCTCCATTAGGCTATATTAGATTTCATCCTTGACATAGATTGGTTTTCATTACATAAATCCCAAATATATTTATAAGGAAGGGAAGTAATCTTTAATATTGAGAACAAACCTATAATAATATATCAATGTGATATTAAATATTTAATCCTAATGGAAAACACATCCATTATATGGGTCATTATTTATTTTTAAAATGGGTGTCCATATCATTTGTTTTGGGAGAAACTAAATCTCAAAGACATTATTATAGAGAAATATGATGAAGATGTGTTTATGAAATAATTGTACGGTCTTCAATAGAATTGTGAAGTTGATTTCTTTATACAACTGATACCTTGTTCAACACTAATATAAAATATATATATATAGAATTACCCTGATTGAGTTGCAATAAATAATGAAGACCCTCTAAGAGAATCACGAATAGGGATTCACATAGATAAATTTCAACATTTTGAGAATGTCAATATTTTTGGTTATCATGGTTAAGATCTTCAAAAATTGTTTTTATGCTCCAACCCTTTAGCATTTTCTCCTTAGCTACCACACAGCCCACCTAAACAATAATGGATTTAGGACTTTATGGGTTTGTTGGCTCCCACCCACCATGTCTCTAAAACTCGACAATGATGGTTCTTGTAGATCGGGAGTCATTAGAATATGTGGAGCTTTCTATGACTCAATAGGCTCTATCATAAAATATTCAGATGTAAATTCTATACATCATTGATCTTCCAAGATGAATCGAGAATGGTGAACTATGCGGCTCATCCAGTAGAAATGTGATACATACTAAAATTTTAGTTAACACCTAAACATTGGATTATAGTATATGAATAATACTTACTATATTATTACAAAAATTATAGTTAGATAGGTATTAATTAATTTTAAGGGGATCATGTAATCAAAAAAAAAAGAAAAAATCATTCAAAAATAAAAGATATATTTTTCTAAAAAAAATTGTTTATGGGCATAAAGGATTTTTATCTTAATAAATTATACTAATCATAACTACTGAATTATATTAGTTAATTTTTTATATTATATAGTAAATAACAAAATTTCATATCATTTACCATTTTTATAGTTATTATATAACAATAAACAAGGTTTTATGCTTGAATATTTATTTACCTAAAAAAATGGTTTCGTCACGTGTTGCACACTTATTTAATTTTTTTTTAATTTATAAAATTTGTATTTGATAAAATTTATTTCAAATATGGAACTATCAAGTTCATTTTTTGTATATAGTTCAATTTTATTCTAGATCAATATAAAAAATAACATTGTTATAAGTTATCTCCTATGTAAATTTTATATTAGTTTAATCTATTTTACATAAAAGGGATAAGACTGTATTTTGTCTTCTAATTTCATATTAGATATTGTTAATTTAACCATTATCAAATTTTTATTCCTATGAAAATATATTGTATAATTTTTAAAGAAAAAAATTTACCAAATGCACTCTCTTAGTTTTAAAAATTTCTTATGTGTTAACATATGTAAAAAATAAATTTAAGAATGAATATTAGTGTCCATTTCTATACTAATTAAATTATCTTCATGATATAAATTTCTTTCGAATTTTTTGTACTTATAAAATGACATTAAATTCTTATGAAACACATATGCAGTATTTCTACAATTAATTAATTACATTATTTTAAAAATACCAAAAGTAATATAATTGGGGTGACTTAAGGTGTTCCATTAATTTTAAAGATTAACATCTTATAATTGTTTTATGTTAAAAATTATATTCAAATTATAACTTTGTCATTATGTATTTTATGTCAAATTAAATGAAAATATTCTAAATGAGAAGTAAATATATTTTATGAAAATAATAGTTTATTAAATTAATTTAAAATAATATAAATTTTAAAATAATAATATGGGGACAATATAATCCCTAAAATTTCATTAATTTCCCATTCATAGACCATTTTAATTTTTTTTAGAATAACATTAATATATTTTAAACATTAAATAATTTACAATGGTGTCCCTCCACTAAATTATAAAATAGAACCTTTTCATTATCTTATTCACATTAATTTAAGAATTATAGCTCAACAAAACATTGCCAAATTATCTTATCCACTACCATTGCCACATTTAATATGTTTTGGCGCTACAAATATACCATCACCATAAACCATAACAAGATATCAAAATGATTCATTTCAATGAAGAAGTAATTTCCATTAACGATGTCATTTTTTTAAATTATTATTTCATCTTCTAATAATATGTTATATTTTTCATAAAATAATAATTTTTGTATCATTAGTATATTAAAATGTTAATATTATTATGAAACCACCATTATTCACCCCATTTCCATCAAATGAGATGTGAAAATCTCGATGGAGTGTACTTACGACTTACTATCTCCACATAGGAAGACCATTCATTTCTCATAACCAAATTTATTATTGTTATAGTTTTAATGTTCATATATGATACATATATAAGAAATATAATTCTTTAATTATAATATAAAATAAACCTTCTTACCTTTCAAAATGTTGGGAAAATAATATCAATCATCTGTATGTTTGGACAACCACCACAATGAAATATTGTGATTTAATTTTCAGTTGTGTTTTATTTGTATAGTAAAAAATGGATATATTTAATTAATATATATTATATACTAATTATTGTGTTATTTTTATTTATTATTTTCCATTCATTCATTTTATATGTCAGAAAATTGAAACATGAATCATGTGTAGTACAACCTTGCGTCTTCATGAACTATGTAATTTATTTTTAATCTCTTTCATTTTTGAATAATAATAAAAAGGTTCATAATTTATAAATATAGTATTTACCTCATTATTAAAAATATTTATTTTATGGATTCATGATGAAAATACAAGGAACCAAACTACTGAACAAAAACATACATGAAAAACGAAGCAGATATCACCCAAAACATTTATTTATTAATGAAATGTTAAAAAATTGTTGATAAATGTCTATAAATAAATAATATAACATATAATATATATGATTATGGTAATGTAATATATTTCAACAAAATATATATTAATTATATTCTAGGTTTCATTGTAAATGAAATTAGTAGGTCCTAAGGAAATTAGTTTTCGTCTGACATTAATTTCTATTGGAGACATGGCATATTCACCACCTGTTTCCTTTTTTTGTGGTGTATATTTTACACATGAATTTTATTAATGATCAAGAATTTTAATTTTTTGTGTTTTCATTTTCTTATTTTGTTATTTATATCATGGTGTCTATTATTCAATCGATATCAAAGTTGTAACACCCCAAGCTTCTACGGTACGTTTCCCTTTGAATAATGCGATAGCGTGTGTTGTACGCAACCTCGAGTTCTAACACACACCACAACTAATTAAACTAGCCGTTGTGAATAGTAATACCTAATTTTTGAAATTATATATATTTTATATTTGAAAATGGACTTCATTTTTCGACTCGGAATATCGAATTTAGCCTAAGGTGAAATTTTGGTACTTTTCGGATAACTTTCATATTTTGATGAATAGTGAAAATTACTAAATTTTAATTAAAAACAACTTTTTTAATCAAAATAATTAATAGTGATAAATTATGAATTTTAGTAGTTTTAAAGTATATTTAGAATATATTTTTACCATTCAATTTAATGTTTATCATTAGACATAATTTTACAATTAAACCGAACATAAACAAGTGTCAATCTTTTGATAGTTATTATCTCTTAAAAACACGCTTTTTGTTTTGACAGCGGGAATTAATTTTAAATTAATTTCTGCCACTTCTGTGTTTTGAATTTAGGAAAATGGATTCCATATTTGGAATCAGGATGTTCAAATTGTGTAAATAGGTAACTTTTATTTTTACACATTTTGAATAATTACTGCGGTAAATATTTTATTTACCATGGTTAAAGGGTAAATCCGGTAAATAAGGGTTAAAAAAAATAATATTATAATAATACAAAATTACCCTAGAACGTGTCCTAACCTTATTGGTGGACACATACCCGACCATGGGAATCCTTGGGTCAATTTGGGGACCCCTTGGAGCCACTTGTATGTGGTAGGGACACATTATATTAATAAAGTTAAAATAAAAATAAAAATGGCATAAGCTTACATCTTTTAGAATAACAATTTTTACATAGGGTTATACATGTTGGATTTTCGATTATAAATATTCATTAGAAAGCTAAAAAGATTTCCTACATAATGAGATTTTATTTATAATTTTTAGACATTAAATAATTTATTTTATTTATGACACAATGATGATGCAGTAATTACTAAAATAGTAAAAAATTAACATAATTGATATTATAAATACCCAAATAAATATAATATGAAACTTTTAATGAATTACACTAATTTTCTAGGATAATATGATATATTAGGATTGATTTAATTGACTTTGTTCGAAGTAATCAATCTGTTATGAGTTTCACAAAAATCAACTATTGAATAGTGTCAAAATTGACATAAAAGAGTTTTTAAAACAAATATTATATTATTAATTGATATTAAATTCCTAAAAATCTAAGGTTCGGCCAAGAGACTTATATTATGATAGGTTAATCATTAATGGACCACTTGGGGGTCGCTTGTATGTATATGGTAAGTCTATTAACCATATAATATAAAAATACAAAGAGACATTGTAAAAGTGAAACTAATTAACTTAGAGTTAATACTTAAAGATATGGTTAATATAAGTACCCAAACCTGTCTAAATTCTATTGGTTGAGTTGTTTTCGACCTATCCCCACCTTAACCTTTGAATAGTCAATTTTGGAGCCATTGGAAACCGAATATGAATTTATTATAAATTAATATTTCTAGCTTTTCCAAAGGTGCCCCTCACCCCTCTTATAAAAGGGCACTCCTCCTTCTCATTTCTTCACACCTTCAAAGCCTTTTGGTTCGGCCAAACTCTGCCCAAATACTCTCCCAACATCCCTCAATACAACCTAGAGGCCTTAGTTTGATCAGAAAGCCAACCTAAGGAGCCCTTTTGATCAAATCAAAAGGAAGAACCCGAAGAAGAGGTAATGATTTCACCACCCTTTTCTAAGTTCATTTCTTCTTCCACTTCTTCTTCCTTTGTTCTTACCATTCTGAAATAATAACTCCAGTATCTCACATATACTGTGATGTTATTATAAATATGGTACAATCATATTCAGTATTCTATCCACCCTTTGAATAACATGTCACCATACGTGCGTACGTACGGCTTACCGTCTCCACGTCGTGGTGTAATTGTTATTCAATATAATATTATTTGGATGGGTATAATAATGATGTGTAACTCATGTAAATAATAAATATAACATGTTAATGATTCTGTATATATGATATACCATCCATTTATATATTATTTTAATATCAAAATAATGATATTGTCGCTCGTGCGTACGTACGGACTACCGTCTCCACGAACGCGATGAGATTCATTCTCCATCGTATCCATTCAAGTATAATTATCATTTGATGATTTAAAAATGATGTTTAAGGACTGTATATCATTCTGGATATGAATAAGATACAACAACCATGGCTTATGTAACAAAACATATAAAATAAAATGAGTAAGTTAACACCCGAAACGATGATAATTCTAAGATATTATTAACAAATCAATGTTAAAAGATCATATATGATATCATATTAATATATATGATTCTTATATAATTTAATAACAACTATTTCACCATTATACAGGAGGTTAACCTACCCCAACCAAGGAAAAGTACAAGGTAAGGGTTATTTCACAATCTCTTCTTTATCCGAGGTTGTTTATACGTAATAATCTACTGGGATCTCGTTATCATCCACATCCATGTTTCTTCAAAATGTATTTCAAAACATTTTTACTATTTACAAGAATATGGGTTAAAGTCATTTATACCCTTTTTTGACTTTTTATAAGAGGTTTATAAATGAATCTTTCCGTCGTTTTTAAAACAAGGTCCTTTTTAACCTTTTCGACAGAATTGAGGTAAGAATGTTTTTTTTAACTTATACGGCGGGTGCGGTTATTTTCCGCCGTTATAAAATCGTCGAAGCTTTCCATACAATCTTATAGGAATATTTTCAAAGAAAATGTTTTATTTTATATGGATCTTAAATGATTTCAAAATAAAAGGAGATACTTCTTTAAAAAGAATTTTGATTTCATCTATGTCAACATCCTTTGATGGATTTTAAGATTATTCGAAGTTGATTTATTATGATACAAAACTTCTATATTGTATTGAAGGTTTTGTGATATGTTTGACTGTGGATGTGCTATTTTTATACCATTCGTAGTTTATGGTGAAATTATTGACATTTCGTATGCTAGTTTTAATATGAATGTTTATGTTATGTTTAAACCTTTTCATATGGGAATGCATTGGACTTAATAAGTGACGGGTGGAGCCCGCTATAGCTCCTCGATGCATCGGTAGGTCTCATGAGACAAACTAGTGTCTTGGCACAAGGCCTTGACAAAATCTTATTTGTAGTCTTGGCACGAGGCCTTGGCTATGTGGTTATGATAGTCTGCCATTATGCATTCCAACATTATGAAAGTGGTTATTGATATTGCATGTGATTAATCGATTAGTAGAATATCCATGTGAATAAGTAAATGGCATTATTTCATTTTTATTTTTGCCATACTATGTTGAAGTTCAATTTTAAAAGGCTTTTGTTTTAGTAATTCATTGCCTTAAATGTTTATGCTTATTATGAATGTTCCGCTATATTGTTATCCTTACTGGGAATTTGAGCTCACCCCTTTTCTATGTTTTATTTTTCCCAGGTAGTGAAGAAGTAAATTATGAATGACTTGCAGGGATATTATGAGGGGTTAATAGTGTGGATATGAAGGCTTTGTTGTTGTAGTAGTTTTTTTCACTTTGAAATGTAATGTAAAACTTTATGATTATATCTAGTGTTTCCAAGGCTACTAAACCAATCGGTCTTTCGGGATTTGATCTTTCTTGTGATCATGCCAATGTTACGAAGTAATGCACCGACTCTGGGCAGCTGGGGTCGGGGCGTTACAGTTGGTATCAGAGGAAGTTTAGTACAAACCTTGGAAGCTAGGATTAGAAAAACTCTGATTAGAGCACGTAGACCTAAGATGAGCTTTGAGGATTAGTATAGAAGAACTTCCTAGAATTTTGGTATTGTAGAGACTTTGTGAGTTTTTCGAGCAATACATCCCTGTCTGGATACGAGCAGGTAGAGGCGGCTCTGGCACAGATGTACCTAGGGGTAAAACCCGAAAACACCGCTTTGAGCTAGACTCGAACCGGAACTGGTGCACGACAACGGGCCTTGCTGCACTCTTGGTTACGACACTCCCGGGGGATATGCTTAGGATAACTCTCACTTTCTTTACAAATCATTATGAAGGGTTTATGAGTATATACTTCCTCAAAGAAAACATATTTATGATTATGGATTATATCCATAGATAGTTCAATTTATGTTAAGTGTTTTATAAGTATGGGATTATGTATTTTGATTCATAAACTGATCTAGTTTATGCCATTGTTTAAAAATGGCGCCTAGTGGAAGAAATGGAAACCGTATCAATGCACGCACTCCATGTAGGGATTGCCCTCCTGCTCAAGATAATTATAGTGGGGCTGGTGATGCAACTGGTGCTGATCAGCTAATCACCGTACTGGGACAACTTACTCAGGTTATGAATAATAACCTTACCCGTATGGAGCACCCTGATCCGCAGCGTGGAGGATCAATGTTAGATCGATTCATGAGGCAACAACCACCAACGTTCAATGGGAATACAAATCCCGTAGTAGCTGAGCAATGGATATTTTCCCTAGAGAAAATATTTCAGGCTTTGGGGAGCAGTGAAAGGGAAAAAGTTATCATGGCAGTTTACCGCCTCACTGGAGATGATGATCAATGGTGGTCATTGATTCAAAATACGAAGGAAGATGATGAAGTATCAAATATGGAATGGAGGGAATTCAAAGATCTGTTTTTAGAAAAATACTTCCCTCGCGACCATCGAGCGGATATGGAAAGACAATTTCTGAGTCTGAGACAAAAGGAGGATGAGAATGTCACAAAGTATGAGGCTAACTTTACAAGGTTAGCGAGGTATGCTGGAGATTATATTCGCAACCCAAGAAGTAAGATTGATCGTTTCTTTGATGGGTTAAAACCATTTCTCCGTCGAGCATTAGTCTCACAATCCTTTTCATCGTACGAAGACATTGTCTCATGTGCTATCAAGACCGAAAAGGAATTCTCTAAGTCTTATGACTTTAAAGCAAAGCAAGAGAAGAAGAGACCTGCTGATCAATCTGGGAATGGAAATAAGGGGAAGAAGGGAAAGGTTGAATATCCATCTTGTGGTAAGTGCGGGAAGAAACACCTCGGTGCTTGCCTGAAGGGAATGGGAGTCTGTTACAAGTGTGGTGAAAAAGGCCACCAAGCTCATGATTGCAAGGGGAAGAAGGAAGCTACCAACGTTCAGTGCTACAATTGCAGGGAGATGGGGCATTATGCAAATGCATGTCCTAAGCTTCAGGAGAACTTACCTCAGAAAAGGCCAAGGGATCAAGGCCAGGCTTATGCTATCACTACTGCTGAGGTAGAAACTCCGAAAGACGTGGTGGCAGGTAATTTAATGGTTTCCTCAAGTTTAGCAAATGCATTATTTGATTCTGGATCATCGCATTGTTTCATATCTTCCCAGTTTGCTAAGAAAATTAGATATTTCCAATTTGATTTAATAAGGGAGTTGTCAGTTAAAACTCCTAAGGGAAGTATCGTTGCAACAAAGTTTTGTGAATCAGTCCCCATTAGAGCACATAAATTTTCTTTATCTGCTGATTTCATCGTCATACCTATGATTGAGTTTGATATAATCCTCGGTATGGACTGGATTTCGGACTATGATGTGAAGATTTATTGTAAGAAGACAGAGGTTACGATTCTTGATGATAATGATAAGGAGCACCTTATTTTTAGAGCAGAATCGTCACCACCTAATTCTTATTTAGATCCACCCCCTGTAGCTCAACTTAATTCAATTATCGGGGAGGAAGAGAATGAAATAACTGTCGGTGAGGAAAGAAATGTTCAAATAGAGGATGTACCTATTGTGAAAGAGTTTGTAGATGTATTTCCGGAAGATTTACCTGGACATCCTCCAGAACGAGAAGTAGAGTTTTCCATTGATTTAATTCCTGGATCAAGGCCTATATCGAAGACCCCTTATAGAATGGCCACTGTAGAGCTAGTCGAACTAAAGAAACAACTAGAGGAATTGAGTAATAAGGGATTTATTCGCCCTAGTGTTTCTCCATGGGGAGCCCCTGTTCTTTTTGTTAAAAAGAAAGATGGATCTATGAGGTTATGTATCGACTACAGGGAGATCAATGCTATAACGATAAAGAACAAGTATCCCCTACCTCGTATTGATGATTTATTTGACCAACTGCATGGAGCTCAATACTTTTCAAAGATTGACCTTCGATCTGGATACCATCAGTTGTGTGTGAAGAAGGAAGACATTCCGAAGACAGCATTTCGAACCAGGTACGGGCATTACGAGTTTACTGTAATGCCGTTTGGATTGACTAATGCACCCTCTGTATTCATGGATCTGATGAATAGAGTTTTCAAGGAGTATCTCGATGAATTTGTGGCGGTATTTATTGATGATATCTTGGTATACTCCAAAACCTACGAAGATCATGAAAATCATTTGCGCATTATCTTGAAGACTCTGAGGAGGCATGAATTATATGGGAAGTTTAGCAAGTGTGAATTCTGGCTTCAGGAGATTTCTTTTCTTGGCCATATTGTCTCTAAAGATGGAATCTCTGTTGATCCTTCTAAGACCAAGGCAATCCAAGAATGGCCAGCACCTACGAGTATAACTGAGGTACGTAGTTTTATTGGTTTGGCAGGTTATTATCGACGTTTTGTCCAGAATTTTGCCCGATTGGCTAACCCATTAACGAAGCTCACACGTAAAGGGGTTAAATTTGTTTGGACAAAAGAGTGTGAAGAATGTTTCGAAGAACTGAAGAGAAGATTAGTCAATGCTCCTATATTGACTCTACCATCGGGAAATGATGGGTTCGTTATTTATAGTGATGCATCGAAGAAAGGACTTGGCTGTGTCCTTATGCAGAATGATAGAGTAATTGCCTATGCATCACGACAGTTGAAAATTCATGAACAAAACTATCCTACTCATGATCTTGAGTTAGCAGCTGTGATCTTTGTTTTGAAGATATGGAGGCACTACCTCTATGGTGAAAAATGTGAGATTTATACTGATCACAAGAGTTTGAAGTATATTTTCTCACAAAAAGAACTCAACATGAGGCAAAGGAGATGGCTTGAATTACTCAAGGATTATGATTGCACGATACACTACCACCCGGGGAAGGCAAACAAAGTAGCAGATGCTTTGAGCAGAAAAGACCATGGAGTTCTGAACATGATGAGAATTGAAAGGGATCCAATTTTCATGGATCTAGTGAAGATGGACATGGGAATAACCAGGGAAGGTGAAACATCAATGCTTTTTCAAATGGTTGCCAAACCATCTTTACTAGAAAGGATTAAGAGTTCTCAGACTGATGATGAAGAATTCCAAAAGAAGATTAAAGCTGTGAATGATGGGAGATTGAGAGACTTTGCGTATGAAGGTGGAATTTTGAAATTCGGGAAGAGACTTTGTGTTCCCAATATACCTGATCTAAAAAGGTAATTTCTGGATGATGCTCATAGTTCCAATTTCTCTATACACCCTGGGAGCACCAAAATGTATAGAGATTTGAAGGAACATTTTTGGTGGGACAACATGAAGAGGGAGATTGCTGATTTTGTGTCAAGATGTATGGTTTGTCAACAAGTGAAAGCTGGAAGGCAACAGCCTGGAGGAGTCATGCAACCTCTTCCCATACCGGAGTGGAAATGGGACAATATTACAATGGACTTTGTCATGGGGCTACCAAAGACTCCTAGAAGGAACGATGCAATATGGGTTATTGTTGATCGTCTTACCAAGTCAGCACATTTTCTTGCTATAAGAGAAGATCTACCCCTGGAACGTCTAGCAAGACTATATATTAATGAAGTTGTGAGACTTCATGGAGTACCCCTATCGATTGTTTCTGATCGTGATCCCCGTTTTACTTCAAGATTTTGGAAAAGTCTTCAAAAATCCCTGGATACTGAACTTCATTTGAGCACTGCTTACCACCCTCAGACAGACGGACAATCAGAACGGACTATTCAAACCTTAGAAGACATGTTGAGATCTTGCTCACTTGACTTTCAGGGTATGTGGGATCAATATTTACCTCTGGTAGAATTTTCCTATAACAATAGCTTCCATTCGAGTATTCAGATGGAACCATATGAAGCGTTATACGGAAAGAGATGTCGTACACCAACCTGTTGGGATGACGTCGGTGAAAGAAAACTTGTAGGTCTAGAACTGGTGGAGGAAACGATGGAAAAGGTAAAGGTAATCCAAAATCACATCAAAGCAGCTCAAAGTAGGCAGAAGAGCTATGCCGATAATCGAAGGAAGGATTTGGAATTTCAAGTCGGTGATCATGTTTTCCTAAAGGTATCTCTGTGGAAGGGAGTCATACGTTTTGGTAAGAAAGGTAAATTGAGTCCCAGGTACATCGGACCTTTCGAAATTCTAGAACGAATTGGGGCTGTAGCTTACCGATTGGCAATGCCGCCAAGTCTCTCCAAAGTTCACGATGTGTTCCACGTATCTCTGTTGAGGAAATACATGCCTGACCCAACGCATGTACTCACCTATGAAGATTTAGAACTGGAACCTGATCTGTCTTATTGCGAAGAGCCCATCAAGATTCTTGATACGAGAGAACAAGTGCTGAGAAACCGGACGACGCGTCTGGTAAAAGTTTTGTGGAGGAATCATAAGATGGAAGAGGCAACGTGGGAACCCGAGGAACTTATGATGAAGAACCACCCGAGTCTTTTTATGCAGTAATACCCTAGAAATTGCGAGGACGCAATTATTTGAAGGAGGGTAGAATGTAACACCCCAAGCTTCTACGGTACGTTTCCCTTTGAATAATGCGATAGCGTGTGTTGTACGCAACCTCGAGTTCTATCACACACCACAACTAATTAAACTAGCCGTTGTGAATAGTAATACCTAATTTTTGAAATTATATATATTTTATATTTGAAAATGGACTTCATTTTTGGACTCGGAATATCGAATTTAGCCTAAGGTGAAATTTTGGTACTTTTCGGATAACTTTCATATTTTGATGAATAGTGAAAATTACTAAATTTTAATTAAAAACAAATTTTTTAATCAAAATAATTAATAGTGATAAATTATGAATTTTAGTAGTTTTAAAGTATATTTAGAATATATTTTTACGATTCAATTTAATGTTTATCATTAGACATAATTTTACAATTAAACCGAACATAAACAAGTGTCAATCTTTTGATAGTTATTATCTCTTAAAAACACGCTTTTTGTTTTGACAGCGGGAATTAATTTTAAATTAATTTCTGCCACTTCTGTGTTTTGAATTTAGGAAAATGGATTCCATATTTGGAATCAGGATGTTCAAATTGTGTAAATAGGTAACTTTTATTTTTACACATTTTGAATAATTAATGCGGTAAATATTTTATTTACCATGGTTAAAGGGTAAATCCGGTAAATAAGGGTTAAAAAAAATAATATTATAATAATACAAAATTACCCTAGAACGTGTCCTAACCTTATTGGTGGACACATACCCGACCATGGGCATCCTTGGGTCAATTTGGGGACCCCTTGGAGCCACTTGTATGTGGTAGGGACACATTATATTAATAAAGTTAAAATAAAAATAAAAATGGCATAAGCTTACATCTTTTAGAAGAACAATTTTTACATAGGGTTATACATGTTGGATTTTCGATTATAAATATTCATTAGAAAGCTAAAAAGATTTCCTACATAATGAGATTTTATTTATAATTTTTAGACATTAAATAAGTTATTTTATTTATGACACAATGATGATGCAGTAATTACTAAAATAGTAAAAAATTAACATAATTGATATTATAAATACCCAAATAAATATAATATGAAACTTTTAATGAATTACACTAATTTTCTAGGATAATATGATATATTAGGATTGATTTAATTGACTTTGTTCGAAGTAATCAATCTGTTATGAGTTTCACAAAAATCAACTATTGAATAGTGTCAAAATTGACATAAAAGAGTTCTTAAAACAAATATTATATTATTAATTGATATTAAATTCCTAAAAATCTAAGGTTCGGCCAAGAGACTTATATTATGATAGTTTAATCATTAATGGACCACTTGGGGGTCGCTTGTATGTATATGGTAAGTCTATTAACCATATAATATAAAAATACAAAGAGACATTGTAAAAGTGAAACTAATTGACTTAGAGTTAATACTTAAAGATATGGTTAATATAAGTACCCAAACCTGTCTAAATTCTATTGGTTGAGTTGTTTTAGACCTATCCCCACCTTAACCTTTGAATAGTCAATTTTGGAGCCATTGGAAACCGAATATGAATTTATTATAAATTAATATTTCTAGCTTTTCCAAAGGTGCCCCTCACCCCTCTTATAAAAGGGCACTCCTCCTTCTCATTTCTTCACACCTTCAAAGCCTTTTGGTTCGGCCAAACTCTGCCCAAATACTCTCCCAACATCCCTCAATACAACCTAGAGGCCTTAGTTTGATCAGAAAGCCAACCTACGGAGCCCTTTTGATCAAATCAAAAGGAAGAACCCGAAGAAGAGGTAATGATTTCACCACCCTTTTCTAAGTTCATTTCTTCTTCCACTTCTTCTTCCTTTGTTCTTACCATTCTGAAATAATAACTCCAGTATCTCACATATACTGTGATGTTATTATAAATATGGTACAACCATATTCAGTATTCTATCCACCCTTTGAATAACATGTCACCATACGTGCGTACGTACGGCTTACCGTCTCCACGTCGTGGTGTAATTGTTATTCAATATAATATTATTTGGATGGGTATAATAATGATGTGTAACTCATGTAAATAATAAATATAACATGTTAATGATTCTGTATATATGATATACCATCCATTTATATATTATTTTAATATCAAAAGAATGATATTGTCGCTCGTGCGTACGTACGGACTACCGTCTCCACGAACGCGATGAGATTCATTCTCCATCGTATCCATTCAAGTATAATTATCATTTGATGATTTAAAAATGATGTTTAAGGACTGTATATCATTCTGGATATGAATAAGATACAACAACCATGGCTTATGTAACAAAACATATAAAAGAAAATGAGTAAGTTAACACCCGAAACGATGATAATTCTAAGATATTATTAACAAATCAATGTTAAAAGATCATATATGATATCATATTAATATATATGATTCTTGTATAATTTAATAACAACTATTTCACCATTATACAGGAGGTTAACCTACCCCAACCAAGGAAAAGTACAAGGTAAGGGTTATTTCACAATCTCTTCTTTATCCGAGGTTGTTTATACGTAATAATCTACTGGGATCTCGTTATCATCCACATCCATGTTTCTTCAAAATGTATTTCAAAACATTTTTACTATTTACAAGAATATGGGTTAAAGTCATTTATACCCTTTTTTGACTTTTTATAAGAGGTTTATAAAGGAATCTTTCCGTCGTTTTCAAAACAAGGTCCTTTTTAACCTTTTCGACAGAATTGAGGTAAGAATGTTTTTTTTAACTTATACGGTGGGTGCGGTTATTTTCCGCCGTTATAAAATCGTCGAAGCTTTCCATACAATCTTATAAGAATATTTTCAAAGAAAATGTTTTATTTTATATGGATCTTAAATGATTTCAAAGTAAAAGGAGATACTTCTTTAAAAAGAATTTTGATTTCATCTATGTCAACATCCTTTGATGGATTTTAAGATTATTCGAAGTTTATTTATTATGATACAAAACTTCTATATTGTATTGAAGGTTTTGTGATATGTTTGACTGTGGATGTGCTATTTTTATACCATTCGTAGTTTATGGTGAAATTATTGACATTTCGTATGCTAGTTTTAATACGAATGTTTATGTTATGTTTAAACCTTTTCATATGGGAATGCATTGGACTTAATAAGTGACGGGTGGAGCCCGCTATAGCTCCTCGATGCATCGGTAGGTCTCATGAGACAAACTAGTGTCTTGGCACAAGGCCTTGACAAAATCTTATTTGTAGTCTTGGCACGAGGCCTTGGCTATGTGGTTATGATAGTCTGCCATTATGCATTCCAACATTATGAAAGTGGTTATTGATATTGCATGTGATTAATCGATTAGTAGAATATCCATGTGAATAAGTAAATGACATTATTTCATTTTTATTTTTGCCATACTATGTTGAAGTTCAATTTTAAAAGGCTTTTGTTTTAGTAATTCATTGCCTTAAATGTTTATGCTTATTATGAATGTTCCGCTATATTGTTATCCTTACTGGGCATTTGAGCTCACCCCTTTTCTATGTTTTATTTTTCCCAGGTAGTGAAGAAGTAAATTATGAATGACTTGCAGGGATATTATGAGGGGTTAATAGTGTGGATATGAAGGCTTTGTTGTTGTAGTAGTTTTTTTCACTTTGAAATGTAATGTAAAACTTTATGATTATATCTAGTGTTTCCAAGGCTACTAAACCAATCGGTCTTTCGGGATTTGATCTTTCTTGTGATCATGCCAATGTTACGAAGTAATGCACCGACTCTGGGCAGCTGGGGTCGGGGCGTTACAAAAGTGGTATGTGTTTAATGTTACAATCTGGTTGTTTATAGTGATTGTTTATGATTAAGGATATTATAATAAAATATTATTATCTATATATCATGAAACTTAGGAATTTTATTATCATATAGTTTTTATTGACAATACGCAATTTTACATTTTTCTCTCCCTAATAACTCAGGAGAATAAAAATGTGTTTTTAATGAAAATATACATTATTTCTATCTTCGAGAAAAAAATAATTTTCTTCTATATCTATGTTTTGAAAATATGATTTAAATACGGTTTTAATATTATTTTATTTTTTAAACCCTTTTTGAAAATGACTTATTTTTTTGAAAATGTTTTAAAATTGAAAAATATTATCATTTATTAACCATGTACCATTATCTCATTTTTTAAAAATTATGAAATGAATATTTTTTAACCTATTCGAGATGAATAGAATATCCCATCATCATGACTTGACAATGGTTTAAATATTACTTTACATGATTCTGTGTTTATATAAAAATAACATTCTTTTCAAAATATTTTTTGAAATTTTAAATTTTATAGAATTTATTTCACAATGGAAGGGATATTTTCCTTATCAAAGTTTAATTACGTTTGATGATATTTATTTTCATCAATGAAAACAAACCATGATTTACCATATGATTTAATAGGAATATGATCAAAGGATACTATCCTTATTATTATTTTTGATGGTTTATGTTTATAATTAAATTATTTTTATAGAATATATTCAATTTTCAGAGGTTATGATGTGTTGAAGTGATCATATTTTAATGAAACCCATTTTGTTTACAAGGGTTATGCATTAATGAAATGTTTATGAAACCCATTGATTCTATACATGTAATACGTTGATGAAATGATTTAGAAATAAAATCATTTAAAATTAATTATTCATTGATAAAATATTTATGAATCCCATTAATTGATCATAAGAGTACATAAATTTCTATAATATGCGAAATAATTTTAGTTTCTAATATTAAAACTGAAAAAAACCTTTTTCCTCTCCTTTGATTTCTCAAATTAGTGCTCTATATGTTATTTAAAAAACAATCAGATTCATAATTCTTATGAAACGTTTTTTATTAATTGATTTATAAGAAATATTTATTACAAAAGTAGAATTTTGTTATATATATGTACAACAGAAAAAAAACATTTAAAAAATAAAAAAGAAAAAATTTATAATGTTCTATAGAAAAACATAGAGAATCATTATAAAATAAAATCAACACTTTAACCATTAGTGTAATGAAACTAAAAAACCTAGACATATAGTGTTGGTAGTTTAAATTGACTGTGATCTTATGTATTTCATCATGAATAAATCCATTAATCATAAATATTTGAAAAAATAAATATTCCAAGCCTCAGATTTCCTCAATTAAAATGATTGGTTAAAATTGTATCCATATCCATGGAATCCCTCAATCAAATCTGATTAGATATACTGAATAGAATCACATAATGTTTTTATATAATTAATAATCTTCACGTAAATTCCCTAAAATATAAAACTCCAAAACAAATACAATAATAGTAGTAGTAAAAAGATTTTTCAAAAAGATACCAATAATATCCAGATCAATTGAGTTACAAAAGAATAAACACCCTGCACATTGATTTAACCAATATTTATAGGCAATGATCCTATGGTCATATATCATGAATTTTTAGCATATTTATATGGATTTGGTTGAGGTTTTCCTTCACATGTAATATTATGTATGGACATTTTTTTATAGTAATTTTAGTATCATCATCACAACAATGTAAATTCATCCCTTTGATTGAGTAATTTTTTTCATGATATGATATATTTTAATCATCTTGTGAAATTGAAATCATCATTAGATAGTTTCTATGAATGTTCAACCAATTATTATACCTATCTATAACATAACAATGTATGTTTTTTTAACAATGTGGTAATTAATCTCGTGATACATAGTTATAATTTATAAGATATACATTATAAAAACATCTTTTTATGAAATATTAAATCATACATATAATTCACAGAGTACTTGTATGTTCAATTTTAAAGATCTGTTAGATTATATATATCATCATATTATAAAAATTCATCCAATTAAAAATGTTCATATGATTAAAAATAATATCTAATTAGAAATATCATCTTATAAGAAAACAATTATAATTGTGGTAAAATATATGTTTTCTTTGAAAACATTCCAAAACCATAAGATGTCCATAGTATCTGGGAACATGTTTTGTGATTTTCAAGATAATGGTTTAAATGTTTGGATGTATGATTTCTTCCCCAAAAATATAAATTTTTATGGAATTAATTTTAAATCAATAAGGAAAAAATGTTAAAAACAAACATATATTAACATTTCTATTTATACATTTGAGAACATTAATATTCATTTCTTCTTTATAAAATAATTATTTTCTATTCTTTCTTTTCACCCTATCTATATATATCTTCATTTTTAACAATATTTTTTTGAAATATTTTATCGAACACTTGGTTTTGTCAAATATCTTAATATACGTTCATTTCTAAATTTTCCACCTTTTTCATTTAAAAAAGGATTTAAAATATGTACTTGAATTGTTAGAGATAATTCCACAAAAAAACATATAAATTAACATTCATCCATAATATTGAATAAAAATCATAAAAAATTATTGAAAACATTCATTCGAAATGATATGGAGAATAATTTGTCGAATCATTCATTCATAGTATGTTTGATTAATAAAAAATCATCAAAAGCTTAGAGAAAATGAAAAATAATTCATCCTTATAATGATTATTTATAATGAATTTCATCATAAAATTTATCTTAATCAGATGTAGAAGACACTATCTTGGAAAAATTATCCTCATTCCATTGAAACTTATTTTTTTCCTCCATCAACCTATGTACTTATTTTTCAAGAAACTGTATACTTATTTCTTAAATTTTAATCTTTGATAATTATTTTTTGAGTTATATAATTTCCCCTATTCAGTCAAAAATTTCATCATAATGAAAAAATGAAATATTATTGATATTATCTACATAATATTAACATTATGAAAAATTTCAATAAAATTATATGAATAACATTTTAATGATAAAAAAATGGATTTCATAAAACCTTATATCTGAATATCTTGATTCTTGAAATCTTATTATGTCAATTTTACAATTCTCAAAACATTTTGAAATTTTTTTTATTTTGAACTATCCCTGAATAATTTTAAATCATATTAATTTTGAAATATTAACCCTTTAATTTGTTTTAAATCATTATAATCTTTCAAAACATCCAATATTACTTAATGGTATTTACATCTAAAAAATATGTTCAGGAAATAATGAACTGTTTCATCAAATCTCATCAAGACTTAATTAAAATAAGGCAATCTAAACTCTATACATTAATGAGAATCATTTGGTACGGAATGAGTTCAATTAGATGAAATATATATAACCCATTTTTTATATGATTAACCTTTTGTTACACATTTTTGTCTTTCACCTCATCGGATGCATCTACCACTTCAACAGTCTTATTACAAACATGTTTTTTAGTCCTTTGTGAGTGAATGAATATATTTGTGTTCTTATTATTATAATGTTTCCTACTATTTTAATAATTAAAAATCAACACCATGATGACATTGAGAAAAAAAGTAGTAGAATTAGTGGAACAATATTGTTATTATTATTATTATAACTATATTTCTAAATCATTAAATAATTCTCATCAGTTCATAATGAAACATTTTTTAACTACTTCATAACATTGATGACATATTATTCTTCATCATTTTTAGATGAATTTCTTTTAAATAGTTATATTTTTTTGATATTTTTTGGATTAATAAAATTTTGATGTTACATATTTTTCTATTTATGGTGGAATAAAATGAGTAGAAAAGGACTAACGAATTGTCTAAGGATAAAAAAGAGGATGCATCATTTGAACAACTGATAATAGAGAAAATAAAATATTTTTGTTCATAGACAAAAATTTGAAAATCTATATATTATTTCTCCAAAAATATTATTATAATTTTCAGTATTTTTAACATATATAACCTCTTCTTCGACCTCTTATTTTATTCTTCTTCCTTTTTAGTTTTGTGATATCATTATTTCAAAACCTTGGTTTCTCACTCGTCATGTCGAAAAATAAAATATCACAAATTACACTTTTCATTCAACGTCATATAATCATTGAAAGTCTTATCTTAGATGTTTTTCTTTATTATGTGTATATGTATGATAAGATCATGATTTACTATTTCTTTAACATTCACTTTCATGTTTGGAGTTTCATCATTTTAAATAACTTTATCATATTTATCCACAAAATCTTTTAACTTCATAGAATAAAAAATCACAATGGAATTTATAATATCTTCTCTAAAAATAGTAACTTTTCCCTTATGGATATTATATTATTATATATTTTTTTACATTCATAAAACATACCTATGTTATATTTATAAAACATGGGAACCAAATAATCTTCCACATGATAGTTCTTTTCATCACAACCTCTATAGATAAAACATGAACTTCACCAAATTGTAGTTTCACAAGTTATAAAGACAATCAATATTATATACTAACAGTACCTTCAATGTATCACTATCTCCTTTATTTAGGATAATATAATTTATAACCAAATTCAACCACCCATCTATATAGTAAAATCTAATAAAAATTCCTTACATAGTAATAAGAACTGAATATAGAGTTTTTGGACTTTTACATCACAAAAAAATCAAACGTATCGAGAATATTTTGGGTAATAATATTTTTTTAGATATATTATGGAACAATCCCCATATCATCAGCTTATTGAATTGTTAACATGTATAAATATTAAAATAAGATGAATATAATTACATTAATCTAATTTTAATCACTGAAAACCACTGATGAATAAAACTGACTTACCAAAGATGGATATTTGAGATAAAAATAATATTTTCAACATATATATCTCCCCAAACAAGGATGATAATCACATTTTTTATCAATTAAAATAAATTGAAAAATAAATACTATTCAATCAACCTCCAATTTCGAAATTATCAATTCAATAACACTTCATAAGATTCCATTTTTCATAAAATAAAATAACTTTCCAAAATAGATTAAGAAGAATGTTTTAGATAGAAATGAAATTATATAGAGAGAGTAAATATTATATAGGAAACAGAAGAGGAGGAGTGGTGACCCACACTCCTATAAATATGTTTGGAGGAGTAACCCTTGGAATTATACTGATCTATCAACTCATAAAGAAACTCTTTCTACATCCAATGGTTTAAAAGTTTAATCAATGGATTTAATATATATTATAAACTCATAATGGGGTGTTTAAATATCTTAACTGACAATTTTTTCATGATAATATATTTATCATATTTTGTAATTTTATAGAAATATATAAAATATTATAAGAAATTACATAATAAAAAATATAATGTAAAATATTATAGTATAGTCTAAATGTTAAAAATAACTTCTTGGTAAAAGATGAACTTTCTGTAGAATGTTTTTTCTGGTATATGATTTTATTATTTATCTACATAAAATACCTTCTTGATATTTTCCAATGAAAAACATTTTATTCATTTTTTTAATGAAAATAAAGGATTAATAATTTTTTTAAACAACAATTTTATGAAAAATGATTTTTATAAGAAACTAATGATTTTAAAAAAACTAAAAAAATAAGTAAAAAAAATTTAAGAAAACTAAAAATATTAGAAAACATTAAATTTAATCCCTCAAGGTAACTGAAATCTTTAGTCTGTTGAGGAAGGACATGGTTGAACCTTATCATTTATGAAATCTTATTTGGAGAAAAGGAGTCCAAAGAAGGGGAATGAGGCTAATTATGCTATGGAGACTCATATGGGGGATGCTAGAGGTTCTAAAACTCTATTGGGTGCGACATATGTGGAGGTACTGTTCACCGTGAGCGAAATTTGTTTTGCAGGCCTGGAATTAGTCTCTAAAATACCCAGGATGGGTAATTATATATGTTATAAAATGATAGAGAAAACGTTTATGGGGTGTGCACAAGGTTTGGAAAAGTCCTAGTTAGGATGTGGAAGCCACATAATTGGGTAATCGCTTTGAATGAATGTTGATTGATGTAACCATTCAGGTGATATATGATTATTCGGTAAGACCCTCCATGGATTGGCAGAAGGTCATTTGGAGTGAGTCAAGTGTAGGTGAAACACATGAGGAGGTTCTAGGGGATAGTTCTCTATGGAAAAGGAGAAAAAATTTTTTTATGGAAATTCTAATGATCGGGAGGACTAATCCTTTTTACTACTTCTAATGGATACATGATTAGCAACGAAGTTAAGAGATAAGCATACTGACAGTGATTCCACTTGTGTGTAGAGGATTTCAAGTGATATATTTGAGAAATCATTATATTTGGTTATGAGATCGGAAGAAGAAGTGATTGAACATGTTCTATCACACTATGATATGGAAGAGAAAACTTCTATAATGATGAGGATGTCATTTAGGTTGACTCCAAATGAATAGAAATATACCTATATCGACAAGAAGGAATTGATTATTATTGGGGGATTTAATATTGGTATGATTATCCTTGAGGAGTAAATCATGTCCTGGGAAATGTATTCCTTCCAATTTGAAGATATTCTCATGAATGATCCATAAACTCATGTAATCAATATCTCTTGGTAATCGATTAGGGAGATTAAATATATAAGGCTTAAATTATCCCTCAATGGCTCTCTTTTGTCATTTTGTGGTTGAACTCATGGGCTCTCACTTTTTCCTTAAATGTGTTTGAATAATAAAAATTTTAATTTTAATTCCTTACTATAATAAAAAGTATAAAAAAAGAAATATATATATGAATTATCATTTTATATTGACAATTCATTGCTTCCATTTAATATATTCAAATCTATCTTAATTTAGTGATTTAAATATTATATCAGCAACTTGATCTTGTATTCTAAATAATTGTAAAATGATATCTACTTTTTTGTGTGGTCCTAATGGAAATGTTGTCTTATATGTACGTTCATAGATCATTAGTGATTTTCTTTGTTTTTACATAAAACTATATAACTTCTGTTATCACTAAAAAATTAGTTTTACTAAATCTCATGGAAAAATCAATGACTTTTGTATACCTACAACACTTGAGTATAACAATAACTAGCTACAATATAGTTTGATTCAATTTTACAATGTATTAAATAATATTGATTTTTAAAATAAACATATACTAAAGCCTATCATAATAAATAAAATGTGAAAATGTAATTTTTATATCCATTTTACCTTTACCATAGTAAAAATTTGAAAAATAAATTATGTTCAATTTAATTCCCAGACAAATAAAATAATCCAAGATCTATAGTTCCCTTAAGATAATAAAAATTTGTATCACATATTTTCAATGAGTTTATTTAGGGTTTTCATGATATCATTCATATAGTAATTCAACAAAACATTCAATCTAGATGACTAGTTATTAGATATTTTAAAATAAAAATTATTCCTGTAATTTGTTTTGGTCTACCAGTCTCCCCTATTCATTAATATCTAAATTATTTTTAGGTATTTATAAGAGTAATTATACTCTTAGTAATTTCATAACGAAATTTTCGTAGAAGATATTTTATATACTTATGTTGAGATAAAAATATCCTTCTAATTTTTGAAATCTTTGGAATGAAAGGAAATAAGCATGTTCACCCATCATGATCATCTCAAATTTTAATTTCCAACGAACCAGAAAAGAATTTGTAATATTTTTTTCAATTGATCTAAATATATTTTCATTGAAATAAATTTGAAAAATGGAGTTATTATGAAAAAAAATTAACAAACGGATTTAGATGTATAACACAATTTACAAATATTTTTTATTACAAAAATCATGTCAATTTATCATATCACGCAGTGAGTTATTTTTAAGACTATAAAAGGGAATATTAAGGCTAAATACAAGATCCATAAAATTTTTATTTTAATTACCTTATGATTATTCTAAAAAAACATCCTCTTATATAAATCCATTATAAAAATGCATCACATACATTCTTAAATGGGTGATATTTAGAAATCCTGAATATACATGATGCATATAAATATATTGAAGTCAATATAGTGGAGAATAAGTTTATTAAAAGTTTGTTAATTCTTATTGATTATAGAATTTAGTGAAAATTCATTATCTATTATGAAATATGACTCCATTTTCATCACATTTATTTCAAAAATACCATTTTACACCAATTCCAGGAGAATCTATAAAACATTTAACTAATGTCCATAAGTGATTCCTATACAACTCATTAAGTGCATATATCATATATTTTATCCAATATTCTTCATCTAAAACCTCATTAGTCTTATTTAGTTCTAATTAAGATAAAAATGAACTATGTTTAACTTTACATCACAATGAATTTATAGTTCTAACTGGTTTATCTACATAAACAATTATAATATCAGTAAGATGATCTCTAAGAATTAACTGATTTATTTTATTTTTTTAATATTTTCTTCAAAAACATGTTGTATTTATTATTTAGGAATAACATTATAAATAATATATTCACTTGTTATCTCATGACAAAAATTTATGACCTGGGTTGAAAATAAGTTTGGGAAATAAAATTTGAAAATGTGGTTTGAGGTTTTTTTAAAAAAAAGGACAAGTTTCATCAAATCTAACTTTTAGTGATTCCGCAATTTTAATTGTTTATTTTTATTTTATATAACATTATATTGTGGTAGAATGACCAAAAAATCATTCTTCTAATTTTAGAATTAATAAAATTAAAATATGTTTATTATTTTGGTTGAATAACTAGAATACAATAATATTGAAGTATGGATGTTTGGAATTCTTCCAATCCAAATTTCATAATGATTTTTTACATAAATGTTCTTAGTAAAATTTGATTTACATAATAGTGTGTGGTGTAACGTCCCGTGTCTAGAGCCACTCAACTGGTTCCCCGTACCCGGTTCGCCATATTACATCAAGCGCGTTTCCCCGAACACCAGAGGCTGCTGACTAGCAGCGAGGGCCTTGGTGAGTCAGTGGGGAAACTATGCCCTCATTCGGTAAGGTATGCAAGGTAAGAAAACAACAATAACCAGTGGAAGTAGTGAACATCATTCATAACAACAGAAACCAAACAACGGAAGTAATGTTTATATAACTATGATGACAATGATGCATCGGGTAAGAGTATCTAAGGAAAATAGAAA
Organism: Viscum album; assembly: GCA_963277665.1. Taxonomy (NCBI): domain Eukaryota; kingdom Viridiplantae; phylum Streptophyta; class Magnoliopsida; order Santalales; family Viscaceae; genus Viscum; species Viscum album. The sequence continues at coordinate 615,930,619 of OY728162.1, forward strand.
ATACAACAACATGCTGAAATAAAACTGAAACCAAGTGCAAAAGAAAAAAAGTAATCTCCTTAGCATCGCGAGCCATGGCTCGGTCCCATGCTCCCCAGCTCCTGATGCAGTCAAGATCCAAAAGTAGAAGGGCGCTTGCCCTTATCTATACCTGTAGCAACATAGTCTGTTTGGGCCCAAAAGCATGGCCCAAACAGGGTGTGAGATACAATCCTAGTAGGCAATCACCCAAAGATTTGTGCCTAATAGTCAATGAATACAAGGCCAGTAATAAAACAAGAAACAGTGCACGGGAAAGCACAAGCATCTACAATCCACTGTTCTAACATAAGAAGTGCACAAGTAAACAACCAGAAACAAAGGAAAAAGGCAACCCTCTAGGTAGCTCTCATAGACTAACCCCTATGGTCCATCCTATAAATACTAGAAACCCTCTAGGTGGAACACACAGTCTCACCCCTCTGGTTCAGATATGTAATTAAGCAGACTCTCTGGGGAATCACTCCCCGTCAATTCCCCATGTAGTCTCATATCGTGCTAAAGGCTCTCTGGGGAAGCACTCAACGTCAATTCCCCCTATGGCCCGCGTCGTGCTAATGGCTCTCTGGGAAAGAACTCAACATCAATTTATAATGACCTGGACTTCTCTTACATTAATATTACATCATTTAGAAGATAAAAAACATAATAGTTTTACACATAGATAATCCAAAGGTTTAGTGTCTTTGGAAAACTAGTACCATACATAACAAATACAACATCAACCATAAACATTTATTTAATTTATTCTTCTGTAGATTCTTAGTAGAACTTGTCCTCTCCTTAGTACATGTAGCCACCTAAGGATATACATCAAAAGGGGTGAGCTAAAAGCCCAGTAAGAGGAAAGATAAGAACAATACATCATGGGGTGAGCATAATCATAACATAGGCAAAAGATCATGATCATGAGAGGAGCATAAGTAAAATACTTGAAATGTGGCAATGAATAAAAATGAAACATCATGTATTAGTGGTTAACTACCACAAATACTTGTGAACAAATATAGCATCATTTTCACCTATCATTTCACATTTACTCATGAGATTCATCACTTTACCGAATGCATTGGAGCGCTGTATAATTCCGGGCGCACCCGTCACATTTAAACATTCATATTGCGCTATATAATTCCAGGCACACCCGTCACATCATAACATTATCATTATCATGATTTCCACATAGAAGACATATAAAACATGTACATAAATAACCCATGTAAAGGAATGGGTTTCATTTCATAATAACACATTCATAAGCTTTGGGTTCCCAAAAGAAAGAGGGAACAACATACTTGATACAAGAACCATCAACCTTGAATGAGAGGTAAAAGGTGAGATCTTAAAAGAAGAGTTATTTTGGAAAACATTTTGATGGACATAAAAACCAGTGAAAATAATGTATATCCCCGAAAAGTAAAGGAAATGATGAACAAATGATCTTTGAGGAGTAACCATATCAAAAATGGAGTGAAAGAGGGAGAACCCGAAGGAAGAAAATTGGGTTCGAGCTCCTTCTCTTTAATGTCATGTATAATGATCTTATATTCATTAATTAGAAATTCCATAAACTTTTATACATTAATAGGGTTCATTCTGGTTTCATTATTTCATATTATTTTCCTTTGGATCACTTATATAGTTTAAAAACAGTGTTCGGGGATGTTCGTTTTTATGGTTTTATTGAGCGGTCCACTTGTATTCTTAAATTGATGTTTGGGTAGATCATGTGTAAACATCCAGAACTGATACTACATGTTATTAATGATATTACAGTATCTTTAATAATATTATAGTGAATTATATTACATCCATGTGGACAAATCATTAGATAAAAATTTAATGATGGTTATTTGGGTTAATTTGGGCGGTTTTTGGATCACAACGATCTTGTTTTAACATTTAACATAGTAATAAGGCCATAGGTTATTTCCAGAACATAAAATAGAACATAATACATATAAAATATTCTGGTTCAAACATAAAATGGTTTCCTGACCAGATTGAAGGTAGAAATGGAAGAAGAGAACATGTCGTTTTTGAAGGTGATAAATTTAACACCTCATGAACAACGTTCTCTTTAATAAAATAAATGGAAGAGGGAAAGCGTGTGGGGTGATATAATATAACATTAGAATCATAATATTACAGTATATACATAATAATGGATTTACAGAACAATTTGGATGAAGATAGGTATGGGAGATCAAGAAAGGAACTTGAACTTGAAAGGAAATTAAAGGAGAAGAGAGAGAGAAATTAACTTTAGAATCCTCCTCTTGAGATCCACTTTAAGGAAGCTAGGATTGGTCTTTTGATGAGAACATCAGATTTTTGATTTGGAGGATGAACTTGGAAAGGTGTTTGGGCAGAGTTTAGTGAAGTCTTGGAGCTTGAGAGGTGTGAGAAAAAGAGGGAGTGAAGGGTGGCTTTTATAGTGGAGGGGAGAAGGGTTTCCTTAATATAAAATTGATTAGTTTATTAATTTCACCTAAGACAATGAATAGTGAGTCTTGGATGACCATGAATAGTAAAAAAGGCATGTGAGTTTGGGATTTGGGTTCTTACATCACTTGTGATGTCAGGAATAGTGGGTTTTAATTAAAATGTATTTATATAGTAAATTAATGTATTCTACTATTCACAAAAAATTCAAATTTCTCAGAAAAATCACAAAAATTTACCCCAACCATTTATCGACGTGTAGAATCCAAATGTGAAGTCCATTTTTCAAAAATAATTTTCTAAATATTATTAATTTAATAATTAATAAAAATCATAATTTACTTAAAAAACAGTTTTTAAGATTAAAACTGAATTTATAGTTCTTTCAAAAATTACGTAGGGTCTTATAAAATTATCTAAAAACTATTAGACATTGATTCAATAATTTATAAATACATTACAAGAAAATAAATATTCTTTTAAAATAATTAATTAATTTAATTAATTATTTATGACATATAAAATTTCAAAAACTTTTACTAAGGTCAAATTGTCACTTTCTAAGATGTCTATATTTAATTTTATTATTCATAGGTAATGTTACTCTTATTTACTATTCATAAGGGTCATATTACAATTCATAATTGTAGGTTACTATTCATAAGGGTAGGTTACTATTCACCAAAAATTATTTTTGTTTCATTAGACTCCAAAAACTATCTTCAACACAACCATATATGTCGGATTTTTAAAATTCCAAACATAGGGGTGACAAAATTAAGTTTAAAGGCACTTTTCACTTAGTAGTTCATTATTTTGTGTTTTTATGACATAGATATAAGAAGGGAATTTTCTATTGAAATGCTTTGGGTCGTTACATTCTTCCCCCCTTAAGAAATTTCGGCCCCGAAATTTTACATTACACAAACAGGTGTGGGTACTTCTCCTTCATTGCCTCTTCTGGCTCCCAAATTGCTTCCTCAAACTTATGGTTCCTCCACAACACTTTGACAAGGCATGTTTTCTTGTTGCGTATAACCTTATCACTTTGGTCCAAAATTTTTACCGGCTGCTCCTCATAAGAGAGATCATCATCCAGCTCTAAAACTACTGAGTTTAGTACATGTGAGGGGTCTGGTATGTACTTCCTCAGTAGTGATACATGAAACACATCATGAACTTGAGCCATATTCGGTGGAAGTGCCAGACGATAGGCCACAACTCCTATATGATCAAGGATCTAAAAGGGGCCAATGTACCTTGGGCTTAGCTTCCCTTTCATCCCAAATCTCATGACTCTCTTCCATGGAGATATTCGAAGGAAGACTTTGTCTCCAACGTCGAACTCCAAGTCCCTTCAACGATTGTCAGCATAGCTCTTTTGCCGACTTTGAGCGGCTTTGATGTGTTTATGGATGACTTGAACCTTCTCGGTCATCTCCTGCACTAGATCGTGTCCATGTAGCTTTCTTTCTCCAACTTCATCCCAACAGGTTGGAGTTCTACACCGCTTCCCATAAAGAGCTTCATACGGAGCCATCTGAATACTCGAGTGGAAGCGATTGTTGTATGAGAACTCAACCAATGGAAGGTGCTGATCCCATCCACCTTTGAATTCTAGAGAGCATGCTCTTAGCATATCTTCGAGTGTCTGAATATTCCTTTCAGACTGGCCATCGGTTTGTGGGTGATAGGCCGTGCTGAAATTTAATTCAGTACTCAAAGCATGTTGAAGGCTCCTCCAGAATTTAGATGTGAACCTTGGATCACGGTCAGAGACAATCGAGAGTGGAACACCGTGCAATCTCACTACATCCTTCACATATATCTTTGCAAGCTGTTCAAGTGAGAGGTCTTCCTGAATAGCTATAAAATGGGCAGTCTTGGTGAGTCGATCAACCAAAACCCATATCTCATTATTTCCTCTTGATATTTTCGGGATACCCGTGAAAAAGTCCATAGTAACTTTTTCCCATTTCCACATGGGTATAGGCGATGGCTGCATCATACCTTTGGACTTTTGCCGCTCATCTTTAATTTGCTGAAATACCAAGCACATTGATATATATTCTGCAATCTCCTTCTTCATTTTATCCCACCAGAAGTGTTCTTGGAGATGACGAAACATCTTGGTACTTCGAGGATGAATAGAGAAAGTTGAGCTATGTGAATTATCCAATAGCTCCTTCTTTATCCCGGGTGATGAAGGCACACAACGTCGCGTTCCAAACCGAATCACACCATCATCATCGATATGGAACTCTTGCAGCTTCCCTTCCTTTACTGCATTCACCCTCTTTTGTATCTCCACATCATCCCTTTGTGATTCTTTAATCTTCTGTTGGATGGATGGTTGTGAAATCATTTGGGCAAGGTAGGATGTATCCCCTGCCCTTACGTTTCCCAAATCCATCCTTTGCATATCCAAGAAGATAGGGTCTTTCTCAATCCTCAACATGGATAGAGTAGCATGTTCTTTCCTACTTAGAGCATCAGCTACCTTGTTCACATTTCCAGGATGATAGTGAATAGAGCAATCGTAATCCTTGATTAGCTCTAACCATCTCCTTTGACACATGTTGAGCTCCTTTTGTGTGAATATATACTTTAGGCTCTTGTGGTCGGTGTATATGTCACACTTCTCACCAAAAAGGTAGTACCTCCAGATTTTGAAGGCAAAAATCACGGCTGCCAGCTCTAGGTCACGCGTCGAGTAGTTCTGATCATGGATCTTCAACTGTTATGAGGCGTAGGCTATCACATTATCATTTTCCATGAGTACACAACCCAAGCCTTTTTTGAAGAATCACTGTATATTACAAAACATTCTCCACTTTTCGGTAGTGTGAGTACAGGTTCATTGATCAGCCTTCTCTTTATCTCCTTGAAGATTCCCTCACATTCATCCATCCATACATACTTTACCCCTTTCCTTGTTAACTTAGTTAGCAGGCTTGAGAATCGTGAGAAGTTTCTCACAAAACGTCGATAGTACCCAGCTAATCCAAGAAAACTACAGATTTCTGTGACACTAGAGGTCCTGGGCCATTCTTCAATTGCCTTTGTCTTTGAAGGGTCCAGAGAAATTCCCTCTCCTGTGATCACATGTCCCAAGAACGTGACTTGATTCATCCAAAAGTCACACTTGTTGAACATGGCGTAAAACTTCTCCTTTCTCAATGTCTCCAACACAAGTCTTACGTGTTCTTCATGTTCATCCTTGATCTTGGAGTAGATGAGAATATCATTGATAAACACTACCAAACATTTGTCGAGGTAATGTCTAAAGACTCTATTCATCAAATCCATGAATATTGCAGGGGCATTAGTAAGTCTGAAGGGCATCACCAAAAACTCATAGTTCCCATACCTTGATACAGAAGGCAGTCTTCTGAATATCTTCCTTCTTCACCTTTACTAGATGATATCCAGAATGAAGATCCACCTTTGAGAAGTATTGAGCTCCTCTTAACTAATCGAACAAGTCATCAGCCCTTGGGAGAGGATTCTTGTTCTTTATGGTGATCTTGTTGAGTTCCCGATAATCGATACACAGATGCATGGTACCATCCTTCTTCTTCACAAAGAGCACTAGCGCACCACAATGTGATGCACTAGGGCATATGAACCCTTTGTACAGATGCTCTTACATCTGCTTCTTTAACTCCTCCAGTTTGATAGGAGCCATCCTATAGGGGAACTTCGAGATAGGAGTAGCTCCAGGTATGAGTTCAATTGAAAACTCTACCTCACGATCCGAGGGAATTCCGAGTAACTCTTCGGGAAATAAATCGTCGTGATCCCTTACGATGGGCATTTCCTCAAGGTTGGAACTTTCCTTTGACTCAAACATTTAGGCGAGGTATGCTTCTTCATAGGGAATCATCACCCACACCATTGAAGGATTTTTTAAAGGATATTCATGATCTTCCTTGAATTGTAGAGGATCATGGGATGGTTCAGAATATGAAAATATATTTCCTTTTCCCGATAGTTGATATGTGCTCTATATAACGAGATCCAATCCATTCCCATTATAGCGTCGAATTCCACCAAGGGAAGTATTACGAGATTTGCTGGAAGAATCTTCCCACATATGTCAATAGGAGAAGATTCAAACACTTGGGTTGCAATGATTGCACCACTTGGTGTTTTTACAGATATCTCTACGTCAATGTTTCGGTGCTTCGATTCTATAGTTCTAGAAAACATACATGATAGAAAGGAATGCATAGAACCAGAATCAAATAAGACTTTTTCCATTCTTGAGTGAATAGGAAGTGTACCTTGTACAACTTCATTATCATGTTTCATCTCCACAGTAGTGATGGCATAAGCCTTCCCTTGTTCCTTTGGATTTTGTGGTTGTTGGCGCTGATTACCCTCGAGAGCTCGAGGTTTAGTGCACTGGTTTGAATAGTCCCCTATCTACCAATAGTTGTATCATTGAATCATGAGTGGTTCTCTCCTTTCATCGGTTACATTATCCTTCCTTTTCATGTCTTTTCGACACTCGTGATCTTGGTGTCCTTCCTTCCCACACTTAATGCATTTCGCCGTACCTTTGAGGCAGTTCCCATGGTGCAAATTCCCACATTTTTTGCATGTGTGTCGTTGTGTTTGCTTCCCATCTTTTTCGCTAGATCCACCAGCTTGAAACTCCATCTTTCTTTTCGTATCACCATAGCCATGGGACCATTCTCCAAACTCTATCTCCACTTTGAGATCACACCGAACAACTTCTTCATAACTCCCAAAGTCTCGAATTGCAAGAGACTTTCGAAGATGTGGTTTTAATCCACTAAAGAATCTATCAATTTTGCTATCATTGTTGATAACAAAACCCGAAGCATACCTTGCGAGCCTTGTGAAATTTTCATCATAGGTTGTGACAAATTCTCCTTCTTTTTGATTGAGATCTATGAATTCTCTCTCCATCTTCATGCGGAGATTTCTTGGGAAGTACTTATTAAGAAACATTATCTTAATGTCTTCCCATTCCATCTCTTCAATTTCCTCCATTGGCTTGGTGTTCTTAATCAAAGCCCACCATTGATCGACTTCTCCATCTAGACGATAAGCGGCTAGAGTCACCTTCTCCATCTCGGAATAGTGAAGAACAGAAAATATCTTCTCTATGGAGTTGACCCACTGTTCCGCAACTAGTGGATCAGAAGATCCACAAAACGTCGGTGGTCATTGCCGCATAAAACATTCGATAGCTAGTTTCTCCCTCTTTGGTGAAGGAGGATGTTCCCCATTATTATGGTTATTATTCATAACCCGAGATAATTGGGTAAGCATCTCCATGATGTTTTGAACTCCACCTACAAAATCATTGGGGATGTCGTTCGGGCAATCGTTGCATTGGCCCTCGCAAGAGTTGTTGGCCTGATTTCTCCTACTTCCCACCATTTTCTAAAATAGAAATGGTTAGAAAAAAACATATGTAAAAAAGTCATGAATAACTTATTCATTTAAACAATTATACCAAAAACATAACATATGGGATCCCTAGGTAAATATTCTTGTGTACATATTTGTACTTATTCTCATGCTAGAGGTTTTCTCTAGGGTTTACTAATCCTAATTCCCAAATTAACTAAAACTTCTTTTGATAACAACTATAATGACCCGGCCTTCTCTTACATTACTATTCCATCATTTCAAAGATAAAAAACATAATAGTTTTACCCATAGAGGATCCAAATGTTTAGTGTTTTGGGAAAACTAGGACCATACATAACAAATACATCATCAACCATAAACATTTATTTAATTTCTTCCTCTATTGCTTCTTAGTAGCTCTTGTCCTCTCCTTAGTACATTTAGACACCTGAGGATATACATCAAAAGGGGTGAGCTAAAATCCCAGTAAGAGGATAGATAAGAACAATACATCATTGGGTGAGCATAATCATAACATAGAAAAATTATTATGATCATGAGAGGAGCATAAGTAAAAGACATGAAATGTGGCAATGCATAAAAATGAAACATCATGTCTTAGTGGTTAACTACCACACATACTTGTGAAAAAAGCTAGAATCATGTTTACACATCATTTCACATTTACTCATGAGATTCATCACTTTACCCAATGCATTGGAGCGCTGTATAATTTTGGGCACACCCGTCACATTTAAACATTCATATTGCGTAATATAATTCCGGGCGCACCCGTCACATCATAACATTATCGTTATCATGATTTCCACATAGAACACATATAAAACATGTTCATAAATAACCCATGTAAAGTAATAGGTTTCATCTCATAATAACACATTCATAAGCTTTGGGTTCCCAAAAGAAAGAGGGAACAACATACTTGATACAAGAACCATCAACCTTGAGTGATAGGTAAAAGGTGAGATCTTGAAAGAAGAGTTCTTTTGGAAAACATTTTGATGGACATAAAAACCAGTGAAAAACATGTATATCCCAAAAAAGTAAAGGAAATGATGAAAAAATGATCTTTGAGGAGTAACCATATCAAAAATGTAGTGAAAGAGGGAGAACCCGAAGGAAGAAAATTGGGTTCGAGATTTCCCCTTACCTTGTACTCGAATGCCTCCTTATATTTAATGTCCTGTATAATGACATTAAATTAATTAATTATAAATTCCAGAACCTTTTATACATTAATAGGGTTCATTCTGGTTTCATTATTGCATATTATGTTCCTTTGGATGACTTATAGAGTTTAAAAACATTGTTCGGGATGTTCGTTTTTATGGTTTTCTTGAGCGGTCCACTTGTATTCTTAAATTGATGTTTTGGTAGATCATGTGTAAACATCCAGAACTGATACTACATGTTATTAATGATATTACAGTATCTTTAATAATATTATAGTGAATTATATTAGATCCAAGTGGACGAATCATTAGATAAAAATGTAATGATGGTTATTTGGGTTAATTTGGGCGGTTTTTGGATCACAACAATCTTGTTTTAACATTTAACTTAGTAATAAGTCCATAGGTTATTTCCAGAACTTAAAATAGAACATAATACATATAAAATATTTTGGTTCAAACATAAAATGGATTCATGACCAGATTTAAGGTAGAAATGGAAGAAGAGAACATGTCGTTTTTGAAGGTGATAAATTTAACACCTCATGAACAACATTCTCCTTAATAAAATAAATGGAAGAAGGAAAGGGTGTGGGGTGATATAATATAACATTATAATCATAATATTACAAAATATATATGATAATGGATTTAAAAAACAATTTGGATGAAGATAGTTAGGGAGAGATCAAGAAAGGAACTTGAACTTGAAAGGAAATTAAAGGAGAAGGGAGAGAAATTACCTTTAGAATCCTCTTCTTGAGATCCTCTTTAAGGAAGCTAGGCATGAGCTTTTGATGAGACCAGCAGATTTAGGACATGGGGGATGATCTAGGGAAGGTGTTTGGGAAGAGTTTAGAGAATTCTTGGAGCTTGAGAGGTGTGAGGAAAAGAGGGAGTGAAGGGTGGCTTTTATAGTGGATGGGAGATGGGTTTCCTTAATATAAAATTGATTAGTTTATTAGTTTCACCTAAGAAAAGGAATAGTGAGTCTTAGATGACCAAGAATAGTAAAAAACTCATGTGAGTTTGGGATTTGGGTGCTTACATCACATGTGATGCCTGGAATAGTGGGTTTTAATTAAAATGTATTTATATGGTAAATTAATGTATTCTACTATTCACAAAAAATTCAAATTTCTCCGAAAAATCCCAAAAATTTATCCCAAAAATTTTTCAACGTGTAGAATCCAAAAATGAAGTCAATTTTTGAAAAATAATTTTCTAAATATTATTAATTTAATAATTAATAAAAATCATAATTTACTTAAAAAAATAGTTTTTAAGATTAAAAATGAATTTATAGTTCTTTCAAAAATTACGTAGGGTCATATAAAATTATCTAAAAACTATTAGACGTTGATTCAATAATTTATGAATACATTATAGGGAAAAAATATTCTTTTAAATTAATTAATTAATTATAATTAATTATTTATGATTTATAAAATATCAAGAACATTTACTAAGGTCAAATTGTCACTTTCTAGGATGTCTAAATTTTATTTTATTGTTCATAGGTAATGTTACTCTTATTTACTATTCATAAGGGTCATATTACTATTCATAAGGGTAGGTTACTATTCACCAAAAACTATTTTTGTTTCATTAGACTCCAAAAACTATCTTGAACACAGTCGTGTATGTCGGATTTTTAAAATTCCAAACATAGTGGTGAAAAAATTATGTTTAACTGTTACTTATCACTTAGTAGTTCATTAGTTTGTTTTTTATGACATAGATATAAGAAGGGAATTTTCTATTTAAATACTTTGGGTCGTTACACAATTTCCCCTATAGCCCGCATATCATTATTAAAAGACACTCAGGAGAAGCCCTTCCGTCAATTATCCCTTTCGTCTACTACTATAGGTTCTCACAGTCTTGAGTATAACTAAACATGATCAACATGTGAATATCGTCCAAGTAAACCTCAAGAACTACTTGGCTATCAACTAAGGCTCAACAGTAAAAATAAAACTACAGTTCTACTATCCTACGACTAGGTATGACAACTGGAAAAAACGCCAAACAGGAAGAACAAGCATGGAAAAGCAATCTGAGCACAAACAAAATACTATAATCACAAGAAATAACCTCTACTAAAGCAATCAGGAAAAGTAGACAAGCAACAAGGGCAAAACAGGCAACACGCAATACCACGTTCATGGGTATTGGTGGAATTTGCACATAATATTCATCTATTTTCAACGGAAAGGCACAAAACACCTACCTCGATCCAAGGAGATCGATATACGTGAACCTCGACGATAGATTCCCCTTGGAACGATGTAAATCTGAGAAAACGCACAAAACTCTCAACCTACGATAACTTGTAAACGAGGAGGAATCAAGAAACAATGCTAAAGAAGAAGGAAAAAATCACCGCTGTGCTTCCAACACAACTGACCGTGCACATATCGGAGAACGGACGGTGAGGCGGTCATCCGTCGAAAATCCAGCTGTACGGGTCACTTCGGACGGCCGAAAAGTGAAGAAGAAGGTGAATATGAGGGTTAGACGTGACCCCAGTACATTTCATGAAAAACAAAAAGTACATGGCATGTACTTTTAGAGTACACGGCGTGTACTTCTAATTTTTCCGTACTCCAAAATAACCGGTCTCCACCTCTGCCTTACACACCGTGTGTGTGGCCCGGACACGGCCATCACACGGCTTCGAGCCGGGGAAATAGTACATTGCGTGTACCAAGAATGTACACGGTGTGTACTTATGAAATTTCCAGTAAATTCATTTTTCTCAAAAACTCCAGAAAAAAGGAAAAACATACCTGAAAAGTTATCCGGGTTCTTACAAACTTCCCCCCATTAAAGAAATTTGTCCCCAAATTTCCCTAACGAGTCGGAGAAGGAGAAACCCCGAACAGCTCTAGCCACTACGATCGTACATCGGTCTCCCTCTCCCAGGTCTCGTCCTGAACTCGTCCGTGCTTCCATAGCACTCGTACCATAGGTACTGACCGCCCACGGAGATCCTTCGTACTATGATCGACAATCTGGATAGGATGCTCGTCGAACGACGCATCCTCTTCGAGCTCGACTTCCTCGGGCTAAAAGATGTGAGACGGGTCTGAAAAGTAGTGTCGGAGTTGAGAGACGTGGAATACGTCGCACATGGCCCGATACCTCTGAGGTAGCAGCAACCGATAGGCGACCAGCCCCACCCACTCCAAAACCTCAAACGGTCCGACGTACCACGATGAATGTTTACCCTGTCTCCGAATCCTCTTGTGTCCCAACCTCGGTGCGATACGTAGGAAAACATGATCACCGACCTTGAACTCCAGAGGTCGTCTCCACTGATCAGCATAAGACTTATATCGAGACAGCGCTGTAGCCATCCTCTTCTGAATCAACTCTATCTTCTCTGAAGTCTCCTAAACAATATGAGGTCCCAGCAAAGCTGCCTCTCCTGTCTCCAGCCAGCATAAGGGTGATCGTCATGGCCTACTGTACAAAGCCTCATATGGCACCATCTGAATGGTCACTTGGAAACTATTATTGTAGGAGAACTCCACTAGAGGACTATGCTTCTCCCAAGAACATCTAAATTCATGGTTGCAATCTCGGAGCATATCCTCAAGCACCGGGATCGTGCACTCGGACTGGCCATCAGTCTGGGGATGGTATGTTGTACTCAAAAGTACTTGTGCACCCAAGGCCTTCTGATGTCCCTGCCAGAACTGAGAGGTAAAGCGCGCATCACTCTCTAAAACAATAGAGCGTGGAACTCCATGTAGAAGAACAATCTCCCTAATGTAAAGTCATCCCATATCATCGACATTGATGCTCTCCTTGATCGGCAAGATTTGAGAAACTTTTGTATGTCTGTCGACGACAACCCAATAAGCATTGTTCCCTCAAGGTGATCTCAGAAATCCGGTCACGAAGTCTATCGCAGCATCGTTCCACTTCCACTCCGTAATGGGAATCTGCTGTAAATGTCTCGCTGGCCGTTGAAGCTCTGCTTTCACCTACTGACATGTAGAACATCTCAAGACAAAACCAGCAACATCCTTCTTCATACCAGGCCACCAGTATTGGCGATGAAGGTCCCAATACATCTTGGTGATGCCAGGATGAACTTCCCAAACAGAGGAATGGAAATGCTGCATCAGCCCCTCGCGTATGTCTGCTGGCCCCCATCCGCATCCCTGAAAGCGCAAGATCTCATCCTCACCCACTATCCATCTAGGATGAGGGTCCCCTCCTGACACACTCTCCCGTAGGACTATGCTTTCTGAGTCTAATAGCTGCCTCATCCGTACCCAATCAAGTAGCGTGGAGGTAACAGATACAGAAGATAGAAAAGTCTTTCCCCATCTGTCATGCACCTCCAAATGAATCTCAGAGAACAAAGCCATCAGCTGCCACTCACTACTGGCCTCCTGAACGTCCTAAATCTGAGTTCTCCTTCTCAAAGCATTAGCCACAGTGTTGCCCTTTCCTAGAGTATAGGTAAGATCAAAATCAAAAGATTATAGATACTCAACCCACCTACGATGCCTCAGATTCAGATCACGCTGTGTGAAGATATACTTGAGACTCTTGTGGTTAGTGAAAAACCACAAAGTGCTCTCCCAGAAGGTAATGTCTCTAACTGCGCAAGGCATGAACAACATCCGCCAACTCCAGATTGTGCATAGGGTAGTTCCTCTCATGTGGCCTCAACTGCCAAGACCCGTACGCAACGACTCCATCTCCTTGCATAAGAACAGCTCCCAGCCCGATACCCGAAGCATCATAGTAAACAGTGTAGCTCTTGCCTGGCTCTGGCAAGACTAGTATTGGTGCTGACTTCAACCTTACTTTCAGCACCTAAAAGGATGACTGACAAGAATCTACCCATAAGAACTTTTCCCCCTTCTTGTTCAGACCTGTCAAAGGTGCTTCTAGACGAGAAAAGTCCTGAATGAAGTGTCTGTAGTATCCAGCCAGCCCAAGGAAGCTCCGTACCTCAAAAAAGTTCTTCAGCTTCTCCTAGGAAACTACAGCTCTCACTTTCTCTGGGTCCACATGTACTCCTGTATCTGAGATGATGTGATCCAAGAAGTGAATCTGATGCATCCAGAAGTGGAACATTGAGAGTTTAGCATAAAGTCGATGCTCTCTTACTGTACTCAAAACGATCTGAAGATGTGTGGAATGGTCGTGTCGAGTGTGAGAGTACACCAAGATATCGTCCACGAATACCACAACGAAGGAATCCATGTAAGGATGGAACGCTTGGTTCATCAGTGCCATGAAAACTGCTGGTGCATTCGTGAGTCCGAACGGCATGATTGTATACTCGTAAAGACCGTACCTACTCATGAAGGCTGTAAGAGGTATATCTGATGGTCTAACATGCAATTGATGATAACCAGACCCCAAGTCGATCTTCGAGAACACCCGGGCTCCTCGAAGCTGATTGAAAAGGTTATCAATCTGTAGTAAGGGATATCGGTTCTTGACCGTCAACTGGTTTAGCTTCCAATAATCCACACAAAGCTAAAGGGTACTATATCCCTTCTTTGCAAATAGAACAGGCGAACCCCAAGGAGAAGTACTGGGTCGGATGAAACCCTTACCCTGTAACTCCTCCAACTGCTTCTTGAGCTCCTGCAACTCAGGTGTGGCCATCCTATAGGGAGGAATGGACACCGGTGCTGATTCTAGCATGAGCTCAGTAGAGAAGTATGCGTCACGCTCCGGAGTCAAACCCCAAAAGTCCTCTGGAATGACATCCCTGAAGCAATCCACCACTAGAAAAAAGTCCAACTGTGGAGTTCCCTGATCATCCAGATAAAGACTAGAAATCTAGGCTGTCACCCCTCCTAGCACAAGATGCTCGAGTCCTGCCTGACTCACCCGAACATCCCATTCGCCTCTATGAATAAAAGATTCACCCTATGGTGAAACAAAACTCACTCTGCAGAGATAATGGTCGACAACTGCCTAAAAGGAAATAAACCAATCCATGCCAAGGATGACATCATAGCCTGTCATCTCTAGGATATATAGATCCCATAAGATGTGATACCCTACAATCTCAAGAGGTAACTCTCTACACAGGCATACACTAGATGTCCTTGTCCCCAAGGGTGTGTCTGGTGTCAATGAGTCAGCAGAAGAAAAGATGCAGAGTCCAAGGCTCTCCACAACAGCAACAAAGATAAAACTATGCGTAACACCAGTATCGAAAAGAGTTGAAGATAAAACTGAGGCTACTAAAATCGTACCTCGAAAAATAGAAGGGTCGGGATCCTGCTCATGATAAGTTTTCTCCACGGAGAAAGACTGGCCCGTGTCACGGCCCTACGACCCTAGCTGACCACTCTTAGCTGAACCGCCCTACTGGTGCTAAGGAACTGGTGGCTGACCGCCATGACCTCGACTTCCACCTCGGCCCAAATGGCCGGAAGAACTCCAGTTCCCCGACTGGTGAGAAACTGGCTGTGCTTCTCCTGAACGAGGAGTCATGGAAGAACCCCGGTCACCTGCTTCTGGTGAGAAAACCTGGCAGAAACGCTGAAGGTGACCCAACTTGCTGTAAGATCGGCACTCTACGGGGTCTCTCTGGCACTGCGGCCTCGTGTGCCCTTCCCAGCCACAGTGGTATCATGTCACCTGACTGCCTGAATATGCGTCTCGCTTCCTCGAACCACCGCGCGTAGGCTCACTACGGCGCTTCTTGCTATCATCTGAAGGAAAGCTAGCTCTGGAAGCAGAACTGCGCTCACTCGCAGCTCCAAAGTCTCTCAGATTGCACTCCGCAATCAGTGTCTGGTTGAAAATGGATGTAATGGAAGTCAGCTGGAAGATGTTCACCTACAAGCGGATCTCCCGCCTGTGTCCATCCTCAAACTTCCTCTCCAAGAACACCCCACTCCCATCCCGAAGGGGTGTAAAACACTACAGCTCAGTGAAACGAGAGGAATACTCCATAACGGATATAGTACCCTGCTCCAAGATCATGAACTCTTGGGCTCGATTGGCCCTCAGGGTATCCGGGTAGAAGTAGTTGTAGAACATGCGCTGGAACTCCTCCCAAGTCATATACTGATGCTCACCCGCCTGTGAGATCACGTCCCACCACCTCTTGGTGGAGTCTCGGAGCATGTAAGTGGAGAGCTTGACCCGCCTCTCTAGAGGTGTCTCCAGATGCTCGAATATAGTCATCACGGCTTCCAGACATGACTCTGCAGCCTGAGGTCCTCCCTCCCCCAAGAACGTGGGAGGATGTTGTTGCTGGAACACCCACGTCAAGTCTACTATAGACAAGGCATGAGGCGGTGATCCCTAGAAGGTCGACATCATCCCCATGAAACCTTCCCTGAACAGCACATCAGCACCTACAACTGGTATGACAACTGGTGCCAAAGCAGGCTCGGCTGGTGGATCGACAGGAAGTCTTCGATCAGAAATATCAGGCGTCTGATCACTGCCTGACGACAGACGTATGACCGGAGGACGTCTCGGAGGCATAACTCTGAAAGATCAAAAGCACACCTTAGATCTGGAAACAGGGACAGGGAACACAAGCGTACAAAACAGGAACATGGGAATAAAAACACACAAGATTGCATAACACGACTACACGGTGTGTATAAAACTACATGGCGTGTCTTTTGAAACCACTGACAAGGGTGTGTACCCCTTCCCTACAAGTCGTGTACACTACAAACTACACAGCATGTTGACTCCCGCACACGGTGTGTACTTGAAAACTATTCCCCTACCCGAGTCTCCTTACACGGCTAACCCACACGGTCGGACTCAACCAGAGACTACACAGCGTGTTCGAAACAAACACGGTGTGCACTAGACAAGGATTTGATGGTCCATGTTGTTGAGTACACGGTCGTCTACATGGATGGACCTTACACGGCGTGCTACGAACAAGCACGGCGTGCATAGGCGAAGGCGACACATTCCCGTGTTGTTCGTGACACGACTGGGTACCTGGGCAAGACTACACGGCGTGTTCCGAACAAACACGGCGTGTGGAAGGGAAGGTAACGTTGGCCCGTGTTGTTCGTGACACAGCCTGGTACCCGGACAGACTACACGACATGTTCCCTATGGACACGGCGTGTTCTACCCGAGCTTCCCCGACCCATGTTGTTAGTGACACGACCGGGTACACTACTCTGAAGTCAAACGGTGTGTACCAATGGTACACGGCGTGTTTCCGAGGTTCCTCCCACGACACCGTGTTCTGCTCACACGGTCAGTGACATGGCCTGAAAACTACACGGCGTGTATCCAAAAAGTACACGCTGTGTATTTTTGGTTTTTCTGGGTAGTAGCTCAGAAACTACGTAAAATTCCAGAAACACTGAAAAACAAGGGAATAGATGCCAAATTCCGATCTGGGAGGGCCCATAATGCCTCAAGAACCATGATTTGGTGTTCATTTTAAGCAACAAACAAATCAACATTTTTCTAACATAACAGCATAGAATCTATCAAGCATATATCAAAATAGCATGAATAATCTACATAGATCCTATCACAACAACATGCAATCGCTAATGAACCCTATATGGCATGGAAAGAATGCATGACATGTGATTTCTACAAGTGCCTATATGATGCATGAGATGGCATACACTCATCTCATCGGGTTGCGACAGAAATCGAACCGAAATATCAAAACAATAATAGCACAAGCCATGTGAATCACTCTAGGTGAAATCATAGCAACCATAAAATCTTAGAATCAGCCACTGCAATTAACGAGGTAGTATGTCTTTTCCCTATACACGAGTTAGCTACTCCCGAGCACAGCTTAATGCCAAGTACCAAATCCATCCTATCACTGGCTAAGGTTTCCAAATAGTAAATCAAGAGAAAAGAACACCTCTGATACCACTTTGTAACATCCCGAGTCTGGAGCCCCTCCACTGGTGCCCCGTACCCGGTTCGCCACATGACCTAAAGCGCGATTGCCCGAATGCCAGAGGCTTCCGACTTGCAGCAAGGGCCTTGGTGAGTCAGTGGGGAAACAATGCCCTCATTCGGTAAGGTATACATGGTATGAAAACAACAATAAACAGCGGAAGCAATGAACAACATGCATAACAACAGAAAGCAAACAGCGGAAGCAATGTATATATAACTATGATGACAATGATGCAACAGGTACAAGTATCTATGGAAAATGGAAAACACAACAACGTGCTGAAATACAATTGAAACCAAGTGCAAAAGAAAACAAAGTAATCTCATCAGCATCGTGAGCCACGGCTCGGTCCCATGCTCCCCAGCTCCTGATGCAGTCAAGATCATGAAGTAGAAGGGCGCTTGCCCTTATCTATACCTGCAGCAACATAGTCCGCTTTGGCCCAAAAGCATGGCCCAAAAAGGGTGTGAGATACAATCCCAGTAGGAAATCACCCAATGATTTGTGCCTAACAGTAAATGAATACAAGGCCAATAACAAAACAATAAACAGTGCACGAGAAAGCACAAGTAGCTACAATCCACAGTTCTAACAAAAAAGTGCACAAGTAAACAACCAGTAACAAAGGAATAAGGTAACCCTATGGGTAGCTCTCACAGACTAACCATTATGGTTCAACCTATAAATACTAGCAACCCTCTAGGTGGCACACACAGTCTCCCCCCTCTGGTTCAGTTACGTAATTATGAAGACTCTCTAGGGAAGCGCTCACCGTCAATTCCCCATGTAGTCTCGTATCGTGCTAAAGGCTCTCTAGGGAAGCACTCAACCTCAATTACCTCTATGGCACGCGTCGTGCTAATGTATCTCTAGGAAATCAATCAAAATCAATTTCCCCTGTATCTCGCGTATCATAATTAAAAGACACTCTAGAGAAGCCCTTCCGTCAATTCTCCCTTTGGTCTACTACTCTTGGTTCTCAAAGTCCTGAGTATAACTAAACATTATCAGCACGTGTATATCGTCCAAGTAAACCTCAAGAACTACTTGACTATCAACTAAGGCTCAACAGCAAAAATAAAACAATAGTTGCATTATCCTACGACTAGGCATGTCAACTGGAAAAAATCCCAAACAGGCAGAACAAGCATGGAAAGGCAATCTGAGCACAAAAAAAATACTCTAATCACAAGCAATAACTTCTATTAAAGCAATCAAGAAAAGAAGACAAGCAACAAGGGAAAAACATGCAACACGCAATACCCCGTTCACGGGTATTGGTGGAATTTGCACATAATATTAATCAACATTCAACGAAAAGGCACAAACCACCTACCTCGATCCTAGGAGATCGATATACGTGATCCTCGACGACAGATTCCCCTTAGAAAGACGTAGATCTGATCAAACGCACAAAACGATCAACCTATGATAACTTGTAAATGAGAAGGAATCAAGAAACAAGGCTAAAGAATAAGGAATAAATCGCCGCTGTGCTTCCAACGCAACTGACTGTGCTTGAATCGGAGAACGGACAGTGAGGTGGTCGTCCGCCGAAGATCCGGCCGTACGGGTCTCTTCAGATGGAAGAAAACTAGAGAATAAGTTGAATATGAGGTTTAGACGCGACCCCGGTCCATTTCATGAAAAAAAAGAAAGTACACGGTGTGTACTTTTAGAGTACACAACGTGTACTTCTAATTTTTCCGTTCTACGAAATAACCGGCCTCCACCTCAGCCTTACACACCGTGTGTCTGGCCTGGACATTTCCAGCACACGACTTCGAGCCGGGGAAAGAGTACACGCCGTGTACCAAGAAAGTACACGACGTGTACTCTGAAATTTCCAGAAAATACATTTTTCTCGAAAACTTTAGAAAAAAGGAAAAACATACCTGAAAAGAGATATGGGTTCTTACAAGTGGTACTAAATACTTCATCCCAAAATTGTTTATCATTGTACTATTCACAATAGATGATTCTAGTTATTTATAAATTAATCCTATTTCATAATTCTATGTGATGAGAAGCTATTTATTATAAATATTTTACAAAAAACGTTTCTAATTTGGAATTTAAAAACACTCCACCAAGATTACTATAACTTTTTATCAAAGGTAAAATTTTCCCATTCTTCTAATGGTCTACAAAAAATTTAAAATATAAATATGTTTCTGAATTTTTTTCAAGAAAAAAACCTAATGTATCATGTGTCGTTATCAACTAAACGTATACATAATACTTTACACCAATACCTCATGTTCATATATTTCCAAATAAGTAACTGTTTCCTCATTAAAAATAATCTGAAGGTAAAATTTCACAAATATATTTATAACTAATCTTGTGTCATTCTCCAATTTAATAAGGAACATATACATTATAAAAATTAAACTTAATCAGTAGATCCGTGACTATCCATTTATTAGAGAGTTTAGATGAAGTTCTCTGATTAAAAGTTTCTATCAGTCTATGTTAAATCCATGATTTATCTTTTCTTTCCCTATGGCAAGGTAGATAATGGATCTTAAATTCTTTTAGGTTATGTGTGTATAAATTTACATACCTATTTGAATCCAGAATAAATTTACCTTCTAAATAATAAATAGTACATTTATTATTTCTGTTGTTCAAAAGATAACCCTAATCACATAATTGATTTATGATAATTTTGTTTTGCTTAACTCCTAAAACATTCAAAACATTTTAAATTATGGATTACCCAGTAATAATGATTCTACTGATACCAATAATTTATCCTTTATCATTGTACCCAAATGAAAATTTTCCACCTTTCAACCAAAAAATCATCTTGAATAAATTTTCATGTTTTTTCATGTTCCATGAAAACCATGTATCCATGTACCAAATATTGTTTCAATTAGTACACTTATTTATTTATTAAAACTAAGAAATTTAGGTTTTTGGTACCCAAATTTGTTCAGGCCCATTATTATTAAACACATGCATTTTTTAATTCCACGTTTATCAAACTCCTTTTGTTTCATAGTTTATAATTCTTAAAGAAATATGGTTTATTAGCTCCTAACTATAGTACAAAATTTAAATAAAATTATTTCTTCCAATCCAACAACTTTGAACATAATAAAAATGATGTGTTTTTTTTGTATCCAAATAGTTATTTTGAAATGGTTTTTTTTTTGAATTAGTAAAAAATATTCTAGAAATATTTCTTTTATTTTTTTAATTTTATATATATATTATAAATGTTTTCCATATGTGATGTAAATTTGGATTCTAATATCACCAGGACTAAAATTTAAAATTAATTTGAACTACAAAATTATTATTTTTATTAGATGTAGTGTATTTTTCCACATCTGTTGAATTATTTGATTTTTATAAATTATATACGTATAATTATTTTGATGATTTAACATTTAAGTATTATGTTTTGAAATTCTCAAATTATCTTTGGAAAAATATACTTTTTCACCATAATTATATTTAGAAGATATTACTATTATTTTCTAAATGTTTTCAAATATGAGAAAATTTTTCATAATTAATTTAAATAAATATACTATTATAATGATAATATTAATATAAATAATTAAAATTATTTTTAATTTTGGAAATATGATAATTTTCATTAAATTTAAGGTTGGTTAATGTTTTAGAATATTTATTGGCAATGAAAAAAAATTAGTTAATTCATAATTTCCTATAGAAACCAAATATTTTTATGATTAACTATTTTACATTCTAAATAATTATATTATGAAATGTCTCCTCATATTTCTCTTAATATTTAAGATGATTTCAAAATTTTATTACATATATGTTTCTGATAGATCTAATAATTTCTGTCTGAATTTATTTCCTTCTTATATTTTCCATCCATTCATTGAATTATATTATTTTGTATCTAAGTTTCTTAATGTCATAATAGATCATAATTTTTTTTTCATTTTATAAATTTAAATTTTCATAAACTTGTAATTAAAATATTTCATTTGAAAAATAGTATTCATTCTATGTGATAATTAGGCGTGTCTATTCTAACATTCTTCTTAAGAACTACATTTACTCTCAAACCATACATTATTCTTTACAGAACAATTAGTATATTTTTCTATAAACATGAATTTAATATATAATATAATATAATGTAAAATATAATACAAAAATTTTCTAATTTATATTTTTAGAATCTCTCTTTAATCTACCATCATAATACATGATAGTTCTAATTTGATCATCAAAGAAAATCATTGTAATTTCTTCAACATAATCTATTATTATTATTTTAGATTAATACTCTCTAGGCCTAATTTCAATGATACTATTAAAAAATATTTCATCTACAAGATATTTATATACAGGATTTGGTCATTTATTAAAAATATTCATGAACCTATGATGCATCTCTATAAACAATTCTCTAGATATGAAATCACAATCTCGATTATCTACTCTAATTATAATTCTTCTGGTCTCAATAAAATTAGATTTTACAAGGTGTGTAATATTAAGATTTTTCCATACAGTACTAGTATCTTCACATGAAGATATTTAACTATAGATATTTCAATTAATATAAGATAATAAATTATTTCTACCTTTGTAATATTGATGATATTCGTAATTATTTTGATTAGTAAAAGTAGAAACATAATCTTTAGGAATCTAATAACTTCATGTAAGCATAACAAAAGTATCTAAACAAACATTGATGATAATTATTTTCATATGGTATCTCCAATATTTATAATTTGTACCATCAAAAATAGGTGGTCTATAAGGAATTATTTTCTCAAGAGATCCATCAATAAAACAACCCATCATTAAAAAAAATTAATATAAATACATGTTAGTGTAAATAAATTTATTAAAAAAATTAAATAATAAAATATGTAAACATGGAAACTTACATGAATATAAATGTATAAATTAAAAAACAACTTTCAATTTAATGTTGTAGAACCTTATTTAATAACAAATATATGAATTTATGTGCATAGAAATCGATATAAGAGGGGCATTGGATTGTATTTTCAAAAGTTAAGAATATCAAAAACCATTTAAATCCCTTTATATTTATCATATGAACACTATGTTTTATATTTACTATGATATAATCTGATGAAAACATATTTTGGAACTTTTTATAAAAATATATTTATAATAATATTTTATTACAATGTTTAAATATTCTTATATATATTCGTAGTGGTAATAAAAAACATAAGAATAAAAATATAAAACATTATAATTATCTGAAGAAAACATATTGAATCTTTATAAATGAATAGTATCAATTTAACCTTTAGTGAAAATGAATTATAAATCATTGTTTAAAGGTATCAATATTTTAACCTAACTGTAATTTTATTTTATTCTTCAAGTGAAAATTCCTTGATCAAAATTGACGGAAAATATTTTTCATTCTATCCCTAGAGTCCCTTGATTGAAAATATCGAACAAAGGAGTTTTCCATTCAGTAGAATACCTCAATCAAACCAAATCATACAAAGAAAATACAATAATAGAAAATAATTTATGCAATTAAAATTCATCACAAGAATGCATTATATTTGTAATCTCTCTATTGATTATAATGAGTGTACTATTAAAAAGATAGTAAAACCCCTACAATGATTCTAAAAAACTGAGAGGTAAAAAAATCATCTCCCACACCCTCAAGTACACCATTATTTATAAGAAAGTATCTAATAGTCAAATTCATTGATTCACAGAGTTAGTTGCAACAACATCAGTAAAACTCTTCATTTACTGGGAATGTTATGTACAAACATTATATGATATTCATTTGGATGCATCCTAAGGATGTTTTAAATTATTCATTTTCATAAAGTAGTTTTTAATATAATATAATATATTTTATTCACTCTGTGAAATTAGAATCATCATTTTATGGTTTTTACAATGTTTCATCTAGAAAGTACACCATCCTTATTCTGATGAATGTCTGTCACAATAAAAAAGTGAATATTTATTTGGCGATAAATTTTTATTTATTATAAGAAATAAATTATAAAAACACAGATTAATGAAATTTGAAATCATCAATCCAATGTAAAAAATATATTTTCAATATTTTATAATATTCCATCCAATTATACAATTCAACAGATAATGAAAATTTATCTGATTAGTAATTATTATTTGATTGAAATGACTATCAAAATAAGATTATTTTATAATTAATAATGTATTATATGCATGGTAAAAATATATATTTTCAACAAAACATTTTAAAACCACGAGAATAATAATTTTAGTAATACATGGTATTTATAAATGGTTTTTGTGATTTTCACGGAAATGGTTTAAAAGAGATGAATATAGATCTTTTGACTAAACAACTATTTATTTTTTGGTGTTCTAAGATGATAAAATTTTCATGATATGATAGACCACATGTGAATGATTTTTATTAAGTGATATATGTGGGATATATCTCTCTCCAATTCATTATGTTTAGATGGATATATCTTGGGAAAAATGAGATTAGAATGTGGTGTGAACCTAGTTAGTAGGGAACATTTTCCACTATGATTGTTCTGAGAATAAACCCTGATTGCTTTAAACGTATAGGTAGTGAAAACATTTCACTATGATTGTCTCGTAAATGATCCTTTACTACTATGGACATTTTTTCTATTCTTATGTGTATCACAAAAGTCCATTTCATGTGCCAATGATAGGCTTCCATGGATTATGTTAAGTGATTATTTTATGATTCTTGTCTTTAAAACAACCATGATTTATGTCATGACACAAGATTATGATTTACAATATCTAGGGTATGATTTTAAAATCTTATTCTCAGGTTCTTATTCCATTTTGTTCATGTTATACTCAAGTGATCATTGATATCTCAATTTTTATGCTTTCTGGTCATCTAGGCTCACCATTTCTTATATTTACATTACCTAGGTTAAAAAATATATTCTAAGTGTTGTATGACTTGGAATGTTTCTAGTTATAAATAAATTAGTGGGATAAGACATAGATTTTTTATGAACCATTTTTTATGTATACATTTTTTCAATGGAAATAGACCAATATAATTTTAGCATATATCATTTTGTTGTGTAATGAATACTTAGCTACAAAGATGTTATATCTATGTATGAAGCTTCTAGGCCATAATTTCTACCACCAACCATCTAGATCTCATCTAATCCAAAAGGGTATATACCCACATTTCATTTGATCATACCACCAAAGTAAAATTCCACGAGTTGTGTCTAATATAACATTATCTCAGATTCAAAATAAACTACCACTAAACCCCTTGTGTGTTATAAAAACCAAGAATAAATCGATTTATATGATTTACATCTAAAATTACATGGAATCCCACATGCCTTTATTCACCCTATAATTGTTATAAACATCATCATGGAAACTTTTTCCAAAACTGAACCATCTCCCATGCATACCCCACCTGTAACCAACCTTCAATGATACATCAAATGATCGAACCAAGCCACCAAGTGTTTCAATATTTCACTTATACTCGTGGATTTTGAAATTATAATAAAATTACATACCATTTCAATATATACAAATCTTTTTATTATAAATACTAAAGTACCATTTAGTATAATTCAACTAAAAATTTATTAATAGAAAATTTATTTAATATTTTGTTAATACTTTGAAATTTTAACTCTATGTCATTATTGAATCATTAACCACACATAATCATGAAAAATATTGTATGAATATTATATTCCATGTATGATTCTTGTATACTTTCCTCGTTCCGATATAAGATAAGATAAAAATCTCAAAATAATGATCTAAAATCTACACATGATACTGGAAAAAATAGCCTGATTATAATAAAAGAAAATAACAAATTCCCATAACCCTAGTTACATAGACATCCCACTAAAAAGGTGTTCAAAACTCACTAGACTACAGTGAATCAAAATCTATTACAAAATTTTATCTATAGAATCAAAATACTCTAATAAAAATCAAAATAAATAATTCTCATATACCGTTTCCATTTCCCCATCATATATTTCCTAAATAAAACCCGATTTAGGTCCAAGTATGGCCTCCACAAATCCTTGCCATAGAGCAGAACTCACTGTCTAGTGGTAAGAGTTGATGACAAAATTTAGGGTAACTATTCTCTAATTTTTATATCTATAAACAGTAATAAAAAACTAAAAAACATTAATATATTATCAGAGTACGTGTTATTGGAATTAAATCCCAACTAAACATTAACAGTACAAATCAGATCCTATTCTATGAAACATTTAATCATATTGTCAAAACTTTATGACAATTACAAACTAGTATGATCAGGTTTATAAAATTTACAGATAATAAAATATACAAGTATGACTCATGAAAACCCAAAGACTCACCTTAATCCATATACTAATATATTTAATTTTCTCTAGAATAATTTTATATGAGGTCCTTGACTAGATCTACGTAACATAAATGAGGTCTACATGCACATTGTTTCTCCCATTCCTGGTGAAAGAAATATATATTATTTTTTTATCACCATGTTCCCCTATGATACTACAACATATACATGTTTGTAGATGAGGGAAATAAATTAAAAAATATTCAAAATAAATTTATACATTCCGAGTCATCACATTCTAACTATGTTACCATGACACCTAACCATAAATGACACTAGAGAAACACATCCAAAATAATCACTCATCATATAATTACCATAATGGGAATGGAAAAAAGTCCCAGTACACATGCACAATATAAGCCCCTGTGGGGAAGGAAAAAATTAAACCAGATCTAGACCTGCAGATTTATTAAGGATTCTCTCTTAGTGATCCTGAAACTATATTAAACTTTCTTATCACTACCAATTAAATATAACAATAATTGATATTGAGGAGTTCATTAACATATTCAACCACACATGTTGGAAGAGCCACAAACATGGGAAGGTCCTTTCATTAATCATATATATATAAAGAAAATATAAACGAGGGAAAAAATAGTGGAAACCTCCATCAAGTGCCAAACCAATCAAATATAAGAAAGGTCTCATGTATAGTCTCATATAATTCAAGTATTTCATATGGAGGGAAAAATGGATTTAACCACATGTATGAGAACCACTCATATGGTAGTTTAACAATATTACTTTCCACTAATATGAAATAACATCGACATGACATACCAATAAATCATGGCCTCATAGTCTTAAGTATTAACCCTCGACTAGATTCTTATACAACAAACATATCTCTTATTTCATAACACAAACTATGCTCTAGTCATACAATTAATAACACCAATCCTCATGTCATAACTCATTATTTATGTATCTCCTATAGCTAAACTCACTAACCTAATCTCTGCCATATATGGAAATCGTACCAAACTCACCAATATATGTATCTCCTCCATTAGGGTATCTACTAGATATTTCAAACCAACCCAATGTCTAACCATAAATACCAATCCTTGTCTAACATACCAATAGATATATAATGACTTAATGGCCTTATCTAACCCAGTCCTAAAGGGTCTAGTTCAACTCACTTTCAATTCCCACATGACAATCCCATCTAAGATGAAAATTTCCATTCTAATCTAACAATCCTAATACCCAATGGAATCCATTTTACAAACCCTTAAAAAAATTCCCACAACCCACACATGAGTCACACATCACATCTCACATAGAAGAGATCTCAAGAGGATCGTATGTAAGAAACATTAATCCTTACACTATATAAATCCCCATATGAATTATCATCATCACCACATAAACAAATTCAACCAACCAAAAATTGTCTACGGTATTCCCAACAATATGTGAGATAAATGACAATATCACCCATAACCCATAGGCTGAAGACCTCTGTGCCCACTCTACTATCCTTAAGAACTATTGCTCCCTAAAATTTATTTCATGACCGAAGTCATATCTCAAGCCACAATTATAATAAACTAGAATCTTATACCCTTGGTGATGAATTCACTAAGATATTAAACAATACTCAATATATTATGGAATACTCTCTCAAATATCTAAAATTCTCAATGATACCTGATTTCTCCACTAGTGAACTCACAGTCCCAATAAAATTTAATCAAACCAAATTTACTATGACGGAATACATAATCATACAAAAACATACATAAGGATAATAATTATTAGGACTATTAACAATATTCATTAATGTATCCCCTTCTATAAATACTCCATTCCACATCCAATCATTTAAAATCCTCTGAATCTCAATCTCATACCACCAACCATAAAAATATAATTTAAATAATTAAAATTAATTCTATAATTTATCAAAAGGAATAAAAATCATGAAATCTACCTTAGTAGACTACCATGGATATAACCTCACGAATTGGAATTCAAACAACCCATGAAATTGATTATCTCAGATAAAAAAATCACCAAAATTAAATACTTTATAATTATATAATTAAACCAAAAATCAATGAGAACCCTAGAAAAACGCATTGTGTTATGTCCATCAAATGAAAAAATGGGTGACACCATATGGTTGACAGCTCTTGGAATCCTCTATATAAAAAAAACTAATATTCATATCTTTTGAGATGATTTCACCATGATTTTATGAAATCATTTTTCTAAGTCTAACATGAGTCGATAGAAAATAAAATGAATACATGAAATGGAAGTGTGGGGGAAGCGATATTATACATCTATTTTCATGGAAACTATCATCAAAATACCACTCATTAAGGGGGTTCAAGGAAGGATGAATGGAGGATCTTTCCAAAACATACCATCACTCATGAAAATTAAACATAAAATAAAAGGGGGATGTCTAATAAAATTTGGGTATTCCCCCACATTAAAAAATGATCATTATGTGTAACGGGACATGCCCTAAGGGGTTACGGTATAAAACCAAAATCTATGATTTTATTACAGTATAAATTCATGGTCCTGAGTGTAATTCATATCATTATAATTTAACGAAGTACTCAAATGCCACCAATACATCATGACATATGTATCTATAACACAACACCTCTCCCAATATGAAATCATCGGAAAATAGAATTATTTATTCATTTATCAACATCCAATTGTTTATTTCCTAATAATACCCCGACAAGAAAGAACTATGGTTGAGTTATTAAGGATATGGTGTGATCCCCCAAAACCTCAAAACATAATATAACATATTCCCTTCACCATTCTACAATACCCATGTTATGGTATTATCAAATTCATATACCAAAATCAATAATGAAAATATCTATGTAACATGGTATGGCCCACTACATTTATGATTCAAGGGCCAGACCCTATCACACCACACTGCAACACCCCTTTTTGTCATTCTGGTCTATCATGTGAGCCAAAATTTCAAACTAGTTCTAATACTAACTCCTCCAATGTTCATCCAACTTTCTCCCAATGCTCTAAAACTCCACTAAAAAACCTAAGGAAATCAAAAAAACTCTCAGTGTTTTCTAAACTATATTAATACAAAGTAGGGTCCAAATTCTCAAAACATCACCTAATTCAATAATAAAACAATCCATTGAAAATACAAACCTATATTGGTTTAGATAATTATAGGTTACAATAAAAAATCAACCATTCAATCCCAATAATTCAAAAAAATCTATACAACTATTATACCTACGTAGGGCATGAAGTAACCACATAACACTAATCCCTATCCATCCAATTATATTTCTAAGCTAACAACATCTGACAACTCCATAAAAAATTTAGTAAACATGTAAGTAAATCTGGGGTCGAGTATATCTACAAGCTGAAAAAAAATTCCCAAAAGGAAAAAATATAGACATATTATTTATTTATAATAATTATATAGTGGAAACTATAAAGGAATAATTTTTATCACATTACACTATAATCAATACCCAAGGGTTGGCACAATTTTCTTATCAGTATATGTAGACCACTATGGTATCTATTTTTATCTTACAATTTCCACATCACCAATAATAATAATCATTATATTAATGGGAATAATATAATTGTAGACATCAAAAACCCACACAAAAACTAATAATGGAACTTGTAAATCACTATCCTCCAAACTTGGTAACATATAATTACAATTTTAGACATTTTATCTCCACCCACCTTGTGATCATTGAACATCACCACGTATCATATTTATAAAGAAAAAACCGTAGTAAATCATACCCATAAATATATAAACATTTTATCCACATAAATAGTTGTAAATAAAAATTATCTATATTTTGACCATTAAAATAGCCACCTAATTAGATTCAGTTGGGTCACACCTTATAAAACCACCCATGGGTTATGGTTACATAATGATTAGTACTCCCACAATATAAAATAAAAATAAATACAAGTAATCAATATTATACATTACATCATCGTAATCCTAAAAAAACAATGGAACTCCAATTTGTGTGGGGTTATATACACCCACATTATATAATATAATAGAATTAATACTTTCATGGTATGAATAAAACCTTGGTAGAACTCCACGCATCATCACATGTGGTATATTTATATCGTGGAATAAATTAGGGATATTTTCTTTTGGTATAGTGATTCTCTTTGCGGTACTCCCACAAGAATCATGTTTTATAATACCACATTCTTAAATAAGTACCTTCCAAGATACCAAATAATGGGTACTCAAAACACCAATATAAATCATGTAATAAGAGCTCCTTAGTGGGCATAATAATATTCACCTAGTAAAATACTCGAGGGAATCTTCATATATCCAATATATCCAAAATAATTTCTATCAGGAATAAAAAAACAATTGTTCTAGATCATAGAGTGGTGAAAAATATAATATGAAACATCAAACCATCGATGTCATTATGATTATAAGCATGAACATTATTTTATTCAAAACTGTCATCGTCCCCAATGTTATAAAAATTATCACCATCACAATCTTTAATAACATATGATTTATTAGTTTGTCTTTGTATCCTATTTTAGTTCATCAAACATTGGTTATAATATATAATCATTATAATCATACATGTTTCATCATCAGTATGTTCATTAAGTGAAGGCTTAAAATAAAGAGTCTTCAATATAAAAATTCATAATAAAACCTCTTATCAAGGAAATATCAAAATGTGGAATTCTCAAATATCTCATTTCCCAATGGTTAGTATAATTGAAATCATTCCATTATTTAGAATATTTTTTATATTGATTATTCATTTCTATATACTTCAAAAACAATAAATATAGTTTCATTATACATTTTATTAGTTTTATTATGGTTTTATTTATTCCACTTAGATATTCAAAAGGTTCAATTTTTTTTAGAAAATAGCAAAATTGTTTCATGGCTAAAAGTGGGATTTATTAACCAATTTATATAAACGATGTATCCATTTAAAATTTCAAATCATTATATTTCATAAATATATCTCTATTATAATCTCCCCTATTTCTCTACCTCACTCTTATAAATCCTTCAATTTTCATTCCTCTTGTAACATCCTATTTACTAATTAATTCATTGATGATTCATCATATTGTGGTGAACATTAATGGTATATGACTTTTGACAAACACCATTTATCATATCTCATATTCCTCTTTGATGTTTATAATGTTTCATGATTTTTATATTTTTTCAACAAGATTATTGGTCAATTAGATGTTAATTAGCATGTTAATATGTATGATTTTATGTGTTGGGTGGATAAGGATGTTTCCACTTTATAACGAAAATGAAGTCTAATCCCAAAAGATAATAGGTAAAGATGTTTGAGGAGATTTTATTCATCAATACCCGCCTTTAAATGTTGGGATATAAACTTTAAATATATAATTAATATTTATTCTATTCTTCCTTGAAGATAATTAATAATATTTATTGAAGGTGAAAATTTTTGTCTATTACATTATTATTATGTTGAAAGGTAGAATTTGAATGTAATGATGAACAAATTCTAAATCTCTAATTACTAAATAGACTAAACAAGGAATGATATTTTTATTAAATTTTAATGATGTTTTGGAGAAATAATCGATGTTTTAACTCACATTAAGGATAATATATTTAGGGAATGAAATCACTAGGAAGAATCCTGGGGTGAATGGAATTGAATTTGGAATTCAATGGTTCTATTAATATATTTGTATACTAAAATTTTGGTATTTTAATGACCCAAAACACATTATAAATATGATTAAAAGGATACATATTATATTGATAATTCCCATCATTATTTAAACCTATTATGAGGTGATTTGAAGAAATTATCATTTCCATTAGTTTATTTGATTATTTGTTGAATACATTAGAAGGATCATGGAAGCTAATTTAGGTTTTAAAAATAGATATGTCCTAAAAATATTATTGTAAATTTTTGGAAATTTGAATGGTTTCTCTTATGTTCATAACATTACCTATGATGTGGAAAGTTATTAAATAAAATCAATATAAGGTTAATTTCTCAGGATTCTTATGGTTGTATTCTAAAAATCATATAGTTTTGAATCGTTATAATGTTCCCTCAATATTTGTAAGGTTCATAGTCTTCATAAGGTTGTCCATACATCTTTATAAGGTACATAGATTTTGTACCATTATGTCGACTATAAAATTATAGAATATACACTTCATAATGTTCATTCCAGGACATCTTATGTTTATCCGGGGATCTTTATAAGGTTGAATGTGAGTGGATTTCAGAGAAAAAGACAAGTACATAGACCTATTAAAGTGATCTCTAGAGTTTAAAAGGTATCTATTGGTCTAAATAATGTATTTTTTATAATTTCATAGCTGAACACATATGATCATAAATTGATATATGAATTTTTATGGTGAAATTATTAAACAACGTATGGTGTGATAAAAAATAACATATGGTGATGTCCATAGGAATGAATGGTGAACATCACCTTTGAACATAGTTTTATGTGGATCTTCTTAAGGTTCCTAAAATTTTTCGAATTTTTTTTGTAAGGATGATAGGGGAGTTTTTATGGTTCAATAAATTGTGAAACATTTTGAACTACTAAAAATAAAATTAATAATAATTATAATGGTAAATATTATAAAGAATTGAATTTAATTTCTTAATGTAAGAACTGATTTCCACTGATCCAAACATCATAATGAGAATTTGATTCACGAAATAATTTCAAAAACTAGTATTCATGACTATGTAAAGGCATATAATTAATAAATTCTCTTGGATAATTTGTAAATGGATGTAGGTGTACATCGGTGGGTCTATCTAGGTGTGGTTCACAGCATTAAATAAATGATCATATTATGATAATATTTAGGGGAATTTGGGTGTTTCTTTCTGTGTGAGGATCACATCATGAAATATAGGCTTTCTCTCTAATTGTATATAGGTGGGTATTGATGGTTCTCTCTAGGTGAGAATCTAAAAATGCATCATGTGGTTATCTCTGAAATTAGTTTAATTATATAGGTGGATGTTTAGATCCTCACATTAATATTAAAATTTACTATTAGATATGGAGTGATTTTTTATTTACTGGTAGACCATATATCATGTTATGGAATGAGGTATCACATAGTGAACTATACCTTTATAGACCATTTAGTAGTTACAATTAATGATCATCATTATGAATTATCATGAAAATAAAGGGGTTGACCCATCTTGATCGGAATCTGACGAACACATTAAATGTATATGTTACACATGGCATGATCTCAGTGATCTAGAGAAATAGAGGGTTAATAATAAAAGATTTATTAAAATATAGAAACAATGAAATTTAATAAATATACCTTTATTATTTTTTGATGTTAGATAGAATGTATGAAAAAAAATATTACGATTCTGAAATCATAAGAATGTGAAGAATCCTTTTCCCAACATTCATAAGAAAGAAAAAAGAACAAGTATAAGGGTTTTCCAGGAGACTTCTCAATAGATATTTTGTGATGCTATTCAAGATAATGGAGGATAAAATTTAGAGTCATTCATTGGTGTTAAATCATTCAATGTTTTTTATGGTTAATGAAAAAAAATGAGACGTTGTGATTTAGAAAATATTTGAGAGAAATGATCTATTTATATTATGAATGTAACAATCTAAGATGGTAAGCATAACCCCTAAAACATACAATAAACGATGGTGGTATTTTTCATTCATATGATTTAGAAAATTTCCCTTCTATTATCCTTGAATTAGCCCAATTAGGGTGAAACGCGTAAAATATAAAATGTCCCTCTTTTATAATTTCATCACTCCATATCAACCTTGATGTATAGATAAATAATCATTCTCAAATAATAAAATGAAATAAAATTGAATAATATTTTTTTTCAAATTTGTAGATCCTTATTTTACCAAACCCCCTTAGGGTAATAACCTTGTTTGGGACCAACAATTGGTATTATTAAAATGGATCTTTATGAATTTATTCTCTCTCTCATGTTATGGAACCTATTGTGAACTATAAATGAATTCTCATTTGTTACGGAAAAAACATCTAGATATGGGAAAACCAATTGTAATGATAATTTGTATTATAGGTTTTTTATGTGTAGATATCTATTATTCATAGAGTATTAATTAGTGTGGAGGATTTAGACCTATCCAATATGGATTAAAAGTAATTGGATACTGACCACAAAGAGATTAATACAATAGGGGTGATTTTTAAAAACACGACTATATAAAGGTGGTATTAGGGAAATCCTATCCTTTCATGTGAGAGAAATATCTATATATTCAACAATGTGATTAAAATGTACGATAATTTATGTTTTAGGTTTTCTAGAATATGTATACATATTTAAGAATGATCCTGAATAAGTCAGTCATTTAATTAACTGATTGGTTGAATATTCCCATGTAAGATATGTGTGCACTTGGATAGATACTTGAAGATGTGAATTTTTTTATAATAATTCTAATAATATTTACCCCATAATTCAATTGTTATATATTTTTTCAAAATTAATTATATAAATTTGGTATTAGTGGAGAATATATATAGAAGTCTAGTTGCATATGATATGAGAAATAATGACAATGAGTTTATTTCACTTGAAAATTCTGATGCATTTTTATTCAAGGAGATGATGAAATTCTTATTCTAGGGGGATCCAAAAATGGAATTTAATGAAGTAATGTATTTTATTTCCATTAATATTTAAAAGGGAAAACAGAAATTTAAAGTAAATATTCAGACAAACGTACTTATGTTGTGGAAATATGGGGAATCTTAAAACTGTATGTTTTCATAAATTACATAATTATGATGATAAAGGAAACCTAATAAATAAATCATTCAACAAAATCAATATAAAAATGAACTACTATAGAAATTATTTAATACAATCATAATAATTTGGAGAACATATAAGTTTAAAAGGTTGAGTACTATGAAGACCTTGGGTAAGACGTTTGTGTAAATGTTTTATACAAGTCACAAGTGAATGATGTAGATAAAAAAAGTTATTCTTATTAAGGGAAAAGTAAAATATAATGTTAAACATAGGGATACTCGTGAATAATTACACATTTTATGGGTAAACCAAGAAGTATAATTTCTTGGCATATAGTGTCATTCTTTGCATAAATAAAATAGAATAGGGGATGATTGAGATAAATTATTAAACTGAATTACTAAAATAAAAAAATATTAAGAAGGCTCAAAAATATTTATTGAGTAAAATCTCATGGTTGAATAGTATGAATAAATCATAGATGGATTGACTAATTTAGTGGAATACCATTTTAAAAAAACTAAGGAACTCAAAAAAGATTTCTTCAAGATGTGATGAAAGGATGATGACAGTGATATATTTTTATCTGCCATGATGGTATTAGATATTTCTAGGGAATATGATATGAATAAGGTAATTGTGTGTATAGGTAATAAGTGGATAATGATGTAACCCAACCACTAGTACAGAATTTCAAACAAAAAGGTAAATTTGTTGAGGGTATAGGATGAATTTACAGTGACCCATAACTTATATACATAGATATCAAATCAATATTGATGAATATTCATTAAATAACCTAATGATCCATGCGGGAATCGTATAATTATTTTGTGCATAGAAACATAGACACATGAATTTTTTTTATAAAATATATACAACATCTTTCAATATGTTCAACATAGCTAGTACCCTTTATAGACATAGAATACTTAATACCTTCCATTATAAATTGTAGAAAAGTAAAATTTTAAAAGGGTGATCCAATATTCTTAGTAAGGGTATATAATAGAGAGTCAATGATCACTTGAGTATAAAATGTGGTTAAGGGTATGAGAATATGATCTTAACATTTGAAAATCATATACTTCATATCATATATAAAATTATTGATTCATGAAAAAAATATTTTCAGTTCATAAGACAATATTCATAATGAAATCAATGAACAAGATCCATGATTGTATAACATTATCATAATAGATGATTTTGTTGCATACATAAGCTTAAAAATTTACGAACTTGTATAAATAGAAATAAGTCCACTCATTATTTTATGGAAAAAAAATCTTTCACATTAATTTATAGACATGCAACAAGGCCTATGTCTAATATTATTGACATGAATGCAAGGACTATGGAAAAACTTATGTACATGAACAAGTGGTCCAAATATAATATTATGCACATGAAGTCCATTTCAACACCTATATTCATAGATATAAAAACTAGGTCCACAGATAAAATTATGAACATGAAATTAATTTCATGCATAAAATATGATCACTATGAGTTAACAATCTTTTCCCTATGTATTTGAGGTATTTAATAGACCCAACCATCATATAATCAAAATATATTCATAAAAACTCCACAAGGTAAAAAATCATAACATTATATCACAAAAAATAGAAAATAAATGAGCATCAGAATCATCTCTTTATTAAAATCATTTTCCACCCAGAGAATGAATATGGATGGTATCTGAAATACATTAATTTTAGGTATATATTTGTATTAATTTTAAAAAAAATTACATGTATTTAATGGAATAATATGTATGCATTGAAATGTATTATTAAAATGTGAGATATTGTGGATGATAAATGAAAATTAATTAATATTAATAAATTATTAAAGAATTTCAAATTTGAGATTTTATTCAAAAAAGAAGTTTTTTATATTTTTTAAGTATTATGAATATTTTATATCTTGTTTCCTTATATTATAATTTATGAAAAAAATACCAATTGGTTGATCAACCATTAACCAGGAGTACCTATACACCTATCCCACCCTAAGTGGGGTTAGTCAGCCATGCCACCTGTTAGTATGGCCATCACAGTAAAATAGTTGCACTGGGGAATCAGATCCATGTCAGGCCTATGTTGGTGAAATCTATGGGGGGTTTATATCTTGAAAGAAGCCTAGAAGTGTCGGTGCATGGGGAATGTCCATTTAGTGGTAGTATGAGAGACTTACTAGGGTGGAGATAGTCCTGTGGTGGGGGTAGGAGTACTCAAACTCCAGTTTGACTTCATTACTCAGATGAATCCGTGATAAATTTTATAAAGGCTCCAACTCCACCATCATGTTTTGATGTGGGCCAAAAATAATTACCAGTTTTAAGAAAACATATTCATTTTCTCTCAACTCTTCTCACTTTCCTAGAGAGACACAGTCCCTTCGTGCTCCATCGTTGTCACCTCAATCCTCAATAACAACCACTACTACATTGATGGGATATTTCCATCTCCAACCAATACTCGAGCTCCACCATGAGAAAATTAAACTTTCAAGGTATTGGGACAACATATATGATCTCCATTCCATCGGCTGACACTCGTGAATAAATTTTTAAGAATATCTAGCCGCTTTAAAGGTGACCTGAATAATGAGATTACCTCCATCTTCGTTCCCCCTTCAACCATTCCACCCTTCTCACCACATCCAAACCAGTACCTTTCACCCCATTCATGAACCACGGTCAAATCTAACACTTCCCCAAGCCATGTACTCCATGTAGTTGTGGAACCATATACATGATGGTCACTAAGGTTGGGGAAGCTCGATAATGAACTGCATCTTTCATTTTCCATGTGGTAGTGAAGAACCATATTTTATCATGTGTTTCCATTATTATTTCATGCAAGTGTCATGGGAGTTTTAAATGAATACATAAAAAACCATTTGCGACCAAGATCTAGGATGAGGCACCAAAATTGTCTCTATGACTCTATAGAAGGATGAACATGTCCACTAATCGAGAGAATGCACCACCCATGTGGAAGGATTACCCAACCGAGGCCAAGGCTTCTTCATCTTCTCAATATTTTTTTCTTTTCATTTTTATTTTTTTTAATTTTATTCATTGGGTAAATTATTCAATATTTTCTCTAGAAAAAAATGAAAATTCACGTATAGTGTTTTAACAAAGATCTCAATCCACCCCTCTTTCAATTATACAAAATTATCATTACTATTATTATTTTATATATTCATTACTTTAACTTTTATAATTATCTAGATTTTATATATATTTCATTAATTATTTAATATCATCATATTGTTTGTCTTATATATTATTTTATTACTCTCTATCTCTCATCTATATTTGTTTTTCATTCTTTTTTTATCTTCTATTTTTATTTATTATTTCCTAATTATTA
This sequence comes from Viscum album, assembly GCA_963277665.1. Lineage (NCBI taxonomy): Eukaryota > Viridiplantae > Streptophyta > Magnoliopsida > Santalales > Viscaceae > Viscum > Viscum album. Next base: position 615,969,195 of record OY728162.1, read on the forward strand.
TTTATTTTTATTATAATATTTATCATTACACTAAAGTGATCTCTTACCATATAAAATGAGTGGATGACCTGAGGCCTGGCATGGTTGAGGACAATTTTTTCTTGATTTCTTATGTAACAATTATTTTATGCATTTTGTAGATGTGATCTACATGCATGGGTGGGGAAAATATCCACCCTAACATGAAACTCAATATATTTCTATTAATATTTACAATATATTTTACATCTCTTCATTTGTGATCTATTCACACAATGGAGTTGTGATAATCAATGGATTAAATAACATTCGATTGAGTTGGGTCCTAGAATATGGTATACCATTGACAAATGTGTTTCATCAACAATGATTATAGTTGGAGGTAGAATTTATATTTCTTGTGAATTCAAATATTTTAAGATTTCTAAATAAAAATATAGTAATTCATCACGAGATTTCATGAAAGATTTATCAAATGAAAATTAATCAAATAATGGATTATAATGATTTATCCGTAAACCAGAACTAATACCATGTTCATTCTTCATAATTACATCATGTTTAGAATGTCATGTTAGTATAAGATTAAATTTTGATATTTCAAATCATTAATTTTTTTGAAATTAAATAAAACCTAAATTTTTTAGTGTTTTAATAAAATAAAAAGTTATTTTAGCTGAATTAGAATGAGTGAGTAAAAAAACAAAGATTCTGCTCAAGTGAGATCACCCTGGTTAGCCACTATGCTACAATAGTAAAATAACATTCTATTATCACACCTTAGGATATGCGTTTACCTGAACTGGTTTTCTTATCTTTTATTTAACTACAAGTTTACATTACATTAACAATTTTCAATGTAGATATTTTTTAATGGATTTGAAAAATGGTAAAGAACACTTCTTCTGTGATGTTTTAAAATGATAATTTTTTCAATACATAGAACCATTACTCATAGGTGAAAGAATATGAAATGAACTATACTAAGAAGACTGTAAGAAAAGATTTTATGATCATTTGTTAATGTCCAAGAAGAAGTAAAGAGGAATAAATACATGGATCTCATAACATTATTTGATGAGCATGGATGATGAACTCTAAACTAACTTGCATATATTTACGGAAAAATGATATTTCCTCTATATTTTCTCAATTTTATTGGATACATCAATGTAATTGAGGAAAAAGTCGAGTACCATAAATAGAAAAAACGATTTTAAGAACCATAATATGGTAACAATATGAGGTAGAGGGGATTTAAAATGAGGATGATTTAAATATTGACATAACTATGGGAGATCAACAAAATCTTGATGACTTCTGAATTGATTATGAGATACAAATTGTTATTCCTGATCCTTATAAATTATAATTTCTATAACCATTCCATTTCAGTTTAGAAATGTTGGAAGTCACAACTCAAATGGTACAATTTGAAGATAAGATGATTAAACCCAACTATATGAGTCCATCAAATAAGAAACAACATCAAGAAGAATTGTACACTAAAGTAGAGATGGAAATGAGACCTATTCTGGAATTTTAGATTATCTCAAAATTTATTTATTTCAATTTGATTCATTCTAAATTGATTATTAATTCCCATTACATTTAATATTTATATCAATAAATTCATTTATTTTCCTCAGAGGATGATGAGGAAACAACACATGCACTTGATTAGTAATACATGGAGCTCCCTGACTTTATTAAACATGAATTTTGGGAATCCCATGATGATATACAAGTAAATGATCAGTAGTAAATAAATATAGAGGAATTACATATTGAAATAGAGAAATTAATTATTATAAATAAAAATTTATTTTTTTCAAGTAAAAATACCTTTATATTTTCCCATTGAACATTAAATTCATGCATCCCATGATGAGGAAACACTAGAAAATTAAGAGTAAGTTTTACTAGTATTAGCAAAGGAATATGATCACCCATACTTAATCCTACCCATATCGTGAAAGATATACCTATTTGTGAATGGGATGGATCTGGTATACTGCCTCCAAGGATCATTCATCGCCAATAAGGAATAATCACAAGGTGGTAAAAGCCACATGTGGTGGATGATATCTATGAATATCCACCCACTATAAGAATTTGGATGCCTTCTTATACTTCCCCCATGAGGAAGTAAGAATTTATATCCCACTAGGGGAATCATACTAATATCTATTTATAATTTGATTATAGTAATTTAATTTTAGTAGTCTATCATGATTCCCACTCCCTCTTATATTTATGTTCTGAACTAGAATGATCAATTTTATTAATTGAGTAATGTTTTTTATAGGTTAATAATGGTATAATGAAGTCCCCAAATAGTCATACTAGAAAGAGGGTTTTGTTACATAGGATATGGAGATCACTCTTTCATTCTAAACGTTCAATCTCTCTTTGATTATTTCTTAAAACATGTTTTTTATTTTTAACTAGAAAATTGCAATCCCATACCTGAGTTTATCCTTTACATGAAATATCAATGAAACATGGGTTCATAAGGATTCCTATTATTCCATTATTCAATGTGAATGTTAATGGAATTAAATTAGTAAAATGGATAAATTGATGATTAAATGAAGCATGGGTATTTAAATGAGAACTCCTGATTTGAGGGAATTAATTGATTATAGCAAATAAAATTTCCCAATAATTTTTCTTGCATATATTTTTTAAAATTTATGTGAATTGATATGATATTATTTTCCAATCATTTATTGACTTTCTAAAATCTTATATCCCATTCTTGAGGTGATTTCTAGACCATGTAATTACTATTTTATAATGAGCATATTCCTTGAGTGATCTTGGAAATGTCACAGACCACAACATTCATTTGATCTTATCAAATCAATGAATGTACTAAAAATATTTACAATGATTGAGGAATATTTTGAAAAAACTTATTCCATAGAAGACCACATTTACATCAATTATTGTTTAATCCATAGAATTTATGAATTATTTAATTAAAAGTGAGACATGTTTCAAGATTGTTTTTAAATTCCTACTATCTTCTTTGTATTTGAATTATGTTTTTATATTTTATGTGTGGGGTTGAATGGGTAATGGTTAAATGAAATAAATTCAATATAAGGAAAAATTGATGGTGGTTCACAAGTCATTGTTGAGAATTGTTGTTGAATATTCATTGTAATAGTTATTATTTTTTCAATATTGAAAACATAAAAATGAAAAATATAACAAACAATTGAATAAATGGGTTGGAATTTGTGAAAATAAAAAATCATCCTTAATAGATCTATGTTTTTTTCTTTTGTGGGTTGGTGGTGTTTGTGATATTTATTCTAGTCATAAAAATTATTCATGAAACAAAATGAAAAGGTTATATAAAAAAGAAAAAATAGTATAGAAGAAGAATAAAAATTCAAGATGGTTCCCGAATCATTTATTATGATTTATTTGATCATGATATAAATGTTGTGTTTTGGGAGAAGTTGATGTTGATTCAAATTGAAGGTTTTAATTTCATTACAAATTCAATTTTTATATGATGAACAATACATTATAGATAAAACTCCTCCTCGAGCCTTAATTTTTAAACATCAATTCCTATATTCCTTTTTCACTTGAGTCATTCGAACCTTAATAAAAATCCATAAGGATTTTATATTCTTATTGACATTAAAAATAGTAGAATATATTTAATTTAAAATACTATGGATAAAGAAAATGTAATCATGATATGATCATAACTCCACTTCAATATGTTTTTTGAGTCATGATAAGAAATATAGAAATGTGTGGTAATCCATAATGTGGATTTAAAAAAAATAAGAAATTGATAAAATATAAAGAATGAGAAGATAATGAGTATCATTATCAAAAAAGGAAATGTGAATTCATGAATAAATTATTTCTTCCAAAATTGATTAATTGAATTGATATTATATGTGGATTTTGTAAAATTTAATTTGACATTGAAAATTACTTTATTTTACTAATTATAAATTAGAATATTAACAAAATTGTTTTCCTTTGATATTCCTTTTTGAGATCTTATTCTTGAGTAAAATCACGGTTAAACGGTTGTGGTATTATATACACAAAAACAACATGAAAATTTTTAATTAATTTCCAGTAGTTATAAAATGGATAACAATGAATAATAAATGTATGATACAATGATTTAGTAAAAAATTGGAAATTATGAAATTGGAATGAAAATGTATATATTTGAATAAAACACCATTGAATTTTAATTTTTAATTTTTAAAGCATGAATGATAGTACATATGTATTATGAATTTTTTCTTACCTATTTCCTTTTATAAGAATTTTAAGAAAATCCAATATGCTAGAAAATCCTCAAATATGTGTTGCTAGCATCCTAGATATCCCCAAGAGGGGCCAACTGGAAAATCTACCTACCATAAAGGCCATCCAAGTTCCATAGCTACACGGGGGCATTAGACTCATGCATGGATCGTAATGGTGAAATCCACTGATAGTACATAGCTTGTTTGAATCCTAAGAGAATCATCACATGGGTTTGATATATGGGAAAATGGGATAACAGTATCCTAGAGGATAGGGTGGTCCTACAATGGTAGTATGTATTCTCAAGCTCTAGTCTGACTTCATTGACCAGACAGATCCATGATCAGCTTTATAAAAAATAATGACCCCTCCAACCTTTCTAAGGGGAAATAAATTTTATCATGTGTTAAGAAAAATTCATTTGTTTCCATCCAATGGTGCCCACACTCTATTAGATACCCAACCCCATTGTTCTCAACTACTTGCACCTATATCTTCAATGTTGGCCACAACTAGTTCCGCATGATATTTTCATCTTTAACCATTGGTCGAGCTCCACCATGATCTAAAGTCCACAATCAATTTCATTGGACATCATAGATGATCTCTATACCTTTGGAGAACACTCATGAGGACATTTTGAAAATCATATAACCTTTTTAAAGGCCAAATAATCAATTATAACCACTACTACTCCACTACCACATCCACCATTCTACCAAACTCTCCACTAAAAAATTGGTTCCCCATACTAAACACATAATCAACTGCCACATCTTCCATATCCCAAATCCATGTACCCCATGAATCCATCCCACCGAAGCTAGGATAGACATTGAGGGTGGGTACGCTTGAGACATCCCTGCATCTACTGTTCTCCACGCAGTATTAAAACACTCGATTTTATCTTGTGTTGCGTTTCATCTTTCATTAATGTATTAGGGGAGTTTTAATTGATGATATAATGATCCCCCCAAGGACTGATAACCAAAATTAGGTACAAGTATATCCTCCCTACCTCTAAAAAATGAGGTCCCTTCCTAATGATCAATAGAATGTTCCACCCATGAAGAAGGATAACCTATCTAAGCCTATGGTTACCCATGTTCTCTATTTTTCCATTATTAGATTTATTTATTTATTTATTCTTACTCAAATAGATTTAAATTTTCATTGAAGAAAGTGACAATTCATACATAGTGTTTTTCAAAATTTTCCCCTACACCCCTCTTATTCTTCTCAAAACAATTATTTATTTTATTTCATTTCATCTTATTTTATTCTTTTAACATTCTCTATATTTATTTCTATATCAAAATTCTCTTCTTATTCATCATTTTATATTTTATTTTATTACTCTCTCTCTCATCCATATTCGTTCTATTTTATTCCTTTAATTTTATTGATATTATATTCATTATTTATTATCACATTCATGTATTTTATTAATTTATATTATTTATTATTCCACAAAATTGATCTCTTACCCTAGATAAGGAGGTGCTAACTTGAGGCTTAGCCTAGCGGAGGTCAAACTATTCATGAATTCATACATAATGTTTTTTAATGTATGAGTGGCATGAATGGATAATGATAATGTCCCCAATGACATGAAACTCAATATAAATATATTAATTTGTTAAATATATTTCCCCACTCTTAGATGTTAAGAAATAAATACAATGTATAAGATAAATTCAATGGATTAAGCAACATTTGGTTGATCTGGGTCCAAGAAGATGCTACACCCTCCACCAATGTGTGTCCTTAACCTTGATTATAGGAGGATGTAGAATTAAGATTTCATGATCATTGAAAGATTTATAAATTTATAAAGAAAAAAAATAGTAATTTATCTTGAGATTTCATTAATGTATTATTAGAATAGAATTATGAAAATAATGGAGAATAATGATTGATCCCACAATCTAAACTAAGACCAAGTCCTTTTTTCTAGATTTCATTTTTAGAATTTCGTCTTATAATAAGTTTATATTTTCCTATTTCATTTTATACCACTATTTTACAAATTCAAAAAAACCAAATTTATCGGTGTTTTCCTAAAAAAAAAAAATACTTTAGGTCCATTAGAATAATTGAGTGAAAAAAATGAGAAAATCCTCAAGATAGACGACCCTTGTTCTCCTACATGCAATTCTCAAAAAAATAATTTTCTTTTTCCACTCCCTAAGAAAAGTGTTAGATAATATAAGAAGATAAAATCCCCAATAAACATAAATAAAATAAAATTATTTTTTCATATATAATAAAATTCATTAATGGATCACTAGAAAATTTCATGAGGAAAATATTCTTTTCAATTTGAAATAACCACCCTATAATAAATGAAATTTCCAAATATTTAGAAAAAAATAAACTAGAAAATAAATCCTTGAAAAAATATAATATTTGCTTCAAATAATTCATCATTCATGTTTGTGATAAATTCTGTTAATGACATATATGTTTAACTAAAAAATTTTATTCCCACCCTTGTTTATATAGTTAAAAATTACCTCGTTCGAAAAATTTTAAGATTGTTCCCTTAAAAATTTTATAAAACTAAAAACACGGGAACAATGAATTTTAAAATCACAGTAGAAATTTAGAAACATTCTTGGAACTATTTCTTGAAAATAATGATATATATGAAAAAGTATTTTATACTAAAGAGAGAAATAATGTTGATTTTACATTAAAACAAAATTTTCATCTCTTTGGTGAGTAAGGTGAGGGAAATGAATGGAAAAAAATTATTATCAAAATACAAAAATAGGAAATAAAATTTATGATTTTATTGATACATTTATCATAATATATCTTTATTATATACATAATTATAAATAATTCCTATAACAAATTAGATAGTAACATAAAACCATTACAACTCTTGTATCATTCAAATAAAAATTTAAGGGCCTAGGGAACCATATATGGATATGTAAATCCACAAAAAATTAAAAATAAGCATAAAAAATACATTAATGGGATGTAAGTAAACCCCATAAAATAAACTAGTTGTCAACATTGGTTGTGTGTCATATAAGTAAAAGTGAAATGAAAAATCCAGTACCTAATGATAGACAACCTTAAAATGTTATTCAACCTTACATATAAAATATATAAATTTTGTACACATATATACCAAAATATTTTTCTTTTTTTTATAAAATATATATTCCTTATTTATATATATACTTCTATATTCATCTATAATATAGTGATCCAAAAATGAATTAGACTGTTAATGGTGATGGTAAGTCATATATATAGATGAACATTGTTTTCATTTTCTAACAGATGGAATTAAAGAAATGTAAATAATAATTCACTTATTATTAATCATGATTATATAATTTAAATCACGTATAGTCAAAAAAAGTCATCCTTATTAACATCCTTCTATAGTGGATATGAAATATGAAATACGACCCTTTATGAGGATGGCAATCCACACGTCTACAAGTGCGACATTATGGTTTTCTAACAATTTGGAAGGTAATAAGTTATATATGATATTTTCATTTAAAATTATTATTAGGTTATAAATGTAATACATAAATATTAAATACACTATCATACTCATCCATAAAATATGGAAATGAAAAATTAATTCTATCACTACTTGGAGACAGTAGTCCATACGTATGCATGCATGATACATTCACTTCTCATTTCAGGAGAATGTCTGTGGATAATGATAGTTTCATAATCATTATAAAAATTAAGTCCATTTTTATAATAATTTTTTTATTTTAGGAAGAATATAATATATTTATAGGAGGAAAAATAACAATTAATAGAGAAGTAATCAGTTAATGAAGATATATCTTCTAAGAATCAACTCCTTTTAATATACTCTTAAGGACCCTAGAGTTTTTCTTTTGGGAATAAAATCATATAAATAATTTTTATTCCATTTTTTTATAAGGAAATTTTTCATTTTTATATTCTCTAAATCTCAAAGTGGTGTGATGAATAGAATGGAGGGGTCCTCTTTTATAATAAATGGTAGGGTCTCTTTTTAAATCTCTTAAAATATTAAATAAATATAAGTTAATTTTAATGTATATATAGATTCAAATTGAAAATATAAGAATATAATATTACATTGATTATAAGTACACTCATACACAAAAATTTGGTTAATTTTGGGTCCAAATTTTTAACATGTCGTTTTATTTTAACCATTCATTTTTCTTTTTTGATAATTACGGTGATATCACTTTATTTTACTATATAGATTTTAACATAGACACTATAAAAGAACAAAGACCCAAAAAATGAACCATGGTTTATGTAATAAATCATATCCCATACAATTTTATAAAGATATGTTTTTAAGAACATTAATTAATTTAATAAAATATTATTTATTATAAAATACCTTTAATGTTAATTGTGTAACTATTCATTTAATCTATCTTTTAAATCTACAATAAAATAATAAAATTATAATAAAATTGGTAAAAAATATTAGTAATATGTCATTATTATCTACAAAAAATGTGGAACACAATAAAACACTCCGATAACATGATTTTTATTTCTTTTAAAATCATTTTATTTATTATTTCACTATTTTTCAAACACAATGTTAGTGTTAAATAAGCATTTAAGGTAATTGTTTCATTACTATAAATTAATACTAAATTTACAAGATGGAAATAAATATTCTGTATTTTGAAATAATTTTTATAAAAAAATACCCTCTCTTTTCCCCATATAAATATTTTATAGATATTAAAAAAGAGAATGACATTTTGACTTTTCATTATATAAAATAATATAAATGTAAAAATCATAGAAAAATGTTAAAAAGGAAATATATTCAAATTATTATGATAATGAATGTCATATAATAATAAAATAATATTTTGACAAGTTTAGATTCATTTTTTTAATCATTATCAAATTATTTTTAGTCTCATTTACCTGATTTACCCTTTTTCCTGGAAATGAAATTACTAAAGCTATAATTCATAATTTTAAAATATAAAAGGGAAATATTTTTTGAAATTTTAACTATTAATTGAAAATATGGAACAAATATTTTAAATATTCAATTTAAAGAATCTGAATAAAATAATTTTAATAAAAATATACAAAACATAGTGAACAATATTTGCTAGAAAAATACGTTTTAGACATAAAAATGTACTTATAACAAAATATGGTATATGTATGATTCAAATCAATGTATTTTATTAATATATAATTAAATAAAACTATATTTATTAGCATTGACATTCAAATTATTATGTGTCTTTTTAATGAAGATAAAATGAATGTTATAGAAAAATCTGTATCTTTAATAATTCACTGAAAAATCAATCTATTATGAAAAATAAAAAGAATTCACCCATATTAAATTTTTTTCCTGAGTTAAAAATTTATATCATTTTATCAAATGAAATTAATAAAATATCAATAATATTAATTTTAATTATTTACTTACAAAAAGTAGTGAAACCAATTTTTTTTTAATAAAATAGGTTTTGGAATTATAAAATGTATTTAATAACAATTCAGTACTTATTTATTAATCATTAATGAATAAATTTACATTGAAAAGAAAAATTAATATTATTTTAAAAAAAATTAATATTATTCACACCCTGAAGTTTTAATTATATGGTTATAAATGTCCTATAATAATATTTTAATAGTTTTTCCTGATATGTTAAAAAACAGGGATTCTTGTAATGAAAGATATCAATGAAATAAAACTAATTAAATGGAAATATTTTTATAATAATTAGTTGTTACATTTTCCCCCTCTTTAATAAATTACTTCCTTGATGTTTTAAACTTTTCTCTAGTAATCAATGGTTTTATGTTTATAAATTCTTATATGGAAGCCCACATCATATAAAGGTTTAATAAAACAATATATTAAAAAATGTAAAGTAAATATGAAGGTTACTAAAAATAAAAAAAACTAGGTTTTTTGAATAGTATAAAATTATTGGTAATTGAAAATATTGACATTGAAGAGAAAACTTATTCACAAGGATTGATAGAGAGTGTTAGACAATGTTGTTAAGAAAAAATTTACTACCAAGAAAACCATAAATCAATAATAGTATAAAACCTATTTATTCCTAAAAAATGAAGGAAAATTATAACATATTACTTCAAAATAATTTTCTTAATGTTAAGGTATTAACATATGTAACAAGATAATATATAGATAATTGAGTAATTTCCAATCCATAACCACAATTCTATTCATTTTTTGTTCTTTAATCAACTCCCACATCAAATCTTAATCCCTGAAATGATTATTCTAGATGAATTACATTATCCCAAAAAAACTAAAAGTAAATTTCAGTGTATCATAATATTGATAAAAGGATTTTCATTTATTCATTCAATCTCCGAATTTATGAAAACTAAATTTTTTAGTATAGGTTATCCAATATGATAAATCATAATTAAATATCATATAATAATACCCAATTTTCAAAATAATATCTTACATTATAATCCAATAATTTTTTCACTAAAATGAAAACCCAATGATGATTTCATATCATATCTTTTCTTGATCAAAATAAAAATTCTTTTATTCACTCATAATGTCTACTAAAAAATTTTATAAACCTTGATCAAATATTATCTAATATATACTACTAATTTCCCAAAATTATGTAACAATAAAATCATGTTGGCTTCTAGAAAATAATTCACACCTTATTAAATAATTAATCTCTTATCAGAGCAAAAAAAATTCCAATTTTAGGTTTGGGTTTATCATTGTAATAATGGAAAATAATAATCTTATTTGGAAGAAAAAATATGATTTAATTATTTTTGATATATATTTGGAATCGTCATAGGTATATCTAATATAATTATAGAATCACATAAATTTTTTACTAAAGGAAAATATTTTAAAAGGTCTTATTCATAAAAATTCTACCTGAAATACACAAATTTAGAGATAAGTGTTGTTGGTCTGAAACTATCACAATTAAAATCATCTTTTTTAATTTCATAATATTTCCCTTTTTCCTTTGACTTCTATGGTTCATGTGTCATATTATCTTTATTATCCCTTGGATTATAACATTTATTCATAAAAACTTAAGGAACTATTGTGATAAATTATTTTATAAATGAGTTTATATTTTTTAGGAACTATCATTTCTATATAAGATATGTTTTTCTAATGATCAGACCTAGTCCATCGTAATGAGTTTTGTATTAAAGTTGAAACCTGCTAAATTTTCAGACCCACAACAAAATGGAGAGATAAAGTTTTGTCATTAATGAACTTGTTTTCTAGAAACAGGTGTTCAGACTCACGATTTCAACTAGACAATCACCACACTCAGATTATCAAATCCATTAGTTTTATATTCAGATCCTCATATCATAAATAATTGGACAAAGGTATTTTTGTTTTTAAAATATATGCATTTTCTCTATTAATAGAGAGATAGAAGTTGTTGAGTTAAAAAAACACATGTTAGTGACTAAAAGTTTTTTAATGTTGCTGGAAACATTTTTTTTATGAAATTAATGTTGGGATTTATAAAGTTGTCAAAATTTATAATCAAAAACAGACAGTGATTTACTAATCAAGACATTCACATAAAGAATGATTCTTACTCGAGATAAATTATTTTTGAAGAATTTTAGTATTCATAATTATTTAAAAAGTTTGAGTGATCAAGAATTTTTTTTTCATCAGATCTAGTAGTACTAGATTCAAAATATTAGATCTAGAAGTTAGTATATGTAGATATGATGAGGCTTGAAGGAGGTCAATGTTGCTAAGTTGATATACCATTGAATAATTTTCATCATCATGGAAAATCGTTATAATGGGAAAATCAATTGTAATATGAATTCCATCGTAATGGGAATTCCATTTGAATGATATGAGAGGGAAATAGAATTTGCAATCCAATGAGAAAGAAAATGTTTTGTGATGAATTAATATGAAAATATAATCGTAATGAGTTGATAAGTAAATTGATTAATAATTATCTGAGAAGGAAACATAATCATAATGAGATGAAAAAAAATTCATAATTAACTAAGAATGATATATAATTATAATGAGATATAAAGTAAATATATTTATAATGAGCTGAGAAGAAAAGAAAATCATAATTACCTAAGTAGGAAACAGATTCATAATGAGATGAGAAAGAAAAAAGTCATAATGAACTTAGGATGAAAGGAATATCATAATGAGATGATTATGAAGATGACTCAAAATTAATATTCAACAATTTTTATGAATATTTTAAAAGGTCAAAAATGAAATTAAAATCTAGGTAAATATTAAATAAATCTAAAAAGAATTGTATAAGTTAAATATCATCATTAAATGTGAGATATCTTTGAGGTATTTAAATATGATGAAGGAGGGAATGTTTTAATGTTTCCATCACTTTTTTTCTATGTTTCCTATAATTACATTCTAAAATCATTCATTCATAGTTAAACTTCACATAAGTGGAAATGGAGGAGCACTAAATAAATATTGTTAAATTTATTTTGGATATATATTTCTTTAAGAGTAATATAGAACTCATTTCACATCTACTAGATTAAGAAAGAACATATTGAGTGGATCATATTACGTCTATCTGAATAGAGAAGGTCATATTGATAATTTGTGCAGAGTTTGTGTTTTGTAGAATGTGGTCAGGTTCATTGTATTGACAATATTGTATTGAGTGTATTGGATGAAGAACATTTTAATTGAATTTCTAATAGTATTTTAAGAAGTGTATATTAAGTAAGAAAGAATCCGAGTGACTTCATTGGAATGGAAAAATTAGATCTAACCAAATAGGAATAAGGATTCACACTGATAAATTAAGGATAAGTTTCAAAAATGTTTTCATCCATTTATTTGGTTCAAATTTTCTATATAGAAAAAATGTAAGCTAATAAGAGTCTATATAATATTTCTTATCAGGAGATAGAGGGTGTCAAATGGGAGTTTTCATATGTTTTATTCACTTCTACTTAATTTCAAATTTCCATAGACCCATTGGTGTGTCTTAGTAAAGGATGTTGGTTTTCCCACCGAGTATAAACCTTGTAAATCTTGTGAGCTTTACTTGCCTTCCTACTTTATAAAGCATGTGTTTTTACAAAATATGGTAAGAAAATAAATATTAACTAGTCGCAAGGGTTTTTTTTAAATAATTGAAACTTATTAAAATTAAAACAATTGATTTACCCCCTGTATCATTTTTATTTCAATCCCATAGAACTCTAATAGAAATCAGAGTGGGGTTCCCTTATATAATATTTATCTTGAATAATATCACTTATGTAAATATTAGATGAATTCCTTTATTTTATGGAAACAATTATTATTGATGAAAAATTAAGAGGATCCCATATCTCATTTCTCTTATGGTATAAGTTTTTTTTGTTTCTGCTATAGGTTTTCCATGTATTGAGAAAGATGCTCCTATGATGTTTGCTAATAAGAGAAATATAGAATCTGATATAAAGGCTAGAAATGAAGTTATTAGGTCCTTATAATAGAATGTTTATCAAAAGATAATGGGTATCAATACTTCAAAAGTATTTGGGACAAGATGGAAAGTATTTTTGACCATAATTCTAATGTGAACGAATCAATGATTCAAATTTTTCCTTGAATGTATGAAGATATGAGATGAGAGATGAAGAATCTATTTATGAACACATCACGAGATTAAATGAAGGTTTTTTCCCCATCATAGTATTTTTAGATTTCGTGTATGATTCAATAATTATAAAGAAACATATCAGAAACATCATGAATTGGTTTCATTATAAAATTTACTCTATATAAGATAATAGAGATTTATCTCTTGATGAATGGAATAAATTTATGGTTTCATATGGAATGATCGAAGCTCAAATTTTGGAAATGTTGACTAAATTTGAAATAGATTTTTAAGCTACGAGAAATTTTTAAAACCAGGATGTTGAAGAAGTTCATACTTGTGAGTCCATATATAAGGAAGACAATGAGTTTAAGGATAAGATTTTGTCCCTTATCTCTAAAAACTATAAGAGTGGAAGAAGAAAATATAGAGGTAAAAGTTTGGTCAAATTTTATGAGTATGTGGGAATTAGAAAATTTCTTATAATTTCTCTATGAATAATATTAGAGATTATAAAGATGAATTCGATGAAACATTGATGGAATAAGTGGGTTCAAAATGATAGAGAAGTAAGGTTTTCAAATAATTAATCGAATATGTTTAATGGAAATAAAATAATTTTGTTGAGTAAGAAATTTGAATCATACTCAACTAACAATAATTTAACTGATGATGAAAGTTCAGAAAAATTTAGAACCTTCATTGAAAAAGTTTATAAAATAAAATATTACTCAAATAGTGATTAAGGTGGTAAAGAGTCTTGTAGAGAGAATCAGCTCAGAACAGAACATGTTTCTTTTCTTTAGAAAATTAAAACACTCATTAAATAAATTAGTTTAACGAATAAATATTTTTGAATAATTTTACAATGATTAAAAATATTTTATCAATAAGGGGGATATATAAATTCTGATGATCATAAGTAACAAACTATAAACTGATGAATAAGTAATTTTGATTTAATATATTAGTAAAATGATGAATTCTAAGGAAGAATAAGTTAACATGTTTTAATAAAAACATCTTGAAAATTAATATATCATAAGGAAGATGAATGAAAACTAAAAACAAATTTTCAAATGTAAAATATGAGAAATATAAACTTCTTGAGAAGGATCAAAATGAGAAATATGTGAAATTTTCACCCACCAAAAGTAATGTTTCATCTTATTGATATAATATTTTATGTTTTGGAAAAGGTATTAGGAATATAAGGGAGGATGAATGATATGAAAAACATATCACATTTACAAATGATAAACAACCAACTTTGTGTGAAAGATGGTCCACATCTTGATTCTGATATAGTAGAATAAATCTAGCAACCTCAATAATGTTTCAATACATAAAGATCTTATTCCAACAAGAAATTTTCAATTTTATTGTTATTATTGGTGTTTTGGAATATCTAGGAATAACAAATATGATATTTGGCAGAACATATCTTTTCTTGGTAGAGGGGTGGAGACAAGTGGAAGAAATAGTGAATGTAGAATGTGTAACATTCTTAACATACAAAAACATGAAAATAATAATTCGAAATATGTTATAAATTTTCAAACAATGAATCAATATTAATTTATGGAATGTGTTTTTTTAATATGTGATAAGTCTGATCATCATTCTAATAACCTTTATGGCACTTATTTAGTAAAATTATTTTTACAATGGAAAAGGAATGAAATTCGGACAGAAGAAAGTTATGAAAAGATATTTTTTATATAGCCTTGAAATAAAGTAAAAATGAAAAACCATGGATACCTGAATGTGGATGTTCCATAAATAGGATAAGAAATTTTATGATCATTAAACATGTTGAAAAAATGGTGGAAGTGATTTTACCATTGGTAATGGCAGTTTCTTAAAAATCATAGAAATCAGAATGGCTGAGAATGAAGAATAAATATTAAAATCTAAGGAGGTTTTATTTGTTTCTGGTTTAAAATAAATGTACATAGTTTAAGTCAACTCTTTGATGATAGAAAATAAGTTGTTTTCAAAAAATATTATTGTATTATAAGAAGTTTTAAAGACGGGAACATAATCACAAAAGGAGAATGAAATTACAGTAATCATTTCCTAATAAGAGTGTTTAAACTCTTGTTATATACGTGCTAGAGATTAATATTATTGTGTCACTATAGACTTGGTCACTATTGGAATACATTCATGAAGAATATTTATAAGTTTGGTGCTATCAGAAACATTCTAGAATTAAAAATATGTAGAGAAGATATTTGTATTACTTGTCAAAAAGGAAAAATTACTAATAAAAGTCACATGCGAGTTTAGATATAGTCTGACATACCTCTTGAACTTATTCATTTGATTTTTTAGGCAGATGAGACATCAATAAAAAATCATTTTTCTAACTTTTTGATTTATTAAAGACTTCAATCGATTAACAAACTTTATATTTTTTAATCAAAAGTTAGATTCTATGGAAATATTCATGTTTTCCAAAAGATATCTTATTAATAAAATGGGTGTTAATATAAATAAGTTGATGATCAATAATGTTAAAAAATTTGCCAAGATTTATTTTAAATCATATCTATGAAAATCTGGTATCAAACATCAATATATTTCATCCTGTTCACCACAACAAAATGTGGTAGAAGAAAGATAGAATATAACCTTAGTGGAAATTAGAAGAAGTGTGTTAACAGAATACACACTTTAAATATTTTACTAGAAAACTTCTATTAATATTTCAATTTATATTTATAATAGATGGTTGTTGAGACAATATCCAACATGAGTTCTTATGAAATATGGTATGATAAAAACCATCATTGATGTACAATAATATTTTGGGAATCTTTTTTTACATAAAATAAAAAATCCAAAATTAGGAAATTTTTATGAGAATGCTGAGGAAGGAAATTTTATGGGTTACTCACCAAATAGAAAAAGATAAAAATTCTAGAACTAAATTTTGAAAAATCAATGGACTCATATGATGTGAAATTAACAAAAATTTAAAAATATTTAACAAAATTTATTAAGAATGATAAAGGGGACAATATGGAGATTTTCAACAATAGTAAAAGTAATTCAAAACATCCTTATCATGATTTAGAAAAATCATGTGAAGAAGATTGTTTATTTGGGAATGAAACATTGAAAGTTCATACTTTACAAAAACACTTTGAGTATGAAAATAATATTGGAAATCTAAAGTCTGTAGTTCATCAAAGAAGAATGTCGATATTAGAAAAGTAGACTTCACTAATCTCCATTGTTAATCGGAATCAATTTTAGATGTTATTAAGAAAAACAGAATTGTTGGATGCTATGAATGAATAGTTGGCTCAGATTTAGATGAATGAAATATTGGATTATTTTTCAGAAATAATAAACAAAAATGTTTTCATAACCAAGTGGATTTATAGAAAAATGTTAAATGAAGACGGAGAAGTTTTGAGAGTCAAATCTAGGATTTTCTTTAATGGCTATGAATAGGTCGAAGGTGTGTATTTTGATGAATATTTTCCCCCTATTTCAATATTACAAATTATTTAAATGTATTTTGTCAGTGGCCACACATCAGAATTACAATGTTTTTCATATGTATACAAATAAATCATTCTTAAATGGTGAGATTGAGGAAGAATTTTACTTTGAACAACCTTGTGGTTTTCAACATGATGAGGATTAAAGAAACCTTTTTAAACATAAGAAAGACATTTATTTGATGAAACAGGATCAACAAGATTAGTATTTAATACATGATATTTTTTAATGAATGTTAATTTTTTCTAAAGAAACAATCTATAAAAATTTACTCAGGAAAGATGATGAATCCAATAAACTAATTGAAATTGTTTATATGAATAATATAATTTTTTTGGTGAAATAGAATATGATTGTAAAATATTTTTTTTGTAGAAATAAAGATAAATTATGAAATGTTATTGTTGGGAGAATTAACATTCTTACATGTCTTATATGCTCTAAAAAAACTCCAATACATTTTATTAGCTCAAGAAATTTATACCTTGGAATAGTTAATGAACTTTGGGATGGAAGAATATAAATAAGATACTACTCTTATATCTACAAGAAAAATGATTAGTAATCTCAATTCTGGAAAATGGTTCATTTAAAAAAAATTCTTATACTTATATGAAATCTACAATAGCTTATATCCTCATAATATGATATTGTTTTTGTTGTGAATTTATATTCTAGAAATCAATGTAATATAAAATAATCAAATATATTGGAATCAATGAGGATTATAAGTCATGTCAAAGGAATAACTTCACATGGTTTATTATACAAAAAAACACTTGTGAGATGAAATTTCAGGGTTATATTGATACAATTCAGATGGAGATTGTAATGATTGAAAATCAGCCTCAAGAGGAAAATTCTTCTTGGGTTAATGTTGAATGAGTTGGAATAGTATTAAAAAATTGTTCATTATATTTGAGCATAGATAAATCCAAATATGTTGTTCTTACTCATTCTTGTACTCGAATATTGTGGAAGAAAGCTCATCTATAAGATTTGAATGTAAAATTATCTAAACCATTAAAGATACTTTTTGATAATCAGCAAGAAATTAACCTTTCTAAAAATCATGTCCAACATTCAAGATAAAAAAATATTGATAAAATGTTTCACATTAAAAAAGATAAATTTGTTGCTAGAGGTTCTTTTCTAGAATACATTTCGAAAATGTATCATATTGATGATATATTAAGAAAAGAAATATACAATGAAAGGTTTTAGGAATTATGGAAATAACATCACGTTTATTCTCATGTCCTATCTTCCTAAACCTAATAAGTAAATACCCCCTTTATGGTTTAGATTATTTTGAAAAATGGGGGGATTGAAATTAACAAATTTTTACTTTGTAAGATGTTTTTACTTGTTATTATCAAATGAATCTGAAGCTGTGTTTCTCCAAAAATGGGGGAGTGAGAAAGAAATTTGAGAGTAAGAGAAAAGTGTGGGAGAATTTAAATTTTCATTGAAGAAACATTTTCTTATAACTGAGGGATGGAATTACTTCAAAAACATTACTTTATCGGGTAGTGTGATGTTAGGACACTATCTTTCGTGAAATGTTATGTTTTTTATAAAAGATAAAAAACCCAGAGTTGTTTACTAAAGCTGATTCAGGAAAATTTTCTGATATATTGAAATTTTGTTTTCCAGGGTATTCAAAAAAACCATAAGGGAACATTGCAGAACAATTGTGATAATTTTTTTTAATTTTTTTTAATTTTTTGAAAAATAACATCTGTGTATATGAACAATTGTTTTTATGAATCTGACCGAGTGCATCGTAATGATTTTTATAAGAGAGTTAAATGTTATTGAATGTTAAAACTCAAAGATAAAGGTAGAGAAATGTTTTTTCCATTTATAAAAGTTGATTCCAGGATATAGGTTTCCCAAATAATGTTTTTTGATGGAGAATCAGGAGACGTAGTTTATCATATCCATTGGCATCAGATTTCGATCATCAGATCCAAAAATTCAAAGGTAGAAATTGTAGTTTTCTGATTTTTTTCTATTACCATATATTAAAAAAAGAATGCATTTTTTCATTTAGAAAGATAAATTTTGGCGAGTGAAGAAGTAATTATGATGCCAAAAAGGATTATTAAAGAATGTGAAGCTGGGAGTTCGAAATTTTTCAAAATTTCTATTCAAATTTATAAGATTATTTGAAAATCATGGTGTTATCATAAATCATGATAAATACTCACAATAAAATATTGTTATGAAATGGAGTATTCATAATGATTAAATCTATTTCAATGATCAAGATAATGCCTCTCACTAGGTCCAATAATATTTGATATAAAAATCATATCTAGAAGAACAAATGTGTGAAGATGATGAATATTGAATATGATCAATGTCTCTACGTGGATTCATTATTGAATACATCCCACCATTATTGAAAATCATATCAATGGGTAAATCCTTAATAATTGATATTCCATTGTAATGAGACTTCCATCGTAATGGGATGATAATGAAATAAAATTAATAATATGCTAAGCAGGAAATTGATTTGAATTTAGCTAAGAAGGAAACGAATTCATAATTTTTTCTGAAGGAAACTTATTTTGTTTGAGATTATAAAGAAATAGAATCGTAATAAATATAGAAAGAAACAAATTTTTAATGAGATTAGAAGGAAATAGATTCATAATGAGCTGATAAGTAAATAGATTTTCAATGTGTTAAGAAAGAAAAAACGAATCATAATGAAATCATAAGGAAAAACATTAGTAATTTGATAAAAACAAACATATCATAATCAACTAATAAATAAATGCATGTCATAATTTGTTAATTATGAATATTACTCAAAAAAATATTCCAAATGTTTTATGAATGGTTGAATAGGTGAAACATGATATTCATTTTTTTGTAAATATTAAAGAAACATTCAACAGATTGAAGAGGTCAACGATAAAGTTTAAATGTGAGATATTTTTTGTGTTTTTAAATATGTGGAAGCATGGAATGTTTTCATACTTCCCAATATTGATTTTCTGATTTTCCGATAAATACTTTAAAATATCATTGTTTCAATTATAACCTTTATATTAGAAGAAAAGGTGGAACACGAAAAAAATCCATTTAATTTTATATCTGAATAGATAAATCATGAGTATGATCGTAAATCTATAAGTATTTTAACTAGATTGAGAATGTTCGGATTTAACTTCTTTATATTGAGAAAATCAAATCCTGCAGAATCAGACAGTGCATTCGGATAAGCAATTGTGTAGTAGTATCAAAAATTGTCTTTATTCTTTTATATAGATAAATTGGTTTATAATAAAAAATATTTATATGATGGGAGTCATTATAATATTTCATATCAGGATATAGAATGTGTCTAACGGTAGTTGGCACAGGTTTTATTCACTTCCCCTTAATAGTGAAATTTCATATAACCACAAGATTCGCTATGGAAAGGATGTAGGTTCACACACTAGGATCGAACCTTATAAATCATATGGGCATTAAATTTTTTCCTAATCGTTCATGCATGAGTTTTTCTGAAATATGATAGGGAAATAAATCATAACATGTTATAGGGGTTATGTTTTTAATAGAATTGAAATATATAATAAGTAAAACAACTAATTCAACCCCCCCCCCAGTTTTTATTTGATCATTTAGAGAATCAAATTAAAATCACTTTTCATTTATAGAACTAAAGATTAGTGGTTATTTTATATTCATCTCTCTCATTAATAATTTCATTTAATGGAATATTTACATCACATTAACATTATGATATGTGATGGAAAAATATTCCTACAATTCAAAAATATTCTTATTCTTTTATATAGTTCACTTTAGTTCTCCTTCGCACTTTTCTATCAACTATGAGACTGAATCATTTTATTCTATCTATGTTACCAACCGTTATAGCATACCAAATGTTCCGTCATCTTTTTCATATCACAATAATTATGATGGTTTCAAGCTTCCATTTCAACTTTTAGTTCACATCAAATGATATATTTATTGATTCAAAATTCTATTATGGATAATTCTTTATGATGACTTGTTTTCTAACCAATAATAAGTATATAAATTTTACTTTTTGGGATGCTGATTGAAATTGATGCATACCATACAAATCCTATAAAATTTTACTCATAGGTACCAATGGATCCATCGTCCTTCATCTTATGATTATTTAATTCCATTTACATTTTTTATAAATATAATATTAGGGATGTACATTTAGAAAATATTCTATTAAAATAATCCAATTCCAGGGAGTCATTTTCCTTCCCTTTCTTATAATATTAATTCCATTATACTAGGATATACTTTG
The DNA here is from genome assembly GCA_963277665.1 of Viscum album. NCBI lineage: Eukaryota > Viridiplantae > Streptophyta > Magnoliopsida > Santalales > Viscaceae > Viscum > Viscum album. The sequence continues at coordinate 615,990,930 of OY728162.1, forward strand.
TTTCACATATTGTAAACATCTAGGAAAACCTTTTCATGGTATGAGAATTGAAGAATAAACAATATATTTTCTATCACATTGATCCATTACAAAGAACCCACGAGATCAGAAGATCCATAGTTGGAGGATAAATGTTTTCACCTAACAGATTGAATTAAATATTTCTCCCTTTTTAGTGCTTTTAGATGTATAACATGATCAGTGTTACCAATAATATCTTAAAATAGTTGATTCATAATAGTTAGAGGAAATTTAATCAAAACTATTCTGAAATTAGGTTGATAATGAAGATAGTATTTTAATTTGACATCACATTCATTATTCACTAGATTACTTTAGGTTTAATCCATTTAATGAAACCAGAAATTATAATGTTTTAAATTATAATCATAGTAGAACACAACATAATCATAAAAAACATTAATTGGTTTTCTATATAAAGGAATTTTTTTTAATATTTGACACCAAAGGTTTAACCTAGTTCATCTAGGTTTGTTACAAAAAAATCATGATGTTATCATATATTAGACATATCCCCATATTTACCACTAATATTTAATCATCCATGTTCCTAAAGGCTAACTAAACCTTGCTCAGATACAATCTATAGAGAACCATACTTTTCATAATTGATATGAAATATTCATAAATAAATATTGATTATCTAACATAGCGATCCATTTTTGGAATTATATAGGTCTACTATCATAGGAAACATGGACACATAAACAACTGGTTCTGAAAATATATTCCTCATCATCCAATATTTTCTTCATAACTAACACCCTTCTTAGAAATATCATACGTAATAGCATTATTCATAACTTGGGGAAAATGAAATCATATAGGAGGGTGATATTAAAGACATAGTAAGGGTTAACAAGGAAGATATCATTGATAATAGGAGAATAACATGAAAATAAATAAATGAGAACATGATAATGACATTTGAATATCATACCCTATAATTTATATTTCATAATCTTCAATCATGACATAAATCATGGTCGTTCACAAGGCATAAATCAAAAAGGAATCGAGGAATATATTCCATGTGAGAACAAAATTCAAATAAGACATCATTTTGTGGAATATATAAGCTTATAAAATTTTAAGCATGTATTTATAGAAATATGTTCACTGATTATGTTAATAACCTAAAATATGTACCCCACAAATACATAAGGATATGAAAAAAAGGCACAGAAATAAAATTGAGAACATGGAAATCATATTCACACATAACCTATTTACCACATCAATTATACAACATTACTAAATGGATTATAGGTATTCAATGGACCGAACCATCACATAATCATAATTAATTTATTAAAATTCCATCATATAGTAAATCATGACATTAAATAATTAACCATGGATGATAAATAGGTTTCATAACCATTTTATCATCATAATCATAAACCAGCCAGATAAAAAATAATAAGGGTGATTATATCCATTTAATTAATAATTAACATCCAATTATGTTATCATAGATGATCTTTTTCATTAAATTTTTATTGGAATATTTTATTAAAAAATACCCTCTTCACATTAAAATAACGATTCAAAAAAAATATAAATTCATAAAATATTTAAGAAAATATTTTATTTAAAAATACTATATGAAACATTTAATGTAATAATCAAATTATTTATTAGTTATAATTTTGGGGAATCTTATTCATGTCATATATGTTAAAATAAACCATTCCTCTCACACATTCATAAAAAAATTCAAAAATTACCTCATTCAGAAAACTACAATATTATTTCTCTCAAACCTAATTTAAAAAATTTAAACATGGGTAAAATTTACATTAAAAATATTAGTATAATAGAAAAAATATTCTTTAATTGTTTTTTGAAAATATGATTATCAAAGAAAAAAAATAAAATTTAAGATAGAAAATGAAAATTCTACATAAAAATATAATTTTATTATCTAGAGTACATAAGGTGATGAAAATTAAATAAAAACATGTATTGTAAATATAAAACTATATGAAAATTAAATTTTTGAGTTTATTGAGAGGTATGTATTAATATTTCATCATTGGAGACATAAACATAAACAATCTTGATAAACAATTAGATTATAAAATGAAACCTTTAACACTTATGTATCACAGGAATCAAAACCTCATGAAAGAGAGCCTTTTATGGACATAAAAATAAAAATTAAATTCATTTTTAGAATAATGAAACATATTAATTAGAATTACATACACTATTTAAATAAATAGTGGGTGAATTTAGAGTGTCTCTCACAGAAATAAAATTGAGGCGAAATAATATTACCTGGAGATCAACTTTCTTGGAAATTTCATTAGCTTCATGTACAAAAAATTTATATTTATTATAAACATACACCATTATAATTCTCATTCTTATTATGTCATATATTTTAATTATATATATATATAATCATTCATAAAGGTAGACATTGAAAAATGAATTTTGCCATTCATGGAGGTGGTGGGTCGTATGTACGTATGAACAGTTTTTCCATTTTTTTACAGATGGAATGAATGAAAGGTATATAATAATTAATCATTAAATAATAATAATTATATCAGATAAATAATATATATTAATATGATCCATATTTATTATTATCCATGTAATGTTGAGATGAAACATGAATTACATAATTTCATAAAGGTGGAAGTCCACATATATGCACGAGCGATATTATCATTTTCCAACATTTTGGAATGTATGAAGTTAATTATAATATTATCATTCAAAAAGAACAATATGGTCATAAATACAACATATAATTTTTAAACAAATCCTAATAATCACCCATAACATCTGGTAATGAAAATTTACTTATATCGCTAGGTGGACATTGTAAGCCATACATACTCACAACTGATAATTCACTTCTCATTTTTTGACTAAGATTATTGATAATGGTAGTTTAATAAAAACAATAACATTTCTGTATATTTATGATACTTTTTTATTTTTTTAAGAATATAATAAATTTATTGGTGGTAAACGAATCATTAATAAGGAAGTGATTGGTTATGATGATTGACTGTTCTTTGAATGAACTTCATGAAATATCCTTTTAATGACCCTAGGGTTGGATTTTTTGGATTAAAATAACAACAAGAATGTTACCAAGGGACAGAGAAAGATAATTTATTAGGGTTTGGTTGATCTATAAAGCTCAATGTGGTGTAGAAAAGAGAAATTATGAGGTACATTTTACAATTAAGGGGATGGGTTCATATGTAATTTCATAAAATATTAAATTAGAAAAAATTATGTTTTATGTAGAAATGGATAATAATTGATAATATATACCGATAATATTATTATTATTCTAGATACTCACAATAAAACAAATTTTAAATACTCTGGATCATATTTTTTTCTATTATCATTTTAACCCATTGTTAACTCTTTTGACAATTATGATGATACAATTGTTTTGTACTATTAGCTGATCAATATAGTAAAAATAAATGGAAAAAAGTTCACAAATGGACCAATATAGAGATAATATACAATATAATATTAACATCGCTATATAGAATAATTTTTTTACTTTTAAATCATTTAATAAAATATTACTTATTATAATATACTATTAATGTGATGTTTGAAACTATTTTTTAATTTTTTTGAAACTATATAAAACATTTGAATTTGAATAAAATGAATATAAACCTCTGTAATTTTTTTAATCTATAAAATCAAGGAAAACAATTAGTTACTCAGATAAAATTATTTTTATTGTTTTTAAAATAATTTTATTGATTATTTTAGAGCGTGCACAATGACTTTGATAGTGTTTCGTTGACATTTATGGTAATTATTTCATTATAAATAAATTATAAATAAATTTCCCAGATGACTATAAATCATTTATATTTAATAAAAATATTTATAAAATAAAATATAATCTGTTCTTCCTTATATAAAAAATTATACATTATAAAACAAAGAGGATTTCATTTTTTATTTTTCTTTATTTAAAATAATATAGAGTTAAAAATAAAGAAAATAAAAAATGGAATATAAAAGACTTTTAATCTATTATGTATGATATAATCACATCGAAGAAAATTTAATAAAGTTTTAGTGTCATTTATTAGTCCTTATAATATTATTTTTAACCTAAATTACATGGTTTATGATGTCGTGGTTAACGAATTATTAAAGTTAATATTTATAATGTCTAAAAATAAAAGTGAGATATTTACCCAATTTCTATCCCAGAATTATAAATATTGAATCCATTTTTTATGATTCAATTTTTATACATTTTAGAAATGAATTTTAATATTAATATATAAAACACAATAGAAAATGGTTTTTTGAAAAATACACCTTTACACCCAAAAAAATGTACTTCTACCAATACATGATATAATGATGATTCCAAAGTTAAAAATAAATGTTTATCAAATTGAATAAAAATTATGTTACTTTGAAATTATTTTAGAAGTATAATTTTACTTTTTAATAAAAAAATAAAAAGAATGTTTTAATAAAGTCTTTATTTTTCACACGTCATTGAAAAATGAATCTTTTCAAAAACAAAATACCATAATTACACCATATTAAAATTTTGAAATTAATATTTACAGGTTAATATAATTTTTATCAAATAAAATTTATAAAATTTCAATAATTTTGATTATAATTTTTTCTCACAAAAATAAATAAAACCCATTATTGAAGAAAATATGTTTATGAAGAAGAAAATGTCTTTTTAATAAAATGAATTATTCCTAATAATTAAAAAATGTATTTATATTGAGTAGGAGTATTATATAGTTCTCATAAATTATTTAATCTTATTCATAACCTCCAGTTTTAACGACTATAAATTAATAGTCACATTAAAATATTTTAATAGTATATTGGTGTTTGGTTGAAATCAATGTAGTGTGTAACACAAGATATTAATAAAATAACATTTTCTGAAGAGAAATATTTTCATAACTCGTAGGGTGTTGTAGAATTAAAAAAGGTGTATATTTTAATGAAAACCTATAAACACCCACCCCTAGAAGTAAGATTGAATTTAATAGAACATAAAAGGCTTGGAATGATATTTTAGTACAAAAAATACAAACAATAATTCTCAACATATCTGATGTTATTATTTTGGTCATATTTGAAACACAAAATATATGTGTTCTATAGTTAAAATACATTCGGAAAATAATGAGAATATAAATAGATAGGGAAAATTTCATGTAGTTGTAATATTTATAATGGATTTTTTGAAGGATTCTTACATAAATAGATGTATTATTATTTTAGGTTACATTGGAATATACCAAAGGAGACTCATAAAAGAAAACCTCAAAAAGCCGAATCATCATCATATTGTATCAACAGTGAATATTGATACAAGAACATATAATATAATGAAAAAACTATAGATATACAGGTGGAACATTATGAATTTCCACAAAAGGGAGTGATACAACAAGTGTGGATAATGAAATCAAAACCTAATATGGACAAACTTATAGAAATATCATTGAGAGAAAATTATATAGACATAACATGTATTCTATAAAATGATGGTACTTCCCACATTACCGGAAAAGAATATTTTATAAAAAATATGGTGATGTTTTCTCTATAAATTGATAATGAGATAGAGATTTCCGACTCTAGGAAAGTAAAAATTGATTGTAAATATCTACGGTTTATGGACTTCATGCTGGTTTAGGGTCTCAATCAAAATCATCTTAGTTTGGGTCTATCTTTTTCCTCGATTTATGCATTAATTTTCTAAAAAGTATATATTTTTTATCAAAGGAATATATTGATTGAATTTTTTTCAAGGGATGAATTCTAAAAGAAATATATAACATATTACTAAATAATATATGGTGGGGGTTGGTTCCCAATGAAGAATTGAACCAATTATAGAACTAAATATTTTCCTGTTTCATCCAAAAAATATGGATGTATTGGTGATGAAATTAGGATAATAAAATGTCCCTAATCTCAGACATAATCACATTCATATGTGTTACACTTTTAAAATGTGTATGATTATTCTAAATACCTCTACGACAATATAGGAGAAATAAACAATGTGTGTTGAGCTAGTTCTTGAAGGTGAATGGGCCAATAACACCCAAATCCATGGATGTAAAAATGTGTTACATCATTATTATTGATTATCAATGTATAATGGTGGGGTTGATAGTTATTACCAATAAATCTAATGTGTTGTATTAAACTACCCAATATTTAATGTTTGATGGCAATATGCTTAGTATAGAAATAAATTAATTTTAGAACAATAATTGTAAGTAATTGTGTAATAAACCATGGAAGAGTATCTTTAGAAGAGTAAAATTAGTCATAATGTTCTAGTTTGGAGGACTCCTCATCTAAATAGATTCACTAATATGAAAATATGATTGTTAATAAAATGGCTCAGAAAATAATCAAATAAATGAAAAATTATGTGACATATTGGATGGGACTAATAACTATTTTTGCTAAAATCTAGATTGAATGTTTGTCATACATGATTAAATCGAAAAACCATTTTGATTTTTAGTTTTGAAAGTAGTTGACACATGAATAATTATTTGTGCTTAGAATCAAATTTGTTGTTTTCAATTGGGAGATGCACTAAAAGATTGATTCTTATGGGTATGAAGTCACGTTTATTGTCTATTTGTCCAAAATAAATATGTTTAAATTCTACAATAAAATGATTTGTAAAACTGTTGAAATCTATGTTGTGACTTATGTAGATAATTAGATGGTTTTTCAAACAGGAAAACATTATCCTTTATATAGCTAAAAGAAATAAATAAAAGAGGAATGTGATGATGAGTTCAGTATATTAGTGGGATATCATTAGTATAATGAACACACATAAGAAATCATTGTTAAACCGCAAGTGTGGAACCCAATTCTAAAAAAGAAACTATATATAAATTCTAGTTTAGATACTCAAAACTACGGCCACGCACCAAATTCCAACCCACCATCACTGCCCCGGGTGGCCATGGGGGGAAATATGTGGAACATATATATGAATATTATAATAATGGGAAATTACTATTTGTTATATTGTAGAAATAAGATCAATAATTATTTATGAAATTAGTAATGAAAATATAGTTAGTGTCCAAACAACTTGGTTTAAAACATGAGGAATTAAGTATCAGTAATGAACCTCACTCCAATATTTTTTAGAATCTAGAATATGTTTCAAAAAATAATAATTCAGTCAAGGATATGGAATTAGATACTTAATAACCAAAAAATAAAAAATATATAACAATTTTCTCCATGTATAGAAGATAACAACGTCATTAAGAAAAACTGGGTGTTCTAATATGAATTTAAAAAAGAAATAAATGTAACATGGAATAGAGAAAGGCCAGAGTGAAAGGTATGTTTGAAAATTTAAGGTATTTTTATTGATGAGACAATTGTACAAATTTACTGATTAGAGACTATATATCTATTTCATGTCATGACATTGAAAAAAACAAAAAATCTAATGGATTGACATCATATTATCGTTCCCTAATTTACTAAATGAGGAATAATTATTTTATGAATAACCATATGTATTTTTTATGAAGATAAGTAAAAGGGGTGTCGGTTGAGGAAGGAATTGTATGGACTAAAATAAGCACTAGAATCTTTTTACTATTGGCATGGGGAATATCTAATGAAGATCAAATTCCTAATAGTAGGAGTCAATCACAACCTATATTTAAAAAATGAAAATAACAAAATAATTATATTTCTCATTAATGTCGGTGATATTATATTAAGTGTATCAAAATATATATAAAACATGTTGTTTTAAAATATATGATTTATGAATTTGAAATCCATATTGGAGAGTTGACATTTCCCTAAGCCTCTTATAACCTCATGAAGAAAAAATAATATTTATTTCTTAAAAAAATATTCCAAGGAAGACCTTCTAGGCTTGAAATTATTTATTCAATGTTTTTGAAATATTTTATTGGGAAAAAATGATAATGTTAAAGGATGATGATTGAAAAAATTATGATGGGATCTATTAGATTCCTATTATTTCGATTTTAATGTACCTAAATTCCAAATGACCTGATATAATTTTTCCTATCGCATTACCTATGATATCCTAAGGAGTTTCTTTTTATACAAGTGAATTGAATACATTTTTATGTAAATCATATGTTTGATTTTGGTTTTTCTATCATAAAACATCACAATATGAGTTTTTTGAGTACACAAATTTGGGAAGGGTTGGATAATTGGATAATAGGAAGTCAACATCAGGATGCTTCTTTTGACATTAAAATTAAATTATTCCATTATTATGTATAAACAAAAAGTTACAATTCTTTATAAACTCTTGATCCAAAATAAATGTGGGTCATTATATAATTTCCTAGCTTATATGTATGAATAAACAACTTGATAACATTACAGTGGATGCATCATGTCCTATTTCTACAAGAAGTGAGAGCTTATGTGTTATCAATCTAATCAGAATATAAATTCATTATTCAATAAAAAAGAAAATATATATAAAATAAAATTTTATTTAGAGGAATGTTGGATAAGGGATGGTATATTTGAATTACATGTATAACTAAGGCTATGTTGCAGATATCATGACTAAGTAATTACCTACTGTGAATTGTGAGATGCATTGATTGGAAATTGGAGTCTTTAGAACCCTATCTAACTAGAGGGTGTGTAAATGGGACCCTCACACCCCTTTGGGAATTTTTTTTGAATAAATATATCAAATCACTCCTGTGTTTTAAAAATTTTCATCTTTATCTATCTTTTGTGAACATTTGATGAAGTACTCGTTGGGTTCATTCACACCGTGGGAGGAGGTTTTTTTGTACAAAGAGGAGAGATGTTCATGGAGTGTTTCTTTAATATAGTTAAATGGGGATAAATATTTATTAGAAAGGGGGTCAGTTATTGATTGATTTGACATGGTGAAAAGTACCTAAGAAAAGTGGTGAAGAGCACAGATATCATGGGAAGTAATTTAATATAGAACTTTTCAATTAACTATTATCGCTCATAATGAGTCTCTATCATTTGGGATTTGATTTTTTCATTAGTGATTCCTCGATACACTATACATAGAAATTAAATTATAGATCATGAAGCTTGTCTATTTTAGAGTTCTTAGATATTAATAGGGCAATCCTTCATGGTTCATTGGAATGATTTTGTGTCTAGAAAAGATGAAAAATAACCTAATGAGGATGAATATTAGAAAAAAATCCATGATAATTTTATAAATGTTATTATTGAGAATGAAGTGTTATTTGACATTACAAGGATCTCTATGGTTGATTAAAGTGGTTGATGTAGTTTTTATAGAATATATTACAATTTATTATATAAAATATTATTAAAATTGTGACATAATTATCCTGAAATAAGAGTTATTAAAGTGTATTTTTAGTGGATATATAAATATAAAGTTCATGTTGTGGATGAGAAACCACACTAAGTATAAATATATGTATATTTTTGTGGTTCTCTCCAGTTAAGGATCACATCATGGAATAGAGTCTCGATCCATGACTAGATCTGTGCTGATTTTAGTGGTTCAATTTAGGTGAGTCTCTCTCCATGAATCAAAGGAACTCACCCAAACTAGATTCAATTTTATTTTAGTGGTTATATTTTAGTGAAGTTTACACTGTTAAACAATGGGTCTCACCATGAAAATATTGAGTATTAATTTGGATTTGATGATTCTTGTATCGATCATTGAGGGAATTGAATATGAGTTAATTAGAGAATATTTTGGATCTGTATGTTGACGACAAGAAACATTGTGATTGAGGTGTCACTTCATGAAACATGACCTTCAAGACCGTCATAAAGTTACTACAATTGTTCATGATTTTGATTTAGAAAAAAAATCCATTTTTTGGCTCATAATGATTGAAATGTGATGAATATGTTAAATTTTTTCAGTACATTTATGTTGATCTCAATACTCTATAAAAAATGACTGATAAAACTAACCATATTATTAAGTGATAGATTATTCGATGTATATAAAAACTATTTGTAGTGGTTTTAAAGGTATAAAGATTTTATCCATAGCTAAAATATAATACATACATAATTGGTAGATTTTGTAAAGGGTAATCTAGGCATGTACTAGAAAGAAGAAGGAGGAGGGTTTTCTAGGAGACTAATCATAGGATGATTTGTGACTTTATTATTAGAAAATAATGTAGATAAAATTAAGACACCATCATTGGTCATACATCAATCTATTTTTTTGAAGGTCAATTTATAAATACTTATAGTAATAGTGAATTCCTTGAATGGTTCATAGTAGGGATTTGTTTTAATTATTTATTTTATAATCCTTAAGTGTTAGTGAACCAGATACTAACTTGTAACCAAAGGAAGTGATCTTAGTGGTTATTATGTATTATAGAATTACATTTTATTGCTCTAATGATTATACAATTAAGGGTGATCCATGTAAAATATCTCATGTACTCATTTTATAGTTTAATATCTTCATATAATCATTTTTTGGAGAGGGATTATTTCCTATTAATTAAAAAATAGTTTTTAAATGTAATGTTTACGAAATTTAAAACACTAATTTACCCCACCTACACCACTGTAAAGGAATGAATCTAGTATTTCATCAATAATGATCAAAGAAAGAGGAATACATGAGAGATTAAATGAATCAAAAAAGAATAATTTGAGGAATATATATATATATTTGATTAAATTATAAATGTATTGATGAATGAATTTTTATTCAAGTTGAATGAATGACAAAATGATATTTGTAAATAGTGGAAAGTTCGTGTTGAGATTCTATTTATGAATTGAAAATTAAATATGATTATAGTGAGGATTTTTTAGATGAAAAAAATCTATATTATGAAATATAAAATTCCATAAAATTATAGTTCTATAATTTTTATACATAAATTAAGGTTTTTTTCGAGTATTCTATTAGAATATTTTGAAGAAAATAAACTCAATCATTTTGGATGAATTAATATATATTTATTTTCATATGAATAAAATTAAGAGATCTGAGGAATATTATTTTTATTAAAAAAAATTAATGATTTTCATTTGATAAAAATTAATATCACGTAATCATGGTGATGAACCAAAATGGATAATTTTATAAGGAAGTAATGATCTTTTGATAACAACCATGCGATGTAATTGAGGAAAATTATGGGTGGATCATCTTATTGAATTGAAAAATATTTTATATATTCTAAAATATTGAAGGCATATTATTTATATCGAGAATATAAAAACATAGAATATATAGAGAAAAAAAACCTCTCTCCCATGTATTGAAGATAACCTATAGAATAAAATTGAAGAAGAATATGATATCACCCTATGAAAGAATATTACTATATCAATGAAGAATAATAGGAAATATGAATTATATAATGTTGATCTAAATCATCAAATAATAATTTTATAAAATTAACATGTGATAAAAAAAATTGTATAATATTTTGAATATGAATAAGGGAGATGAAATGAGAAAGTGTAACTATCGTGAAGTCTTATAGATCGATCATTGGTAGTCGACATCCTTAAATTTTATATGGATAGAAGCCAGAAATCTAGTTTTCAAAAATAAATAGGAAAAGATCTAACAATATATATTGAGTTCTATATATTCTAACATAGTATTTCAACAAATTTAAAGACTCTAATTGATAAGAAAAAGATATAGTGTTGTTGTTGTAGTGTCATCCTTTGCATATTGGAGATCAAGTTCAAGATGGATAAATAAATTTAACATACAATAGAAAATATAAAGAAACTATGACAGGTGGAATTTAGTCACCTATGTAATATGGTGAATACACATATATATAATATATTGATAATGGGTTTATGATAAAACATTCATAAACCACATTTTATTTATTTGAATATTATAATGGTAAAATCTACTAATGGAGATAACTACCAATCGGAATAATGAGTAGGCTTCCGATAATTGGTGTAAATATTGTAAAAAACAATATTTTGTATTTACATTATATTTTTCATTGAATGTGGGTGTTATGTGTTAGTTAATTTTTAACAACATATTTTTATTAAACATAATTATATTTTTAAATAACAAAGGGGGTTAAAAAGTTAAATGAGAATCATAAATTGTTTAATACATTAAAGAACAACTATTTCACCACTCCCTCGTCGGGATATTAATCTGATTCCTAAAAACCAAAAGATATAACAATTCCTATGGTTACCTCTAGTTGAATATATTATTTTTTTACTTTCACTTGTTTTTTGTTTTATACAATGAAGTACGAATTTAAATTTTTTTTCAAAATAACCTCCAATAGAAAACATTATTAATATACTTGCAACTATAAATCTTGAGTCTTTTCCAATAAATTGAAAAAAAGAACATAAAAGGAGGTTGATAATGAATTCCAATGTGAATGAAAAATAACCATTTTGATAAGCTAAATATATTTGTAAATGTATTGATGAATGTTTAGATAAAAGTGTAGAATATCATTAATTTACAACATAATTTTTATAGTATGGAAAATATAAAGTGCATTTTTGCCAAGAATCTCTAAATTTATTTATTCTAAAATAAATATTATATAGAAATATTCCATCGTTTTTTTTTCACATGTATACTCACTCATATTAAGGTAGGGATCATTAATAATCATATCTAGTATAAGAAGAAGCTGTTATTGAAGATACATTGGTCCAAAAGGTGAGTAGAAGTATCACCCTCACAAAACATGTTAAATATATAGAATATTCTATGTTAATTTTGAATGATAGATATTATCAAAAGAATAAAAATTCATAAATATATATTTTTGATAATTTTTTGTTTAGTAAAGTGGTAAAATATTCTATCCATGAAGTGGGAAAATTAAAAAACATCCCTACAATTATTAGTGAAGCACTGCTAGAATTTAAAATTAATAAATAAAAGAGATTGAAAATTGACTACTATAATCAACGTAGATTCATGAATTTAAAATTCAAAATTCAAAATGTTATTTTAAAAATTGGGTTAAACTCTTGATGACTATAAGTATATTATCAATCTGAAATGTCTTGAGGATGATGTGAAACTAATTTTTTTTTTAAATCATCAATGAAGAATCTTGATAATATTTTGAGAAAATAAATAGAACTGTTGAAACATTAAAAATGATATTTCAAAAAAAAAATCTATCGGGTGGAAATTATATCTTGACAACTTCTAAAGAACCAACTTCTCCAGGATCTAGGAATAAGGCATCTTTGAACATAGATTATTCTTTTTGTAGAATTGTTATTTTAACAACTAGTGAAATATTATTATTAAAATATAGAAAAATGTTTGATGATAAAGTGATGAGGAACCCATACCTATTACGGGTGGATGAAAAAATTGAAAAGATGATTGTCTCCCAAAATATTACCCAATGTTGTGGTGTTTATACCCAGAAATTCATGGAATAAAAACTAGATAGACTACGTATACTAGAAGGAGAAGGGGATTTATTAACTACTAGTGGAGTTATTGAATATTTTTACATAATAGTTTAGTGTGTTAGAATAATATGTATGAATATTAAAATTATAAAATTACTATATTCATGTGTATAATATATAATGATATAATAAAACATACTGCTCTGAAATGGACATCACAAAAAAAATTTCTATAAAGACAATATTTCCTTGATTTAAAAAATTCTTTGAGTACTATGATACATGTTTTTATATTAATGAATAGTTCATGTTTCTAACAACTCTAAAGAAAACATATACCTATATATAGAGAAGGATACAAAATAAAAGAATGAATTTGAGAAAAGAAATAAAGTCTCCCATTAGTTACAAACAAAATAATTCTACCGAACAATGTACACTCAAGAGGAATATTCATAATGATAGAAAAAAAATTGTAGACTCATATATTGTGAGATAAAATTAAAAAATATGAAACATTAAAAAATATTCATGGAAATTAGTGATGATAGATGTATGATAAGGCAACAAGTAGAATCATTCTGATAGAGGAATGACATGATTGGTTTGGTGAATGGCTTTTATGTTGAGAAGTAAAATATTCATGAGAGGTTATCTAAAAATTAAAATCTAAATGTGATTGAGATTTTTTTTTTGGATGTGAAGAATACAAATTATTTAGATAAAAAGTGCATAACAAGGATGCCCATACAATACAAATATTTAGAGAATAATGTAAAATCGCCAATGACACCTTGTATCAAAGTTGTTACTATAAAAAAGGATTTCTCACATAAGAAGAATTTTGTGCATACATCAAATAAGTGATATGAAATCTATTCATCTTAGTTTGAATTAAAATATAATAGGGAAGAATCTGAAAATGATTATTTTTATTTGCTTTATATAGGAACAAAACTTATGTAATTTAAGAAGGGATATGAAGAAAGAATTAAATCAATGTATCTCCATGATGATCATATTTGTAAAATCAAGGGATTATATAGAATTATGGGTTCCAAGAAAATTAGCTATAAAAAATGTAGTTTATAGGTTAATAATAAAGTATAAAACCTATTTCTCACATTAATTAGCCCATATAAACCCTTTATATTCCCATGAATACAACCATTATGTTTAGATGCAGGGAATTGAAGGTGATAGATGAAAAGGAAACATTAATTAATTGTATTGTGTAAATAAATTAATAATAAAAATACATCATCGAACTTATCAAATGGTATCATGTTCTACCATTGCAATAAATTATTTATCATATCTAAATTTTGATCTTACTTCTCCAGAAATTATAATTTATTATATATTATTTATGAAAATAAACCTATCCATGATTAATATTTGTGGAGTGAATCCTTTATGTGGGATCAATCAAAATGGTGTATCTTTTAGAGTTTTTTTATTCATATTAAAATTTTCATTCTAGGAATATGTGAATAAATTGGCAGTTAATGTATGTTGATCACTTTCTAACCCTATTATATCTTATTATTATTATAGATATCAAGATGTGATTGTTAAACAAAATGGGAACGAAAAATAAAGGTTCACATGAATGTTTTTTTAAATTTTTGTTAATGGTGAGTGAATGTTTTTCAAATTTTTTGAACATATGTTTGTATAACCCATAATAATTTAAATCATAGTTGTTATTACATTGAGGGAGTTATTTTCAAAAAAATTTAAAATTGGCCTCTTTTTATTTTTATATAGGTTTGATCAATATATAGTTAGATGTTATACATTTATGTCACATTACTATGAAAAAATAGATGCCACCATTTTTCATAGAAATAAACTATCTATCTCATGTGGAATCTCTGAAGAAATAGGGGTCAATACTATTATAGAAAAAAATGATATTTTTATTCAAAAATGAAAATAGTGAGGTGGAGAATGATTTTCCATTAAATGATTTTTAGTTTATATTAAAAACATTAAAATTATTTTTAGTAAGGGGGATAATGGAAACTACCTTGTAAAATGAATCACATATTAAAATTGTTATTTTTTGAATTTTTTATTCATATTGACATAAAAAAATTATTGAAATTCTTAATGGTTTTTATTGCTTTAATTTATTATTAACGAGAGTCTTTGTCAATGAGACATAAAAAAGAATGTAAATTTTTATGTGTTGAAGTGCTGAGTGATTGAGGAAGTATATACCCAATAAAGCAGCTGGTGATGCATCACTTAAATTGAAGGGTAAATAATTTTGATAATCTTATAAATACACATGTTAAATAAATTTAATTATTATTTGAGTTTGTATTCAAGGAAGATAATTACTATTTCTGAAGGAATGATAATATTTTTGTCTAATTTAATATTATGAAGGTAAAAACTGGATTATAAACTAATTTATGAGTATCTTATAAATTTATTATTATTAAATTGATTAAAAAACATTCAATTTTTTGAGAGAATAATGTTGATGTTGTAGAGAAATAATTACAGTTTTATAACTCGCATGCATGTTTTTAAATTTATAGTAAAAATTTTATTAGATTAAATATATAGGGAATTATGAGAATTAAGAATTTCAATGAGTTAACAATAAAAGGATACACTAAAAATTTATTATTTAAATGCTATTAAATACCTTTGAAACAGGTGTATGATTCTTTGAATTATTTTTATAATTTTTATAATTTTTCTAAGTTATTCTAATGCGATTTGAAGAAACTAACAAGGCATATAGTTTATTATTAAATGCTTTGAATATATTGTATAATATTTTAAATTATTTTTCTGTTTAAACTATGGACATTTCCAAAAATAGTCATAAGTCACATTATCATAAATAATATGGTTAACTATAATCTTCTCAAAGTTCACTAATATATAGAAAATGTTCCAAGGATATATTGGTGACGTTTATTTTAAAGACTCTATATGGTTTCCTCTAAAGCTTTGTAAGCTTGTGAATAAATGTATGTTTCCTTCAAATTAAGTATTGTTCATGGAATTTAAAATGTTTTCCAAAATAATTAGTTAGATAAAAATAATTCATATGAATGTATCAACTAATAAATTTTTTTAAAGTATTAACTTCGTAAGGTTCACCATTTAACCTTGTAAGTTTATCCAATAGTATTTGTAAGGATAACTCAAAGAATAATTGAGAGAAAATGATAAATATATGGTCTTAACAAGGTGATATGTGGTGATCATAGAGTTTCAGATAGACATTAGAAATTTATTTTTAGTACATCATAAGGTGGACTATAAATTTTGTATGTTTATGTATGGAATTTGTAAGGTTAAATTTGAAATAATGTATGGTAATCTGAAGAACATATTAAACTGATGTATGAAATAACATAAGGTGGCCCTTAACATATAAACTATTTTCACATTGAGATTAATAGTGTTACCTTTATGATAATCAATTATTTAATAATTTAATGAGTCGTTATATGGTTCTATACTTTTTGAAATTTTTTAGGATTTATAAAAAATAATAAAATTGATAATTCAAGAATTCAATATTATACTGAATGGAATTATATATATTGATGCTCAAAAATTATTTCAAATAATTATACATTATGATGATATTTTGATTAATTAAAATGATTAAGAAGATGATCTCCATAAATTTGGAAACGAATATCATTACATGAAGAAAAAATTGAGAGATTAAATGATTCTAAAATAAATATAATAAGAAATACATAATAATGGATTAATAGAACAATTCCTTTATTTAATTATTAAAATACATGTTTCATATAATTCTAATAAATTACATTCTTTGTGATAAAAATATTTTTCTGCTAAAACATGATATGTATTGATTGACTATACACTTAAAAATCGACAACATATACAAATGGAGTGACTAAGTAGATGAATAAAGAGACCATGAAGAAAATTATCTTAGAATCAAATTGGATGCACATTATAGATCATTGAGCATAATATGGTTGTTAATAGACTATGTGAAAATAATTACCTAGAGAAAGACTAAAAATTTTCATCATTTTGCAGCTACCATATAGTGAAATCAATAATGGTTTCATCAACCACATGAATTATAATCATGAATTTTATAGATAAAACAAAAAATATAAGAAGAAGTTTAAACTGACAACACATATTACTTCTAATATCTCTAAACAATCAAACCATAATGATAACCTTACATATTTATTGACCTGATAATATATTTTGGTTCATTGTACATCATTCTAATTCTTCTCCCAATATCTATTTCATTTATATTTTTTTTTTCTTATTTTACGATAGATATTTGAGAAATTTTCCCATAAAATAAGGATGAATACTATAAGGCCCTATTATTTGTCGTTTCACATCTATTTATCCAATATAGAACTATAGAAGGGACATCATATAATATAGACTACATTGTGTATAGTTAAATATTTAAAAAATTATTTAAGTGGTTTATTATAAATTCTGTTTTAATAAATGTTTCTATTAGTTTTTTACTATCATGTTGGGAGAAAAAACCTCCGTCTTGGAGATTGTAACTTGTTTAATTTCACTAAATGTTTAGTTCTTCTTTTCAGTTCTACATTACATTTAATCAGAAAGAATTTTGAATTTAAACTATTTCTAATAAATTATGAATATTAAATATACATTGATAGTTATCATTTTTATGTGTTATATTTACTATGTTGGTGAGGTTAAAATCATTTCAATAGATAAACTAATTTAAAATTTTATATACTATGTTTTTATTCATCCTTTTAAAAATATTTGAATGTTTTGGATTATATATACCAACAATTTTATCTAATCGGGCTAGTCTTTCAACTGAAAGGTTTATAAATTTACAATTTTCAAAATAATGTTTTTTTGGAATCTCAATTCACCACCCCTTTTGATTGATAACATGGGACCAACATTTAGAATCAATTCCTGAATTTCTCTCAATATTTTATATATTTATTTATTTCTGACCATGATTAATTTCTGAGAACAAGTTCTTTTAATTTCTATTTAGTAATACTCTATTATTATAGATAAAGGTCCCAAATGTCAACCTATAGATAAATCATCATTATTAAATGGAACTGAAAATAACTAATGGAAAATAAAAATAAAAATAAATCTAGAATACATGAGATTTTATGTTTATTCTAATATTGAGGATAAATATGAAAAACATAAGATTATGATAAAATACTAGAGTGATGATAAAACTCAATATATGACTACAATTTCAATGAAATTAATGACTTTTATATGAATTTTGTGAAAACAAATTCAATATAATATGTACTTATACTAGTACTTATATTATTAGGGAGGCATTATTTATTTCTCATGAAAGAAATTATAATGTTATTGAGATGTTCATAAAAAATATTCTATGAGGTATAAATTTTTTATGATGAATCCAATGGAATCCATTTTTGTAATATATTGTAGTTTCGATGATTTCATTAATACTATGATGTCCCTTGGAATGACAATGGAATAAAAGAAATATGTTCACTGATTAATGAGATACCTACACAATATATAGAGAAGTGTTGATGTTTCAATTAAACAATTATGTGAGATTGGTAAACTAAATTTCATGGAAATTATTATAAAGATAACAATGTTTGAGGACGAGTTTAATATATAAGATGATGATATTCAACTTAAAAATAAAACTAAATCATTCAAGGAATCACAAACTAAATTAAAATAATTTATCAAAGATTACTAAAGTGGATGAAAATTAAATTATAAAAGGGGAAAATCATATATCCATGAGATTCAAAATATTATATAAAAAGAATTAGTTTTTCAGAAATTCAAACAATAATAAATAATTATTATTTAAGGGGAACCTGTAGAAAATATTTAAAATTGATTAATTCAAGGGTAAAATTACATACTCCGAATGTAATCAGAATAGACACGTTAAGGCTGGTTTTTTAAAGAAAAAAATATTGTATAATGATAGTGAAAATATAACATAAGAAAATATGAATGAATCATGGATTGTTTCATAGGAAGAATACAATGATTGTAACTCTAGAAGGGAGTGAAAGTGAAAAATCCAATTGGTGATTCAGGGGCAGTACACATCAGGAATAGACTAAAACTGATTATTCTAATTCTTTTTTTTTCTTCTGATTATTATTAGAATAATTTTAAATTTATAATGAATAAATATTTGAATACAACCCAATACTGGAAGATAATATGAATGATATTGAAGATAAATACATCAATCTAAAAAAGAATCATTCTTTATCCACTCTTGATAAAGGATATATTATAATTGAAAAAGATAATAATAATAAATTATTAATAGAGATCAATAAGATAAAATTGGAACATTAACTACTTATAAAGCATCTAGAACAGTTTTCCGATGGAAAAAATATTATAAATATTCTTTTCCATATTTACAAACCTTCTGAAATTTAATATTAAAAATAAAAATTATTTTATATTTAAAATGAATCTATACAAACAGAAAATTTATTTGATAAAAAATATGACATTATTATGTATGATTAATGTAACTTATTGTTATAGGAGTTACTAAAATATTTAAAGAGATAAAAAAATCCTTTTTAACAATTGATATAAATTCTAAATATAATAAAAATATAAAATATAATTGTATTCCAAAATCATTTTATTCTATCTTATTTTCACCCGAAAAATATAGGTACCAAAATCATTCCCTAGTTTATATTATATTGGGGAAGTGATAGAGAGATAAAAAATTCACCATTATAAGTACAGTGTATTTTCATGAAATATACCTATAATCTACTAAATAATAAATATTCTTTTGAAATTTGATAGTGTACATGTCACTTTTATTGAAAATAAAAAAATGGACATAGAAAAATTGGTAACTGTGATATTTTTCATATTTATAAAGTTATATATTTTAATGGTTTAATATGTAATTTACTTAGTATAACTAAATTTTTTTAAATGGTTATAATATTAAATTAAAAAAATATTAAATATATATGATTCCATGAATTCTGTAGTTTTTACCATCTTAAGACATGATAATTTTTTTTTGTTAAATTAGTTCTCATCAATTCAAAAAAAATTATGATTAATTACCTTCCACAAAGAATCTTACATGTTTTATGTGACACTAGGTCATTGTAATATATAGTCTTTTAGGTAGATGACTACAAAAAAAATTTAGTCAAGGATTCTCTTAAACAGAAAATAGCAAAAGAAAATGTGTTCAATCTATGTCAAAAAGAAAATAAAAGAAAAATATATTTCAAACAAAATAATGAGGTGTTAACTTCTCAACAACTAGATTGGATTCACATGGTTTCATTTATACCTTATATGATTTATATTCAATATGAAATTCAATTTAATTATGTAATTTTTTATGATTATTCAATATTCACATGGGTATTTTTTTTAGCTCACAAAAGTTAATATGCTTCCAGTTTTTCAAAAAATATTTTTTAAGACTACTTAGTGGAATTACCAAAAAGACAAGAGAATGGATCATGGATATGAATTTTAGTAACATGTATTTCATACATTATATTCACATAATGGCTCTGGAAATAATATCTCCACAACTCAATCACCTCAATAACGTGAGGTTCTATCAATGGGAAAAAACTCTCCATGAAATTGAACGAACTATACTTAGTGAACAAGAATTTCACATCAACATATTGTATGAGGCTGTGAATATAACTTGTTATATAATTATCTGGGTTTTGATAAGTCCTCTCTTAATTAAGACTCTATAAGAGTTATATAATGGAATAAAACCAAAGGTTAATTACATAAATGTTTTTAGATGAAAATTATTTACTCTATACACAAAATAGAATATATAAAAAAAATCCAATTTTGTGTTAAAAATAAAATTTATTTAGTTATTTAACCACCCATAAATCATATGGAGACATTATTAATAATATCTAAAGTAGAGTCTGATTATCTACGTGTAATAGGTAATGAAAATGATATGAATGAAGTTAAACCAACAGCTAAAAACCATGTACAGGATATATAAAATTTAAATATCAATAATGAATCTGATGATTTTAAACAGTATCTACATTTATATGTAAAAAATAAAACAACAAAAAAATCATTCCTTCTTAACAAACATGTCATTTAATAAGACATGTAATAAACAATAACGTCAAACCCTATATCTATTATGACCTAAATGTACCATCCATTAGATGTTGAAGTAGTTTATCTAGAAAACGGTACTCAAACCCAATAAATTTTTAGAAAATTTGTTGAAATACATGACTTATTCTCTTATCTTGAACTTAATAACATCACAGATGAAATCAGTAATGAAAAATTGGTAAAACAATTCCAGAAAGCTAAAATAATCTGAAATTAAACAAAAAGGGAAATAATTGAAATAAAAAATTTCTTCCTTACAATTGATACAAAATTGGTGTATAGAAAAACAAATTTGACCCTAGAATAATATTAAGAAACAAGGTTACATTTGTTGCACAAGGTTATAATCAAGAATATGGTACTAATTATATAGATATTTTTTCACCAATACTTATACTTTCAGCCACTATAATACCAATGTCTTATGATTCACAAATTAAATTATAAATATACCAAATGGATGTTAAGAGTGAAATCTTAAATGAAGATATTATTGATGATGTTTTTAGATAACAACCCCTTGTATTTTAAAACACTTATTTACTAAATAATGTTCATAAATTTTCATACAAATATTATTGATTCAAAAACTCTTTGAGATTGATATGATCTGATCAAATATTTCTTAATTTCATATGGATTTTCAAAAGGTATACCTGAAACTTCTATATTAATTAACATGAAACATTAAAATGTTATGGTTTGAAAAAAATATTTTCATGGTATAATTTTTAGTTCATCAAAAAAATTCTCATAGAATTTTGTAAACATACACAAAATGATATTTTAATGAGTTTAAGGGCTGATTTGAAATTATTTCTAACAATTCCTATTTTTCAAAACAATGATAGAATTATTTTAAATATAATAAATTATAAATGTGATATTTTAAATTTTTTAGTGTGGATGGAGGTAAATGAAGTGATGCATCAATGATTACATACTGTAAAATGAATTTGGATTAAACTGGGAGGCTGATTGTCTAAAATACTTCCAGTTGTATGATTTTAAGTATAAAATAATTAATTGATATCTGACTTGATATTATTATTTTTTCATGTGTTAATGTTTTCAATAAAATTATAAATAATCACAAATATATTGTAGTAAATTATTTTCAAATACCACATGAATATAACAAATTTTAGACTATTTTACTCTAGAGGTCATGCATTTGAATTAGAATTTTATTAAGATAGTTATTTTTTATGTATTAAGTTAGAAAGTGAAATCTCCTCTTATACAAGAAATGTTTTGAGAAAGTTCCTATTTTAATTATTAATTATGAAAAAAACTTCATTTCATTGTCATATATTGAAGACTAGTACATAACATTAAGAAATAATTATGCTCAAATTGTATGGATGGGAGACACATTTTTATACTGTGGCTATAAATTCAAACAAGTATATAAAAAATTTTATAATAAAATTTCAATACTTTTTTTCAAAAATTTATATCTCATTCCAATTAAATACACATTGATATAAGATATTAAATTTTGAGAGATAATTTTTGAAGAGCTGATCCCACTCTTGATTTCAAAGGAACTAAGAAATAGATTACTTATATATTCAAAAAGCCATTGAATATAGAGAGATTAAATTTTTTACAATATGAATTACTTAAGATTAACTATACTTAATTTTCATTTCATGAATTAATTTTTATTGTGTGATATTTTTTATTTAATATCCAATAGTGATCTCAAGTAAAATTTCTTGGTATGGATATTTCATTCAGTAAAATGTCCTACTGTGACTATCAAAGCTACATAGAAGTTTATTCTAGAAGTAGGTCTAATATCCATGAATTCTCTAAGTAACCATGTTGAAATCCATATGATAGTTAAACCTACCATAAAATTAATGAGCTACCATAATGAAAATATAGTTAGATAAGGAACCCAAATTAAATAAGATAATTCTTAAAATAATAAAAATGTTTTTTAATCTCTCAAAATATATTTTTCCCTTATTAACCAGTCCCTAAATGAAAAAAATAATCCATTATTAGAATTTTAATCTTTTTCCCTCCAAGTATTGGACCCTTTATATTATTGTTCCCCTATTGAAACTAAACCCAATTTCTTATAATAATTTTGATCCTCTCAAACCTCCTTTAAAAGATAGTTTGTGTGAAGTGAGCCTTGAATATCGATTATTTAAATGCAAAACCACATCTAAAGAAAATAATATCTAGATCCAATGTATCTGGTCAGCCCCAAAGTTCTCCACTCTTGGATCATTGGGTGCATCTAGAAAATGGTATTGACACCATGTGGTTTTGATTTAGTAAATCTTTTTATTGGATGTCTTTATAAAATTAGGGTTGATTTAAGTTTTTTATTTAGAATAATACTCCATTTTATGCATGGTTAATAATGTAATTCTATCAAAAATTTATATTTGAAGATGTATAAAAATTTACTCACTTATAAACCCTTATTAATGGACAAAAAATTGTTTATTTTCATTAAATGTACTTGGTAAAGTGCTTAAAATTTGTTCAAAATAGTGGTTTGAGGGATTTGTATTGTTACTCACTTGTACATCATGTGAACGTTGAGTACAATAAATCGTAGTGGGAACTAACTGGGGATGATAATACTATAGTAACAACTAAAAAAGAATTGGGCGGGGTGTGAAGGATACTATTAATTTTAAAAAAAACATGAATTATCTTAGGAAATGGTAATTTAACATCTTTATACATGAGGACTAACTATTCATTTATTTGATGAAGAATAACATATAGATCAACAATGAAATGTATTTTATAAGATACCAAGATAAAATATGTATGTTATCTTCTCTATTTAATTACTTCAAGAATGATATGTTAATTTTATATTTGTTGCACCCAAATTAATTATTCCTTATGGGAGATAAGTACACAACGTTTGGAGGGATATATTTTAACATAACTATTTTTAAGGGAATAATGATTATTTGGAATACTTGGACGAAGTCTTTGGTGGATGACACTGATATAATTTATGGAAAAAAATCATTCCGACTAATGATCCATTAAGTATAAGAGATCATGTTGATATAGGTTTGAAACATGATTTTGTGGTGTAATATTATTCTCAGGGTGAAGTGGTTGTGGAATGGGATGTGGGTTTACCTATATCAATGTAAGAGGATACAATTGATCAAAATGAGGAGGAAATTGAATATTAATTGTAATAAAGGAGTCATAATGCTCATTGACTATTTAAAGTCTCTCCATGTGTATCTTTTTCGATGTCTAGAACTCAAAATATTGTATTTGGACCTCCTAATTCTACTAAATCTTTTTCCCCTCAACAATAATAGTTAAATTCAAATACCGAAGAAAGTGACCCTCATCATATTCCATGTAAATTAAATGTTTTTAATTCTAATGTTTATAAGGTGACTCTAGTGAGAATGGAATTCCTTCTACTAAAAGAAATAAAGTTAGTGAGGAAGTGTATGAGATGAGTAGTAAATGAAATTCTACAATGGAAGTAAAAGAGTGAGATTATCCTGTATTTTATACACCACATTCCAAGGGGGATAAGTACTCTTTATATTTCATTATAGTTGACTATATAATTACTATTGAGGATTTTGGTGATCATCATGTAGTAATTCCACTTTACTATATTGGACATTACATTCTATATACAACGTACCATCAATTAGACCACTTATTATTGAAGGGTTTTTAATAAAAAGAATTTATCTTGGAGATGAGATTATGGAATCCTCTCAAATAATTTTCAATCAGAATGAGTAGAGTAAAAAATGACATGGAACTAGTTCTTAATGAAATGTTATGGAAAACACCTATAAATTGTACTAGTACAAAAATGATTTCAGAAACTACAACAAATCACGAGTATGTTGAAGCTGATGAATGTAATTTTGATCCAATTTTTTAATCCTCTATGTAAAGTTAGAAAATGGATTTTTGGATGATGTTGAAATGAATTTTATGAAATCTTCTTTTTTATATAGTAATTATTAATCAAATATTACCACTTATAACATAAATGAATTTATGGTTGACCTATTATTTATGTGGAATGATTTTTTTTGGATTTTAGATCATGAATTAAAGATTTAAGAGATGAAGGAATATCATTCGCTATTTATTCTATTTAAAAACATATAAACTATTGAATTGTTTGTAATATTAATTATATAAATAATGACATTTAGAGACTGTATTATAATGTTTTATTTCTTCATGAAAATATTATATATATAAATTCACATATAAGTTAAAGGGGTCTCATCTTTTTTCCCTATTTTGTGTGCCTGGTTCTCTTGATAGTGTATATACAACTTCCGTTCCTCCGCCCCCTCATGTTATAAATTTTCAATCCTTTATTGATCAAAATTTGTAAAGAAGGATTATACAATATGGTATAATGGTGTTCTCCAATAGTTTCTCCACTATAATGGAAATGAATTCATAATATTTTCAATATCATGTATCTAGAACAGTTGAGTTAGTTACAGCAGATAAGAAGAAATATACCATGGATAATAAGATTATAAAAAGCGTCATTAATATCATCCTCTCTAGGATATTAACTAATGATTACCTACAACCAATTTTTATATTTTTTAATAATATTCTAAATACCCCCTTCGGACTCCATCCTTTACATATCATGTGAAACAAGTCAGGGTTCTTAAACATTTGTTAATAATATTTTTAGAGGAAAAGTGGAAATTCTTTCTGACTATAGGGCTTGGATCTAGGACGATTAGTGAGTTCACTAGGGTGATGGAGCCCTACTAGCTGGTTATATATATTACTGAGGTGACCCATTTTATAGTTCCTATTAGAAATCTTGTTGAAATTCTTCTTCAGTTTCTCTAGTGACTATATTTATATCTCTACCTCTTCCCTATTTGGATTCAAACTTATTCATGTTATGAATTACTTGAGAATAATTATTATGAATACTATGATTATATAACCATATTATCATTATCAAAAATGTGCACCATAATCATTTAAAATGAAAACAAACCATATAGAGATTGTTCCTGATTCTGATTCTGACTACACAACCTAATAATGAGCCTATATTTTGGTTTTATGTCGTAAACATTTTTCAATTTAAATTCATTCTTATTATATTTATTATATGTTCTTTTATCTTGATTATATTGTGTGTTATAACATGTGTTGATTCATTTAAATATATTTTCTCGTATTTTATTTCCTTTTTTAAAATCCCATAACAGAGAGAAAATATGGAAATAAAATGAAATATTCATTTGGTTTATATAAATATGCTTCCATATTAATATTTTCCATTTATTATTTGTGATTATTAAAAATAGTGACATTGTTGGATTATTCTATAAATTAATGTTTGTAATAATTAAAAATCATTTTTCTTGTAAATATAAATAATTTTTTGATTTATGATTGATTTTTTTTGGAAGAAATGTAGTATTTGTTGATCGACCATATGCAAAACCAATAAACAACATAGAGAAGTGGAGTGACTGTGTTGATAAATTAAATGATCATGAATAAATTCATCTAAGTGTTAGTCTAAAAGCATGTTTTAGGTCATCAATCACGTAAATAAAGTCAAAAGACGATGTGATATATAATCAAATATGATGAATAATCAATAATTTTCCATGTGTTGGAGCTACCACATGTAGAGACTCGATGATTAATACATTCACTTCTTGTATGACATTTGAGTAACCATACCTAGTAGTCGATATTTATATGTGGTAATGAAACTTCACTATAAAAATTCCTTTGACCATGGATATCAGTGTTGATATTTTTCTAAATAATGGACTGACCTTATAATGATCTTTGATCATACATATGTTGTATTACACTAACCATGGACACTCAACAAACCATACATTCATAATTATTCAAGCCCCCATCCTACGCATGTAGAATCAAACTGATTTAATTTATAGTTGATCAAAATAAATACTAACTTTGTAAAGTTAATGATACCACTAGCCAACCTACATAATGCTGATTCAAAAAAACACCCGTATAAGTTTGAAGCATCCAAAATATGATATTTTCACTGAACATTAGTGAAAAACTATTATTCCAAAAATAACAAACTTCGACTACTATTTATTCATATAATTAGGCCTGTTAGAGTATTCAATCCTTAATATATAAAGAATAATTATTCATTAATGGATACATTAATAATAGGCTTCTATAAAATAAATGAATCCTTTCTCATGTAATAATAGGTGAATATCGATTATTTTGTGATATATGAACATCCTTTTAAACTGCACTTTGATACTTTTCTTTCAACGTAAAATTTAAAAAAATATAAAAAATTAAATAATTTTACAACATTAACATTAAAACTTAATGATCATTCATAAAATATGTATAAACTTATTAATCAACCAAAACTAATCACAAATTTATCTTCATTGAACTTCTCTCAAATTCATTTCTCTAACACTTTTTCATTCAAATTTCATGTTATTATTTTTTTACAAGAAATATATTTATAATTTATCTTATATTGTAAACATAAATAAATTGATACTTCTTTCTTTATCACATCACTTCATTTTACCCCATGTAGTACTATGGAAGAGGCTTGGTGTAGCCTAGACTATATTGTGTACTAAAAATTGTGTAAATTTATATATAGGTTTTAGAATATTTATTAATTTTTTGTAAATTTTCTTTGTAGTGTTTTACAATCACCTGGATAGGACTAAACTACATCATAGATCAACCCTCTTGTTTAATTATTCTCTATCATTATTTTTTCTTTTCACTACAAGTTTTATGTTTATAAAAAATTTATTTTACGTAAGTTCCCATAAACTATGAATGAAAAATATAAACTGAAAGATAACATTTAAAATTGATATGTGTAATATGTCAAGTGTGAGTAAAATTATTTCAAAATATAATGTAATTTTGAATTTTCAAGACAAGGTTTTGATCGAGTATTTGAAATCTTATTTCAATTGAAAATTTTATATATAGCTTCTACATTTTTTAATTAGGATTGTGTTTTAACTAGGGGGTTTGGAAATTTATTATTTTCAAAAAAAAATATGGAATCACAATCCCCCTTTCAGATAATTCCACTAGGACCAACACTTATTTTTATAATTTATATATATATTGATAATAACATAAGAAATTAATTGTGAGTCATTGAAGATAAATGAGAATGTTATATTTACACTGAGAGAAGAAAGTCATATTGACATTCTATTTTACAATTAAAAATTCAAGATGATGCTTTTGTGACAATTTTAGATGAACTCATACTCCATGATGAATTTTTTCAAGAAAAAACAATAGTGATGTATAATTTTCATTCAAAAATGATGATTTATTAATTACGTATTATATAGGAAAATTTTGAGGAGATTATCATGAACATTTCGGAGAAATATTTAGATATTTATTTATATGGTATTAAACTTATATGAAATGGGAAATTACATATCCTTAATACAAATAAATAAAATAATTTGAGAGAAAAAATATAATATGATCATGGGGATACACCCATGTGAAATAATTTAGAATGATATAGACATTATAGGAATTCACCAATACAATGATGTTGATAAAAATTATAGTAAAATCACCATAGCTATTTTATTATTATTTAATATATATATACATATGGGAAAAAATTTGATATGACGTTACAATACATGAGATTATCTAGAGAAAAATATATCATTCTAATTTGAAGAAGATTTCCTTTATGGAAGAAGAGAAGTAGAAAATGATTCTGATATGTGAGGAACAACGTTTTTTATCACGGAAGAAGAATTTCAAACCATAAATATGGGAAGTTGACCATGCTCATTAAATAATAATTGTATAAGAAGAACATATAATACTAAATATTAGAGAATTGTGAGAAGAAGAGTATTGAAGAAAAACTATGAAACATCAAATTTTATGAATTCATACAAATCCATGATTGGTAACAGAGATAATTAGAGTTTGAGTTGAGAGAATCTAGTAATAAGGTTTAAAAATATATCTCAAAAATAATATTGGAGTTGATTTCATGTTTATATTCTCCATAAAATAATTTTTGGGTTTTTGAAGACAGTGGTTGAGAATAAGTAGATCCAATTATGTCGATGCAGTGACATCCTATGAAAATTGAAGATTTACATTAAGAAGGAAGAAAGTTGTAATCTTCTGGGAGCTAGTATAAAGATCCTATGTGATGAGACATTTATTCCCAAATGTTATGTAGTGAATACTCACCTATATAATATGGTGATATTTTTATCAGGATAACACCTAAGAGAACACTTTTTAATTAATGATAATTTTATTAGTGGAATATCTTGGGATCAATATAATAATTGATCAAAAAAATTGTTAGAAGATATAAATTTTATTAGAAACATGTAAAAACATTATATACTCAACATCACATATATTCTAAATTTCATGTATGAGTTATATGTTCATTAATTTTAATAAATATAAATTTTATTAACTTAGAACATTGTCTCAAATACCAAATGGGGTAAAATAGTTAATAGGAAAAATATGAATTATGTAATAGATTAAGGTTCACCTAATTCACCCAACCCACATTCAGGTGACTACACCTATTTCTAGGAAACATACATCGGCATTCTTTCCCTACTATGGTAGTGGTATCCTAAGGTTTGTCTATAACGAGAATATATTATGGTATTTTTTATTTTATGGTTTTTGAAATTTATAAATGACCTATTTCTCCACTTTCACAATGAATTGAAATTGTTTAACACTAATTATATCAATTATTGATATATAGTTATATGTTACTCCTTTTGTTAATATAAATATAGTTTCATGATAATATTTAAAAAAATCCTTGAAATATATTTTATATTATATGTCTATGTTAATTTTATATTATATTTTCTCAAGAATTGTTTTTTAAAATAAATGTTGGGATTTCAATTATATGCTTAAAACATCTTTTAATATGATTAATGATCAAAAACATCGTGGAAAATTTTCTAGTATATTTTAGATATGGAAAAAATTAGGATGTACTTATAATATTATTAGATATGATTTATAATATATGGAAAAAAATTATTTTGTAAATGATTTTAGATGGTAATTATTATTATTTGTAATGAAATAACGTGTTATATATGATCTGACACCTGTGAAATTATACCAAATTTTCTATTTTTATTGATAATAAAATCTATATTACAATGATATATTGATATTATTTTTAAAGGGATTCTTTCTATTAAGGTTTCATGATGGTGATATTTGAGTTTATTAAGGATAAACTTATTGAATTGACTTCTAATTTTGAAATGGAATACATTAGGGAAAGAGATAAGTAGTTGAGGAGAATACATAGGAAAAGTTCATAACTAGGTTAAGAATATTTTCTACCTAGTCATTCCAAATATTATTATGATTATTCTATAGATTTGGTGGACATTTTTTAAATCACATGAGGCTCATCCAAGTTGGTGAGGTCTCCTTATGTGAGTCTAGGAGACCTAAGATCATATCCAGGAAGAGGCTCATTTCTGGTACTGTATCAAGTACTGTAGTAGTAGTATAGTTGCACTGTAGCAGGTATGGTAGTAGGAACTGTGAAAAATTGTAGCAGGTACTGTAGTGGGAACCATTGTAGGAACTATTTGGCACTGTAGCATCCAAGAATATTCCCCTTGTTTGGGCCTTCAGGCCACCGATTTGGTCCCCGAGACTTTTAAGGCATCCGGGCCACATTAAGTGCAGATGAAAACCAGACAACCTACAAGGAAAAAACATCAGAAGGAGGAGGAGCAATGAGAATTCACCATAGTAGAAGCTGAACACATTTCAAGAATAAGAGGGTATGTCACCTGCTATCAGGACAAGACTGTGCATGCACGGAAAATCCTAGTCGAATAGCCATGCGATGTTAGGGAGATGATTTCACAATGAAGATGTTGGGTAGGAGCAGTTCCAAGTTGTTAGTCTGGGATGTATATAATGATTGATGCATATGGGGAATGAATTTCTATAAGTTTTATGGGCCATTTAATACTTATGCCTAATGGCCTTGTAAGGGTTCCACCTCACCACTTGAAATGTTGATTATCATAATCAATAAAAAAATTGAAGGCCTTCGGGCCATTGGAGGAGGTGGACATGTTTGAAATCACTCTCTACCTAGTTCTATAGTGTAATTTTTAAAACTATAGTATAACTCTTTGAATAGAGGACTTCATCTATTTTTGGATTATTCAACCTCTAGTGGAATCCCCTCTAGTTTATGATTTAGATTTAGACTATGGTCTATGTATATTTATTTTTCTGTATAAGGATCATAAACTTATTTATTTATGAACTTAGGTAGTATCTCATTTTGTTCTGTAATATATGATATGTAATGAAAATGTTTTTTATTCGTATTTTCATATATGTACATAGATTTTTTATCTAGGATTTGGTAACATGATTGTTTTAAAATAGAAATCATTAAAGTACAATTTACATTGTTACTTAATTTCATAAAAACTAATTTTTTATGTGTATTTACAAAACAAAATGACATGGTTTATTTTTGAATATAAACTCTATAAAACATTGGTTGTATCCTACTAGGATTTTTTATCACACCTTCTTTACACACCATGTATGTATGTATATCCATACTTTCTATCACGAACCATCCCCCGGGGCCCATATCGTGGCTACCCCAACCCTGACTTCCATAGGAAAGGGGCTGGAGACTAGCACTAAAGGAGTATATCCCTAAATTGGGAAGCCATTGCCTTCATAACTGTAAAAAAACACATCAGAATACACAACTGGAAGCAAACACTATGTAATACTCTATACAAAATAATTCCTGGAATGTAAAAGGGGATAGAAATATAATACCAATAGGAAAGTACAATTACAACTGAAATAAAGTATAACTGATGAAAAGTAAAGAAGCTATTGGGTTGTCCTCCGGGTTTCCTACCTGAAGGGTAAGTACAGATGGCCTCCTCAGTACTCCCTTCCATCTATCTCCTCTGTGAACCGTCACACCGAGTTTTCCACCTCTGGGAACCTTCCATTCTTGCTACTCTTGACTTCATTTAGTGTTGTTCGTCGTCTTCAACCAACACAACGAGGTGCGGGCATAGCCCATGCAGGGGTGAGTATAACGATACTCAGTAGGGACCCTGAGACCCTCAAGGTCTCACAAAATCCAAAAAGGATAAACCATATAGTATGAAATCTACGGAAATCATTACATTGGAATATTCCCTTACATATACCTAAGTTATCTAGTAACCCATATCAATCAGGAGGAAAACAAAAAAGTCATTGACTCAGCTCAAACCTGGATTTTTATTATCGAATCCATAGCTGGTAGCGGACTCCTCCTCTATCGAGTACAAAGGGCATGCTGCATCACACAAAGGGGCTTCGTACTATCCTTGGACTGCAGAGGTACTCCTCCTGTCATGTATCGTGGGTCCACTGTGCTCACACAAAGGCACTCCCCACCACGAGTCTGTCATCCTCACACAGAGACGCTCCCCCTCATTGCATGTAGAGGTACTTCTCATGTCGAGTACCATAGGTCTTTCTCACACATACAAGGGTTGTACCCACCATGGCTATGTCGTGTCACACAGAGGCGCTCCCCACTGGGCTAGTCAAGTCACTCTAAGTCGAATTTATCAATCAGTCATCAAGTCTCAGCCAGCTACTCGGTATCTGTACTCTGTCTGCTTGCCTCTGGAAGGATCCACTCCACGAGCAACTGGTCTATACTCCAACTATCATGAAGTTCTTTGAAGAAGTATTTCAAAGGTCTTCCACATCTTAGGGGTCTCAACACAACAATCAGTGCATCAATCGGACACCAGGTCTATTAGTTATTAGCCTTTTTGTCCCGGGGGCCCGGTTGGATTCATGTATGATCCAACCTGGCCGTATCTCAACTATACCATAAAATCCAGTGGGTTATTCTCAAAGTGACAACTTCACTCCAAGAATGCCAATTCTGCTGACGGTTCGTCAAACGGAGGACTGGTTCCAATGGTATGGAAAACAAATGTACATGGGTCGATAGTGGGTATGGGTTCGGTCCGACCCTGTTGGACCGACTGGGCCCAAACCATTTTGGGTTGACCCGGTCTGGATCGACCCCGTCAGACTCACTAGGTCGGACGCAGCCTGTTGGGTGGGTTAGCCCGCTATGTTTGGCCTGGTCCGCTGGACCCGGCCCAGCCGACTACGGGGGCGGTTCGGCCCAGAGCGTTGCGAGGGTGCGACCCGGTGCAGTTCGGCCTGGAGGGTGAGAGGGAGTTGGGACGCCGGCTCGGCCGGGAGCACACGGTTCTCACGGAGGCTGGCTCGGGGGAGGCCGGTTCAGGGGGGGTGCGCGCGGAGGCCGGTTCGGGGGCGGAAAGGTAGACCACGGTAGGGCACCGGGTGGGTTGTTGGGTTTCCCGGCAGGGCACGGCCTGGGCCATGTAGGTTGCAGGGGCACTGGGCTGGCCGTAGGGGCACCGGGCAGGGCGCGGCAGGGTGTCGGGAGGCCGCGACAGAGGCTGGGCATGCCGCGAGTAGGCGGGCCACCTATCGGGCGGGGCGTCGGCGGTGTTCGGTACGGAGCTTCAGTGCACCATGGGGGCGGAGCGATTCGCAGAGGCCGGGGATAGCACGTCCATCATCGTTGCCACCTTCATCTCCATCGCCTCATCGCCATGCCGTAGAACGCCACAAGAAAAGAGAAAATAACGGAGTATGTTGGATCATGTTAGGTTGGCATGCCCCCTCCTCATTTAGGGTGCTATCATTTGTCTCATCATGAGAAGAAGATGATCATTAATACATCCACAACAATCCATTTTTATCCATTAATGAAGGTAAGAAAAGGGGTACAACATCAACAAGCAATAAACCCCTACCTCTTGTTCATCGCTCATTGGCAGAGTTGTGGAAGGAAGATGATGAAGACTTTCATTCGTCACGTCCGCCACACATCCCCAATTCTGAGCTGTGTAGGTCCATTGATGGCGTTACAGAGGGTAGTTAAATAGGTGTCCAGGGTAGAAAGTCGAAGAAAGAATCATTGCTTGCGTTCTTCACATTCATCGTGTTCTTCGTTGGGATCTTTTCTCCCTTCTCTCAAATTCCACAAAAAGAGAATGCCAACCCAACTAATAATAATATATTGTGTATTATTTTAATGTTGGAACGGAATTCAAAATGGAGAATTAGATTACATAGGATCGACTTAATTAAACCACGAGTGTTGGCGTAATTAATTAAAATAGGAAGGTTGCACCAATTAATGGTAGAGATGGTCAAGGGACTACTCCCTCATTAATGAGGGGAGTTGGGAGATTTTCCACCCTCCCATTAATTGGGGGGTTTAGTCTCATATGGTCCCCACATCATATCCTCTCGCAGGAGGTTAAATTCGGGTCATCCCCACCCCATTACCTCTTATGAGAGGTTAGGGTGTGGCGGTCCCACCACCAACTCCCAAGTGGAGGTTTTAACCAACAAACACACTCATGGCAGCTTAAAAATAAAATAAAGTGTTGTACACATTATTTTATTATTTATTTATAAAAATTCAAAAACTACCTTTTTTTCTCGACCATCCTCCATCGAGGAGAAAGTATTATTAAGCGAATAATGTTGCTGCGACTTCAACGGTGCCCTCAGATTTTAGTTCTAAGCACCGGTTCAAAAGTTATAAAATCCTGCCCGTCTATTTACGGAACGTACCCGAACAGAACTTCAGGAATTGATTCCGGGCACACCGGGCCTTAGAATGAATTCTCCTAAATTTTCAAAGACTTTTAAAAATACCATGTATTTAAGAAAAAATGTACATAGAATTTTTGGGTCTTTACATTCTCCCATCCTCAGGTCCTTACGTCCGCATAAGCTACAACTTGAACTATAGGAACAAATGGGGGTACTAAGCACACATCAGAGCCTCCTAATCCCATGTGCTCTCCTAGAGGTTCATGTGCTTCCAGCGTACATGCCCCAGAGGTACCAACCATCCACATAGGACCTACTCCTGTCGATCCTCAATCTCCACTGGAACCTTTGTAAATGTATCCCCATTGTCTACGTCTATCTCTCTATTTTCGATGATTTGGGAATGGTCATGCATGTATCTCCTCAGCTGAGATATGTGTAAGACATCGTTCACCCAGTGCAACTGACATGGAAGAGATAAGCCGTAAGACACCTTTCCTACTCTACTGAGGTCCTAGAAATTTCCAATGAACCTCGAAGATAACTTGCCGCCTTGGCCAAATCTCTGTAGACCTCGTCGAGGTGAGACTCATAGAAAGACGTGGTCGCCATCCTCGAACTCCAGAGGTCTCTGTCTCTTATAAGCATACAACTTATGCATGCTCTATATAGTCTTCATCTGCTCCTGGATGATATGCACCATCTCTGTGGTAGCTCGTACCATCTCGAGTCTCACCAGTGCTGAATCCCCAGGGTCTGTCCACCATAAGAGTGATTTGCAAGGTCGCCCGTATAATGGCTCGAATGGTGCCATCCCTATGGTGGAGTGACAGTTTTTGTTGTAAGAAAACTCCACCAAAGGAAAGTGATCGTCCCAGTTATGACCTAAGTTGAGGACACATGCATGTAGCATGTCTCAATAGTCTGAATGGTTTTCTCGGTCTAACCATCTGTCTAGGGATATAAGGCGGTGCTCAAGTGATGTTGTGTCCTGAAATCCTCCTACAACCTCTTCCATAAACGGGATGTAAACCATGTGTCATGATCAGAGACACTAATAGATGGTATACCATGTAGTCACATAATATCATGAACATAGGGGTGTCCCTAGATCTCTATAGAACCATGCTCTCTGGTCCGTAGGAAGTGGAACGACTTGGTGAGTCGGTCGACGATCACCCAAAATCTAGTCGTCACTCCTGGATGTACATAGATGACCCATCACAAAGTCCATGGATATCCCATCCCTCTTCCACTCTAGGACCTTTAAAGGATGAACCATATCTTCTGGTACCTGGTTCTCTTCCTTCACTTACTGATAAGTGAGGCACTGTGAGACAACATGAACAACTGCCTTCTTCAAACATGGCCACCAATGCTTTCGTCGAAGGTCCGGGTACATCTTCGCCACTTCTGGTTGTACCACTAGAGGAGATGTGTGGAACACCCTCAACACTACCTACTAAAGTGCCACTAGTACCAAGGTACGTCCTCTGATGAGGATGACGTGTTCCCCACCTTCAGAAATCAATCAGGTGCATGTCCTGTGGATATTTGGGCACACCGTGTCTTGCAGTCAGCGTCTCCACATTGTGCCTCCTTAACTCGATGAAGAGGTGACAGAGTGACTATAAGAGATTGAATAAAGGTTGCTCCATCTCTATCCACTAAGGATATCTGTAAAGTATCCAGCTTCTCTTTCGCTTCACCAAGCAGTTGTATACCAGTCCTCCTACTGAGTGCATCTGCAACAATGTTCCCCTTCCCAAGAGTATAGACTATCTCGAAGTCATATTCCTGGAGGAACTCAAGCCTACACCATTGTCTCATAATTAGGTCCTTCTGAGAGAAGATATACCTACGACTCTTGTGATCAGAGTACATGGTAAAATGCTCGCCCATAAGATAGTGTCACCACATATTCCAGGCGAAGACCACTGCTACTGACTCCAGGTCATTGGTAGCATAGTCTTGCTCGTGCTGTCTCAACTGCCAAGAACCATAACCAATCACTTATAACTCCTACATCATGACACACCAGAGTCTGGTACCTGATGCATCGCAGTAGACTACTTACCCTACGCCTTCCAATGGAAGCCTCAAGATAGGGGCAATAGTCAGCCTCTGCCTCTGCTCATGAAAGCTCTGGTGGTATCTATTTGACCACACGAAGGGTTTCCAATTCTTCTTCAAGACTGATAGTGGTGAAAAAACTTTGGAAAAGTCTGGAGAGAAACTCTGGTATTACCCAACCAAACCCAGGAAACTTCGTACCTCCGTCACACTCCTGGGTGACTCCCAAGCAAGTACTTCCTTGATATTCACTGGATCTACTACAACTCCATCCTCCAAGATGACATGTCCCATGAAAATAACCTCTCAAATCGAAAACTGGCACTTCAAGAGCATACCATAAAGCTGGTGCTCTAAGAGTGTGTCTAGTACAACCCGCAAATGCTAGGCATTTTCCTCCATAGTATTTGAGTATAGAAAAATATCGTCAATTAAGACTATGAAAAAGTGATCGAGGAATGGCTAGAAGATTCTATTCATGAGTCCCATGAACATTGTTGGAGTGTTGGTTATTCCTAAAGGCATAACCAAGAACTCGTAGGGGTTGTAATGACACCTAAAGGCCGTCTTCTGTACACCCTCATCTCGAACTCTGAGATGGAGATAGCCTAATCTTAGTTCTATCTTCAATAACCACCGTGCACCCTTCAGCTGATCAAAGTGTTCGTCAATCCTTGAGAGTGGGTACTTGTTATTCAAGGTCCCCTGTTTCAAGAGATGGTAGTCGACACAAAGCCTCAATCCCCCATTTTCCTTCTTGGAAAATAAAATCAGGGCTTCCCTGGGAGAAACATTGGCTCGGATAAATCCCTTCCCCTGTAT
The DNA here is from genome assembly GCA_963277665.1 of Viscum album. Taxonomy (NCBI): domain Eukaryota; kingdom Viridiplantae; phylum Streptophyta; class Magnoliopsida; order Santalales; family Viscaceae; genus Viscum; species Viscum album. Next base: position 616,029,195 of record OY728162.1, read on the forward strand.
GTCATCCAGTTGTACCCGCAGCTCATGAAGCTTAGCGGGAGCCATCTGATACGCTGGAATTGATATCGGTGTCATACCGGGGTACATGTCTTTGTATATGTCCACCTCTCTACGAGGAGTTAGTCCTGGAACATCCTCAGGGAAAACATACGTGTACTAGTCCACCACTATAGGATAAGTCGAACTCTCCACAACACCTACTCTGAGGGTAAGGAACTCCAACTGGTGAGTGATCCGCTACACCCACCTCTGATAAAGTATGTCCTGTGATTCAAGGGATCCCTTCTCGCTGGTGAAATTAAAGCTGGTCCCATACATGCGGACACAACGCACTTTTTGGCTAATACAATGGATATGTGCATGCACTATAGATAACCAGCCCATACCCAATATAATGTCGTAAGGCCTTGACGACACTACTAGGAGATCCCAGACGAAGCTCTAGACTCCTAGAGTACTCTCAAACTGTCGGCACCAGTTCGTAATCGTCGAGTCTGCTCTGATAGGTGTCTCTAGCTGTAAGGATCGAGGCAATGGCTCCGTCAGAATCTCCGAGCTCCGAATGAGGGATGTGGAAATGAAAGAATGACTGGAACCTCAGTCTATAAGAACTGTAGCTAAGGAGGATTAGACACAGATCGTACCTCCAATCACCTCTGGAGCACCGTGATCATTGGCCTTAGCTGACTAAAGGTGATATCTCCCCTATCCACCTGCTCCCTGCTGTCGGGGTGGGCCTCCTGGTGGTGGTGGTAGAAACTCCTCGTAACGTCTTCCACCGCCAGATGCACGTCCAAATCCTCTGCCATGTCCGCCTCGTCCCTACGGACCACCTCGTTCGAACCTCTGCCTCTTCCTGGGAGGTCCCTAAACTGTCTGGTGATCATCGAAATGGCTGGTTGGACAGTCAAGGGCCATGTGACCCTTCCCTCTACATGAGAAAAACTACATTCTACTGGCACGTGTGTCTCTACTACGCATGGCCCGCACAACCGATTCTATGTCATCTGGTTGACCACCTATAGGTCTGGTCCTCTTGGACCTCTACGACATCTGTCTACTACCAGCTGCAGAAAACTCTGCTGTGTGTCGGTTAGTGGTGGTTCTCATTGTTGGAGACTCCTCATCAATGAAACTCTCCACTAGTATAGCTCTCTCTAGCACCCCTTTCTACTTTGGGATGATAAGTGAGATCATCATAACTCTGATCTCTCGCCTGAGCCCCTGCTCGAAGGTCCATGCCCTCAAAAATGGGTCTCGTACCAGATCTTTGGCGTAGCACAAGAGGTCGGTGAACCTCACTGAGTATTGTGCTACTATAATGCTTCCATACTACAGATAAAGTAGCTCTTGTATCCACACCACATGATGGGTGGCTAGTACAAACTATGCCTGGAATAGGCTCTCGAAGTCTTCCTAGAGTAGGGTCGCCTCGTCATGAACCTGGAGCATCAAGCTCCAACATCTTCCTGCTGCTGCATGAAGGAGACTCATGAAAAAGTTCACCATGAAGTCTGCAGGTGTCCCTACTAGCCTAAAGACTCTCAACACTTCCTCCAGCCAATCCATAGCTGTCTGTGGGTCCGTCTCTCCCCAGAACCTGGGTGGCCTCTAGCGCTGGAACTCGTACAATGTGCTCAAGCAGCGGGCATCGTCTGCTGCTATGGATGGTGGCATCGGTGGCCCAACGCGAAGTAGTACCGTTGGTGCCTCCGCTAGAAAAGTGCCATGCCCCGAGTCCTTGTTGCTTGGTGGGATATCAGTATGTATGACTATTGGGGATCATAATGGTCATACATGGTGAGGCATATTGAAAGAAAGAGATGCGAGACAATCATAATATTATACCTGGTGAGATGACCTGGTTGAGCTGACATAAAAAAAACTTCTGAAAACACACAGACAATCAGTGTTTTCGTGTACTGAGTGAGAAATTAGAAGTCGGTGTTCTGGTGTATGTATACGTAGGCCACCCTCAGGAACACTGGACTCCCTGAACTAAAAACCACACTTAGTACCCTTAACACTATTTCTTCACAGAAAAGAAAGGTCAGAGTTCTATGTTATGTTGTAGAACTGGCTCCTCTGATACCAATTTGTCACGAACCATCCATAGGGGCCCGTATCGTGACTACCCCAAGCCCGCCTTCCATAGGACAGGGGCTGGTGACTAGCACCAAAGGCGTAAATACCTGAACTGGAAAGGCATTGCCTTTATATCTGTAGACAAACACATCAATGTACAAAACTGGAAGAAAACACTAAGTAAAACTGAATACAAAAGAAGCTTTGGAAAGTAAAAGTGGTCATAAATTCAAGCCCAATAGGAAATTACAAGTACCACTGAAATAAAGTACAAATGACGAAAATTTAAGCAGCTACTGGGTCGTCCTCTAGGGATACTACATGAAGGGTAGGTACAGATGGCCTCCTCAGCACTCTCGTCCATCTGTCTCCTTCGTGTACCGTCACACCGAGTGGTCCATCTCTGTGTACCGTCCAGTCATTCTACTCTCTCCCTCAGTTAGCGATGTCTCTCGTCTGTAACTAGCACAACGAGGTCCGAGCATAATACGTGTAGGGGTGAGTATAAAAATACTCTGTAGGGACCCAGAGACCCTCATGGTCTCACAAAATCCAACAAGTATAAACCAAAAATAATGAAATCAACGGATAACCATTACATATGTATATGCACATACATATACCTATGTTATCCATTAACCCATCTCAATCATGAGGAAAACGAATTCAATGACTTTGCTCAAACCTGGATTTTTATTATCGAAACCATGGCTGGTGGAGTACTCCTCCTATATCAAGTATAGTAGTCCTGCTGCGTCACACAGAGATTCTTCACACTATCCTTGGACTGCTGAGGTACTCCTCCTGTCGATTATCGTGGGTCTGATGTGCTCGCACAAAGTCTCTCCACACCATAGGTCTTCCGTTCTCACACAGAGGCACTCCCCCTCTTAGGCTACAGAGATACTCCTCTTATCAAGTATCGTGGGTCTTATGCGCTCACACAAAGTTGCTCCCCACCGTGGGTATTCTACGTCACACAGAGGCGCTCCCCAATGGGCTAGTCGAGTCACTCCGAGTCGAATCAATCAAGCAGTCGTCAGGTCTCAGCCAATCACTAGATTCCCGTACACTATCTGATTTCAATTGGAAGGATCTTCTCCATGAGCTACTGGTCGATACTCCAACTGTTATGAAGATACTTGAAGAAGCAACTCAAATATTCACCACATCATAGATGTCTCAACGCAATAGAAGACGCATCGAGCGGGTACCCGGTCTGTTAGTTATTGGCATTTTTGTCTTGGGGGCCCGGATGTATTTGTGTACGATCCAACCTGAATGTATCTCAACTATACCATGAACTCTAGTGGGGGTATTCTCAAAGGTATTACTTCACTCCAAGAATGTCAACGCCACTGATGGTTCGTCAAACGGATATTCGGTGCCAAAGATATGGAAAAAAGAATGTACAGGGGTTGGTAGTGGGCCCGGGTCCGATCCGAACTAGTCTGGGTTGACCCAGTCAGGCTCGCAGGGTCTGACCTGACCCGTTGGGCGGGTCAGACCTCTATGTTTGGCCTGATCTGCTGGTCCCGGCCCAGCAGACTACGTGGGAGGTTCGGCCCGGGTCAGGGCCAGTTTGACCCGGAGCTTTGTGAGGGCATGACCCGACACAGCTCGGCCCATAGGGCATGAGGGAGGAGGAATACCGACTCGGATGGGAGTGCGCGAGTTGCATGGATGCTGGCTTGGTGGCATCCTGTGTGTAGTGGTGCGTGTGGAGTCCAGCTCGGGGGCAGTCGTACATGCCATGACAGGGCACTAGGCAGGCTGCAGGGGGGGGGTAGGGAGGGAACGACACAGGAGAGGTAGGCCGTGGGGGTGCCGACAGGGTGCCGGGCAGGCCGCAGGGGGCCGGGAAGGGCACGACACGGGATGGGTAGGCCGCAGGGGCGCCGTGTAGGGCACGCTAGTGTCCGGGTAGGCCGCACACCGGCCAGGGCACCGACGGTGTTCGGTCGGGAGTTTCAGGGCACCATAGGGGTGACATGATTCATGGAGGCCACAGGTAGTGAAGCCCTTTTAATTTTCTCTTTTGTCATCGTCGCCTCATCGCCATGCTATAGTACACCACAAGAAAAGAGAAAACAATGGAGGATGTCGGGCCATGTTAGGTTGGCCCACACACTCCATGTTTTGGGAGGTATCATTTGGATCATCATGGGGAGAAGATGATCATTAATAAATCCTCAAAAATACCTTTTTATCCTTTGATTATGGAAAGGAAAATTGTACAACATCAACAAGCAATAAACCCCCTACTTCTAGTTCATCGCTCGTTGGTGGAGTCCCAGAAGGAAGATGATGAAGGCCGTCTTTCATCGCATCCGCCGCACGTCCCCAATACAGAGTTATGTCGGTTCGTTGACAACATTGAGGGGGGGAAGGTAGATAGGTTTTCATGGTATAAGGATGAAGAAAAATTGTCTTCGGCGTTCTTCGCGTTCTTCATTGGGATCTTTTATCCCTTCTCCCATGTTCAACCAAAAGAGAATGCCAACCCAACTAATAATAATAGATTGTCTATTATTTTAATTTTGGCATGTAATTCAAAATGGAGGATTATATTATGTAGGCTCTCGTTAATAAACAATGAGTGTTGGTGAAATTAAATAAAAGGGGAAAGTGGCACCAATTAATGGTAAAGGAGGTCAAGGGACTCCCCTCTCCTTTATGAGAGGAGTTGGGAGATTTTCCACCCTCCCATTAATTGGGCGGTTTACTCTGCTATGGTCCCCACATTGTAACCTCTCACAGGAGGTTAAATTAGGGTGTTCCCCACCACCATAACCTCTAATGGGAGGTTAGGGTGTGGCGGTTCCACCTCCGACTCCCAAGTGGAGGTTTTAACCAACAAACACACACATGGAAGCTTAAAAATAAAATTAAGTGTTGTAAACTTTATTTTATAATTTTTTTTATAAAAATGAGAAAAATTAAATTTATTCTCTACCATTCGTCATCAAGGTGAACATATTCTTAAGCGAATATCGGTGTTGTGAGTTCATCGGTGCCCTCAAATTTTAGTTCCAATCACTAGTTCAAAAGTTATAAAATCTCGCTCGTATGTTTACTAAATGTATCTGAACAGAACTTCAGAAATTGATTCCGGGAACACTGGTCCTCGGAATCAAGCACCGTAAATTTTCATAGACTTGTAAAAATCCAATGTATTTATGAAAAACATTTCCATGGAATTTCTGTGTCTTTACACTTTCAAGTGATGTAGGTAACGGAATGAATCTATCATAATATTGTGGATGATTTTTTAGAAATTTTAGATATGGAGGATGGTCGAGGTGATGTGAGCTTACTTTTATTTTGTGAAGGTCAATTTTATTTTATTTATGTTATATATTTTTATATCTTTTATATATTTAGACTATCCAGTTTACAATCCCCTTCCATCATTTTTTATTCATTTTTTATTTAATATGATATATTGTTGTATATTAGAGTTTGTAGTTTTTTTGATACTTTATATTTCAATGTTTCATGGTTTCTCATTATTTTTATATGATATTATATCTTTTTAGAAGACTGTAATTTTCAATGGATTTTATTTCATGTACATGACATTTACAAAAAATAGAGTGATTATGCCAGATTTATGAGTTAAAATAATACATTGGTTTTATTTTTACCCTTGATATATTATTCTAAAATTGATGAAGTTGATGATCATGGATGTTATGGATAGTCTATAGTGTTTGGAATCATTCTCTGATTTCTAAGATTTCCTGACACTTATAGTAAAATTTCATAATGTAGTACATTTTGTAGAAACTATATGAATAACACAATGATGGTTTTGGAAATATTCAATAAATTCCTTTATCAATGTTATAAATATGAAAAAAAAGAATTATTTCTTATTTATAAAAACAATAAAAAAAATTAATTAATCTATAGTGTTTTAATTACTATTATGAGTTCATTTAAATCGAAATAATTTTGAATTTATGGACACTCATGACAAATTAAATTCAAAAGAAAAAGGGTAATATTTAGATTTTCGTCTAATTAATGAAAGATTCATGTTTGATGATTTTCGAAAGTCATGCATGTAGGAAATTATTAAATTGCATTGTGTACCTCTTGTTATTTCCATTGATAGAGAATCATGTCTCAAATATTGATTTTGGAGAAGTGTTCAAGAAGTTTTTAAAGCTCAGCTAAATGTCAACATGGTAAATCAGCCACAGTCTGATGGTTGGATAGAGAGGGTAATTTTAGTTTTAAAATATATTCTTTGTGATTATGTCTTAAAAATTGGAGGATCATGTGATTATTATTTATCATTACTTAAATTTTTATATAAAAATAGTTATAAATAATTGCTATGAATGGGTCCCTTTTATATTAATATAGTTATCCTTTCTAATTTTTTCTATTTTATGTAGACATTAGTATGTATTCTCTAGTGGGACAAGTATTATGTAAATATTAAAATATAAAACCTAGATAATTGAAAAGTAATTGGTGAAAAACTAGAGTCTCTAAAAAACATACATTAATCATTATCATATGAAATTAGAGTTTACAATTTGTAATAAAGTGTTTTTTTATTTTCACATCAAACAGGTCTTGGATGATTGGGTATGAATGGAATGCTTATGTGTATGCATGTGAGACACATTGAGATTATTGAGAAGCATCATCAGTTCTCATAAAACATTTCATTGCTTCATTTGATAACGTATAACAATTATGTTATCCACATATCCTAGTGGAAGAAGTATCATCTTGAGCCGACTTATTTTATTAATTTGAAATATTTGGAATTGGATTATGATGGTTTATTGTTAGAATAACTATTCTAGATTCATGATCTTCTGAATCTGCTATTTTATGGTAATTTTATACCATTATTGTGCATTCTATGATAGCTTGGATATGATTATCATGAGATATGGGAGTGGAAATCTCAAATAAGGGAGTAATGACCTCACGTCTTCCTTGGTCAATGAAATTTATATGTATTTTCTTATAGTATAGTTCTTCACAGTGGATAAAATATTAACAACCACAATGTCAATGTTTGATGTGTATTTTGTACATTAATTTTGCAATGATTTTCTATTGAAATTTATAAAAAATAAACTTTTTTATGGAATTTTTTATGTTACATAGATGTTGTTAAGTGTATCCTTAATCATATAGATTATCCTTCTATTCGGAAAAAATATCCCAAACCACCACATGATTAGATACATGGTTTTTCAAACCATGCAAGCTAACTTTGTTTCCACTTTAAATATAAAATATATTTATTCTTAAATTTATTTTTAATGGGATATATCGTAATTATTTCCCCCACAATCATGGTACTACTAAAATTTTCCTCTCTTTTTATCTTCTCTTCAAGTTTTTTTATTATGGTTTAATATTTATAATAATTAACTCATTTAGAATGTTAATTAATTCAACCGTCAAATTTATTTATTGGAATCATTGACATAAAAGGTTATATTTTTCCTTACACATTAAAAATTGGTGTTATTTTTTGTATTTTGATTATCCATTTCATTATATTATTTCATCACCAACAAAAATAATACCCAATCAATGGAAAATGTTCATTCCTCACATTGATGTTTTATGATTTTAGAACAAAGTTATTTATATGTCCATAACTAATAATCAATTCGTTTGGTGGTTTGATAATACTCGAAACCAAATCATTATACAATTGATCTTTGGATAAATTGATCATTTCCTGGGATTAGAGATTAATCAGAGATGGTTCATGTTCTCTTTCTCATGGGTTTTGGAATTTGGTGATGTGTTGTAATGGGGGAAGATCCACACACATATTTGGGTTCCTAGAATAATTCCAATGAGGATGCTACAAGATTGGTCAACCTAGAATCCAAGAACAATGTTAGATTTTGTAGCTAGTTGTAGGATGTGCATTTTTGGGTAAATAAACAATATACATTCAATAGTTTCATGAAAAATACTTACATTCAAATCATGTACATCAGAGGAACACACATTGTATAGTCTCTTTAATTGGTATGTAGGATTCGATGAAGGGTTAATTATCGCATGTTGTGTGTGATATCAACACATCATGTGGCTCAATATTGGAATCTTGGTGTGAAGCCCTAGGGTAAACATGAACAACCTGTGTATATAGACTTTTCATAGAAGAAGAACGTGGAAATGACCTGAGTGCATAGGGATAATCATAGAATATAAAAAACACTAAGTATAGAGGAATGGTGCTATATACGTGGGAAGGGGCTGGGGGATATGGGCATACACTTGGTTGGAAGTACAATTTTTTACTCCAAGTCCATGTTGTGTGCACCCCATACATGAATTATAATTTTAACATTGATGGTCTAGAAACACATTCAGTTCAGTTTAGACCAGTATATGTACGGTATGTTTCCTTGGTCTATCCCTATCTGGGTATAGTATGTTATCCCATCCAGATAGTAAGATGAGTTATCTACTCTATGGGTTAGTTTGAGATAGATACATGTATCACCCCATACGACCCAAGGTGTGATACACTCTCATTATTCACTATGTTGTTTTATGAATCCCATTAGAAACTTCCTGGGCATGTGATATCCATCCTAGCAAGTTTACTCCTGGTAGGGTTAATTATCCCCCTTAGGCACTGGGTGTGACCTCATATACGTGTATCAATATCTTCTGAGTTCTAGTGTGTATCTATTCATGTAGAGGACTAATGATAATGATCTCTTGGCGAGGCACCACATATTTATATAGTCCGTTGGTGGGATTGTTCTCATGTAAAAGTGTTACCTTGAATCCATGAGTGCAATTCTAGGCTAGCAATATTATTGTAACCTTACCCAGATGCATAGTTTCGTTTTTTACTATATCTGGGTTACTATTATTTTGGCCTAGGATTTTTATTGACATATATTCATGATGATAAGTATGATTACATATTTTATGATTTATGTATTGATTTTAATTAAATCATATTGGGTTTATTGTACTCTTGCTGTCATGGAATCTTCCCATATATTTCAAGTCTTATGTAGATGACTAAACTTATGATGGGGTCCACGGTGGACTATGAGTAGTTTATGAATAGTTGAGGTAGATGGACTTTTGTATTTTTATGAGTTGTATTTGATATCAAGTTCCACCTTATTGGTAGGTTGTAATATTTTATAGTTTTGGTGGGATTATATTTTTTCCTTTATGATTTCTCATACTGTTTACATACCCCTAATGTTGGCAAGATTTATATGATTTTTTTGGTATCATGTTTATATTAACTTATAACATTTTATTGGTAGTTGGAGGTGTGTGTGCATGTTCTTGAAACTTAGTATAAGGCATCCCATGCATGTGATATACCAACACCGTATCCATCACCAACCCCTATCCTATTTGATGAATACAAGGGGTATAACTCGTAGCTTACTGTATACTATGCGAGCCATGGTGGGTCGATTAATGTTAGATTTGTTTTATATAAGGTCATCTGAAGACCATATTTTGGATATTTCCCAGAAGTTAGGTTTGATTTTGCAACGCAGGAAATACTTTTATGGTATCTTGAGTTTTTCACTCAAGCTATAGAACCTAGTTTTGATTTAATGGATGATATATCCGTACCATATGACTCTGACTGCCTATATAATGACTTGGACAATTTATAAACTATATGTATGGAAAACATTATTACATTTATCATATAGGAATGGTTTGTGGATTTCTTGTCATGCTCCATTAATCTACCCATATGTACACATTGATTGAGGAATATAGTGAATTTTTAGGATTCCTCCATGATGAAAAAAAGAGGATTTTATTGAGTAATCATGAGGATGATCCTCCCAGTGATTAGGATTCATCATAGTGGCATATACTAGAGGTGGTACCTATGTACAGTTTGGATGTCTTACCTAAACATGTTGAGCAGTAGTTTTCTCATGTAATGTCAGCAGAAGATGTGGGTTTTTAGCACACTCTACATGTTTAAAAGGAATATAAACCCTAGTTTTCTATCTGATCTAAACCCGTATGTATCGTAGTCTTTCATTGACGAAATTGGGTGAGTTTTTTTCCTTGTTAGGTCCCCTCCCGATCAAATATTATATATAGTTGAAATCCTTATCCATGGATTTGTAACGATATGGTAGAGTTTGGTGACCTAAATGCATGAAGAGTACATCTCTCTTGGATAGAGTTTGATAATATATTTACAAATGAGTTTCATAATACTATGTTTTATGAAGTATTCTTCTATGATATTATACTAAACCAATAGGCCTCATGATAGTTGAAGTTTATGTGTTGAGGTTCACTAACCTATCATGGTACTCTGTAGACAGGGTTCAAGATGCATTATTTTGACCAAACCCCATAGATCAGGGTCTGAAACATTATATTCGAGATGGAATGATATATCTTTGAATTCATATACCAGATAGGGTCCTCAGGTGTGGCTTAGTAGTGGAGATGTTATTGACATAGCATTCTCGGATTTTCAGTGTTGGAAGTGGGAACCCTAGAGCTGAGATGTTAGTAACTGGTAGATGATTTCATACTCAAGGATCATGGTGTGAAAGGTGATTAAAAATATATCCTCTTGGTAAAGGATATGAAATTTAGGAACCCGATGATATTTGTAATAAGTTTAGGGATAGATGATGTTTATTCTATGATGGGTGGGAAAATGTTATGCGAGGAATCCAGACACACCATGTAGTTGATAGGGATGTGGTAAATATAATCCAAGGAAGAAACTTGGACTAGATAAAGGAGGTCTATATAGTGAAGGATCGATATTCTTGTGGGTTCATTTCATGTACTAAATTAGGCCTTATTTTTTCATTCAATTTAGGGAATGTTATTCCTCTATTCATGCATTGATTAAATGTTCCTTATTGTGGATGTGGGGCATCAAAGTTGATGGCATAAGTTTTCAATATATCTGTGAGATGGAAACCTTTGTAGAGAAGTATGTGAACGTATTTTGCATGATATTGGAGATTAGTCATCAGTGTCCATGTATTACCTATGGATTAGTATGTTCTATTATATTTTAGTTTCTTATAGTTATGGTGGAGTATGAAGATGACATCTCCGAGGATGCATCAGGATTACCTCCCCATTGAGTGATTTAATTCTATAAATACATTCACCCATGGAATACACCAATATCTACACATTCATATTTAATGTCTCCCAAAAATATTCATGATATAAAAGTTTAGTTTATGGATTTTTAATAAGAGGGGCTTTGCTATACCCAATGTGTCACCATTATCAGAAACAATTTTATTCACCAAGATGGAGGATGAGAGATTGAGGTTATTTCTGGGTAATTGCTTCCATAATTAGGTGACTGTTAAGAATAGTTATATTTTATTAATATGAACAACCTATTATAATGGTTTAAATTAGGGTGGTGGTTCTCGAATATTATCCTTAGGTTGGGATTTCACAAACTCCATGTTCGAGATGCAGATAGATCAATGATTGATTTATGATTTCCCTATGGTCACTACAGTTCTTTGTTGATGCATATATCAGTGATGATAGCCCATGTAGGGTTCATGAGACACATGAAATGGATCATTTACCAATTTGTGGGTGTCTCCATTTATAAAATCTTTGTGTACCTAGTGTTTGACAAGGAGCATGGCAGATATCTGTGGATTTTTCTAGAAATAATATAATATAATCATCAATATGATATTATTTTGATGTGTCTATTATAGATTTAAGAGGTCCACTTTAATTGAATTTTCACCTGAGGAGAGGGATTAGTTTTAGACCATTTAATGGTTGAGGAATTTCAAGCTTGGGAGAAAACCAAGAGTGTATCTGAGGTGAAATTATTCTTTTAAATGGAATGATACAATCAAATCTTCATTAATTATGTCAGAACCCATGAATACTTTTAATCAATATGGGAATCCATTCATGTGTATAATGAGGTTGCATCGGGCGTTTTAGAGGTTATGGGGTGGATGAAGAGGACCCATATCTTGTGACTATGTGAGGATGGGGTGGAGTATGTTTTGTTTTCTGATTCCTCTGAAACATGTCTTGGATTTTATTTAATGTATATGAAATATGTGATTTCATATGGGTATAAATATCTAGGACCCCATCTAAAAACTGTGTGACCCATGTTTTGGAGCCTGAAACGATGATCTTCACCATGATTTTATGGTGTTATTACCTTATCAGTGAGTGGTTCATCATATATTCTGACAAAAATAGTTTCATGTGAATAATTTCACAGAAAGATATTAACGTAGGATAGAGGTGGTGGATATAGTTCATCCATAAATATGAATTTCATATATCATATACACCCATAAATGGGAATGTGTTGGATGATTCTCATAGTATGAGAAATTATTTATTATTTTTGAGTGAGTCATTGGATTATTTGGACTCATTAAAGTTTTAATTAGATGAATATGATGGTTCATATTACATCTATTTGATACTAGTTACCCTTTTATTCTTCATTTAGGTTTGGAGGATTTGATTAGAGTTATCCATTATGAGGCCTTACATATTCAGATATCCATTTGATGTGCTCCTAACGAATTTTATGAATTTTGGGAGAATTAAATTATTTTATAAGATGAAATATGGTATGAGAGATTTAGTGATAAGAGGTATCATGGTAATTTTTTATCTCCCCCTTAGCACTAAATCCGTCATTGTTAAATATGTATAAATACCTTTGATGTCAGTTCGGGTAGCTAGGGAAGAAGAAGTGTGTAGTTGAGTTTTTATATTGATGCCTTTAATTTCATTAGGTTTTGCATAATAACCATGTTATAATGGATTTTTCGCATCACTTTTGAGGCATAAAAGTTTTATTTTTATTCTATATTCATAAAATTTTTTGAATGTAATCCACGTTCAACTATAGTTCAAAACACTATATAGGATATGATATGTATAACAACTATATCAGGTAACAACCTTTCTATATGAGAGTAATGTTTGGTATATTGTTTAGGATGCCTTAATGTGTCTTGGGTATTCCAATTTCATGGATTTGTCTTGATGATTTTATAATACCACGATGCTCACTACATGTCATGGTTATGGAGAGAATTAAAAAAGGCCTTTAGGAATCAAATGTGGCAATGAATGAGGATTCACCACCAGAAAGGTAGCAAGACTGAGTGAATAAAAGTAGGTTTGGGATAATTTTCATCACGATTATATGTTGGAATTCTTCCATAGTTAGGAGGATCACCAACCATTGGTGTAGTTTATATATAATAATAGTTACCTCTCTATTATCAGTATGACACAATTCAAGGCCTTATACAAGAGACCATGTAGGTAATAACTCTCCAGGGCTGGTAGATGGATTTTAGTGATTATAGGCCCATTGTTGGTTCAAGTGAGAAATGAAATGGATCATATAACCTAATATAACATTATGAATATCTAAAACTATTTTACCTCTTATTTGAACCGATTAATGTGGCCCTTCGATATCAAGGAGTGAGACCATGTGTTCCTGAAGGTATTGCCTCATCGAGAATTTCATATATTTTTATAGGGTTAATGTTAGATATAATTTTAATAAAAAATTCTATATGTAGTGTAGGGTTGTTAAGGTGTTAAATCTTTTATCCCTAACATCGCCATTAGATAAATTACTTGTCGGATTCTATTAGTCACAGCTGGGGCAGTATGTGAATGGCCCATCACAAGTTATAAATCGAGGAGAGCTAGACATCAACGATGGATCTACCGTCATAGAGTCCACATATAGATCAATAATGGGAAAGATAATATCATTTTTGGCTGATTGGTTCCCATGTTCCATGTGATATGGTATCTTGAGTATCTTCAGTGGAGAAATTTGGAGTAGGAGAACAAAATATGAGCTATATACCATCTTTATTTTGAGTATCCTTTATTCATTTCAGAATAAAAATCATTGGGGTTCATATAATGTAAAAACTCTATTTTTTCATGGTAATTTTTTATTATTTAAAAGTATATTTTCAATTATCGGTGCATCATATAAATGGTATTCAAGTGATTGAGGATTAACAGTTTTGATATAATAAAAATATTAAATAAAATATATCATTTGTTCTTATTTTATCTAAAATAATGGAATAAATCCAAAATAGATTCTCATAAGGTAATTCAGAGATGAAAACTAAATCTATAATACAGGTTTTACCCTATGCACAACATAGCCTTTCTTCACATCAGTTGTTTGGTTTAGTATTATTCATGGGATGGTTAGTAAATTAGTAATTCTATTTATTTATTTTTATTTATTAAATAGAATAACATAAATCCTCCACTCTATGATCCCAATTATGATAAAACCCAATGTTGAACAATGTAACCTTATGGATTCTTGAGGATTCATTTGGGGATATACTATACAAAATAAAGGGTCATTTTTTAGTTATTAATGTTCTATTGAGTTTGTCTTTGAAAAATTAGTTTGTGGATATTTATAATGAAAATGTTGTATATCCTTTATTTACTGAAAATCAATAAAAATCTAAGAAAGAGCCTTATTTTTTATGGTTTATTCACAATTTTTTATCAAATTTACAATGATAATAGATTTCAATAACAAATTGATATGTGGGTCGATTATTGACTTACATATGTATATTTACCATCACAAAATTATGAATTGATAATGATGATCGTCATTGATAATCCATTTTGTTTGATTACATTTTCATCAAATAATGGATTCCAATCTGAACATTGGGATATGTTCATTCTTCAATTTTATTTTTCATGGTTTTCTCACCAATTTCATCACATGATCATCACCAATGTTTCATCTTGATGGTGGTTAGAAAAAACCTAAAACTTGGTCATTATAATGTTTATATTTAGAATAACAAATAATTTTAACCTTGATTGTTTTCATATTTACAGTATAGTCATGGTATAATGAAGATGATTGATGATTACAAATGTATTAGAGATAGATCGGGTGTTCTACACAGATGGGTTTTGGTGTTCATTGATTCAGTTGGATGGGTAAGGATCCACAAGAGGATTTGGTGGATTGAATCCATCCACCATCATTGATAAGATCTTATTCAACCTTAGATCTGAGCACCATGGTAGTTTTTGTAACGCCCCGACCCCAGCTACCCAGAGCCGGTGCATTACTTCGTAACATTGGCATGATCCCAAAAGATCAAGTCTCGAAAGACCGATTAGTTTAGTAGCCTTGGAAACACTAGATACATTCATAAGTCTTTCATTACATCAAAATTAAACAAACTACAAAAAAACATGGTCTTCATAGCCCACACTCATATCTTCACTGACTATTCTTGCAAGTCAGTCATAATACACTTCTTCACATCCTGGAAAATTTTTAAACATTGAAAGGGGTGAGCTCAGATGCTCAGTAAGGATAACAATATTGCGGAAGCTTTCATAAATAAACATTAACATTTAAGGCAATGTATAACTAAAACAAAAGCCTTATTGAACATGAACTTTAGCATAATATGGCAAAAGTAAACTGAAATAATGCCATTTACTTACTCACATGGATATTCTACTAGTCGAATAATCACATGAAATATCAATAACCACTTCCATAATGAGGGAATGTATAATGCCGGACATTCTGAAACATTTTGTCAAGGCCTCGGCCAAGACATCTAAAATGATTAAGGCCTCGGCCAAAACCATAAATCAAATTGGGAAAGGGCCTCGGCCAATTCCACGTCTAGTTGTCTCATGAGACCTACCGATGCATCGAGGAGCTATAGCGGGCTCCACCCGTCACTTATTAAGTCCAATACATTCCTCATATGAATAGGTTTAAACATATCATAAACCATAACATAATCATATCACATAAAACATGGATAAAGGAAACATAACATTTCCACATTTCAATCACAAGATATCAATACAACACATTGATATAATAAAAATGCTTTCAAAACCATTTTCAATAAAATAAAAGAAAGTTAAAACTTTGTATTTATTTTTCATTAAAAAAGGTAAGGCTTGAAGAGGAAGCTGAAACTCAAATAGTGGTCACGGCGGTGGAGAAGTCATTGTCGCCGCATACGTATGACAAAAACATTCCATTTTGTCGTTTAGTAAACGCTTCGTATAAAAAATATTCCTTTTGAATAAACGTAAAAGTCAAAGGGGTTTATACACCGTATAAAAGAAATTTGTGTATAAAACAAAGTATGCCTCAATGAAAGGAGATTGAGACGAAGTCCTTAAAAAGATCATTTTTAAAATAAAATAGATCTATTATGTGTATTCACTATAAGTACACATAAATAATGTACAAATACAATATAGGACATAATAATATCATGACATAATTTGAAAGTAGGAGATTAACCCAAAGAATGGAAGTTGGGTTAAGGAGTTCCCTTACAAAGATCATTTATAAATAAAATAGATCTATTATGTGTATTAACTATAAGTACACATAAAGAAGGTACAAATACAAGATAATACATAACAATATCATGACATAATTTGAAAGTAGGAGATTAACCCAAAGAATGGAAGTTGGGTTAAGGAGTTCCCTTACCTCGTGTCTGACTTGACTCAACCGTTCTTTAACCTCCTGAATAATAAACTAGAGTTAATATATACCTTATTAAGAACCATTTTCAACTTCATTATCCTTATTATATCACTTATTACAATGATATGAACATTATGTAATTATTTAAGTTAATAATGTTCATTTTGTCGGTATTTGGTTCTTAAGTCAAAAATAGGCTTCTTACACTTACATGTTGTTAATTTGGTCAAAGGTTAATTATATCCAGAATGGTATTCATGATGTAGATATCATATATGTCATATATATCCAGTACATACATTCATTTATAATATTACATCACATTTAGAGGTAAGAAATGAAATGCACCGTTCATGGAGACGGTAAGCCGTACGTACGCATGAACGCTACTTCCATTTCTATTTCATATTTTCTGGAATGGAATCATAATGATATGAGAGTATATTATAATTCCAGTATAATAACATATATAATATCATTAACTTTATCCTTCACACATCCCACATATGGTATTAACGAATCAAATCACTTTCAGGGGGCGGTAGTCCGCGCTTCCTAAAATGAAGATATCGTGTTTTACCCATAATGGAAACCATAAAGGTATGCCCAAAATGAAAAAAACAGAAGCTTAAGGAAAACATAAACATATTATATATCATATATAAAAATAGTGACATCATAATGGCCACCTTTGAAGGTGTTAAATGAGTGTTGAACAATCATCGTTTCGGGAGGCAGAATTTCGCCATCCACGGAAACCTTATGTTCTTTAACCATTTGATGTAGTTTTGTGGAAGTGTAGCTCAAATAAATCTTATAACAACATCCTAGTATATTGAAGATACTGGTGTTGTTACAAAAGAAGTAAATAAAAAGAGTTTAGGGGGTTGGAGAAGCAAAATAAAACAAAAGAACATGAGAGAATGAATTACCTTAAAAAGTGTAACTCCTTTTGAGTTGAGCCTAAAGGCTTCCTTTGAAAGGATTCTGCCCAAAGGGAATCCTCTAGGATGAGGATAGGGATGTGGAGAGAGCAAATGGGCAGGGGTTGGCCGAGCCAATGGCTTGAAGAGTGTGTGAAATGAGGTAGAGGTGGGGGCCTTTTATAAGAGGAGAGGAGGGGCACTTTTGGAAAGTAAAGGAACATTACATTATTTGAAAATGTGTTTCGGTTTTAAAAGGTCCCACATTGATAGAATTCGTGGATAAGGTGATAAGGCATCGAAATCCACTAATCCAATAGGTTTTGGCCATGTGTAGTTCATAGATTTTATATTAACTTTCCATTTTATTTAAATCGTCAAATAATGATGTCATCGCTGCATCATTATTATGTCATAAATAATTAAATTTATTTAATGTCTAAAAATTATAAAAAAACTACTATGATATAGGAAATCTTTTGATCTTTCCAATGACTATTTATAATCAAAATTTGGACTTGTGTAACCCTACTTAAAAATTGTTTTAGTAAAACACTTTATGTTAGTGTCATTTTCACTTTAACATTAAATAAAAAGTAATTTATGTTATTTCCCAACAAAAGTGGATCCATGGGGTCCCCAAGTTAGGCCATGGCTTGTCTTGGTCGGCCATGACACAACCAATGAGGTTGGGACATGTGTCTAGGTCATTTAATATTATTAAAGTATTATTTATACCTTAAACTACCCTAATTACCACTAATCGCGATTAAGAACTTAATAAGTTACTATTCACCGAAAAATTATTTTTATCCCATTGAACCACATTTTACTTCTTAATGACAACCATGTATGTCGGATTTTTGAAAATCAAATCACAGAAGTGGTAATATTTCATTTAAACGAAAAATCAGTTATTTAACAACCACTTAGTGGTTTCACTATTCATCAAAAATTGAAGTTTTTCAGAATAAGGCCAAAATTTCACCCTAAGCTATAATTGATATTCCGAATTGAAAAATGATGTCTATTTTACAAAATTCCAAACATATTAGTTGCATTAATTAATTTTATAATTAATTCCCGCTGTCACAACAAATAGCGTGTTTTTAAGAAACAATTTATATCAAAAGATTGGCAATTGTTTATGTCCAATTTCAATGTTAAATTAATTCTAATGACCACCATTGGATAAAATGGTAAAAATATATTCTAATTATACTTTAAAACCATCAAATATTATAATTTATCACTATAAATTATTTTGATTAAAAAAGTTGTTTTAAGTATTTTTCACTATTTATAAAATTTTAGAAGTTCTCAGAAAAATACCAAAAATTCAACATAGGCTAATTTCGATATTACGAATACAAAAATGAAGTCCATTTTGACATATAAAATTTATAATATTTCAAAAAGAAGGTATTACTATTCATAACGGCTACTTTGATTAGTCGCGGTGTTTTAGAACTCGAAGTTGCGTACAATGCAAGCTATTGTATTACTGAATGAGAAGCGTATCGTGGAAGCTCGGGGTGTTACATTCTCCCCTCCTTCAATAAATTGCGTCCTCGCAATTTGAAATTTTTCTTGGAAAATACAAGGTTGAAAAGAGAAAATACCTTTGAGGAAAACCCACATCGAAAATAAGGTTAATAAATATATAACATTAAAAGAAAGCAGGATAAGTACAAAGGTCACCCGATATAGCCCATTATAGGATTCTATGAAAATATGGATATGGAGGAGAAACAAACCATCAAGGTCTGGTGGGGAGTTATAGAAAACAGGATTAGGAGAAAGTTTAACCACAAGAAAATCACAAACTTGTGATTGGTTAAACGGTCATTGAATCCCTAGTTGGAAAAGTTAACCGACAACATTTTTGTTTTAAGTTACCTTTTATAATGTTGAGGATTTTATTTAGGAGATTTACTAAGAACGTAAGGGAATATACATACTTGTTATGTATACTTTCATTCATTAATGAATTTTTACCACAAACCCATCTTTTACTCCAAATGGTAACAGAACTCAAAAATATTCTATTTATCCTAATTGTATAAGGTACCAAAGGTTAACACATACCATTTAGATTAGTAAAATTATTTTGTAATAACCAGGGACTTCCTGTAGGCTAGTGGTAGGAAATAAAGGCCTGTCGCACTTTGATTGTGGGTTCGATTCCTACAGCTTTGTCTGACGCGACGGTTTATGCCCCACCCTGCAGGTTGTCCTTTTCCTAAAACTATAGTATTATAATACTCCAAAAATAATCTTCATAAATTTTTTTAACCTTAAACCATACTATCCAAAAATAAACTTAATCCACTCCAACCTTTATAGTTATCCAAAATACCTCTGTCCAGACTTTCTCTAAAAGGTCTCTTAATTCCAAAATCAATTTATCAGATTCCCCAAACAAAGAAATGTTTCTCTTATTGTCACATACCAAAAATATGATTACCTTAATCATATTAAAACCTTACTGAAATCAAAAAGTAATGCAGTACAATCCATATATATATATATTACATTATTCTTATAACCAGAATATAATCCTTGAGTCCAAAAGCACCAATACATTAGTTATTCTGCTTCAACTGTAGTAATAGCATAAGATTGTCCTTGATCCCTTGTCCTTTTCTGAGGTAAGTTTCCTTGACGCTTAGGACATTCATTTTCATAATGACCCATTTCTCTACAATTGTAGCATTCAACTTTGACAGCCTCTTTCTTTCCCTTGCAATCACGTGCCTGGTGACCTTTTTCTCCACATTTATAACAGACTCCCATTCCTTTTAGGCAAGTACCAGGGTGATTCTTCCCACAATTATCACATAATGGAAAATCCTTCTTTCCCTTTTTCCCTTTATCTGTCTCTTGTTCCACCGTTCTCTTCTTCTCTTGCTTTACTTTGTTGTCATAAGACTTAGATAATTCCTTTTCTGTCTTGATAGCACATGAGACTATATCTTCGTATGTTGAGAAAGATTGTGACACTAGAGCTCGACGGAGAAATGGTTTTAACCCATCAAAGAAACGATCAATCTTACTTCTTGGGTTACGTATATAATCTGCAGCATGCCTCGCTAACCTTGTAAAGTTAGCCTCATACTTTGCGACATTCTCATCCTCCTTCTGCCTCAGACTCAGAAATTGCCTTTCCATATCTGCTCGATGGTCACGAGGAAAGTATTTTTCTAAGAAAAGATCTTTGAACTCCCTCCATTCCATATTCGATACGTCATCATCTTCCTTTGTGTTTTGAATCAGCGACCACCACTGATCGGCATCTCCAGTGAGGCGGTAAACTGCCATGACAACCTTCTCCCTTTCACTACTCCCCAAGGCATGGAATATTTTCTCTAAGGAATTTATCCATTGCTCAGCTAATATAGGATTTGTACTCCCATTGAAGGTTGGTGGTTGTTGCCTCATGAAACGGTCTAGCATTGATCCTCCACGTTGCGGATCAGGGTGCTCCATACGAGTAAGGTTGTTATTCATAACCTGCGTGAGTTGTCCCAGTATGGTAATAAGTTGATCAGCACCAGTTGTATCTTCAGGTCCACAATAATTATCTTGATCAGGAGGGCAATCCCTACACGGAGTTCGTGCATTGATACAGTTTCCATTCCTTCTACTAGGCGCCATTTCTAAACAATGGCATAAACTAGATTAGTTTATGAATCAAAATACATAATTCCATACTTGTAAAATACTTAACATAAATTGAACTATTTATGGATATAATCCATAATCATAAAAAGGTTTTATTTGAGGAAGTATATACTCATAACCGTTCATAGTGGTTTGTAAAGAAAATGAGAATTATCCTAAGCGTATCCCCCGGGAGTGTCGTAACCAAGAGTGCAGCAAGGCCCGTTGTCGTGCACCAGTTCCCGTTCGAGTCTAGCTCAAAGCGGTGTTTTCGGGTTTTACCCCTAGGTACATCTGTGCCAGAGCCGCCTCTACCTGCTCGTATCCAGACAGGGATGTATTGCTCGGAAAACTCATATCATCTCTATAATACCAAAATTCTAGGAAGTTCTTCTATACTAATCTTCGAAGCCTATCTTTGGGCTATGCGTTCTAATCAGAGTTTATCTACATCTAGCTTCCAAGGTTAGTACTAAACTGCCTCTGATACCAACTGTAACGCCCCGACCCCAGCTACCCAGAGCCGGTGCATTACTTCGTAACATTGGCATGATCCCAAAAGATCAAGTCTCGAAAGACCGATTAGTTTAGTAGCCTTGGAAACACTAGATACATTCATAAGTCTTTCATTACATCAAAATTAAACAAACTACAAAAAAACATGGTCTTCATAGCCCACACTCATATCTTCACTGACTATTCTTGCAAGTCAGTCATAATACACTTCTTCACATCCTGGAAAATTTTTAAACATTGAAAGGGGTGAGCTCAGATGCTCAGTAAGGATAACAATATTGCGGAAGCTTTCATAAATAAACATTAACATTTAAGGCAATGTATAACTAAAACAAAAGCCTTATTGAACATGAACTTTAGCATAATATGGAAAAAGTAAACTGAAATAATGCCATTTACTTACTCACATGGATATTCTACTAGTCGAATAATCACATGAAATATCAATAACCACTTCCATAATGAGGGAATGTATAATGCCGGACATTCTGAAACATTTTGTCAAGGCCTCGGCCAAGACATCTAAAATGATTAAGGCCTCGGCCAAAACCATAAATCAAATTGGGAAAGGGCCTCGGCCAATTCCACGTCTAGTTGTCTCATGAGACCTACCGATGCATCGAGGAGCTATAGCGGGCTCCACCCGTCACTTATTAAGTCCAATACATTCCTCATATGAATAGGTTTAAACATATCATAAACCATAACATAATCATATCACATAAAACATGGATAAAGGAAACATAACATTTCCACATTTCAATCACAAGATATCAATACAACACATTGATATAATAAAAATGCTTTCAAAACCATTTTCAATAAAATAAAAGAAAGTTAAAACTTTGTATTTATTTTTCATTAAAAAAGGTAAGGCTTGAAGAGGAAGCTGAAACTCAAATAGTGGTCACGGCGGTGGAGAAGTCATTGTCGCCGCATACGTATGACAAAAACATTCCATTTTGTCGTTTAGTAAACGCTTCGTATAAAAAATATTCCTTTTGAATAAACGTAAAAGTCAAAGGGGTTTATACACCGTATAAAAGAAATTTGTGTATAAAACAAAGTATGCCTCAATGAAAGGAGATTGAGACGAAGTCCTTAAAAGATCATTTTTAAAATAAAATAGATCTATTATGTGTATTCACTATAAGTACACATAAATAATGTACAAATACAATATAGGACATAATAATATCATGAAATAATTTGAAAGTAGGAGATTAACCCAAAGAATGGAAGTTGGGTTAAGGAGTTCCCTTACAAAGATCATTTATAAATAAAATAGATCTATTATGTGTATTAACTATAAGTACACATAAAGAAGGTACAAATACAAGATAATACATAACAATATCATGACATAATTTGAAAGTAGGAGATTAACCCAAAGAATGGAAGTTGGGTTAAGGAGTTCCCTTACCTCGTGTCTGACTTGACTCAACCGTTCTTTAACCTCCTGAATAATAAACTAGAGTTAATATATACCTTATTAAGAACCATTTTCAACTTCATTATCCTTATTATATCACTTATTACAATGATATGAACATTATGTAATTATTTAAGTTAATAATGTTCATTTTGTCGGTATTTGGTTCTTAAGTCAAAAATAGGCTTCTTACACTTACATGTTGTTAATTTGGTCAAAGGTTAATTATATCCAGAATGGTATTCATGATGTAGATATCATATATGTCATATATATCCAGTACATATATTCATTTATAATATTACATCACATTTAGAGGTAAGAAATGAAATGCACCGTTCATGGAGACGGTAAGCCGTACGTACGCATGAACGCTACTTCCATTTCTATTTCATATTTTCTGGAATGGAATCATAATGATATGAGAGTATATTATAATTCCAGTATAATAACATATATAATATCATTAACTTTATCCTTCACACATCCCACATATGGTATTAACGAATCAAATCACTTTCAGGGGGCGGTAGTCCGCGCTTCCTAAAATGAAGATATCGTGTTTTACCCATAATGGAAACCATAAAGGTATGCCCAAAATGAAAAAAACAGAAGCTTAAGGAAAACATAAACATATTATATATCATATATAAAAATAGTGACATCATAATGGCCACCTTTGAAGGTGTTAAATGAGTGTTGAACAATCATCGTTTCGGGAGGCAGAATTTCGCCATCCACGGAAACCTTATGTTCTTTAACCATTTGATGTAGTTTTGTGGAAGTGTAGCTCAAATAAATCTTATAACAACATCCTAGTATATTGAAGATACTGTTGTTGTTACAAAAGAAGTAAATAAAAAGAGTTTAGGGGGTTGGAGAAGCAAAATAAAACAAAAGAACATGAGAGAATGAATTACCTTAAAAAGTGTAACTCCTTTTGAGTTGAGCCTAAAGGCTTCCTTTGAAAGGATTCTGCCCAAAGGGAATCCTCTAGGATGAGGAGAGGGATGTGGAGAGAGCAAATGGGCAGGGGTTGGCCGAGCCAATGGCTTGAAGAGTGTGTGAAATGAGGTAGAGGTGGGGGCCTTTTATAAGAGGAGAGGAGGGGCACTTTTGGAAAGTAAAGGAACATTACATTATTTGAAAATGTGTTTCGGTTTTAAAAGGTCCCACATTGATAGAATTCGTGGATAAGGTGATAAGGCATCGAAATCCACTAATCCAATAGGTTTTGGCCATGTGTAGTTCATAGATTTTATATTAACTTTCCATTTTATTTAAATCGTCAAATAATGATGTCATCGCTGCATCATTATTATGTCATAAATAATTAAATTTATTTAATGTCTAAAAATTATAAAAAAACTACTATGATATAGGAAATCTTTTTATCTTTCCAATGACTATTTATAATCAAAATTTGGACTTGTGTAACCCTACTTAAAAATTGTTTTAGTAAAACACTTTATGTTAGTGTCATTTTCACTTTAACATTAAATAAAAAGTAATTTATGTTATTTCCCAACAAAAGTGGATCCATGGGGTCCCCAAGTTAGGCCATGGCTTGTCTTGGTCGGCCATGACACAACCAATGAGGTTGGGACATGTGTCTAGGTCATTTAATATTATTAAAGTATTATTTATACCTTAAACTACCCTAATTACCACTAATCGCGATTAAGAACTTAATAAGTTACTATTCACCGAAAAATTATTTTTATCCCATTGAACCACATTTTACTTCTTAATGACAACCATGTATGTCGGATTTTTGAAAATCAAATCACAGAAGTGGTAATATTTCATTTAAACGAAAAATCAGTTATTTAACAACCACTTAGTGGTTTCACTATTCATCAAAAATTGAAGTTTTTCAGAATAAGGCCAAAATTTCACCCTAAGCTATAATTGATATTCCGAATTGAAAAATGATGTCTATTTTACAAAATTCCAAACATATTAGTTGCATTAATTAATTTTATAATTAATTCCCGCTGTCACAACAAATAGCGTGTTTTTAAGAAACAATTTATATCAAAAGATTGGCAATTGTTTATGTCCAATTTCAATGTTAAATTAATTCTAATGACCACCATTGGATAAAATGGTAAAAATATATTCTAATTATACTTTAAAACCATCAAATATTATAATTTATCACTATAAATTATTTTGATTAAAAAAGTTGTTTTAAGTATTTTTCACTATTTATAAAATTTTAGAAGTTCTCAGAAAAATACCAAAAATTCAACATAGGCTAATTTCGATATTACGAATACAAAAATGAAGTCCATTTTGACATATAAAATTTATAATATTTCAAAAAGAAGGTATTACTATTCATAACGGCTACTTTGATTAGTCGCGGTGTTTTAGAACTCGAAGTTGCGTACAATGCAAGCTATTGTATTACTGAATGAGAAGCGTATCGTGGAAGCTCGGGGTGTTACAGTTTTCATTGCTACGTCATTAGTTTTAGTAGCGGGGTTGAATGATCCTAAGATATTTGAGAATTTATTGGAACAGACAACACACATGGTGTATACATCAGAAGAATGCACACCATGTGGTAAATTTCTACAGCAGTTAGGGTTTTCATAGAGTTCAATATTACACGTTGGGTGGGATTTCTACAGGTTCTGTGACGTCATACTGGAAGCTCAGTATGTACCCCAAGGGTATAATGGAATAGAAACTTCCAGGTACATAGGAATTTCCACTGTACATGGGCATGCACATGGACACATTAACCAGATACTTCCAAAGTACATATTCATGGACAGTGTTCACTAGCACCAACCTATGTACACATGCATAGGCCTATGTACAATGGAAAGGGATGGAGGGAATGATAATACACAGGGTAGCTAGAACACATTGTGTACTCCAAATAAATTATTTTTACTTTTTATAGGGATTGTTGAGGTCCTCATTCACTTCTCTTTAGAATATTATCTATAGGTTGTGCTTCTATGGTTCATCCCTACGAGTGTACAATGCGGCATCCCATCCTGAGCATAATATTTTTTTCCCCTATATGGGTTTGAATTAGATAGAGTTAGTTTTCCCATATTGTGCTGAGGATGTGATCCAATGTCATTATTAAAGGTGTGGTATGAAATCTCATCTCCAACATCAAGGGCATGTGATTTTCATCCTCAATGGTTTACTATAGGTAGTGTCAAGTATCATTCATAGGATTTAGGTGTGATCCTCTATATATGTGTCAATAACATCTTGGTTCCATTGAATACATCCTCATAGATATTCCCAAAAAGTATTCCCTCTCATATGAGTTACATCAGTGTTTGAAAAACTTAAGTGAAATTCACTCAAATGATCATTATAATGAATATAGGATTTAAATCATAGACTAGTAGTATGGTTGTCACCTTTCCTTGAAACATGGTGACCTTATTTACTATATATGGGTTTTCATTGTTATAGTATCATAATATGATTGACATATATTCATGATTATTATCTAACTTACCTATTATATTCCTAATGTTTTCTGATATTGTAGTGTCATATTGGGTATTTTATACTCACCCCTAGATGAACACTTATATGCCATGTCATGCCTTGTGTAGATCGTATTCCTTATGAAAGAGTCCTAGGTAGACCATGAGAATGCAGAGCATACTTAATGTAAGACCCATGATTAAATTACAGAAATTGAATATTAATTTTTTTATAAAACTATGTAAAAATTTAAACTTTAGTAATTTAAGGAACAAAACAATTAATTCTATATGAACAATATCGATTTTGATCATACTTGGAGAAAATAATCCTGGAATTAGGGTTTGAAATTTTCCAATAGAAATAATCCTTATAAATGATTGAGAAGATGGTATTTAACTATTACAACTTTTATATGTGATTATTTTTTGTAATATTTATAATCATCAATATATTTTTTATTAATTTAATATAAATAATGATATGATCATTTTGAGGTAAAATTGATATTTTTCAGATAAATATTTTTAACTACATAATGTATTTTCATTTTAATTAATTAAAATATAAGATAATGATTAATTATTTATATAAAATTTAAAAATCACATAACTTAATATATTAATTTACATCCAAATAATGATTATTACTAGTTATATAGTAAGGTATGATCATCCTATGCTAGAAAAAATCATTTCATCAAAAAAAATTAAACTGTTATGTAGGATTATATTATAATTTAATTATTCCACTTATGAATTTATTTTTATAAAATTTATTGATATTTGGAATCATCATAAATAATTTTAAGAATTTTTTTCAAATATAATTTTTGTTCATAATGAATATAAAAATAAGAAAAATTAATTATTACGGATAGGGTCAATACAGGTTTATCAGGGGTTAATCTACAATGATTAGGCTTGAAATCAACTAAAAACTTCTTGAAACCCCATGGGTTGTTTCTATATAGACCTTATTCTTATAAAATATTAATTATATGTATTTTTGATACATTTTTTCGAAGAAATTTATTTCATATTAATATTTTAAAACCGTGACAGTTATAAGTGTGCCACTCACATCAATTATAAAAGGGAACATCCTCCCACACTTCTTGTAAAATATTAATCCAGTTAGCTCAACCAAACCCTGCCAAAATATAACAAAACCAATATTTTTCTTTTTTTATATATATTTTTATTAAAATAATTTGATCTTTATGATTCGTAACAAAATATCAAAACAAGATTTTTCTTTTTGAAGGTAATCATCTTCAACAAGAACATTCGATTTTTACTTCTTCTGTTACATCCTTCAATTATGTTCACAATTAAAATATGATAAAAAATTTATATACCATATACTCATATTTAATTATGGTTAAATAATAATATCAACCAATATTTTTCCCCATCAAAAGGGAAACTAAACCATCACTCATTTATAAAATAAAAAATCACCCCTCAAACCAATTTAATTGTTTTCCATACATGAGTCACATAGATTGCCATAATGATGGAAATAATAAATATATATGATAATTATGAAATAATATCAATTCATAAAAATTAATATATCAACTTTCAACTTACCTGTTAACCTATTATGGGCATACTAACATCCCTCGTGCAGGCGCATGAATTATCGTCTCAAGAAACTGATGTGGTTCATTTTCAATTTCCAAATTTCATGAATGAATATAAAAATGTATCTAATAAATATGTTTGATATTTATTGACCTGATATAATTATTGTTATTAAGAAACTATATCTTATTTACAAGAAATAAAACTTTTTTTGAAAAAAATATGCTGGAAAAAATGTTGAATTTAACCCCCAAAACATTTGTAATAATAAAATAATATTAGTGAATGATATATAATATGTATTAAAAGTAACATATATGATGTGGTAAATATGAATATTTTATTTTATAAGTAAATAACAAGATTAAACCCATTATATAATATGTTATGTTATGTTAATGTAAATATAAATATGATGTAAAGTATTTAATAAAAAATTGTACTCTTTTGAGACAAAATTACTATTATACATCCAGTCACTTTTATATGGGGTATAAAAAATGATTTTCTGAGATATTTCGAAGGAAAAAATTTCTATTTGTGATGATTGTTTTTTAAATTAAATTTTATTCATTCGATGAGTTACAATTTTAATGTTACCAAAGAGTCAATTATTCAGTTTATAATCTTAATTGTTTGGTATAGCCTTCATTTTCGTTGATGGAATATTATACTCCACCCTTCATATAATCCATATATTTTATTATTTATTAAATTCTTAAAATATGTTCCATATTTTATTCTATCGTTTCCTTACTTTTCATATTGAAATAATAAAAAAAATCATTAATAGAAATATTTATATTATTTCTCATTTAATTTGATAAATTTTTATTCAATGTCTATATCTTTCAAAATAGTTGTAAAAATAATTTTTGTAACTATAATGATTTATTAGGGACATTTCATGTGATTATTTACTTTTAAAATGGTTCAAAAGGAATATTTATATTATTTTTTGAATGGTTATTTTTTGACATTCATTATTAAAAGTCAAAATTAATGATTTTAATATATATAGTGTTCGTAGACTTCCCCGCCACTATAACCATTTTATTATGTTTAGAATATTCTACTCATATTAAATTATAATAAATGAAATACTATTTAATGAGATTATAATTTTATTATTTCATTTCAATTATATTTATTTCTCAAAATGGAATAATTTTATTACAAAACCTATATTTCTAATAAATTAATGGTAATCTATTATCTATTAATTTTTTTTGATTGTTATCTTTCTCTTGAAACATTTTCATTCTTGTGACCATTAGGCATTAAAGTTATCTTCAATATCCTTATAATTTGTTACATGGATATTATTATTTCCAAAATTATATACTATTTTCACATACAATGTTTTACTATAAAAGTTATTTTATTGACTGGGAAACATATTAATAAATATATATTCTTTGATTACTAGAGATATTTTTTTGATAAGGTATATTTATTATGAATTTAGTTGACTATTTAATAGATGAGGAATTCATTTGATATATAGTGATGGTTGGGACCCAATTATAGTGATCTATTCAATGCATTTATCGGTCTCCTTAGAAAAATCTTATGGCCACATTAAATGGGTTTTTGGTGTATACCTATCCATCTATTAAAATATATCACATAATGAGGCTTTGATGATATATATATAATGACATTTGAGATCATGAAGTCCAATATTTTGAATTTACTTAATAATTTAGTTATTATTATCCATAGGATTATTTAATTGATTTTATCCTTTGATTCATTTCATGCATATGTTATTGGTTAAATCGAATAATTTTTCTGTTTAGTAGCTTTCCATATTGATTATTCCATATTTAGTCATTATAACATCCTTTGTACGTGAAACGTATGGATCATTTTAGACCACCCTTATTTTTTTTAATTCAACCAAATATGATTAAGAGATCATTGAATGTGATCAATGATGAAAAATGTTTTGTAATATTATATTTTATATTATATTTCCAATTGTTAAAATTGGATTCATATATATATCTACATCATCAAAACGTCTAATGTGATCAATCCTTTTTTATGTGATCCCATATATCCTATACCAATGTAAAAAATAAACTAATGGATCAATGTTATTGTATCCATGGTTGTTACAATTGGTATTATAGGCAGTTTTAATAGAAAACTTTTAAACAATATTTAGGAAAAAATATATTTGTGATGATTTACCTATGAAACAATTTTATGATATATATAATTGTATGATATTATCATAAAATATTTTGAATCCTGATATTAGTTAGTTTTTACTTAGAATATATCCTTGTCTGGATAATAAAAATAGACATTGTTTATTAAACTCAAAAAGAGTTAGTCAAGTATATCACAGTCTACCTTCTAGTTAATAGTGAGTATTCCCTTAATATGCACTTACCATGACACTCATGCATGATATTATTATGTTAATTCAAAATTTATACAAAAAAATAAAATATTTGAAAATATTTTACGATTTAATGATATTATATTGTAGAAATCTCCCTTCTTATAAAGCCAATACTTCTTGTCTTGGAGATGAGCTGATCATGGCCATATCATGGAAGATTGCAATGTTTTTTAATTAAAACCATATATATATGGATAAATACAATGTTATATGGTATTATACCCCTATTTTGGATCATTTCATATTTGATAAGCTTCCATATTTTAGTGGAACAACAAATCTAGTGGTATATTAAAAATGAATTAATTCCCTCAAACAAATATTTATTTCTTTGGGAGGCAATGATATGAAAAATGTTGTACTAGATGTGTATTGTCTCAAAATAAATTTCAATATAATGTGTTAACCAATTTAAGATACTAGATAGGAATATGAAATTGAACTCACATAAATAAGATATTTTAAACTACAATAATTTGACAAATATTTCTCTCCCGATCAAAGAACTTAAATGATGTGATTATTCATCAGATTAAATATAAATGAAGATGAAATTATTTCATAGCATGAGACTATATTTTAAAAACTATATATTTATGTTATGGATTATATACATCATATAGAATTAATTATTGTACATTTCATTGAATGGATTAAAAAACTCTCCAAAGATAAATGGTTTCTCAGTCTTTTTAATAATATGGAATATCAGTTTTATGTTCCACGAAAAAAAGAGAAATAATTCTATAGATATTTTATATTAAAGGGTATAATTGATAATAATATCGAAACAGAACATAAAAAGTCATCAATTCAATTAATAAAAAAAATATAAATCAATTTCCATAATGGTACAATTTTGGAAGGAAACATCCTTGAAAATGCATGAAGGGAATGAGATTTTCTTAAAAGTAATGAGATATGGGTCATTTGGATAATGATATTAATAGAAAAAAATAGAAAAATTATATCCGTTTTTTATATATAAATAATTGATTTATTATTCAAACTGATGTCCTAACCATCTAGGGAACTCACCACAAAAGAGGTTAAGGGTTGAGGGCCAAGCTTATGTTTTCCCTAAAGTTGAGGTTGATGTTCCAAATGATATGGTGGAAGGTACGTTATTCATATATAAGGATATATCTAATACCTTATTTTATTCTATATCCTCACAATCTTTTATATCTTCCTTTTTTACAAGAATGTTTTGTACTTATTTAGCACCTTATGAAGGGATTATTCACTCAAAACACCTAATGAAAATTAAATTTCAGCAAGGATTTGTTAGAAAGTTCCTATTATATAACATAGTTGTTCAATTTTTGGGAGTTTATTATTATACCTATGTTTGAAATTGCTATAATCCTTTCTATTTTTAGGATTTCACAATATAATCTATAAATTTTATACAAATATAATCAAATTGTGATTCATGATAAAGATGTGTAATTTCTTATCATTCGAGGGGAGATGTAATGACCCATATTTTCATTAATGTAAAAAAATTATTTTCATTTTGAATAATTTATTTCTCATGTTAAACATTACTTAAAGCCTAAAAACGTTTCTGGGAGAGTTTGGGGCTTCTTTTGATATTGGAGAACCAAAACATTAACAAATATAGTGATCTATATGGAAATTATATGGTTATTTCTAACCACGAAATGTAACTTTGAATTATAATTTTTATATTGTGGAGCGAACATAGTTTATTTGAAAATTTAAAGGATAGGGTGTGCTCCCATTCTATATTACAATGGTTTGTGGTAATGGGTTTCCAAATATCATGCACATGGTCAGGAAAAATATTCACCTATCCCAAGAGAGTTTTGTTAAAAGGCAGTGGTTGGCACATGGTTGGTGTATGGTTTGTCTAACCGTGCATCCAAACCATGTGACTTTATTTCATGGGGTAATTTTAGTATTTTTTGCACAATGAAATCAAATCGTCACACCTATTTTTTATGATTTCAAGCATTTAGGACCAACTTACCCCTTTATGAGCTCCCCCCCTCCTCTTCTATGTTCTTTAATTATTCCACAATATGAACACCAAATCAAAAACTATCTTAAGCATTGGGTCTACATTAATAATCTCTCTAGTCCTCTTGTTTTCTTTTCATCATTTATCTTTATATTCCTTTTAATAATTTAGTGCAAGATCATTTACCCATATTTCAAGGAATTTTTCTATTTTAGATATTTTTTCCATTATTCATCGAATTAAAGGTAGACACTGGATTAGGGGTCTTAAATGATCCTAAGGTTGGTGGTATAAAAATATTCCAAAAAGTCTTAATGTTTTTATATTATTTCATATTTATGCCACAAGTCAAACATTTCCATGAATTTCCATAATTTTTTAAAACTTATTTAATTAATTATAGATTTTCATGATACTCCCATAGAAAATATTAATTTTATAAAGGTTGTTTACCGCATTTATTTACTTCACATTGGGTGGGTTAAATAGTTTTTTATCTTCTATATAATTTTCGAAATGAAAACAAAACTTCTAAATGGTTTTGATAACACTTAATTGATATCTTCTTGACATAAAACATGAATGAAATAATTTAAATGAATACAAGAATTTTGAAATGCCATGCCACATGTTTATTAATTTTGAACATGAGTTACATAATATTCGTACCCTTGAATGTTTTGCTAAATGGTTATAAATGAATTATAGGTGGTCAATCATGTAATTTTTTTTATTATGGGTACGTGATTAATATTGGATGTTGATCAATGGTTAAGGGTTCCATTGGGAAAAGTGTTTCACACTCCCTTATGTTGGGTACTAGGCATGATGTCCCACACTGCTATACTTCTATCAAGATACAAGGTAGGATGTGTCACCTTCGTGTTCTTTAGTAGTTGGGCATGATGACTCACTCCACCATCTCGAGTGATGGTCAAGATTTCTTGAATTCAAATGATATTATGGGTACCCTTGTCGGAGCCTTTGGGTCACTAGAATAGATGTGGAAATCAGAGTTATGCCCATGGTGTAGCTAGAAACTTGTATCCTTTTATATGGATTTAAACATCCTCACGTATTGTGGGTGCATACATGGGTACATATTATATATATATGAGTACTATATATATATGATTATTTATAAGAATCTTTCTAGCCTATACAGATGTATGGGGAGCTAGCCAACTGTATGATAATAGCCTTAGCTGGCTAGTTTTTATTCATTATAAATGTTTATATTTTCTTTACCTATACACCGCTATTGCTACATACATATGATGGAATGTTTCTAGTCACTATTGGTGGTGGCCTGCCGAGTTTATCTCAAACCCTACTCAGGACACCTTTCACACCTGATTAGACCTCATGAATATAGTTATGGACAAGGTAAAAACCCATAATATATATGTTTGATCTATTTTACTAACAGCTTAAATCATTGGATCATAGGACCGAGCGTATGCTCATGAAACAAGTGGAGATGACTATTATACATTTGAATTTTTGTATATCATGTTGAATATTTATATCCCCTGTTACCATTTTTCAATGTCATCATTCCATGAAATCATCATGTATTTGAATCAACCTTGTAATTTTTATTATCAAACATTCATGGTTATTCATACTTTCACAAACAATTATTGTCCTCATATCTATTGTACCACCAATTATATCATTCTTCTACCATTTCTTTCGATTTATTATATCAACTGTTCCAATCCTACATTAGGGTATAGTCTACCCACTAATCCCCATAGACCCTTGCTACTAGTATATAGAATGTGCAATATGGGGAGGTGCGTTTATGGTCATGTGACCGACCATCTTGAGTCACTAGCTATGTGGATCTCGTGTTGGAACCTTACAATGAGGTATCATAGAGATTTGTTTTCATTTTTCTTATTGTTTGGTAATATATAGGGTACTTGGATTTGATGGAATTTTGTAATGAGACTCCAAATAAAATTATATAACCCACATACTAGGGAAACCCAAATTACATGGGTTGGGTTAATCACTAGTTGAAAAAACAATTAACATGTCGCCATTTTCACGCGTGTTCTATATAACCGATGTGAAATGCATTAATAATCGATATATAACATTGGTTATTTTATAACCGATGTGATATATCTATTAGGATCCATTTTTTACATCGGTTATTTTATAACTCATGAAACATATACATAGATTATCTTTTTTACGCCTGTTATTGTATAACCAACGTGATAAAGGGAATCTTGACACTTTATCACATCAGTTATAAAAAAACCAAGGTGATAAAGCTAATCTCCACAATTTATCACATCGGTTATCAAAAGAACCGATGTGATAAAGTGACATTTATCAAATTGGTTATTTTATAAACAATGTGATAAATTGTATTCTACATCGGTTATTAAATAAACGACTTTATAAAAATTTAAAAAAATAGTTTACCATGTCGGTTATTAAATAAACTACGTGATAAATGTTTTAAACGTTTTATTGCACCATGTATTCAGTTTTTTTTTCTTCGATCGGGCGACCTACGACTCGTCTCTCTCGCGCAGAAAACCTAGAAACAATTCACCAAAGTCATTCCCTCTAGCCTCATTTTTACAACGTCATTATACACGTTTATTATCATCAGATCAATGACGTCAACTAACAATACTCAATTAATCCTCTAACAACTCATTTTCAGTTTTTATTTTCCACAATTCCCTACATTAATTTTTTGAGATGTTATTTTTCATTGTTATTCTTATCATTGTATGTTTCATAGTGTTCATTTATACCATGCTAAATTATTTTCTAGTAAAATAATCCTATAGAAGTGATATCATGGAAATATACGATTTTTGTGTGTTCTATCATGTGTGTGGGCACTTACAGGGGGTTTCCAAGGGGGTGGGGGAAAGTCAGGTTGGTGGGGGTGTCCAGGGGGTTGGGTAGGTTGTCCAGTGGGGTGGGGGTGTCCAATGGGTGTCAAAGGGTGGGGGTGGTGTTCAGGGGGTTTGGGGGTTGTCCAATGGGTTTGGGGTGTCTAAAGGTTTCATGGGATGTCAAAGGGGGTAGGTGGTGGTGTCATGGGGGTGTGAGGGATATCCAATGGGGTTGGGGTGTCCAGGGGGTGAGGGGGCTGAGGTGGTTGTTCAAGGGGATAAGGTTTTCTAGGTGGTAGGGGTGGTGTATAGGGAGGTGATTGGGATGTTCAAGGGGGTAGGGGGTGTACAGGGTGTGGGGGATGTCCACAGGGGTGGGGGATATCCAGGGGTGGGGGCTGTCATGAGGGGTGGGGGGCTATCCAGAGGGTTCAAGGGGCTATCCAAAGGGTTTGCGGTGTCCAGGGTGTCCATGGTGGTGGTGTGTGTGTGGGGGGAGGTCCATGGTTTTGTGTGTGTGTGTGGGGGGGGGGGTCCATGGGGATGGGGGGATGTCCAATGGGGGCTATCTAGAGGGTTGGGGGTTTCCAGGGGGTGTCCAAGGGGGTTAGGGGTGGGGTGGTGTCCCTGAGGGGTGGGGGTGTCCAAGGGAGGGGCTGTATCGAGGGGTGGAGTTGTCCAGGTGGTGGGGTTGTCCAGAGATGTGGGGGGCTGTCCAATGGGGTGGTGGGGTCCAGGGGGTGGTGTCCAGGGGTTCGGGGTTGTCCAACGGGGTGGTGTTGTACAGGGGGGTCCAAGGGGGTGGGGTCTTGTCAAGAGGGTTTGGGGGGGCTATCCAGGGGGTGTCTAGGGGTTGTACAAGTGTGTATGGGTGGGGGTGGTGTCCAGGAGGTGTGGTGGTGTCCAAGGGGGTGGTGGTGTCGAGAGGGGTGGGGGCTATCCAGAGAGTGGGGGGGTGTCCAGAGGGGTGGGGGATGTCCAAGGGGGTGGTGATGTCCAGCCGGTGTCCATGGGGATGGGGGTGGTTTCTAGGGGGTGGGGTGTCCAAGGGGGTGGTGGTGTCTGGGGGGTGTCCATGGGTGTGGGGGTGGTGTCCAAGGGGTGGGGGTGGTGTCTAAGTGGATGGGGTGTTTTATAAGGGGGTAGGGTTGTCTAGCGGGGTGGGTGTGGTGTCCAAGGGGGTGGGGGTGGTGTCCAGGGGTGGGGGTTTTCCAGAGGGGTGGGGGGCTTTCTAAATATTTCAAATCCTTAGGATCAGTGTAATTTTTAGTTGTGAATGTATACATATTTTAATATTTATACTTCATATTTATTTTTTACGAAATGGAGAATATGTTATACAGTTGCGCCATGATGTATTCTTTGTAATCCTTAAGAAGAAAGGATTCAAGATGAATTTAAAACTATTATATCTAACTATATCTTCTTTTTAAAATCAATTTCAAGAAAAAAATTTGAAATATTCATAGATTTGTTTTATATTTCCAAAAAAATTACTTTCAAATTATGATATTTTTCATATAAACAAATATTTTTCTTATCTTAAAAATATGTATAATTTTGATATTTTTATAGGACTTAATGAGTCGAAGTAGGATTGTGGCACATCAAATGAGTAATGAGTATGAGGAATGTTTTGAGGCCTTTTTGGAATTTTCTAAATGAAATGTTCCATGAAATGAAATTTTTTTATGTCCATTCCTGAAATGACTGAATATGATGAATATGAAAAGTAGTGAGATAAAATATTATCTGATCTGTCATGGTTTTAATCTAAGTTACAACCCTTGGATTTGGCATGATGAAACTGAAAAGAATGTCATATTATCTGATGATTATTATTTTTAAGATGGTAATTCCAATGGAATTGATGAAATTATTCGTGTTATTGTAGTAGAACAAATTGAGATAGAACCAAAAGTTGTGTGTCTATATGGTGATGCTGAAAAAACCATTGTATCCTGGTTGTACAGATTTTACGGTTCTGTCGGCAGTGTAAATATTTATTAACCTGAAGGCGAAACATGGATGGAGTGATGGAAGTTTTACAGAGCTGCTATGATTGATGAAATACATTCTTCATAAATACATCTATCTTCCAAATTCACATTATAAGGCCAAAATAATATTATGACAGATGGGATTGGGATAAAAGAAAATACTTGCATGTCTGAATGACTATATGATATATTGGAAGGAATATGAATTTCTATCAGAGTGTCCTAAATGTAGGAAATCATGGTATAAGGTGAATGAAAAATCACTGGCTGATGTAGATATTACAAATATATCTTCCATGTTATTTTGGTATCATCCTATAATTCATCATTTGAAGCATTTATTTTCTAATTCACATGATGCAAAAAGGTTAAAATGGCATGCTGATGAGCGGATATGTGATGGATAAATTCGTCATATAGCTGATTGTCCACAATATATGAATATTTATGAGAAGTATCCTATATTTGGAAATGAAATTAGAAATCTCATATTAGTGTAGTGCACAGTTAGAATGAATCCATACCGAACCCTCAGTAGCACACTTAGTTCATGGCCTGTTTTATTAGTAATTTACAACCTCTCTCCTGAAGTTCGTATAAAGCAAAAATATGTTATGTTGAGTATAATTATCTCTAGTTAGAAGCAACCTAAAAATGATATTGATGTTTTCTTTTTTACTATTGATTGATTATTTGAATCTTTTATGGGAGGATGGAATTAGGGTGTATGATTCTTATAAAATGGAATATTTTCAACTGCATGTAGTGCTTATGTTCAATATAAATTACTTTTTAGTATATGGAAATTTGTCTGGATACTGGGTTAAAGGACATAAAGCATGTATTATTTCCACACAACAGACTTTATATTTTCAATTGCATCATGGGAAGAACATAGTGTACATGGTTCATCGAAAATTTTTTCATGTGGATCACTCTTATAGAAAACTAAAAAAGGAATTCAATGGATCACACGAATTTGATATTGATCCAAAACCTTTGTCCCATGATCTATATTTTTAGCGGGTGGAAAACATTTATTTGAAATTGGGAAAGACACAGAAATCCAGTAATGATAGAAATATTTGGAAGAAAATGTCAATATTTTTTGAGCCACCATATTGGAGATATCATTAAGTTAAACATAATATTGATGTCATGCACTTGAAGAAGAATATTTGTGAAAATTTTATTGGAACATTGTTAGATATTAAAGGAAAGAAAAAAGATGTGTTGATTGTAATATTAGACTTACTATCAATGGGAATACTATTGGAGTTAGCTCCCACTCCTAATCGAAGACGAACGTTTCTTCCCCCATCTTTTCATAATTTATCCAAGATGGATAAAATTATCTTTTCTCAGTGTCTTCATGATATCAATGTGCCTCAAGTTTATTCTTCAAATATAATAAATTTTGTCTCATTTAAGGACTTGATGTTGATAGGTATGAATTATCATGATTGTCACATCATGATACAAATACTTCTGCTAGTTGCATTGTGTGGAATATTGCCCATTCGTGTCAGAAAGACTATAATGAAGTAGTGTTATTTTCTCAAGTCAATTTTTAATAAGGTGATTTATGTGAATGAATTGAAAATTTTGAAAAAGGATGCATTTTTTATACTTTTTCAATTTAAAATTTATTTTCTTCAAACTTTTTTTGATATAATGGTGAATTTAATGATTCATATAGTTCGAAAAATATTGCTATGTGGACATGTATATCTTCGTTGGATGTATCCTTTTGAAAGGTATATGAAAATACTGAAGGGATATGTTAATAATCCATATCGACCTGAATCCTCCATTTCTGAAAAGTATATTTCTAAGGAGGGTGCAGAGTTTTTAAGAGAGACATGGCTCCAGTGTAGCTCATAGTCTTGCCTCCATCGTGCCATGAAAGAGTTAATAATGAGGGAAAGGGGATTTGAGGCTTGAAAGTCAAATAATTTTTAGCTTAATAGATGAATAAGTTAGAGTTTTACATCATTAATAACATATAGGATGCTCAACCATATATCAAATTTCATATTAATGAGTTGAAAAAATGTCATCCAATGAAGAAATAAATGTGGATTTTTAATGAGCATAACAAAACATTTTTTTCATGGTTTAAAAAGACCTTGACTGGTAGATCATATGTATCAGAGACATTAAAGTGGGTAGTGGGTGGTCCATGTTTAAATGTGATAACATGGTCCAATTATGACATTAATGGCTATACATTTTATGCGAAATCTCATGACAACAGAAGTGCAGTTCAGTATAGTGTTGTATTGGTGTTTGTAGAAGCAATGCATTTTCTGAGTGGTAAAGAAAAAAAACCAAATTTCTTCATCAAGTCCATATTATGGAGTGATTGAATGAAATATGGGTGGTTGATTACATTAAAATTAATTTTCTTGTTTTTAATTGTAAATGTTTTATTAGTAACAATAGTTTCACACACGATGAATTTGGAATGATGGATGTTAATCTGGATAGATTAGAAGACACATCTAATTATTTTATAGTGGAAACACATGAAAAACCAATTTTCTATGTAGTAGATAAAACAGATATGTAGTTGGCTATTATTTTAGAAGGGAAAAAAAATTTGTTGGTGAGGATGAACTTTATTAAGATGTTTATTTATGTGAGATCACTACTTCCATGGAAATATTAACAGAACATAATGATGAGCATGTTGAAGACATGGTTTGTGCCATAATGAACGATAATGACCAAGTAATTTGGGAAAACAATCCATTTGTATATTCCTAAAATTATAGGTAACATTTATTTATTTCTTGTTTACATTTATTATTTTCATAAAATGTTAGATATTGTACGTTTTTTCTTTATTAAAACATGTATTAAAACAAATAAGTATAATTTGTTGTTTGTTTTCATTTTGTTAATTTTACCTTATCATGTTTACCATTACATAAATTATATATCTATTATTTTTGTTCAATGAAAATTACTTTACCATGTCAACCATGTTTACCATGTTTACCATGTTTACCATGTTTACCATCTTGACCATTATTTAACATGCTTACCATATTAACCATGTTTACTATTACGTAACTAGATACAATTTTCTATATTTTGTTTACAATAGTATTGCAATATTTGAATTTTTATATTTTTCTACTAAGGTTTGTTTTTTTATTTGTTGAACAATGACAGATAAATCAGTTGATCAACAAAATGATTCTGGAGATGAGCATATTGGTCATACCTCTAGGGACGAAAATTCACATGCCCCTCTTTAGGTTCCCCAATATTCTTCATGTTCTTCCATTACGACAAAGATTTCAAGAGTTGGTAAATGTGGGTGCACAAATTTACCAAAATTTTCACATGACCATACGTAGGATCAAAGGATACTCGTTATGTTTTATGAGGATGATATTCCAAGAGGTCCAAATACAAACGATTTTAAGAGTTTTGTATCAACTCAGGATAAGAGAAATGTAAGTATTTTGTATGATGACTGGAGAAGTGTGGACAAAGCGATAATCTCTAAGTTTTGGGAGACGATTTGGTAAGATCATTTTCTATTATATGCATATTATTTAAATTATTTTAGTATAGATAATATTTTTAACCTCTTCTTTATCAGATGACATTTGATATCCTGACACTGGAGGAGTCAGGAAGAAATGCATAACGATGGCTACCAGGAGGTAGAGGGATTTCAAATCAACCCTCTCATCTGATTTCATTTTGGGTCATATGAGTCATGAAAATCCATGTCATATATATCCTTTCATAGATGAGGGCACATGGAGATATTTAGTTGATAGTAGAAGAAAAGATTCATTTCGGTAATGGAAATGTAAAATTTTATAATTATTCTTATATAAATGATGTTATTAATCTTTTGCTAATTATTTATTATTATTAATTTAAAGAAAGATTGGAAATATCATTAGAAGATCCAATATAAAAATTTATACCCTCATAGTTTATCTCGGGGAGGGTATACATTATTAGAAGAAAAAATGATGGAGGAAATATTAAAAAAACTAAGAGCTGGGTCTTCAATCTCTGGTTAGGTGGCCCCACAATCCCCTCCATCAAGACATGAAAAATGGAAGAGAGATCAGATGGGAAAAAAGGTAAATATCTTTAGGAAGAGTTGAAAATCA
The DNA here is from genome assembly GCA_963277665.1 of Viscum album. Taxonomy (NCBI): domain Eukaryota; kingdom Viridiplantae; phylum Streptophyta; class Magnoliopsida; order Santalales; family Viscaceae; genus Viscum; species Viscum album. Next base: position 616,070,837 of record OY728162.1, read on the forward strand.
TAGATGAGAGGATTTTAAGGTATATATTTTATTTATTTATGTTAACTATATTCATCATACAATGTCAATCATTACAGAAATGTTCAATTAGTTAATATAGGATTATCTTGAGGAGCAGAGCACACCGGAGGAATTTACAGCTGCTGGGAGGCATGATATTTTATCTGCAGCATTGGGAAAGCCTGAACATCTTGGTCGTGTATGAGGATATTTGACATTGTATCGGTAAGAAAAGTGTTTCCACGTAATTCTACTTCTTACATTGAGGGTGTTTACAAAAAAAGAATCCTTGGAGGTTGATGTTCATAATATTAATGCGATAATGGAGGAAAATATTAAAGAGTTGGTACAGTCTATGTTTACAGAGATGCAAGGACAATTTCAGACTTCATCTCCCACTCCTCCACCTCCCCATGTAGACCCCATTATTTATCCTCCACCTCTACCTGTAGCTCCCACTCCACCACCTCATCCTACAAACCCCATTTTTTATCCTATTCCTTTTCCACATCTCTCTACTTATTTTGAGTTGAATGATGATGATCCTAAAAATCATATAGTTTCATATGGGCTATTATTTTTTATAAGAGATATATTTCATCATCAACAATTAGAGGTAGAGAATCATAGCATCACTATACAGGATATTATAGATAGATTCGCTCGACTACCATTACCTACAGATTAGGTGATGATAGTTGGGCATAGTATCGGCAATTTTTTAATTTGGTGATCCAGACATATGTGACTCATTACCATAGAGGTATGCATATTATATCTTCTATTTTATTTTTTTATTAAGGTTTTTTTATAATTTCAAAACAAATATATTTTTCTATTAATTTTTACAAGATTACTTCAAAGGTAATGAAATATTGTATAAACAACAACAATGACAAATGGCTATGACATCAGATACATATTCTAGTAGTCTTGATAGATTGTGAAGATGTTAAATTTTTTTGGTGGATCATTATGAGTTTCTAATGGAAGATCATGTTTTTTGATGTGAAATAGCTATAGGGATTGTGAAAACTGATCTCATGGAGCTTGTTACTGGAGATAAGTTGGGCATCAACCTGGTGCATATGTTTTACATGTAAGCCTTCGCACATTTTCCATGAGTAATATTTATTAAAAAAGAATACATATGTCTATTTTATATTAGGTATCTTTATATCATATGTGAGAATAATTATCGGAAAGATGTATATGGATTCATGGACCCACATTTGATTTCCCATGAAGCACGTGCATTGGATGAGGAACAAAGAATGCTTTATATAACTGAAATATTTGAACATAATATAGTCACACAATGATTGATCATGCATTTTTGTGGGAGGTATGAAACACGTCACTATCAAAGAGTTCATTATCATTTAACATTAAAAATCACTAAACTAAAATTTTCTTTTATCTGTGATCATTTTATGTTTGGTGTTTTAGCCCAAGGGAGAAAACATGTTGTTGGATATGCTCTATCCATGGAGATGTGTGGGAATGTTTTAAGAAAATTTTGGAAATGTAGGTTTCAATTTCACAATAGTTTTATATATTATAATGAATTTTAAATTTATCTCATACATATTATTTTCTAACAAGGGATGGGTCTAATTTCGAAAAACATAAAGAAAAGGAGTGTGAAGATCAAATATGTAAATGTAAAGGTAAATATCCATTTATATTTGTAATTTTTAATTTATAAAATAAAAATAATATATTGAATTGGCAATCATTCAAATAGAATTTACATGAACAATAAGGCTTCATCAAATTTAGATATTATATGTTATGATATTTGTATGAAATAATAACAACTAGAACAGTTGTGATCTTTGACCTGGTAGGATTTAATTTTAAATATTTCTATTATATTTTATTTTATTTATACTTTATAAACATTAACTATTATACTTTTCATTTGTAGCTACTTGATGACCCTCAACCCTATAGTGCTCAAGACGTCAAACATATACAAGGGGAATGGTCAAATTCTTTTATAGGTTTGATTGAATTTTATTTGTTTGTAGTGTAATATGTAATTTTTATTATTTTCATTATAATTGTGTATTTGGTAGTCATTTAATTTTGATTTAGATTTTTTATGTTCACATTGTATGTTTCGAATGTCATATATGTTAATGTTTAATTTTTCTCTACTTCTTATTTTGGTCAACTTATGATGGTTTTTCAGGTATGAATTCTGGTCTGGGGGAGGGGATCCAAGGGTGTGGGGGGTGTCCAGTGGGGTGGGGGTATCCAGGGTTGTCGGAGGGCTGTTAGGTGGGGTGGGGGGTGTCCTGGGTGTCCATGAGAGTGGGGGGCAGTCCATGGGGTGGGAGCGTTTCTAGGAGGGTTGTCTAGGGGAGAGGGGGGCTATAAAGGGGGTGTTCCGGGGTGTGGGGGTGTCCTATGGGGTGAGGGGGTTTCCAGGGGTGTGGGAGGGTTGTCCAGTGGGGTCGGGGTGCCCTGGGTGTCCATGGGGATTGGGGCAGTCCAGGGGGTGGGAGTATTTCTAGGAGGGTGGGAGGGATGTCTAGGTGAGTGGGGGTTGTCCAGGGGGTGTCCAGGGTTGTGGGGGTTTCATTTGGGGTGAGGGGGTAGTACAGGGGTGTGGGAGTGTTGTACATGTGGTGGGGGTGTCCAGGAGGGTGGGTGTTGTCTAGGGGTGTGGGGGTTGTTTAGAGGGTGGGGCAGTCCAGGGGTGTGGGGGTGTCCAAGGGTGTGGTGTCGGCTGTCCAGTGGGGGGGTCTAGTCTAGTTTTGGTCTGTTTTGGTATGGGGGAGTGTCCAGGGGTGTGGTGGGGGATATCCAGTGGGCTGGGGGTGGGAGGGTGTTTAGGATTCTGGGAGGGATGTCCAGGTGAGTGGGGGGTTCTCTAGCGGTTGTCCAGGGGTGTGGGTGTCTGTGGGGTGGGGGGGTTCTAGGGGTGTGGGAGGGCTATCCAGGGGTGTCTGAGTGCTGACCAGGGGGTGGGGGTGTCCAAGAGGGTGGGGTGTTTTCCACGGGTGTGTGGGTATTTCCAATGGGTGGGGGTAGTCTAGGGGTTTGGGGTGTCCAGGGGTGTGGTGGGGTCTGTTCAGTGGGGTGGAGGGGGGTTCTATGGGTGTGGGAGGGCTATCTAGTGGTGTGGGAGTCCTATCTAGGGGGTGGGGTGTCCAGGAGGGTGGGGGTTGTCCAGGGGTGTGGGGGCTGTCCTGGGGGTGGGGGAAATCCAAGGATGTGGGGGTGTCTAGGGTGTGGTGGGAGCTGTCATGTGGGGTGGGGGAGTTTCTAGGGGTGTGGGAGGGTTGTCCAGGGGTGTGGGAGTGTTGCCCAGAGGGTGGGGTGTCCAGGAGGGTGGGGGTTGTCCATGGCTACGAGGGGCTTTCCAGGGGGTGGGGGCAGTCCAGGGGTGGGGGTGTCTAGGGGTATAGTGGGGGCTGTTTAGTGGGGTGGGGGGTTCTGGTCTGGTTTTGGTCTGGTTTTGGTTTGTTTTTGTTCTGGGGTGTCCAGGGGTGTGGTGGGTGCTGTCTAGTGGGGTGGGAGGGTGGGAGGGTGTCCAAGAGGGTGGGAGGGATGTCTCGGAGAGTGGGGGGATGTGCAGGGGGTGTCTAGGGATGTGGGGGTGTCCAGTGGGGGGGAGGGGTTATAGGTGTGTTGGAGGGATGACCAGGGGAGTCCTATCCAGGGGGTGGGGTTTCCTAGAAGGTGGGATGTTTCTAGTGGTGTGGGAGGGCTATCCAGGGTTATGGGATTGGTGTCCAAGGGTGGGGGTTTCCAGGAGGGTGGGGGGTTTTCCAGGGGTGTGGGGGGATTTACAGGGGGTGGGGGTAGTCCAGTGGTGTGGGGTGGTGTTTAGGGGTGTGGTGGGGGCTGTCCAGTGAGATGGGGGGGGGGGGGGGTTTGTCGGGGTTTTCACAATTTTTAGTCTGGGGGTGTCCAGTTGGGGGGGGGCTGGTCTTTTTTTGTCACTTTTTGTAATGTTTTGGGTTTGTTTCAGTTATTTTGGTAGGGTATAGTAGTGGTTGATTGGTTTTTTAAAAAAAATTGTTTTTTACATTGGTTATTGTATAATGGACATAAAAAATGAATTGGGATTAGTTTTATCATCGATTATTTGGAAAATAATGTAATAAATGAATGTGAAATGGTTTTTAATTATGTTATTTCATAACCAACGTATAAAATGAAAATTTACAATATTTTAAGTCGGTTATAAAATAACCGACATAGTAGATATGTTTTCACATCGGTTTTTTATTTAACTGACATTGGAAACCGCTTGGCAGACATCTTTATCACGTCAGTTATGAAAATAACTGATGTTATAAACTCTTCAGAGTAGTGATTTATGACGTCGATTATATAATAACTCACATGAATGAGTATATACCACAATGGTTATTAAATATCCAACATAATAAAAAACATCTCTGATGTGTTTTACACATCATGTTTTTATCAACCGACATGAAAAACGCTTTGGATTTGTTTTTTTAGGTCGGTTGTAAAATAACTGACGTAAAAAAATGTTTATAACTCCTCCTGTAACAACATCAGCCAAAATATGATGTAAATAATTAATAATAACCACCTTAAAAACGTTTTATGCACTAGTGAATGTTGTTCATATGTTTCTCCATTTACAGTTCACATGATTCACCAATGGGTGATTTATATGATTTGTGATATTATTATTATTTATTTTATTGAAAATTAATTTGTTCCTTGGCCTCATATGGTACATAATATGAATCCAAATAATCATTATATGAACCTTATGTCTAATATTCCATGCATTTTCCCATGCCACATCTACATTGTGTATTCATTTTCCTAATGCATAAAGTTAGTTCTATGAATATTATATTTTGAAATGTGATAAGATTTATTACAGGGATAATATGATTGGGCTAATTTATATTCCTACATCAATTGAAGTGGTATTTTACCACAATATTGGTGATGACGATTTAATTAGCCAATTATACATTACTGTGGGTTTTGGACATATTGGTTCAAGACCGTGATAACTGTATATATGTGTATAAATTAGTATGAACTCCGAATAATTTAAATCTTTAAATGTGAAATGGTTACTGGTAAATGGGATCACAATTGAACATTAAATGGGTTTTCCTCTACACGTCACAATTGAAACTCTAGATACCATAACTTATATTGATTGATATGGGACATAGAGCTAAACCTAGAATTAGTATTAGGTAGTTGGGAGTATCTTATACTCTTAAGGCATGTTAGGGATTTCCATTTTAAATGACCCTGGATTTTGGAGTAGGAAGAGTGGTGTGAAATTTTCTATAGGAAGGTTGTGTGTTTATGTCCTTCCATGTTTTGGTAATTATTTCAACTACTAAATTCTCTTCTGTTGAATGGTTTTATATTTATTGAATCATTCCACCATTATAGATTCTTTTAGTATTCCTGGAAAACAATGACGACCATGCACTGGAGGTGATGGGACCTGAACCACCTGTGATACCTCCTGTATTTCCACCTATGGAACAACTTATTATTCTTGATATGTGAACCAATTCCTAGTTTCATGATGTTTTTTTCAATATGATGTAGACTATAAAATGTGTTTCTCCACCTTCCCCGACATGGTATAATTGGCTCTTGCATTTGAGTAATAGCAATATCCCACCATTTTAAGGGTTATAGGACATCATGTAGTAGATTTCTGTCTAAAGGCTCTTCTTTTGACTATCAAGCATCTTGAGAAGCCTCAAGGGTGGAGGTTTAAGATTGACACCTATATTCTATTAAGTTATACCAAAAGTTGGCGGGATTTCCTTACCTAAGAAGATCGACATTATGATATGATCTGCGTAGAATTCAAAATAATCTTATATGATTACTTACTTCCATAGACACTTATGTTTGACCATGATGGAGTTTTTATGAACCTTCTTTATGAATCCACATGTATCAGAAATTATTATACTCACCTTATTTATCTATAGTGCTTCTCACTGAACTTATCTTGTGATTATCTTATATCATCCATGCGATTTGTGGATGGGATGGTATACACCATATGATCTTTAGTCAATGTGTTTTAGCTGACAACCATTTCTGAGATCATGGTCTAGTACGTTATTACAGAGAGGAATCTATCTGATGTTGGTGTTGGGAACGAGGTCAATTCAACACCCAAGACTTCTAGTGGTTCTTATAGTGGATGAAAATACAGTTTTTTGAAGAATCTTGTGGAGGTGGAAGATGGCATAGAGATCTAGTTCACTACTTCCTTATTTCTCATCAGTGCGGGTATTTGGGACATAGAAACCCACAATGTATGATAGATCCATTGGATTTTAGATGTTCTTTTGGAATAGGGAATTTCTAGAGCTCCTATAGTACTTTTCTACTAGTGCCTAGTAAGAACCTATCTACACCTACACCATATTTTGGAGTGGGGAAAGTATTATCTCTCTAGGAAGGTAGCTAGAATAACATATTCTGCTCAGGACAATGTCATGTCAAGTCAATTTTATTTAGACTTTAGATTTATATAAACCACAGAGTGGACCTACTCAGTGATGTAAGGTTGTGTCTTGGGGTAATGGTACTAGTCAGTTACATGCAATGATGTCTATTGTGGATGAGTGTAGTGCCTAAACTTATGAAGATCTAGGAACTATTCTATTGGCCTATACAATACATTATTCTTTATTTTACATAGTTAAATCTCAATCCTCTATATCAATGGAAATTAATGATTGTATAGGCTTTCAAATAGAGTTTTACAATGGTTTCATGAAACTCAGTAACTTGTTCGATAATCAATCAAAGATTGTTCACTAATGCATGCATTGTCTCTTTGAGATGGGTGGATATCTCTTCATGTGGAATATTTTCATCATTTAAATGATAGGTTTTTATTTCATTATTATGATGGAATGATTACTATCTTATCGAGACCGTATTTTCTAATCTCACTGGAGGGTGGTGTTTATATCACTAGATGGAAGTAGATAAATCCATATGGGAGAATGGGATGTCCATGCATCTCAAGAAGGACTTTAGCACCGGGGGTTGGGCAAAGTGAGAACCCATTTTTATATTTTTATTATTATTAGGGGTTATGACCCAATATTTCCCATACTACGTTGTATTGTTTCAGGGATATCTTACCATAAGACTTTTCTAGGACAACTCTAGTGATAAAGGTATAATTTATAATTGAGCTAGTTCTATGAGTACACTGGTGTCCATTCCTCCTTAAATGATATAACCTATAATGATTTTCGGTCTCAAGAATTAGTTTGATGACTTGGATTATAGAGTATTTATCAATCATTTCACCTCCCCATGGGGTGTACATTTATTTTTACCAAGAACCTATATGGTACTCTCAGGATCAAACTATATTACCATCAGTTAAACTGGAATATGATTTATAACTAGTATCAACGTCTTCAAATAGATGGCCTATTAGACTCGGACTTAGGGGTGAGGGTGTTCTCAAATATTGATATAAGTTCAGCCAATCATCATGTTCATTTTAGGCCATCAGAAGTATCATTCACATCATTATGGAGTAGGTATGGTCTTTACAATTACATGGAAATTCTGTTCGGTCATGTGAATTCCACAACTAATTTTTGGATATGATGAAATAGGTTTTACTCCAATACCTAGATTCAATCATGTAAGTCCTATTCGGTGACATATTAGTGTATTCAAGCTCTCAACATGACCATGAAAAACATCTTGATATCATGTTAAATCCAAAAAGGTAGAACCATAATTACACTAAGCTCAACAAATTCAACTTTTCAATCAACAACTTACACTTCCTGGGTCATATTTTATTAGCGTTATGAGTTCAGTAGACACAGTGAATGTGAGATCAGCAATTTCATGATAGAATCCCATGAATTCATTTTATATACAGAGTTACATTAGGAAAATTGGTTATTATAGACACTACATCAATGATTTTTCAAGATTTGAATCACTTATTACATGATTTACTATGAAGGTTTTGAAATCCATATCCTTGTAATGTTATAGAGAAAACATTCTAGAGCTAAAGAGTCAATAAAATTCAATGGGGGTCCTAATTTTTCAAGATCTTGGAAAGAGAAATATTGTTTATTATGATGTATCTACTATGGGGATGGGAGATTTTCTAATATATTATGTGTGAGTAGTGGCATATGGGTCTCATTAGTTGAGGTCTCACAAGTGGAATTACCCAACATATGAAATCAAGCTAGTAGATATAGTTCATGTTCTATTTTATTGGAGGAATTCTTTACCAATGGAGAATTTTCTAGTATTCATCGATCCTAAATGCCACAATAATATCTTTACATAGCTTGTTTTAAAATCCATGGTATTTTAGATTGGTTTAATACATAAAAAAATTATATTTTGAGCATATTTGTACTCTTGGAAAAAAAATTCACGGCCAATGATCTTCTCTAAAAGACTCATATTACATATGTTTAAGGGGCTAGTACATAGTGGTAGCTCATGGACTTGTTTTTTGAGATTCATGTTGAGGTTTAGGAGGATCAAGAAAAGGCTATCCTCTCATCTTTAGAAATAACCTATACTCTTCTATAACAAGTGAAAATGAGGAAAACCTCATATCCCATGGTATTAGTCCTGTGGGGAAGTGTATCAGATGAAGATTCATCTTCTTGTTAGACTATTGAAGAGGATGAAACCTTATGCATTCATGGGAATGTATATGTATCGACACACATTGTATAATAGTTGATGTTGTGATTTTATGCCTCAGTTTGGGTGGTATATCAATGTGTCACCAAGAAGTAGCAGGACGTACTTCAATAGTATTGGTGACCAATTATGAAACACGATATATATGGATTCATAAAACAATGTTACACATATCAACAGGTTAAAGAGGAAACATAGTGGATGACAATAATTTTCATCTTTTTTCTAAATGTGGTGACATCAATTTGTCACTCAATTCATTTCCCAAATAAATTTATTAATAAAAAATGAGAAATACAAGCATGAGTTGTAACTACATTACACTTGTAGAGAGTGAGGGGAAAACAACAAGAAATACATGAAAATTATTAAGTTGTAAATATGTTTGAAAATTCATGCCATAAAATAGTCCACAATCTCCATATGGATTGAAGATGATTTCTATATCCTATCCCTACATTGGAAAATAAGTTCAATTCCACTTTTTCAAATCTATCAAAATTGATCTCCCTATACATTTTGTAGACATTAAGTATATATAGAAAAATAAATGACATATGGGAAAAGAAATATGATCCATGGGAACTGATAACACTTGTATTATTTTTCTGGATGTTGAGCATAGTAATGCGTCACATCTGATTACATCACAATGTTAATGATTTTGTAGGTCTGTCTAAAAAATCAACCTAAAACTAAACAGAATGTCTATAACCCATAAAAGAATTCATCCCTCTTAAGGATAAGATTATTCATTGATCATATGTCGAGCATATTCATAAGAATAATGTATCCTTCCATTGGAATAATCTTCAACATGATGGCACAAGTCATAAACTAAACATAGAAACGCCAAAGATACATAAAACATCTTTCCCTGGGACACAAAAAGTACCCAACATAACTAGCCATAAAGAGGAAAACTCTAATGTCTGAAAAAATCTAAACAACACCAATCAATAAAATCACACAAAAAGATCATTCACTACTTAAATATTAAAGAGAACATTTTGGTAGATGATCTAGGTAGACTATACATCATGGATGTCATATGTATTCATGGATCTCCTCATTCTATCACTTCTGATAGGGATGTTCACATCGCATATCAACTCTAGAAGGAATTTCAGAAGCCCTAGAATATATGGGGGCCTCAGAGAAAAACTTATCAGCCCTAGTCATATGGATGGACATATCATATGATTCAAGTGTTAGAGGGCATGATTTATGCATATTTCCCTAACATTGGGGTTCATGGGAATGACACATTCCTCTAATTGATTTCCCTTTCAATATAGTTTTCAGGATACCATTTAAATGGATTCATATGAGGCCTTATATGATGGGTCTTTCTAATAACCTTTGTAATTTCAAGAGGCATGAGTTGTATCTTTTCATAGACCATGTCTTGTACAGGAGAATTTAGAGAATTTCCAACTAATTAGGAAGAACATGTAGACAGATCAGTCTAAGTAGTATCCATATGACAACCACCATTGATGGACTCTTGATATAGAGATTGGGGATGATGTTTTACCACATTTCCCATCATGGTTCTTCCATCACTGAATTTAGAGGAAGGTTAAGCTTTCACCTTGATTTGATGGACCCTTTGTGGTTTTGGAGTGAATTAAGACAATAGATTATTGGGTAGTACTTCCTTAGAGATACTAGTATACTCATTATTTATTTTATGCATCTCAAAATTGAATTTATTATCTGGACCAGATTCATTTTTTTCCAAACTGATGAGGTTGAGTTATATATTAAATCATCATTTTATGGGTATATAGTGTGTATTAGGGATCAGATTATGAATACTCCATGAGGCAGGTTAGTTTGTTTGTTATTGGTGCTTTGGCTAAATGACTAAGTAATTGATGAGACATGTGAGTGGGAAGCTAACATCTGAGACTACTAGCCAAATATTCTCCTAGATGATTTATTTTTATAATGTGAAGATAAACTCAGTGATGAGTTTCATTATGTAGGGATATTGTCAAGACCATAATTTTCTTAAAGGAAAAAATAATTTGTTTTCATTTTGAATGCTTATTTCATTATATAAACGTTCTCTATGGTCTAATTAAGGTTTTGGGATCATCTAAGTCATGTTCATATCCTGGATCTCTAGAAATTGGAAAATAGAGTGGGCCACATAGTTACCGTATTGTTAGTGCTAACCATACGACTTAGTCATGCAAGAAACCTTTCACAAATGGGAGGTTTCAAGGATTTTATACAACCATGTGAGCCAGCGAACATTCCCTTGTAAGATTATAGAAGATTGTTTCAGTGGGTTTTAACAATTATTATGCACCGTCAGGAAAACCATGGGCTTATCCTATGCGAGGGGTGTTCAAAGGAATTAGGTGGAAGCCAGTTAGTGAATGGTTTGACCAACCATGTGGCAAAACAATGAGAACCTATTTTATGGGTGATTTTATTGTGTTTTACTAAATGAACCTAAAACCTCATCCCCTATTTTATTTTTCCATATCATGCAATAACTTTTTCCTTCTCTGTGAGCTCCCACTCCACATCTTATAGGTTCTTTGATAATTCCTCGATCTGAACCTCGAATTGAATTTTTTCAGAAGAATTTGATTCACAACAGTAATCTCCCTAATCTTATTGAATCCATTTATCATCAATCTCACCATATTTTTTTATTATTTATGTGGAAGATAATTTTCCATGTTTTTTGGTCATTTTTTTATTTTATCGATTTCCTCTATTCTTTATGAATCCAAGGTCAATGGTGCAAGAGTGGTAATCCATGTACCTGGGATACATGGGCAAACAATATTTTCCAAAATATTTAGTTTCTTAATAGTATTTTCCCATTGTGTGACATGTTATAAATTTCCATATTCTTCTATATAGTGTCTTAAACTAATTTAATTAATTATGGCATTTTTAGACACCCCTATAGATTTTATTTATTGTTTAGAGGATGTTTACCTAAATGCTTACCCCCCCCTTAGTGTGCTAAATTGATTTCCCCTCTTCTGTATAATAGTAAAAGGGACCAAACACATTTTAAATGTTCGGTGTGACCCAAAATTAGTATCCTCAATGCCTTAAAATTTAAATTGATTAATTTAAATTAGTGGAAATATGTGGAAAGGACACATCACACGTTTTATAATTATAGACATGACATAGATGAATTGTCATTTGAGGAATGTTTTGTATGATAGTTGTAAATTCATTAGAGGTAACCCCATATGCTATTAATATTATTTTCGTTGTAGTAGTATATTTTTTTAGGTGTATTCCATTATTATTGGTTACTGAAAAACGATTAATGGTTCTATTGAGCATGGTGTTTCTTGCTCTCTTACATTGGGTGTTGGGTATAATGTCTCACATTATTATACTTCATTCTGAATGATGGGAAGGACACTCCACATTCCTATGATTTGGGTGTTTGGAATGATAGCTCACCCCACAATAAAAAGTTGTAGGCAGTATGTCTTGCAATAATATGAATGTATCGGATTGTACCCTTGCTTGAGACATTGGCACACTAGACTAGTCATGGATGCTTCTGTTATTCACCAGTTCAGGATAACGCCTTCTATCCATGTATAAGGATCTAATCGTTTCCACATATATAGGTCATATACATGTATACATATTACATATATATATATATATATTAGGGTCTGAAAACTTCTTCCATGTTGAGAAAATACTCACACAATCACATTGCATAAGGATGAAAGTTCTTCAACAAGTCTATCAAGGTGAAGGGACTCAAGTTGAGTTAAATTACATTGGATGAAATTGAATGAATTAATTTTTTCAGGGTTTTTATGTGGCCCGTGTACAATAACCATGAAGTGTAAGTGGAGAAGATGGATTGTGAACTGCCAGGTAGGTGAGACGGTCCGCAAACAGCTAGCCCCCGAGGCGATGGACAGTGAGTAAGGAAAACTGTGAACCATGTTTTTGAAGGAGTTGTACACTAGAAGACCATACATGTACTGTACCACGAACCCATTAGTTCGAGGACTATGAAAACGAGTAGCGTTCCACGAACCAGTATCACAAACTGAAGCCTACACAAACCCTGGTTGACTGAGTCTTCCACAAGTTAGAATATTTCTTTAATGGGAATCTACAAATGGTGTCATGTTCCCAACAGACATGATCACTATGATGCTCTATAAAATAATCACAAGAGGAGTACAGATACACACTAAGAGCCAGAGGGGATATGGATAGGGGGAAGGATGGATGGCGAAAGATGTAGGAAGACTTAAAGGTTGCACTCCGGCTTCTGTCTTATTTTTTCGGCAAAGCACGAACCGCAAAACACTCCCTCCACTGGTACAACCATTCACAAACCATAAAATGGGGGGATTGAATAATAATAATGGAACCATGAACCTAACTGGTGAACCGTTAACCAAAGACTTCTCGAGGTTGAATTTCCCGCAAACGGAAATCCCCTTAACCATCCTTTAGTATGGTGCTTTATGTGGCGTACGGTTATACAGATTGAACTCGGTGCCGCATACCTAATTTGTACATGGATATAACTCAAGGTGTCATGGTTACCCACATACCACATTGGTACAAGGTTAGTGATACCCATGCATGTGTACCAAATCAGTACGCAAATGGCCTCTCAGCCAGCATACCACTATGGAATGTAAAGCCTCCCCCCATCCCTCATGAAAAGTCATAATGAATAATGGGGTGTTTTCGGGTATTGTTCCTTCCAATTCCAACATCACCCCTCCATTACCATCTGGTTCTCCTAGATCGCTCCACTAAGCAGTCCCTCGACATTTTTCCAAAGCCTCCACTAAAGCCACCAGACCCGTATGATTAGACCATCGGGTTATTCTTCATGCCCCATTGAGTCATTATACGTATGGTATGTGGAGTCACAATGGCCATCCCCCAGAAGTTTAGGGAATTGGGAATTCTTATGAGGCTAAATTCCAATGGAAACTCGGATACCACCCTTGGGACACTGATGTAAACCTCCCGATTCTTGGGATTAAGGTTGATCACTTCTTTTTCATTCAATTAGAAATAGTGATCAGAAAAAGGGGTTATGTTCTCTCCCCCCATTGATGAGGATGAGACTCCTCCCATCATAGAACGTGTTGTGGGCCCTCCCACTGAGGTATGTCCCCAATCGTTCAAGGCAGGATCACATGACTTTTAATTTCATCTCTCATTAAGGGGCTCATTGCCCTATGCCATCACCCATGGTTTCCCTGGCTGCTTCCCCCACGAGCTCTCCCTCCATCACTAATATGGCAGGAGGTATTTCCATTGTTGAATCTTCTATATCCTATTGTTTCTCACACTTAGAATTACTGACATGGTATTAGAGGTTCATGATGATTACAACATTCAAACATTCTGAACTATGAGAACTCGGATTCCTGATCAAATCAAGATACGTAGGATGCCTACATGAAGGCCCGAGCTCATATGGGATCCCATCCGAAAGGGTCCACCCAACCACGTCTCCCAAATGGGAGTCTTCCAAGCGTAAGCCCCACAAAATTTTAAGTACATGGGTTCTGATTCCTATACCTAGGACACAAATAAAGCCCCCATTGTGGGCCCAATCCCAATATCTAGTCATTTTCCTCGGCCCTGGTTGACGATAAACTCTAGAGCGCCCAATAATACGGATCAACTTGGCATCAAACCTATAGCATCAAATCTATGAATGATTATGATGATTGTGGAATCCTAGGGTATCCTGTGGACAGAATATTTGAAAATTAACCGAGGATTCATGAATATATTTACACAACATAAATCAATAAGAGTGTCCTAGAAGAGGAAACAATCATTTCTCAGAAGGGTGTTGTGAGCTTAACCTCCCATCCTCTCGACCAATGGAGTCTTTAAGTGTTACTGGACAAATTTTCAGCCAACAAGAAAAGACCATTGAAAAATAGCTCTATGAATCATAGATACTCAGAACATTGGGCATTGTTGGCTGAATGAATAAACCTGTTGGAAACCATCTGAGGAAGTTATATCTAAGAAGGATATATTTAATCAGAACTTGACCACCACATAATCAACCACTGGGACCAACAGTTCCACCAAGGTTAATTCGAATTTATTTAAAAAATAATTACAATGAAAAGGTCGAAACAAAGGAAAGGAAAACATGATGAGAACCCATGTCTATATAAAAATGGATGGGTGATGATTCTCCTCGAACCATTTACGCAGTACCTGAAAATGGTCCAACTCAGATGCGAAACAAATATAGTGAACCCAATGTGATTCCTTAACCTAGGTGGCAGTTCTACCAGAATGATAAAAGATGAAATCATACTTCCCCTCAGACCATTTTTCCCCCGTATGCTCGAAAATGAACCATCTTAGAGGAAGAACAAAAATGGTGAACCTAACATGAATCCTTAACAAAGTTGGTAGTTCTACCCCACTCAAGACCCTTCTACCCACATTAAAAGAAAAGGATAAGGGTTCCAATTTGAATCTCCAAATATGAATGTGTTTAAAGGAATGGTACTTTTAAAATGTTTTGTGGAATGCATGTTACATATGTATATTTCAGGTTACCATAGAGTGACCTTAAATCCAAATTAAATCCCAACAACCCATGCAGACACACATATCAGTGATCTCAGAGGTTGTTGGGGCCTCAATGAAGAGAAAGATCCCCTAAGCTACCCAACATCGTCAACATTGGTTATCTGATACATTGATATGGGAGTACCACCAAAATGAAACTCTCCTCATACTAGAGGCTTCAATATGTGCCCTCTAGTCTGCAAAAGTCTTCTAGCCACCTCTTTAGCCACTGTCGGCACCCCATCACAAGACAAACCTGATGGCTATCTCAAATCATCTTGAGAGCCTATCCCTAGAATATGACAACATGTACCTCCCTTATCTCGGGAAGGCGGATGAAGACAATGTTGATGACTTCATCTCAACTACTCAGGGGTCCTACCCACCGAACCATGCCAGAGAACGTGGTCGTTGACACCAGATAAGTAGTCTTACTCCCACCTAGGATTTCCTTATGCCGAGGAAACCTACCAATGTCCAGGAGACCTAGGCCCCTTGGGCTTCCCGCCAAGGGTGGTGAATATAAAAATAGAAACACGCCACCACCCTGGTTCCTGAGCAGCATATTCAATGTACTAACGAGATAATAGTCAATAGATACACTTACAACTCTGACCACTCCACTCAAGCCCACCATAGAGATAGGTTGTCATAGTATAGGAACATGAATGTCCCTACTAATGCTCACCTGTCATACCATGCGGCCAGAGAAGAAAACTACAGGAACATGCAACTATATGACGATGCACCACAAGCCCACCATCCAAATAGGGCGGTACTCAGCTACAAACATGATCAAATACCTGATGATTCATTTCAAGACATCCATCTAAATATGGGGGCAATAGGCTATACATATCCTCAAAAAACTACTGATGCACGTCAAGCCTGCCATCCAAATATGGCGGCAACTAAATATGAGCATATTCAAATTACTACGGATGCATACAATGCTCGTGATACAAATATAGTAGAAATAGAGTGGATGAAAATACCCACTCATGAATATGAAGACCACCATTCAAATACAGTGAAAACTATATACGAAAACTGAGGACAGACTCATTCCTCTGCCATAATATAAGATAACTATCAGTATCTACTAGAATCCCATGGAGGGCCGGAGAGGGAACAAACTCCTCATCCGACGTCAGAATAGGCCATCATACCCATTCCAACCAAAGATGTATCCCAACACTTCTTTACAATGGTGGAAGATCAGAAATCAATTCTAGACCGCATCGTCCAAACATTCCTAGATATCATGGCATCGGCGGAAAAGGAAATAAATTAGGCCCATGACCTAGTTCCTCGAACAGAATGACTCACTCACAAAATGCGTAAGTCACTACAAGGGAGTTATGCATCCTTGATCTAGTCGAGGAGGGTCAATGTCAATATCCTATGACATGTGGACAACCGGATCGGAAAAAATACCCATTCCAACTAGAGGATGCCGGTCCAACGTGGTGGTCACTCTAGGGTAGGCATATATCCCTGCCAAAACTCCATATTCTTGTCAGAATATACAGACTACATCATGGGAACCAACAAGACAGTGTCCAATAAATAAATTCCATTAACAACATCAGATGACCCTAGTTACCAACAAGAGGGCGCCCAAAAATTATAGGTGTCAATGGAAACAGAAAAATGAAAAACAAATAAATGATCATGATCAGCTGGAAACCAGTGTTCTTGACACCCAAAAACATATATCCATAATGGCTCAATTCCCTATCATTCAATTACCTAATCATAGATCTTCCAGTAGAAATTCTGAAGGTCCTCCCCGCAACATCTCTATCACCACCTCTGGAGGTACTCTATAGAGCACCGAGGGGGCATAATTCGTGGGTCGAGAATGATTTAGAACAAGAGCATGTCTCTTAATGCGCATCAGGGTAGCCTTCACCTCGACCGTAAGATCAGATAGAAAAAAGTTCCTCCCCTTGTTGTAATCCACACTGATGGTCCTCCACAGGGTATATGCTGTAAATATGATTTTACCTGTCGTTGGACATCAATCCATAATGGTAGTGCTCATATTGATGAAATTCATAGAGAAGTCCATCCCCGTAATGGCCATTACTCTAGAGGTCCTCCCCATAGTAATGTAATTCAATGGGAAGGTCTTACCCTCATTGTAGTACATCCTAAAGGCCCTCCTAATGATGTTCACTACATAAATTCTATATGCAGATAGGTATCAATTCATGATGGTAGTTCTCACCCTGGTGATGGTCATTGCGATGGCCCTCCCCGCAATGATAGTTTTTGTGAAGGTCCTCCCCACAATGACATCATATAGAAATAAGGTACTCCCATTGCTACAGCATACACGGAAGGTCCTCCTCAGGGTATACGTCATCAGGAAAATCTCTACGGGCGAGCATCAAGTTTCAATAGTATCGAACGCCATTGAAGCCCCAACTGTAGAGGTTCTCCCCACAATCAAAATTCATACTATCATGAAGGTCCTCCCCTTTCCGGAACAAATATTAGAAAACTCTCATATGATGAGGCACCCGGAAAGGAGTCAGACACATCGGGGACTCCATCTATAACAATTGATATTCTTTCTCAACCAGAGGATGGCACAAGGCCATGCTCATCTTTTGAGACACCTTCGCGGGGTCTGAAAATATATAAGGCTCCCACCTGCCTAGTTTCTTTGATCAAAATTATTAAGTAGTAGTTAGAATGTCAAGTGGAGGATACTCTAGAAGAACAACTACAAGATATGTTTCCTGTGATAAGACAACTAGCCAGGGATAATATACCAGTGAAGTATTGGGCTACAGCCACATCTCACATCGACATACCGGGAGAAATTTCTGGGGAATGCATGCATGAAATCTTCCTTATCATATGGTCAACTCATCAAAAACTGAAATAAAAAATCCCACCATTTTAAGGGAACAGAGACCATATTAGTACGATAGGGGAGTTTTTCCGTCTAATTGACTTGGAATCCCTCTCATCAACAAGGCAACCACAATTTGAAAGGGGAATGAAAAACCGTGAACTAGCATCCCTCCATGAACTACATAAGTTGAATCACCTCATTGAAAACACCCCAAATTGAGTTCATATTCGAGGATGGGGATAACATGGAGCTTTTCACTTCACCCCACATCCCATCCAATGTGCCCAAATGGAAGTCACATCGTGAAATGTCATCACAAAGAGGAAAAGATAACGTGAAACCCCAGGTCAGGAAGGATGGGATACTCAAAACTATCGGCCTAGAGTATGTCACTGACGTGTTAGGACTAAAGATATCAAACCATCAAAATGATTCTGAGTATGGCAACCAAGAACATCCAGCAGGATACCCACCTAAGGGAAGACAACCATAAAGTATTGATCATGTCTTTAAAATACCATAGGCTTTGTGCATGCCCAACTCCACACTCGACCTACCCTACATGGGCGTACATGAAATTGAAAGGGACTCTAGGGATAAAATACCATAGGTGAGGGAAGACACTTCGATCTACTCCCACCACCACCCTCAGGAGGTCTGCACTAGACTCATGAAGCTAGGGGACAAGGACAAGGACATATGCATGCAGTTGAGGCATAAAACCCAGGGACTCTAGGGATAATCCGAGGTATAATCCGTGTATTATCTACCTTATCTATGGTAATTATAGACAAAAGTTCCAGTAATTCTTTTATCTCCACATGTCTTGTGTGAAACATGGTGATTACAGAATAGTCGTTGACTTGATATTTACATTTTGAGACACATACAGGAGGGGACTTTATGATCACACACCATTGCAGACAATGTGATCTTACCCTTGGATGTGAGAGATGCGGTTGGAACCTCTTGGTGGAAGTATTGAGGCCTTATGACGTCATTCTCAGTATGGATTTTTTATCTCAGGTCCATACCCAGATTGACTAATTTAGGCGAGGGGTACAGTGTGTCCATAATGATGGGACAAGGTTTTCTTTTATCGGAGAGAAGGAGACCTAGGCAGCACAAAATGGTCTCATACATATGAGGGTGCATCCAATAACTCTGGAATTAGCTAGCCTTTCCCTTGAAGTAGTAGATGCTACTATATCCCAGTTACCAATAGTAGTGGCAGAGTACGAGGACGTCTTTCCTGGAGATGTTCGAGGACTTCCTCCCTCAAGGGAAGTCGAATTCTATTTCAACATACACCCTGATACTGCACTGATTTCCTCATTAGCATATCGGATGGATCTCGCATAGCTTCATGAGCTGAGGTTGTAGTTGGAGTATTTGAAGATCTAGGGTTTCGTAAGACCCAGTGTTTCAGCCTTGGTGGCCCCAGTCTTGTTAGCCAATAAGGTAGATGAGAGTTTGAGGTTGTGCATGGATTATCGACACATGAATTAGGTAACAATGAAGAAAAGGTATCCATTGTCAAAAATCGATGACCTCTTCGATCAGCCAGAGTGGAATAGTGGTTCTCCATGGTTGAACTTAGATCAGGTTACCACCAGTTACAAGTACGAGATGAGGATATTCTGATGATGGCTTTTAGATGCCTCTATGGCCACAATGAGTATATGGGGATGCCTTTCGACATGACAAATTCCCCCACATTGTTCATGGGACTGATAAACTGGATCTTCTAGTCGTACATATACTAGTTCATAGTGGTCTTCATTAAGGATATCCTTTTGTACTCGACGTCAGGGGAAGAGCACACGGGACACCTGGGGATGGTTCTAGATGTACTCTGAGATCACCAGCTTTATGGGAAGCTCTCTAAGTGACAATTTTGGATTCAAGAGGTCCACCTTTTGGGACATGCCATCTTGGATGATGGTGTAGCTGTGGACCTAGCCAAGGTGGAGGCAATGTTAGTATGGGATCCACCTCTGAGTGTGATGGAGGTGTGGAGCTTCTTTGGGTTGGCAGGATATTACCGTAGATTCATTTTTGATTTTTCACGAATATCAAAACCAATGATATCTTTGACCAGGAAGGGAAAACACATCATATGGTTGGAAAAGTTACAGTATGCTTTTGGCAGTTGAGACAGAGTTTGACAAGCACCCCAATAATGGGATTAATGAAGGAGGGTGTCGTGTACATCATTTTCTGCGATGCATTAGGAACCGGCCTTGGATGTTTCCTGATAGGGAGATAGGAATTGAATGCTTATGGTTCATTCCAACTTAGGCCACATGAGCAAAACTATGCGACCCATGATCTTGAGTTGGCAGCGATAGTCTTCACCTTGAAGATGTTGTGTCAATACCATATGGGAAAGCGGTTCATCGTCTACTTCGACCAAAATATCCATAAGTACATTTTCTCGTAGAAGGATCTAAATATGAGGTAGATTAGTTGGCATGAGTTACCCAAGGATTATGATTTCGTGATCATATATACTCCTTGAAATGGGAACAAAGTGGGAGATGCTCATAGCAAATGGTCAAGCTCATAACTGTTGATTGAGGCGATAGAACAGTTAGCCATGTTGCAGCTATCCTTTATGGACAGTGAGGATATAGCACACCTTCAGTTGATGGTTGTCACCTCTCCACTCTTACAGAGATATAGGTAGGCGCAACATGGGAATGTCGACTGTGAGGTTTTACGGGCTCTGTTATCCACATGACATGCTCCTAATAGATATTCACAATGTGGGGAGTACATACTTGTTTTTAGGGGGTGCACTATTGTATAAGTGGATTTGCTGGAAGAGGTCCTGAGGGAGTTTCATACATCCTCTTTGGTGGTACATCCTAGAGTGGGGAAGATGTACCAGGATCTATGAGGACAGTTCTAGTGGTCAGGCATGAAAATGGAAGTAGAAGAGTTCGTTTCTCAATGCCTTACATGCAAGCAGGTGAAGGCTGAGCACTAGGATCCAATGGGATGAGCTCACCCAAGGATGTCTCAAAGTGGAAGTGGGATGGAATAGTGATGGACTTCATGACAGGCATACCACAAACATCCAAGGGTCATGATTCCATCTGGGTGATCGTTGACCGACTCACCATGTCGGCCCACTTTCTAGAAATCAAGGAGTAGAGTTCGGTAGAGAGCATATGACGTGTCTATATACAGGAGGTAGTTCAGCATGATGGAATCCCTTCGACAATATTCTTAGATCGAGATGCTAGATTCACATCCTGGTTTGGATGGGATTGTAAGAGGATTTTGGGACTCAACAACGCTTGATCATGACGTTCCATCCCATGAATGATGGTCGAACGGAGAGGACCATCTAGGTTCTGGAGGATATGTTGTGGGATTATATCTTACACTTTGGTAGTTTTTGGGATGACCACCTACCATTAGTGGATTTTTTTGTACAACAATAGCTACCACTTCACCAATGGTATGATACCTTTCAAGGCTTTATATGGGAGACTCTTTTGGTCCCCACTTTGTTGGACTGACCCTAGAGAGTCACCAATCATGGGTACAGAGTTGGTACAAGCTACCACAGAGAAGGTGTAGATCATCTTAAAGAGGATGAATACTGCCCAAAGCTAGAAAAAGACATATGCTAATAGGCGATGGAGACCTCTGGAGTTCGAGGAGTGAGACCACGTCTTTCTTCAGGTCTCACCTCGATGGGGGTTACCGAGATTTGGCCGGGGTAGCAAGCTATCTCTGAGGTTCATTGCACCTTTCCAAATACTATATAGAGTTGGAGATGTGGTGTACCCCCAAGCTCTACCTTTACAGTTTCATCCGGTACATGATGTCATCTATGTGTTGAAGCTGAGGAGGTACGTGCATGACCCATCGCACGTCATCAACTAGGGTGAGTAGGGCATTGAGGATAGAGTGACCATTGTTGTGTACCTGGTGGAGATCACAGATCGGTTGAAGGGGATCCTTCACGGGCCATCAATTCCCTTGATGTGCATTTGGAGGAAGTATAGGAATCTTCAAGAGATCATGTGGGAGTTGGAGACTCAGATCTGTCCCCAGTACCCGCATTTTTTAGTAGCCTTTCTTTTGGCCTTTCGTGGACGCAAAGCCCATAGGTGGGGGGAATTTAATGTCTTGGATTTTCCATGTAATATTTTTAAATATTATATGGAATTATTTCGAGACTATAAATTTAAACAATGTGCGATTATGAGGCCCAGAGTGCCCTGAATAAATGATAGAAATAAATTAAAATTTTAAACAGTGTGTGTGAGAAGTTTTCCTATAAAAGTGGAATATCATTTAAATAGGTGGCTTGATCAGAAATATGGGGGCAATGTTGCATTCAGAGAATAAAATTTAACTTAGGCAAGGCCTAACATCGATCATCACGGGGTCAGCTACGAGAGTTAGTTTTTGGACATTTAATGAAAATAAAATAAAATAATAATATTCGTTATTTAAAAATTTATTTTTTTCAGATTGACCTAATTCCAAATTTTAAAAAACCTACTTATGGAAGGTTCCTAGGGTTAGCCTTATAACCCTTCAAATTGAGAGAGAGGCATTTTGAGCTTTGGAGTAGAAACTGTTGCCGGATGATGACGATGAATCTTAGATCCGAAGAACCTCACCAACGAATGTGACATGATGATCGTTCTTCAACTAGATTGAGGTAGAGGTTGTTATTTTGATTATTCTTTCCCTATTTTGGGATATAACATTAAATGCATATCAACCACGAGCATGTTGATCAATAGATCAAGTGTTATTTTGGGAGGGTGTTATTTTTCGTTTCTTTTGGGGTTTGATTTGGGAATTTTAATTATGATAATTGTCCGGATATCAATTTGATTCTCCTTGTTTAATCCTTCTAATGGGATTAGATCAATGTCGTGATGAATGATGGTGGAGGTTCGTTCCTCCTTTTGGAATATTGAATTTTTTGCTTTCTTTATTCTCTGCATTGTTCACTTTATTTGTGGGGCAATGAACAACAGAATAATTGTGCATCCATTTTGTGATGCGACGATCCCAAATTGGAGACAGACATCATTGAAACCCAGTGGAGGTGAAACAACGATTGCAGAAGATGAATCGACATAGTTCATGAATTATTTCTCTTTGACTATACCCCGTGCGAATGATTAAAATGAATTTTTAGGGCCAATCAGAGGCCCAAAACTGATGGAATCGACTTCATAATGTTGGGGAGACCTCAGATATGGAGTTTAATTATGATCGGATGACCGGATTGATGATTAGAGGGGAGACTGGGGCGCGGCAGTGACAGGTGTCATTTTTGGAATTATCTGAAGAACACGGCGTGTATCTCCAAAGAAAACACCATGTGGAACCAGATCAATAATTACTATGGTTTCGTGAAGCAAGAAGCGATGACACAACATGTCCTTGAAGAACACAACATGTGGATCAATATGCAGGACTTGGCGAGTATGTCGGACAATACACGAACACGAGATGGAGTACACGGCTGTGTACTCCACCACACGGCCAGACCAGGCTAGCTACATGGGTTACCCAGTGTACCGGTTACACAAGACAGTGCAAATAGGATAAATCCATGTATGGGCACATGGCCACATACACAGAGATGACCCAACGGCCTAGAAAAAGCATGTGATTTGTACTACACATGGTGTACTGACTTTTCTACACAACCCGCCCTGTGACATGGGTCGTAGTACACAGGTAGTACCAAGGGTCAGAAGACACGGTGTGTGACACTTATACATTCCATGTACATTTCAGTACATGGCTTGATCTTCTTTTCAACCGTATATTGTACATGTTTCATTTGGGTTAGTGACCCTTTTTCTCATTCCCTTGAAGTTCATGTATCATTTCATTCTACAGTAGTATAATCCCATCAGTAGGACATTCCAAGATAGAGTCAGGTAACCCTCCAAGAGGCCTGGAGCGAGATCCTCCTTCCATTCGTGACCCTAGATAGAATTGGGTAACGATGTGAATACTTCCAAAGGGTGCTGATCCTCGACCTAGCTGGTGAAATCCGGATATGTCGCAGTATCCGCCAAGGAACGGGCAGTGATCCTCATCTTTGTATCATGACCTTTTCCCTAGTCAAGAGTGTGTTCTCCTAGTACGAGTGCATGAATCTCTCGTAACCTTTCTCGATGGACAGTACTTCTTGGATGGACGTCATTAGAGCTATCAGGCTCATGGAGTGAGTTCTCCGAAGAGAGTGCTTCGGGGAGCCTTCGAAATAAATCCCTAGTGGGGGTATGTTGATAGATGACTTATCCCCAGACTACGGGTTTGGGATCTGTGTATATATGGATTGAGTTCTCCTATTATATTTTTAGTAGACATATATTGTGTAGAGATGAATATTCCTTTCCATTGTGTATTGATTTGTGGTTTTTGGTATCCTTTACTAAGTATTTCTATACTCGCCCCTACACAGGCATTGCCTGCACGTGTCGTGTCTTGTGCAGACGAGCATCCTATTGATGGAGTCCAGGGTGGTCTAGGATATGACCAAGAATTCTAATTCCTATATAGGCTGAGGTGTTCCTACGGCTATGAGCAACAGTCTTAGTACCTCTTTGGGTTTACAGGATGGACTTTCTAGTTTTTAGACTCTTGTTTTTGGTGGGCTTGTAGTCCGGCCCATTTTAATTTTAGTACATTACATTCCGTAATACTCTATTGGTTGGGTTTAGTTGCTTGCATTCATTTATATTCCCTAGTGTTTTTTTCATTTCAGCATTGTGGTGTTGGAGATGGTGTGTGTTTGTATAGGTACTTAGGCAATGACTCCCAAGTTAGTAATGTACCTACTTAGTGCTTGTCACCAGCCCCTGGTTTATTGGAGGTGGGCTTGGGTAGTCACAGTGCGGGCCCCAGTGGGATGGTCTATGACAAATAGATATGTTCTCTATAATGCCCTATAAAAGGAT
Organism: Viscum album; assembly: GCA_963277665.1. Lineage (NCBI taxonomy): Eukaryota > Viridiplantae > Streptophyta > Magnoliopsida > Santalales > Viscaceae > Viscum > Viscum album. Next base: position 616,095,953 of record OY728162.1, read on the forward strand.
CACAATAGAATTACATATACAAACTAAGATATATATGGTAGATGGATAGAGAGAAAGACAGACAAGGAAATATTGAGGGAGACATAGATGTTGCACTCTGGCTTCCGTCTTGTTTCATCGGTGAAGCGCGAACCACGAACCACTCCCTACATAGGTACAAGAAGCCATAAACCATAAAATAGAATAATTGAGTAATAATATTATAATCGCGAACCTAGTTGGTGAACTATGAACCAAAGACTTCTCTTGGATGAAATTCCTACAAAAGATAATCCCCAAGATCCTCCTTCAGTATGTTGCTCCGTCTGATGTATGTCTGTGCGGATTGAACCAAAAACCACGTACCCATTTGGTACGCGAATATAAACCAAATAAGAATAGTGAGATTTGTACCATGTTGGTACTTGGTTGGCGATACCCATGCCCACATACCACATCAGTATGTGGTTGAAATCTCTTCCAGCATACCACTATAGTATGCAGAGCCTGCCCCATCCTGCATTAAAATTATGTATGTGGAATTGGGTTTTTTCGGGTATTGTTCCATTCAATTAAAACCTCAAACCTCCATTACCGTCCATTCCTCCATGATCCCTCCACTAACCAATCCCCCAAAATCAGGCCAAAGCCTCTTCCAAATCCACTGGACCCATATGATAATGCCATAGGTACGGGCTTCAGGAATGCCTGTGAGGCTACATTCCCACGGTAACCCATATTAAAACCTTAGGAAATTGACATGAACCTCCTCATTCTACGGATTTATTATGATCACTTTCTTTTCCATTCAATGTGTAATAGTGATCAACTGAAGGAGTTATGTTTACTCTCCCTTTAATGAGGATAAGACTCATCCCCTTCCAAGAACGTAAACCAGGGCCCTCCCACTAAGGTAAGTCCCCAATCATCCAAGTCAGGGTCGCATGACCTTTAATTTCATCCCACATTAAAGGGATCGTTGCTCCACACCCTCACACATGGTATCCCCAACCTCTTTAGCTACAGGATATCCCCCGACCCCCAAAGGAGGAGGTTTTGCTTTGTTGAATCTTTCACACACGCTTGTTTCTCACACTGAGCATGATTGATGTGGGCTTAGTGGTTTGAGATGATTAAAACATCAACACATTCTGAACTATGAGAAATCTAATTCCTGAACAAATTAGGATACATATGATTCCTACCAGAAGGTCAGAACTCAAAAGGGGTGCCCATACATAAAGAGTTCCACCCAATTATGTTTCCTCAAATGGGAATCTCCCATGTGTAAGCCCCATTAGATCTTAAGTGTGATAACTCTGATTACTGATCAATGGATACATAGGATTCCTACCAAAAGGCCCAATCTCAAAAGTGTTCCCATCCAAAAGGGACCACCCATCCCTATATCCCAAATGGGTAGCTTCCACATGTATGCCCCACACAATTCTAACTACAAGGGTTTTGATTCCTATCTCAAGGATATGTTTGAAGCCCTCCTTGTGGGCCTGATCCTAACATCATGTCACCTTCCGTACCCCCTAGACTGTGATAAATTCCAAATCACCCTATAAAAAGGCTCAACATAGCATCACCCCCATAGCATCAAATATATGCATGCTTACAGTGATCATTCAAAACAAGGGTATCCTGTGGGCACACTATTTAGGAAAGAACCAATGATTCACAAACATATGAACAGAAGTTAAATCTTTAATAGAGTCCCGGAACATTCAACAATCCTCGCCCAGAAGGGTCAGGTGTGCCTGACCTCCCATATTCTCGACCAATGGAGTCCTTAAATGTGGCTGGCCAAATCATCAACAAACGAGGACCTCCTTGTGGAATGAAGGTCCTTGAATCATGGATGCAAGGGCTATTTAGTGTTCTTGGCTCCACAAATAAATCGTTGGAGACCATTCTAGGATGTTTAATCTGAGAAGGACTGCATTCATGAGGGCTTGACCCCCATATAATCACCCACTAGGGCCAATAGTTCCAGTAGGGTTAATTCGATCTTCATTAAATGATAATGACTCTGAATAGGTCGAAACCAGTGAATGGTAAACTCGATGATAACCTATGACTATAGAAAAAGGGATTGGTGATGATCATCGTCGAACCATTTCTTCATAGCCCAAAACACACCACAATAAAGGTGGAAAATATATATATTAATACTATATATATATAGTTATGGTTACTGATCAAACTCATTCTAGTGCAATCTTAAAAAGGTACAGTCAACCAGGTGTCATATAGAATGTTGATCAGGTTTGTATTTATTCATTAGAATTATTTTTATTTTATTTACCTCCACACATCTAATGATATGTACATAGGATGGAATATTTTTAAACATTATTGTTGGTAGTGTAATGAGTTTATCTCACAACCTATATGGGATGCCTTTAGTACCCACATAGTCCCTATGACTGCAGGTATGGATAAGAGGAACTTCCCTACTAAATTTTTTTGATCTATTTTACGTACATCATACAGAATATCAGAAGAGGACTGAGTGTTTTCACATTATTATAGTTGATAATACTTCGTTATTTTTTTAATTTAATATAACATGTTTATATGCCTATAAACAATCTAGATTTTTGTAAATCAGCATGTCATCAAATAATAATGTATAAGACTCAGCATACAGATTTTGATTATTATTATAATTTCTTTGTTATTTACACTTCTATAGTTTATTATTACATATACTTCTATTGTGCCATATGTTATATCATACTTTCAGTATTTGTAATTTTTTTATTATATTCATTGTTCCACTCTGATATAAGGATATAGTTTCCACAGCGTTCCACCATAGACTATCACTAATAGTCAACAACCTTTTGCATATAGAGAGGTGTTCCTAGGGTCTTGTTACCCACCGACTCAGGGGAATATCTTAGTGGATTTTGGGTCTGAATTTTATGGAGGCTTCATCATCTGATTCTGGTCTAGATCCACCAAAAAATAGCTATTCTTGTGATATTATTGTGGTAGAAGAGTTGAAACATCCTAAGGATGGAAAGATGTTAATTTCAAATTTTGAATCTAACAATTCATTAAAAATTTATTAATGTATTTCCTAATGAATTTCTTAGACATCCACCATATCATGATGTTGAGTTTTATTTTGATTTAATATCTGATTAAAGACGCATTGAAAAGTATCATAGTTGAATGGCCATAATTGAATTAGTGTATTTGAAGAAAAAACTAGAGGGGTTGTGTGATAGGGGATTTATAATCCATAATGTTTTACATTAGGAGACACACCTTTTTAGTAAGAAATATTGATCCATGGTGAAATTCATTTATTATAGGTTAATCAATGCTATAATAATAAAGATCAAGCATCACATTCATGTCATTGTTGAATTATTTGATCAACTTCATTGTGATAAATATTTTTAATAGTTTACCATCATTATAGAAATCATCAATTGTGAGGAAATACGAAATATATTCCAAATAAAATAAACTGAATGAGGTATGGACCTTACTTGTTTATATAAATTTGAATTTTATTAACTAATACGACCTCTACTTTTACGGATCTAATAAATATATTATTTGAGGAATATCTTTATTATTTTTTTTGGTATTTATCAATAATATCTTCATGTATTGTAATATAAATTATTATTACGAGAATAATATTTGGATTATTTATAACACATTTAGAATAAAGGAATTATATATGATGTTGTTAAAATTTTTATTTTGGATTCATAATGTTTATTTTCTTAGACATATTTTCTCCATGGATGGAATATGAGTTGATCATATAACGATAAAGAAATTTAACTAATTACATACACCTACTAACATAACATAGGTATATAGTTTCAATGGAATAATAGGTTAACATTAGTGATTTGTTCAAAAAAAATTCTAATTCGATAAACCATTAACCAAGATTATAAGTAAAGGGTTTAAGTTTGAATGGACAATGGAATATGAAGAATGTTGTTTATAATTTCATATGAATTTTTACAAATATTAAATTTTGATTCTACTATCAAGAAATGATGGATTTTCAATATATAGTGATTCATCAAAGAAGATAATTGGATGTGTCCTTATATAGAATGATATAATTATTATTTATGCATCATTTAGTTTAAATAATCATGAATAGAACATTTAAAATTGTGATCTTCAGTTGAATTTTGTAATCTTATCACTCAAAATGTTGTAATATTATATCTTTGGTGGAATATGTGGGATAAACATAAACCATAAGGGCCTAAAATAAATATTTTCATAGAACGAGTTCAACATGTGGAGAAGGTAATGGCTCTAACTACGTATGGATTATGATTTCTCGGTATAATACTACCCAGGGAAGTCTACTAAGTTTAAAGATTCATTAAGGAGTAAAGATCATTAAGTCTACACCAAAACATGAATTTAAAAATATCACATGTTCATAGATTATATGAATTTGGATATTGAAATTATTGAGGATTGGAAACCATCACACATTTTTGAAATTTTTTAAAATCCATATTCATTGTAAAATCTAAAATATTACTAGTCTGATGATTAGAATTGTCAAAAGAAAATAAAATTCATGAATGATTAGAAATTTTTAGTCTTCATATGAGAAGCAATATTTTTTAAATATGGAAATGGGTTATGTGTTCTATTAATACCATTGAGAAAAATGGTATTATTGGATAATCCTCAAAGAAATAATTTCTCTTTAAACCTTAGAATCAGAATGATGTATGGGGATTTGAGAGGAAAATTTTTGTGGGATAATTTGAAGGGTAAATTGATAATTATGTATCAGGATTCATGGGGTTTCAATGGTTTAAGGATAAGATATAACATCATATAAGAGTCATGAAGCATATAATTATTCCAATATAGATATGGAAAGACATTACAATGGAAATTTTCATTGGATTACCAAATACACATAGAAAAAATGATTCAGTATGTTTTATTATCCACCACCATTCAAAATCTCCATATTTCCTTTCTATAAGTGAATATTTTCCTATAGATCACTACACACCTCTCTATATTATTTTATTTTTTATACTTTATTGTACACCAATTTCAATTAGAAATAATATTGATCCATGATTTGTATTAAAATTCTAGAAAATTATTTATAAGGATGTTGTTATTGGGATTTATATGATCACCTTATATCATCAACAGACATATGGACTATGTAAAAATGCTATTCAAACCCTAGACGATATGTTGAGACCATTCTCAAATGACATCCGAGGTATTAGGTATTAGAATTTAACTTTGGTATATTTTTGGTTTAAAAATAGTTTCCATTAATGTATTCAAATGGTTTCACCAGAAGTAAAATATCTAATGAGATATTATTCTACAATATATAGGGATGATGTTGGTGAATGAAATCTTGTTGGACAAGAACATGTTTAGAAAAAAATGAATAATGTAAAACCTTTTCAGACTCATATTAATGTATCAAAAATTTGGATAAACTATTCCAATAATAATTATTGGAATGATTTTGAATTTCAAGTGGTAGATCGCATTTTCTTGAATGTAACTCAATGGAAGTGCGTTATAAGAAATTCTATGAAAGGGAAACTGAGACTCATATCCATAAAAAGAATTTATTCGAGAAATAAATTCAGATGTGGATAAAAATTTAGAAATTCCACCAATAAATTATAATGTAAGTGTTGTGTTCCATTAATCATTGTAAAGGAATTGAATGCTAGGACCAATGAATGTTCTCACCTTAGATGGAATCAAATTCAAACGTAATGAATCATACTATGAAGACCCCATCCAAATTCTTGATACTAGATAAAATGTATTAAGTAATCAGATGAATTAAAAATTAAAGGAAGATTATATAAATTATAAAATGGATTAAGAAACATGTTAACTAGAGGATGTTAAGAAGAGGAACTACAAACACTTTTTTTAACACCCATCACCAGTTTAGAAAGTAATGCCCTTGAATATTTTAGGGTTGAATTTTTTTTAGGATTGAAGAATTTGACATTGAAGCCTCAATTCGAGTATGTGGCCATTCTATTTTAAGAAAAATATAATAAAATGAACATTTTGCTATTTCATGGAACAAAAATTATAATTTTGTTGTATTAATATATATTTTTAACATACATGGGGAAAATAGGGATGGATTGAGTTTTTGAAATTCCACATTAGAAAATTCCATAAAAATGAATGAAAATATAGAAAGTAAAAATTTCTCATTTTATTTATAATAATATTTTATAATATTTACATGTATCAATGTATTTATTAGAAATTTTATTGAAATTATGATATATCATTGAGAGGTAAAATGGGATATATTTTAAATAGGTTCTTTTTAGTGCACAATGAATTAACATTGTAATTATTTACAATAATATTTAAAGATGAATTTTTTAAAATAAATTTATATATTAAATAAATATATATATTAATTTTAATTCATATAATGATAATTTCAATTCATATAGATAATATAATATCATATTATGATTGAAAATAGCATTTCTATAAAATTCATTTTTCAATACATTATTTGTATTTATTTCTCAATTAAAATCGTCCAAATTATTTATTAAATTTGATAAAATGAATATCAAATAATATATTAGAATAACTCATATTATATAATAATGGATGAATAATTTTTGGTCATAGTGAATAATAAAAATATTAAAAATTAATTTTTACATTTAAGGTCAAAATGGATTTACTCGAGTGTTAATCTTTAATGATTCTAGATAAAATGATCTAACAACTTTAGGTAACCCTATTAGTTGGTTAAATTTTTACATTACACATAGAAACTTATAATATGTGCTATTTTGGATCCATTTTTCAAATAATTTGGCTCAAAATTATTTTAAATCTTGGAACAATTTCAACTATGTCACTCACCTCAATTATATAAGGGAACCTCCTTCTATAATTTAATAACACATCTTGTTAATTGGTGTCGACCAATACCTACCTAAATAACCCACACTAATCTTTACCCACATTCTAAATCTATCAGTATTCCTGAAGGATCAACTCTATGATTATTAAAAAGAATATCCAAATAATTTTTTCTACTAGAAGGAAATTTTCTTCTCCATGTTATTTCATTTATAACTTTTCTTTAACAACCATCACTTATGTATTAATAATTATGATTTAATAAAACCATAATATAACATAAAATTATATTTCATTAGGATAATGGAAAAAAAATTATCCACATTTGTAAATACCCTGACTATAGTATCCCAATGTCTATGGTAACATTATTACATTTGGCACTAGATAAAAGAATTAACATTCTAAAGGACTAAATAGTTCAGTAGTCTTAGCATAATAGTTATATACATTAAAATCAACATTACATTTTAAGAAAAAAATTAACATAGTGCTTTATCTTTGAACACCGTTATTCCTATAATAAAATACATTCAAATCGATCTTAAAACAATTTCTTTGATCAGGAGGAATGGTAAACCATAAGAGAAGGGAAAGCTCAAATGCTCAGTAAGTGTATGCATACAGTGTAATATATAATGATAAAATAATAATAATAAATAAATAATGGTAAATTACTAAAAATCATGCCTTTTAAAAAATTTCATGAGTATTATATGGTAGGAATAAAGGATGATCAAATAAATCCACATAAATAATCACATGATACTAAACATTATACATAGATATTCTAATTTACCAAATAAACACATAGAAATATATAAATTAACACATAATGAGAGAATATACAATTTTTGAAACCATAAATATACTTTCAGAATATTTTACAAAATAATTTATAGCTATGAGTAAAACACTATTTAATTTTGAAACCTGATTTGTCTCATGAGACCTACCGATGCTTCGAGGGAAAATGTATTTATGGGCCTTGACCATCGACTAAAAATACCACTTCATTATTCATATTAAATGGGTTAAACATAATAAATAATAACATTTATATTGAAAAAACTAACATAGGAAATGTTAATACCTACCCCCAATTAGGAATCATAACCATAAACAATCCACAGTATTGGGGTGAATGGTAATAAAATTATACACCCTATTCGAAAATATCACAAACCAACTAGTGAAATAAAAGTATAGTATCATTAAAACATATCCCCAGTGGAACATAATTAAAAAAAGTGGGTTTTCTATTGAAAAAAATAAATAATAGAAAAATATCATTATAATTATTTTTCAAAATAAAAGTTCCAATTTTGAAAATTAATTTTAAAATGTAAAAGCTCAAAATAAAAAAAATCATTTAATATAAAAAATAAAAATAATCAGTTATACAATGATTGGTCAGGTATTTGTGAAAATCCATATATGTCGTATAAGTAATGAAATCATTCATTTTGCACTCTTTTAAAAGGATAAAAAGTACCATGTTGGGAAGAAAAGAGAATTCATTTAATTTAATTCTTAAAAAAATGGATGAATTTTTTTTAATAAATCATTTTTGGAATGTTAAAAGCATATTTTAATACAATTTCAAAATACAAGGATATGAAAAAAATGGGGATTGGACCAATGAGAGAAATAAAATAGATTTTACTTAAATAAATTTTCTCTGTCACTTTAAGTACAAAAGTGGGGAAAATGATACTCTTTCTTGAAAATTTCAGGAATAATCAAATTTTGAGAAAATATATTTTATTTAACATATAAATATCAAATAATCCCCCCCATGGGTGATGCAAACATAAACAATCTCAAATGATGATGAGACTATGAATAAAGCCTGACCACATTGGTAACTTCTTGTACATAACCACCATGAAAGAAATAAATTCAAATAAAAATTTAAATACCATGAAAATAAATATAATAATTATATAACATATAAAATTGTCAAAATATAAACCATGAAAATGAAATAATTTCTGAATATGGTATTGGTCTCATGGGAGTAAATGTTAGATGAGAAACCAATACATCAAGTACGACATCCATTGTATGTGTATGAACCTACTATATTATAATTATAGGTTTAAAATATAAATATTACATAACCATAATCATATATCTCATTTGATATATTATTTACTTATAGTAATTTATCACCCATTTATTAAAAATTCATGGTTGAAATTGATATTTCATGGGATAATTACTTTGTTTTTAATTTAGGTTTTGGTTGGTTAATTTTAGTCATTTTACATTTATCATTTTCAAATAATATGAAAAATTTTAAAATACATATAAATATTAAATATATTCATTATATATGTGTTTATATTAATTTATAAATGTTATATATAGGAAATAGTGTACACCGTTAATAGAGATGGTATGTCGTACGTACACATGAACATAGATACCATTTTTCTCAATGAGTGGAATGAATATGAGGTAAATAATATGTCACTGTTACCAGAGACATTATTATGTCTCATATATCACATATACAATTTAAATTTATTCACTTTACATTCCATGTAAAGCATTAGTGAGAAATGAGTTACATTGCATCACATGGCAGTATTGTTTCGTACACATAGATGATGTTATAATAACCACACAAAATGTAATGTAAGAAGGTATATGTGATATAATAATTATATAGGTTTAACTTGTTTAAAAAAATAATATCTATTGATTTATTATATCTATATTACCATCCATGTAAACTATAAATGAAAAAACACATCAAATCAGTTCGTGAGGCTGTAGTCTTTTATACACACGATCATTGTTTTAGTTTTCCAATGAGTTATAAGGTAAGATGGTATTTGTGATATTATAATTACATAACTATATTAATTTCATAAATATAATATATTTTTTAAAAATAAATCATTATATCCAACCATGAGAGGATGTGATGAAAAATGAATTAGTTTAGTTCGTGAGGGGGTAGTCCACTTTACACAAAATCAGCGATTTTGTTCCCCATTTTATTTATTAGCTTATTGGTATAGGTAATTAACTTAACATAATATAATAAAATTAGATTTAATTTTATGAAGTTATTATATAATCATGTTTTAATAATATTTTATGGATGTGTAATAAGAATAAAATACTCTCGTTTTAAAATGTTACCTCTTCTCTAGACCACATTTTTGGGTTTCACCAAAATCTATCCTAGGTTAATTTAAAATAAAAAGGCCTAAAGGATGTTTGGAGGAATGTAATATGTTTTCATGGGGATTTTATAATCCAATGGTCTTGGTTAGTGTAAATAAGAGATGAGAATATGTGGCCTTTTATACATGGGGGAGTGGACATATGTCGAATTTTATAAAATAAATAGGGATATCCACATCTTCAAGTGAAAAAAAGACCATTAAGGTGATATTATCAAAACATGGAAGATAAAATTTCTAACATAGCCATAAAATAGTATTTATTCATGTTTGTGGTCTTTTTAACCACTATCCTTTTAGTGTGACCCATTGTAAACTCATTTTAACCCTAAACATGGTAAATATTTTTTACAAGTTTTACAAATAATAATGAAAAAAATGTATTATAACATATTGTAAAATATAAATTATTATTCTTATGAAAATGGAATAAATTTTTTCAAACTCAATTTATATAAGTGGCTGAACTCAATTTAATATTAAATCCCCAGATGCGAAGAAAAGGAGGATTTGAAACCAAAATAATATTCAAAAAATTTAAATTTTTTATACCAAAATTAGATAAAAAATTAATTCAAAATAGGTAAATTAAATTACTTATAATATAATTTAAATTATTAAACATTTAAAAAAAATTAAATTAAAATGGTACTTTTAAATTATTTAATAAAAAAGAAAGATTTCATTTTGAATTCGTATTTTTCACTATTCATAAAAAATATATCTTATCGTAAAAATCTAAAACAGTCACTCTAATTTAATTTTTAAAATATGATGTAAAAAATGATGTTTATTTTTTAGAATTAATATTCTTAATGTTATAATATTTTTATTAAAAGATGTATTCATTAAGTGATGAAATGACCTTTTTGAAAAATATTTTTTTTAGAAAACAAATATTTCACTTTCAAATGATTTGTATTTTCATTATAATCTATATAAATAAATTGAATTCATTTGATACATTTATATTTCAACTAATTTCCAAAATTTAGTTAGTCATATTCATACTCTCAAATTTAATGGTATTTTTATAACAATATATTATATTATGGTTCAATTAGAAACTGGATTTCATGAACCATAAGCTATCAAAAAGATTGGACTTTTTTAAAATTAAATATATCATAAATTATTAGATTGTTACAATATATTCTATAATTTTTGTTTTTTTTAATATAATATATTTATCATTATGTTCCTCTTTTTAAACTTCGGGGTGTTACATTCTATGCACCTTAAACAAATTTCTTCCTTGTAATTTATTCTTGATCTCATAAATCGAGGGTTTGACATATGAACGTTAATTTTTTGGAAACCCACATTGTAAAAAGGGTTAATAAAACATCCTCTTCATAATAGAGAATGTAGATTATGAAGGTCATCTAGACTAACACAATATTATTTTTCCATGTAAGAAAATATTAGTGGGATGTGAGGACATGGACAAGGAAAAAAGCATATCTAATAATGGTTAGTGATAGAGATCATTGATCAAAATAAACTTTCTGATCTAGAAAATTTAAAAATAAAAACCCCATAAAAAATTGATGAGTGAAAAGACCATCAGTTCATCAAAAATTAAGGTATTGTAAAAAAAATCATGATACACTTCTTAGTGTTGAGGAGGTCCATTACAATATAAACTATGAAAAAGGAAATATAATTACATTACATGTATAAGATTACCCTTTAATAAATTTTAAGTAAAAAAACATTTTTCCCACAAAAATGATCATTAAAGAATAATTTTCCATGCCTAAAACAATAAATGTAAATTTCAATAGTTTATAAGATCTACAAAAGAATGAAGATTACTTCCTATGATATTATCCCATAACAAAATGGTTATAAAAAGTTATAAAAAATAACGAAATTTTATATTAATCCATTTCATATGTTATTAACCACAATACCATTCAAATATATGTCTAAAAAAAATTCCAATTCCATAAATTCATATGGTATGTCATTAAATTTTCATAATCAACAATAAATTTTATTCCTTAGATAGTTTAAAGTTTATAATAATGTCACCTACCAAATATGTGAATACATTAATAATAGTAAAATATTAATGAATAAATGCATGTTGCCAAAAATTATTTTTTTCCTTATTCTTTAAATAAATTCTCAAATTATCTGATTTATTCCACAATTAAAAAAATGATGTTAAATTCCGTATATATAATATGAAAAATCAAATCACTAAAAACATTAATGGTTTCCATAAATATACCCTAAATATCGCTTAATCATAATTATTATTGGGAATTTATTAAGGGTTACCTTCCCTCAATCGTTTCTTTTAAAAAAGATCAACCCTCAACCTAATTAGTTTTCTTGTTCGTCAGTGCTATTCATAATTCGTTTTCAATTATTTATAGAGATTTTACTACAGTACAATCAATATTTGTTTTATTAATCTAATGATTAAAATAAAAATAAAATGTAACAATTAAATCTGAGTACAAAAGATATGTAATCATTCACCATTTGTTGTATTCATAGAATTCACTTGATCTTGATCTATTCATTTATTCTAAGGTATATTCACATGAAAAATATGGAATTAATTTTCATATTTCCATATCTATAATGTAAATGAATTTAACATCCAAAACATCTTTAAATCCCTTGAATTCAAAATCATGGTGGAATTTTTTACCCACACATTTATGAAACATACATTCCATTCAAGAAAATGACATGTTTTGTCTTTCCAAAAGCATCCCATTGTAAAAATATTTATTTACCTTATTCCATTTATCTATCTTTTTATCTATTTTCATCTTCATCATAGTTTTTCCTTCAAAGTCATATGTCATGCAGAATTTGTTATCTGAATTGATACAACATGATGCGATGTTCGAATATGATGTGATCGTTTGGGAGAATAGATCCCTTAGAAAAATTGTCTTATAACCATCAAATAAATGGACAATCACAAAATTTAGATTATGTATGTTATATTTATCATTCATATATATATACATGTAAATATATATTTATACCTAGAAACATTTTAATCTTATTTTTTTCTTTAACTCAATAATTTTACCTCTATATTCACTCATTATTCTCAAGGAAAATACTTTTTCCAAGAAGATTAACTTAAAGTAATTTCATTCCATGCTTCATATTTATTTATTATTTATTATGTTTTGAATCAATTACCACAATTGATCTTTATCTCATTAGTGATGATAAAATACCATGAAAACAAATATTTTTCATTACTACCCAGAGTAAGAAATATATTCCCTATGGAACTTATCCATTGCTGATCTATATATGGATTCATATACCCATTTAATAACAGAGGTTATTGATGTATAATGTAGTCAAATAAATTTTTCCCATTTTGTGTATCAATGGGATAATCCATATAAGAAATGTTATTTCCCATAATATTAGTGCTTTACCCTAATATAGAAATAACTTGGTTAGTTCCAGATATAACTGTAGCTCTAGATTCATTATCTTTCATTGTAGGGAAATATTTAAATAGAGTAATTTTTATACGGTTCACATAACATTGACTATCCTCCATTTATAAAAAATGTAATACATTATATTAAAACACAAAATTATGGAACATAATGTATAATCCCAAAACTATTGATTCACTTTGAATAAAATTAAAATTTTGTGCATGTATAATCTCATAATAACTAACATGGTTTATATTGGAATATATTCATATAAGAAAATATTTGGAAATCATTTTTAATGGTTTGAAAAGAAAATTTTAATTAACCAAAGAATATACTATTGGATTGGAAACCCAAATGAGTTGTAAATCTTGCTATGGTTTTCCAGGTAATGTTGTCTTTAAGCTTGACACACCTTTTTCCTTTATATTACCACTACATGCAGCTCTAAAAGAACCATTTCCACTTGTGGAATATAGATAGGGATATATTTATATGTAAACCACATAACATCAACCTTATAAAAATATTTATGATTTTACCCTATACATAGACTTATCCACAATTTTTGTTATATTGTTATATTCATTAATATATGAATTATTTAATCCAGTTCCCATGGTTTATTCTATATATTCTCTATCACTGACTATAATGAACCAATTCTTATTTCCCTAGAGTTGTTGGTTACTTTATTAAATTTCCACTAGATACAAGAAATCTGATCCCAAAGTACAGAATAATTCAGTTGTCCTGGTAAACTAGATACAGACCTAGAAATTCATATTAAATTTTAGAACATAAAATACACAATATGTTTTCTTTGAAAAAATAATTATTCCCTTATAATATCCCTATATATCAATCAAAAAACAAATTTTAATATCCCATGTAAATAGAACCTAATAAAGGGGTGAGAATAGATGCTCATTTAGGGTATGCATACAATACATCTCCCAAAATAATGTAAGAATAATCTATATAGAAAGATATATAAATGAATAACATGCCATTTTAGAATAACAGAAGAATAATATGGTATGAATAAAGGATGGTAAAATAAACCCAAAAAATTAATCAATGTTTTTGAAACATAACCCTAGATATTTGAAATAGTAAAATAATCACATCAACATCAATATCTAATCTCATAATGATGAAATTTATAATGTCAGACATTATAAATATACATTCAATACATTTTATAAGATATTAAAAAGGGTAAAATCCCATTTAATTTGGATAAAAAATTTGTCTCGTGAGAAATTATGATGCATCAAGGGGGTATATAATTCTAGGCCCTACCGTCACTTAATATGTCCAATACATTCCTCATATTAAAGTGGTTTATCAAAATCATCAAAAACATTTTTATTAAAAAAACTAACATTTAAAATTTTAATACATACCCTAATCAATAGACATAATCATATATCATCCAATGTATTTTGGAGAATGGTAATAAAAGTATACTTACCCAGTAAAACATATCACAAACCATTTGGGAAAATAATAACGATTGTATCATTTCAATATATCCCTAGTGTATCATAACTCAAAATATGGGTTCTTTTAGTTAATGGATAAAAATAAAAGAAAAGGATCTTCAAAACAAAATTAGGAATATAACCATTTCAATTTTGAAAATTATTCTCTAATACTAAAATTTCACCAAAAAAGTGAAAATTATTTTCTTTTAATAAATATATATATATATATATATATATGGTGATTGGGGGTAAAATCACATTAAAAACACACACACACACCCACAATACAGACATGCTAGAATTGCAGGACATATCCCCCCTAGTGAAAGCATGACCATCGTGAATTATTTATTCAGTAAATGGATCAAAGGCCCAGTGAGAATGAAGCACATTAAAATTCTCAAAGGCCCATAAAGTAGACCTAAATTCTAGTGTAGTGTCATGCATGCATCATACTACCTACTTTACCAAGTATATGTACTGCCTACGTCACCACCTTTCTGAATATTGTATCATGCCTACAACATCTCCTACCTACAGAAATTCACTCCCACGTGGATTTGAACCCCTTTCTGATGTGTGATTACGAGGAGCCTTTATCACTTGTGTAATCCCCCTAATGAGTGGTCATTATAGAGCTAAATTCCATACATTTATTATATGTAAAAAACCTTTCACACATTTTAAAAAAGGGTAAAAAGTACCTCAATTGAAAAATGACAAGAATTTTTTTATCAAGTCATTTTGTGAAAATTATAACATGGGTAAAAAATTAATTTATAAAACATCATTATAATAATAATATCATTTTTAAAACATTTCCTAAAAACAAAGATATGGAAGAAAAATGGTGTTCGTCTAAAGAGAGAAATAAAATAGTTTTTGCTTAAAATATTTTATCAATCACATTATATACCAAAGAGAGTAAAAATGGTGTTGTTGCATTAATATTTCCTGAATAATTAGATTATAGTAATGTATAATGGGTTTATGATATAAATATAAAATAATTCCCCTATAAGAAACATAAACATAAACAATCAATATTTATTATGAAATTGTGAAATAAACTGTTACAACATTAGTGACACATGAATAATATACACCATTAATGATGTAAATTAAAATTAATCATTTAATTCCATTAATGTAATGATACTCATGATATAACATAAAAAATGGGATTAAATTACACTAAAAAATTAAATAAGTGGTGAATATGGCATATGTCTCATGGATATAAAAGTGAGAGGAGAAACACATACCTTATGTTCGACTTCCTCTGTATATAGATATTATACATAATTTATAAGAATATTATACATAAATTTTATATTTATAATATTATATCTCATACCACATATGATTTACTTATAGTATTTTATCTCATATTTATTAACAATTCATTGTTAAAATCAGTATTTCAAGTGATAATCAATTCACTTTGCATGTCTGTTTTTCTTTGGTAATTTCGATCATCTTATTTTGATCATAGTTAAATAATAAATATAATTTCAAACAAGACATAAAAAAATATTAGATATATATTTATTAGTTGTAATCTTTAATACTTGT
Source organism: Viscum album (assembly GCA_963277665.1). NCBI lineage: Eukaryota > Viridiplantae > Streptophyta > Magnoliopsida > Santalales > Viscaceae > Viscum > Viscum album. The sequence goes on from OY728162.1 coordinate 616,112,543, forward strand.
AGATAAAATATGGATTATACCATTTAGGGAGATTGTAGCTCATATGTATGCATGAACACCTTTTCCAATTTTCTTGACAGATGGGCTGAGAGGTTGGTAAATAATTTATTACCTTTTATAGAGTATCTATGATTTAATATAGAATGAATTTAATAATTAAATTTTCTATATTACCTTCATGTAAATCATTAGGGAAAATTAGTAGCATAGCTTCTTGAGGCAGCATTCCATTGTACACCTGAGTAATGTTATTGTGTACCCCATAAAATAGAAAATATGACAATATATGGGATATAATAATTCAAGAGGTATAAAAATGTACAAAAATATCTCCTAATTATTATCAATGCAAAATGGAAAAGGGGAAAACACCACACATTGGTTTGTGAGGCGGTAGTCCGCCGTAAACATGAGAGACATTATTTTTCCCCAACTCGTTTGAATGAAAGAATTTATAAGAGATATTATAAGATAATAACTATTTTAATTTCATAAATTTAATATATTTATGTTAAATATTTAATTATATCCAATTTTGAGAGTCATTGATGGAAAATGAATTACATCAGTTCACAAGGTAGTACTCTGACTTACACATCAACTATTGTTTGGTTCCCCATTTTTTGACGGATGATATTTATATTGGTCATTAAATTAAAATAAAAGAATATAATTATACATAATAATATTCGGTATTTATACAATTATGGTGTAATATTATTTTATGAACTTGGAAGAAGAAAGATAATAAAAATGCTCATTTAATAACATCATGTCTTCTTTAGACAACTTCTTTAGGGATGCACCAAAAGACATCACAGGATGGATTTATGATAAAAAATGAATACATGATATTTATTTTTATTTATGTATGAAATTATATAAGTTTTTTTAAACTAAATTGTTTTGGGAGTGTTAAAAGTATATGAGGTAATGTGTTCTTTTATAAGTGGGGGGGAAGACGCACTTGAAATTTTCAATATGGAAAAGTGATACTCATGTTTTTAATTTTATAAATTTCTAAAAAATTTGTAATTATTTATAAATTTAAGGCATATGTTATAAATATTTCAATAAAATATTATTTAGACTCATTTTGGGTCAATTTTAACCATTAACATTTTAGTTTTACTCTTGCTAGTATAGTTATAACCATACTAGTGATAAATTATTATTATTATTTTTACTACTATTTATTACAAAAAATTAAGAAATATGTATTATATAATATAAATTATTATGATTAAAAATATTTAATACATTTTTATAAATTTAACTATGAAAAATGAATGAATAATATTTTTAATTAAACCCACATTCCTAATGAAAACTCTTTTTTCCAAAGAAAAAACATTCAAACGATTAAATAGTTTTTATAAAATAATAGGATAAAATTAATCATAATGAACTAAATTGGATTAATAATAATATTATTGAACTAATATAACATTTAGAACAATTTTAAATAAAAAGGTAGCATCTATATATTTTAAATTTAATGAAATATATCTTTCAAAATATGTATTTTTTCAAATTCATTGAAAAGTGGTAAAAATTTTAGAAAATTGTAAAAAATTATCTCTAATTTAATTTTTAAATTATTATTTAAATAATTAATATTATTTTCTC